>CM044014.1:39497845-40182845 GCA_024085815.1 Flaveria linearis
TTCCTGTTGGCCTTCAGGAGAGTTTGTTCATCCAATTCCTTGTCAATCAAACTCAGAAATTTGCATGACAGAATCCGACAGTTCTGGCTTGTGAAAAGGACAACATGGCCTTTGTCACACTTTGACTGACACTCAAGAGATTGTACTTGAGATTCTCCACATGGTTAACATCATCAAACCTTATTTCCCCATTGGAAACAAAGCCTTTACCAATGATGTAACCCTTTGCATCATTGCCAAAAGAAACAAATCCCTTCTTTCCTTGAGAGTAGTCATTAAGAAGGGAGCTGCTTCCTGTCATGTGCATGGATCCTCCACTGTCTATATACTAGATGCTTCTATGGCATTGAAGAACCCTGCAAACACAACCATGTTTTTTTTATCTTGGAGACCCAAACCTGCTTGGTTTTGTGTCTGTTCTCAGCTACAGGTGCAGCACTAACAGGTGTGTTTGTGTGACACTTGAGGCAAGAAGATGGTACAGAAGAGGAACCTTTGGCTTGGACTTCCTTTTCTGTGGTTTCAACACAGGAGCATCTAAGTGGTTGACTCTTCCCACTAGCTGCTGAACCATCATCACCAACTGTGTCTGATTTGTGATAAAGCCTTCAGCTCTTCAGACACATTGGAGTTTGCTGATGATGAGTTCCTATGTTGTACCATCTTTTTCTGAGCAACCTCAGCTGTTGCCTGAGTAATCCCTAACTTCTTTTTAGATTTAGCATTGGGCTTAGGGATTTCAGGCTTGGATGTTGCTAGTACAAACTTGGTTTCAAACTCATTCTTCATTTTATTGATGCTCTCATAATTTTCTCCTTCTGTTTGAGTTTGGAACCCCTTTGTACCAGCAATCATCAGTAAGATGATTGAACAAGCCACATATCTCACATGGCTTTTTCTTCATCTTATGCTGATCATCAGCTGAAGAGGATTTAACTGCTGAAGACTGTTCTTCAGCTGTTTGCCATCAGGACCAGTAGTTTTCTTCCTAGTGCCTACTTTCCTGGTATCCTCTCTAGCTGTCTTCAAACCTTTCCTACTGTTAGTTTTTCTTCTCTTTAGTGCTAACAGTATTTGAGCTTTGAACTTCAGATGTTGTCACTTGCTCTCTAGTACCTTCAGTACTTCTAGTGACAACACCTGAGTTGTTCAGCCTATTGGTCATGTGACAGTCAGCATTTGAACCATTAGCTGTTGTGGCATCAGCTGATTGGTTTTGATAGGAGTTAATGCTGACATCTATCTCTGATGATGCTGAATCAGAGGATAGCAGGTCACATGAAGAGAAGGATTGGTTATTGCTCTCCCCATCAATTCAACTTCTGCTCTTGAAGTGAAATCTGTAGGAGGACCAGTGTGATTACCAATGCCAAACTTCACATTGGAAGCTGATTGCTTGCTAAGAAGCATTTCAAAACCCTTGCATGATTGCACCCATCGATCACACTCAACTTGGGTGGTTGCAAGAGTTTCCTTGAGGTCTTTGTACTTCTCTAGAAGTACATCTTCCCTAGCTTTATTATCTTTGATTTGGCATTTAAGCTTGTAAATCTCATCATTTTTATCTTTTAGAACAACCTCAAATCAGCTTTTCTTTTGGAAATTGTTTGCTCAAGCTCAAGATTTTTATCTATTAAAGCTACATTTGCTTCTCTAATAGAAGCAAATGCTGCTATGCATGATTCTGAACAAAGCTTGGCTTTTGCCTCAGTGGATACCTGAGATGAGGCATTGGATGATGACCCTTCAGCAGAATCAAGGCCATCAGAGCAAGATTTCCAAAAGGTTGGTCACCACCATGTTCACCAGCACCTTGAGTAGTTGATCCTGACCAGATAGCTCTTCTGGTAGACTACTCCAGTCAACAACACTTGCGGTGAAAAAGCTGTGTTGTTGAGGTTGTGTGTGTTGATGAGATTGGGAAGATTGAGGCTCTGGAAGAGCATGAGGTGGTTGAGCCGAGGGTGCTTGAGTTTGACCAGGCTGAGGCATGTAGTACAGGGTAAGGATATGGCATATGACCCTGTGGCACAAAATAAGCAGGTGGTGCCTGGCCTGAGATGGATGGGTAGAACTGTAGGAAGGTTGCCCTTTGTGCTGTGAGCTATTGCTGGGGAAAGTCACAAAGGTGCAAATGAGTTAGATCCAGATGATCTACACTCTCTTGCAAAGTGTCCAAGCCTTTGGCACTTGTGACACCCCAACTTGCTCTTGTCAAAACCAACTTTGGTTTTGCCAGAGAGTCCTGGGAATTTCCTACCAGTTCTCTTGTAGAACTTTTGAGAGCGGATATTTATCATTGCCATTTGGTTCAAAATATCCATCTCTTCCAGATCATCATCTGGAATGCCCTTCAAGTCCTCCATCAGAAACACAAGTTGTCACCACCACCTCCTGAACTACTAACCAAAAAAGCTTGTTCTGAGTTGGTAGAGAAATCAATATGCTCATCATAGAACTTTCTGATGAAGCATAATCTGACTCATGACTTATCAAGGCAGCATTACCTTGGACAAAGTCATAAGCGAGCTTACCAGAAGATGACAACTTCCTCTTTTGCTCCATCTCTCTCTCAAAAGTGAGCAATTTCCCATGAAGTTGGGTGAGAGATAGAGTGTCCAGGTCAGCACTGGAGCGTAGGACAATAGTATATGTGTCCCATCTCTCAGAATGACCTGAGGAACCTATTGTTCATCTGGCTGTTGAGTACTCTTGTTGACCATCTTCAGCTCAGAGATCAAACAAGAGAACCGCTCAAACTGCTGGTCAGAGTCTCACCCTTTCTATATGAGAAAGTCTCGTATTATTGGGCGAGGATTCCCTATTGTTTGGTAAGACCGAATCAGTTCCTCCAAATTCTTCCTTTAGAGCAACCCATAGGTCATGAGCAGACTCATGATGTAAGAGCCCTGAATATATCTCATTAGGAATGGCCATGGCTAGAATTCCATGGGCTCTAGCATCAATTTCGAACAGCTTTAGATCTTCGTCCGAATATTGTTCAGGTTTCTTCGCAACGTTTTAATTAGATTCCGGGACGCTCAGCATAGGCTTGTATGGTCCATGCACCACTGACTTCCAACAACCAGCATTGTTGACAGCCAGTGGTGTAGCATACGTCTTTGCCATATGTTATACTCGTTCCTAACAAGCATCGGAGGCTTTGTTGAGGAACCAGTATTGTTAGGATCATTAGTTGGTGTCGTCATCTCAGGTTTTAGTCAAAAACAAGTTTAAACAAGACAAATGTAACTCAAACCACCTGAGGACCTCAAGATTTTGGCCAGAAACAGCAGAAACTCACTCTCTATGGCTAATTCTTGCAAATTGCTAATTCGATCAAACAGAGAGATCAAAAGAGCAGTTTCAAATGATCAATAGTGAAATCGATCAATGATTAACCTGCTCTGATACCATTTGACAGGATCTCAGCCTCTCGTCTGATCAATCAGATTGGTTTGCAGTGGATTAGCACATTAATTAGCGATTAATGCAAGAACATAAAAGATATTGCATGTAAAAGCACAAGCATAGAGAGAGAAAAAAGTTCTACGAAATATTAATTTTCTATTTCTTAGCACGTTTCGGCAATTAAAACAGCATGGTTCACCATCCTTTTATAGGCGGCAAAAGGATGGTGGTGATGTCCTTTCTCTGACATCAGCAGATTATTAAAATTACAACTAACAGAACATAAAACTACTGAAGATATCAACAGCTGACATCTTCTTACAAAGTGTTCCTAACTTTTACAAGTACTGACAAACGTAAACTATTGAAATTCTACAACGACTGAAGAACAAACTCTTCAGTCGTTTACAACTACTGATACTATAACAGCTGAAGAACAAGCTCTTCAGCTGTTGTACAACTACTGAAACAAAATAAACTACTGAAAAAGGAAAAACCATCACAACAACTAAAGAAGACTTCTTCAGTTGTTGTGACAAACTCTGAGCTCAGCACTTGTTCTTCAGACTTGGCTTCAGATGATATAACAGCTGATGAATTCAGTAGATGTCATCAGCTGTTGTCTTCAGTCTTTGTCTTCAGACTTTGTGCTTCAGTAGAAGTTCTTCACTCTTCAGTTCTTCAGCTTTGATTCTTCAGCACTTGCCTTCAGTACTTGAAGTCTTCAGTACTTGTATGATCAGTACTTCAGACTTCAGTACTTGTCTTCAGTACTTAGAGTCTTCAGCTGTTGTTCTTCAGTTCTTTGATCTTCATACTTTGATCTTCAGACTTTGTCAGAACACTGATGGAAGTCTTCAGTAGTTGTGCAGTGGTATGTGGGACTTAGAGGTTTTCCTGATCTTGGCTCATTGGTTCTTTTGGTCCAACACTTAAATTCGCTGGATCGGGGCCCATTTCGCTGGATAACAAAAACTCAGATCTAGCCCGTTTTTAACCAAAATCTTAACTTTTTACTTCCAAATCCTTAGTTCACCTTCCATGAAGCCAAACCTAAGCTTTTTACACGTTTTCATACGTAAAAATTTGACCTTTATGTGTTTTCTTCTTCAAACTTTTCAAAACCCCAAAACCCTAGAATCCAGGTTTGATCTACAGAAGGTCTCAGAGGTCGATTCTTACCTTGTTTGTTGCTCCTTTTTTTAAGATTTGATGCACAAACACCCAGATCTTCAATCCCTTGATCTTAGAAGCTCCAATCTTAAGTTTCTTGCACTTCTCTCTCTACTTTCTCTCTACGAATTTCTTTGTTGTTAGGGTTGGAATGAGAAGATGGTGGTGTCTTGGGCAGGTTAAGGGCTGGTTATGGGCCTTAATCTTGCCCATGAACCCCACCTAGCCCATAACCCTTTTTCCTTCTTTTATTAATTCTCCATTAGTTAGGCCCACTTATACTTAATGACTCTTTTGACTTTTCGAGGTGTTACATAGTGGGTCTGGAGCTAACACTGAAGAGCAAACCGTGCAAGATCAGGAGGAGGTTATAGTTGTAGATTCACCAGATCGAGAAGTCAATGAAGCTGGGTTCGTTGAGAACTTTATTATTGATAGTGAATCACAGGCAGGATCTAAAGATGTTACTAATCCATTGGCCGGGATTGAGATAAGGGCAGGAGCTTTCATTGAGAATTTCGTGGCCGAAGTTGATGCTGAAGCTGGAGCTAGCTGAAAGACCCCTCTAGGTGGGGTCCAACCTAGGGGGAGTATTGATGATCTAGATAGGTTGGACTCACCTAGATTAGATTAGCTTATTTTGTCTTTTATGTAATATGGATATTGTTAGATGCTTTACATTTATGTAAGTAATGTCTAGTTTTTTATCTTATTTAGCACTGACCCAACGATCTATGAACGAATCTATAGATTCGCTCGTAGTCAGCTGATAAAGGTCACCCGGCGAAACTGTTGTTCGCTGCTAGGTGAATCTACTTTCTTGTCAGGGTAGTTTCACTCCAGTGAATTTGTCACTGTTTATATATTTGCAACTCTTGTAACTTTGGGAGCAAGTTTTGCCAACCTAATCGAGATATACTTTTGCATTACTGTATTCATAGCATGTTTGGGGCTGGAATTGCATTTGTTTTCACATCATTGAGCCTTATTTGTTAGTATTGATTGAGTTTGGATCATATGGTTTTATTTTGAAACTCATTTCTGTGTTTTGCCCTGTTGATTGAATATTTGTGGGATATCTCTGTGTTTTATCATTCATTAGCACTGAAATCGATCACCAATGGACCAACAATATGGTATCAGAGCCTTTGTGCTCTTGATTTGTTGAGTTTTTGGGGTTTTTGAGGTGGTTTGAAGAAAAACTTTACTGTTCCATTCGATTTAAATCATCAAAGTCTGTTTTGCTTTCAGAAATCCATAGAAAAACCGTTGTTCTAGTTATAAGGAGATATCCCAATCATCCAATCACTAATTCATAGCGATTTGGATGAGTTCAGAGTGATATTCTGACTGAACAGGAGTTTTTTGTTCATCGGGCGAATCTATTGATCTTTCAGCGAATCTGTCACCTTCCCAGTGAATCTATTTCACCCTGTGGTTCTAGCGAATCTGGACTTACTGAATGAAAGTTCACCTTTGTTGCCTAATTCCCAAGCGAAGATACTGTCGAATTTACCACTAGAACAAAGTTCTACTAGTTCTGCGAACTTGTTGAGCGAACTAGAGCTTCCATAGCACTGATTCGAGCGAATCTGTTGTTAGTTTGGCAAGCGAATCTACAAGAGAATTTAGTAGCGAACTTAACAGCGAATCTATAAGCGAATCTGATTTCTGATTTTATCATGTCTACTTCAATCATGAATGTGACTGATATGGAGTGTTTTCAACCAAACAGACCACCGAGGCTTGTCAACGGTGAGAATTTTGAGGACTGGAAACGTTGCTTGAAGGAATCTTCTTCTACACAGATCATGGTCAGTGGGGTCTGCAAATCAAATTGCTCAATGAGCAAGTGAGTAAACTGTTAGACTCTCTTCCTGCTCAGTGGAGTCTGCAAATCAAATTGCTCAAGCAAGAAAGGAACTTTGCTGATTACAAGTTGATGGATGTTATCAACAAGTTAAAATCATTTGATCTTGATGTGAAGAGAAGAGAGTATAATCAGACCATGATGTCTCCCAATGTCCCTCCTCAAAATGCTACATTGATTTCATCCGCTGCAAACTCTTATTATTATGGTGCAGCTTGTGGGAGTTCATCTGGTAATGGTGGATTTGTTAACTCTGTGTATGGTAAAATTGTCAACTCTGGTAGTGGTTCCAAGATGCTGGGTCAAGTTCAAATGCCTTAGTTTCCACTCAAATTCCACATGATACTATGGCACTGTTTGGGTTATTTGTGAACAATTATGAGGCTTTGATTGCTGGAGAATTGAAGGGACAGGTGTGATAGTAGAAGACATGTATCAGGTTGATCCTGATGATCTTGAAGAAACTGACATTCAATGGCAAATGGCCATGCTTACTCTTCGTGCTAGGAGGTTTATGGAGAGAACCGGCAGGAGAAATTTTGGAAACCAGAGTCAGAACAACGCCCTAGGATATGATAAATCTAAGCTCAGGTGTTTCAACTGTAAGCAGCTTGGTCATTTCAAAAGAGAGTGTCCTTCTCCCATTGTCACCGAACCTGTTAATTCTGGAAACTCAAGAACCATTCCAGTCATGGACAAAGTTAAAGAAGCTAAGACAAAACAAACTGCTCTATTGACCAACTTTGATTGGAGTGCAGAAATTGAAGAATCAAAGGAGGAAATCAACCATGCTTTGATAGCTGAGATAGTGGAGGAACATGCTAGTGATGATGGGTACATTGACTGTTTTGATCCTTTCAAGGAGTTCTATGGTGAAGCTGATATTGATGTTGATTGCAATGGTGAATCTGAGGCAATTCAAAATCAAAAAGTTATGGAATGTGCTGGTGTGGTTCAGAAAGCTATGGTTCAAGAAGATATGGTTCACACTGGTTGGGTATGTGAAGCTGTTAAGGAAGAGGATAAACTGGTTCGTGAATCTGCTGCAAAAGAAGCTGGTGAAAAAGAGGAGCTAGACAAGGAATCAATGATTGAAGAAGCCAAGAAAGCAGCGGTGGAGGTACAAAAGGACACTCCTTATTGCCAATGTGATCATGCTCTCGTGGCAGAAAAACTAGTAATGGGTCTTCCTTATGATATTGTTGAAGACATGTGTTCCTCCGCATGCAAAATTCGTTTAGTCGGTATATATAAAGCTAACAGGTTACTTATAATGAATGAAAATGAATTAAAGAAAACCAACAAAGAGCTTAAACAAAATGAGTCAAAGTATTTTGTCAAATTAAGAGAAGCTTTGAAAGAAAATAAACACTTAAAAGGACACTTTTGGAAAAGAACTGTGAAGTTAACTATTTAACTGAACAAGTTACACTTGCCGAATTTGAAGTCAGAAAACTTAAACATAAATTAGAACAGTGGTCACTTTCGAGCATGAAAAGGGAGGAATCATGCAAAAAAACAAAGGGGGCAAGAATCAAGACTGGTTTGGATAATGAAAATGATGCATTGGTATATCCTCCACCTAGTACTTTCTGTTATTCTCCTATGCCCATTCCTCATTCTTCAAATGGGTTGATACAAGAGATTATACAGAATGATGCTAACAGCTCTATTGTAGGTTTAGAAGGAGATAATTCTAAGGAATTGCGAGAAGGATATGATTATGGTGGCACTAGTAGTCTTGGCAGCTCTAGTAGTCATAATTTTAATTCCAAGAAGTCTTTTATAGACATTATCTTAAGTAATCATTTTTGTGTAGTGAAACTATTTTGGATTCAAACTATGGGGCGTGTAATAGTAACTTAGGATGTTCTGTTTCAGACACTTGTGATGACTTGAATGTTTTAAATTACTCATTTGATGCTAATGTGTGTATGAATGATGAAGCTCAACTTTCAGGTGATGTCTCTGAAAGTAAACAAAAACAAACTGCTTTACAAATTCTTCTCTCATCCAATTCCATCTTTTACACCGATAAGGATTTCAAACCCAAAAGATAAAGAAATGTCTTCTTCCACTGAGAATAACAGGATAAAATTGATCAAAATCAGTTAAAGCGGAAGTCATTACAGGGAAGTCACAAGAGCCATATGACTCGTACAGTGATTCAGATTCAAACTGTCTGAATGTGATGAAGAAATATCTATTGATAGAATTCCTTCATCAAATTGTTCCAAAACAAGGTTGAGATCTCATTGTTTTAGATGTGGAAAGGATGATCACTTAATAAAGCAATGTCCTGAATCAGGTGGTAGTAATATACAGACTAAATTTTTTGGAACTAGATTGACAGATTTTGTGAATGGTTTCTTTTCCAGAAGATCTGTTACTCCAAGACCTAAGTACACTAAGGCTTGGGTCCCAATTTCGAAAGTCTAACTTTTTTTTCCTCTCAAATGTCAGGAACATTCAGAGGCGGCTGTAATTTTTATTGGCATGTAGATAGTGGATGTTCCAGACATATGACTGGGTTGAAGGACCAGCTGACAAATTCAGAATAATTGATAGTGGCTATGTTGCTTTTGCTGGAGACAAGAAGGGTAGAAAAATGATTGGCCTGGGAGATGTCTCAAATGGATCCCTTACTTTGGAGAAAGTCAACTATGTTCCAGAATTGGCGTTCAATCTTCTCAGTCTATCATAAATCTGTGATAAAAATATTCCTGTGATGTTCCTTGCCAACGAATGTCTGTTCTTGAAACCAGAGTTCTCTATCCCTAAAGAGATGGTGATCATGCGAGCTCCAAGGAGAAATGATACCTATTTGTTAAATATGGGATCAGAAGAATCATCTTCCACCGTGACCTGTCTTTTATCAAAAGCTTCTTCACATGAATCTTTTCAGTGGCATAGAAGATTAGAGCATATCAATTTTAAATTGATAAATAAGTTAGTTAAGAACAATTTGATGAGGGGACTACCACTAAAAGATTATTCTGTGGTAGAAAATGTATGGCCTGTGCAAAAGGAAAACAACACAAAAAGCCACATAAACTTAAAATTCAAAACTCGATTTCGCATACCCTCGAATTGTTACATACTGACTTATTTGGCCCTATCAGTGTTAAATCAATTGCTAAGAAATCTTATTGTCTTGTTGTGACAGATGATTACTCAAGGTACTCTTGGGTGAGATTTCTGACTAACAAAAGTGAGACTGCTGAGGAGTTGATGAAGCTGATTCCACTGATTGAGGTTCTTGGGAAAGGAAGATTCAAGCCATTAGGAGCGACAATGGAACAGAATTCAGAACCACATCTTCAATTCATTCTGTGAGCAAAGGGGTATTCTCAAACAGTTTAGTGCTGCCAGAACACCTCAAGAAAATGGTGTTGCTGAACATAAGAATAGAACACTAATTGAAGCAACTAGGACAATGTTGATCGAGTCAAAGCTTCTGATTATCTTTTGGGCCGAAGCAGTTAATTGTGTAGCTTACGTTCTAAACCGGGTATTGATCCTCAAGAGCAAGATGAATACATCATATCAGTTGTTCCCAGGAATTAACCCTCTCATTGATTTTCTGCGCCCTTTTGGTTGCTCTTGTACTCTGTTGAATACTCAAGTCCAGAATACGAAGTTTGGTGCAGTCTCTGATGAGTGTTTCTTTGTTGGGTACTCAGAAACACAAAAGGCGTATTGTGTGTATAACAAACGGACGCGGATTGTGCAAGAGTCCTACTATGTCGACTGGAAAGAATCTAACTCAACAAGCATTAGAAGTGAGCCTGCATGGTTTTATGATTCTACCACTGTCTTCAAATCATTCAATTTTCCAATTCCGATGATGATGACGTCATTCCTCACTCTCCTGTGAATCTTATTCCACCATAACCGCAACCGTCTGCCACATCATTACCACCCACTTCATTTGATATCCCATCTCCACCACCTCCACCATATCAACCATCTTCATCTAATCCTACAATCTCATCTACCATTCCATCCATATCTTCATCCATTCCAAATTCCCCTATCGATCCAATCCCCACAAAATCATCTCTTCCTGCACAACCATCCACCACTTCCGCATCCACATCTCAACAAAACCCTTTATTGTTTAACACTAATTTAAAACCTTGAAATCACCCTCATGACTACATCATTGGATCTATCAAAGACGGAGTAAGGACTCGAAGTCAGAGTGGGTTGATAAATGAGTGCCTTTATGCATCTTTTCTATCCCAGATTGTTCTAAAGAATTACAAACAGGCGCTTGAAGACCCAAGTTGGGTGGACTCTATGCAACCTGAGTTGCAACAGTTCAGAAAGTTGAAAGTTTGGGAGTTAGTTGATCTTCCTCCAAAAAATGCCCCATTGGTACCAAGTGGGTATTCCTGAATAAGCCAGATGATCGTGGTGTTGTCGTCAGAAACAAAGCCAGATTGGTTGTTCAAGGATTTGCTCAGGAGGAGGGGATAGACTACACTGAAGTGTTTGCTCCAGTTGCTCGGATCGAAGCCATCAGAATTTTTCTTGCACATGCAGCTAACAAAAACTTTAAAGTTTTTCAAACGGATGTGAAGTGTGCATTTCTATATGGAGACATTGGTGAGGAGATCTATGAATGTCAGCCACCAGGTTTCGAGGATCCAGATTTTCCAGATAAAGTATACAAGCTAGACAAATCTTTGTATGGGTTGCATCAAGCTCCCCGCATCTGGTATGAGACCTTGACACAGTATCTGGTCAGCGAGGGTTTCTCTAGTGGGACTATAGATATGACACTATTCAATAAGGAGGTTGATGGTGAGATACTGATTGTTCAAGTGTATGTAGATGATATTTTCTTTGGATCAACAAATGAAAAGCTGTGTAAAGAATTTGAAAAAGTGATGAAGGATCGCTTTGAAATGAGCATGATGGGGGAGATGCCTCTTCTTAGGGTTGCAGGTGGAACAGAAACCTGAAGGTATTCTTATTCACCAAGAGAAGTACATCAAGGAAATCATCACAAAGTTCGGCATGGATGACTCAAAGCCAGAACTGACTCCCTTCACTACTCAGACATGCTTGTCTCCTGATGATAATGGGATGTCCGTGGATGCTCATCGATATCACTCGATGATCGGATCTCTTATGTATCTGACTACAAGCCGTCTAGATATCATATTTGCCGTGTGCTACTGTGCTCGTTATCAAGCCAATCCCACAGAATCAAATGAGCTAGCTGTTAAATGCATTTTTGTTACCTTAAGGGTTCCTCTCGTTTGGGGCTTTGGTACCCAAACGGTGGGAATTTTGATTTACATGCTTTTTCTGATAATGATCATGGTGGTTGTAGGATTAACAGAAAGTCTGTCACCGTGGATGTCAATATCTGGGTGACTGTCTTGTTTCGTGGCAAAGCAAAAAGCAAACAACAATGTCCTTATCCACGGGAGAAGCTGAATATATCACTGCATCAAGCTGCTGTTGCCAAGTGCTCTGGGTTCAACACCAGATGATGGATTATGGCATCAATTTCCTCCACACACCGATCTTCTGTGACAATGAAGCCGTTGTTGGAATTACCAAGAATCCATTCATCATACTCGAGCCAAGCACATCGAAACAAGAATTCACGCCATCCGTGACGCCCAGGAAAAGGGATTTATTGATATCATTCCCATTGAAACAAGAAAACAAAAGGCTGATCTTTTCACAAAAACTTTTGATAAACCACGTTTTTATGAACTGATCTCCATGTTGGGATTGATATCTTTCTGACAAATCTTTTCCCGAAAATAAAATCTGTTTAACCTGTATATATGTACATATTTGCTTTCTGGTCTTGTTTTGTTGTCTGCCTTGAGAATTCTTATGTCCCATATCTCTTTACTCTTCTCTTACTTTAATTGTTAAGAAATCATAGAAAATAGAAATTTTCTATTAAGTGAGCTTTTAAATAAAAATTTTAGGGAGATATTAATGCTAATAATAAGTTTTTTTAAACTTTTTAATCTCTCAGCAATTCAAGAAAATGAAGTAAGAAAGAGGGGAACATATTATGCCGTGATATGCATGGTAGACTCATCCCAAAAATGAAGTAAACAAGTGATCATGCAGCTAAATTAAAGATCATAACTCAGTAATAAGGATTATCCTCATGATATTTTGGTTTGCACAAAGATACAAGTCTCGTCTAAAACTTGGTTGAGAGTTGCTAATTGATGTCTTGCTTCTGTGCTGAGTTTACTTTTTGGATTAGGTTATCGATGTGAAGCTTATGGTGTTTCCCACTGGGATGGTGACTTGGTGATAATGCCCTCTAAGTCAAACATTAAATAATCTCAATAGCCCATTATTGTATATACATTCATACATTAGATAGAAAAAGTTGTGTGTTTATCTCCTCTGCTATGCGAAAGCATTGACCTGGAGTGATGATCTTCTCTGCTATATGGTGGCATTGACCTGAAGCACTCATCAACACGCCTAGATGATCTTCTCTGCTATGCTAAAGCATTGACCTGAAGCTCTCATCAATTAGTTGTAGGTTAAGTCTGCGTCTCATATGTATACCTTTCATATATGTGTGTCTGCATTTGTACATTATAGTGTCACATATGTATATTATGCTAGTCATTGTGGTTGCATTTAAGTAGATTCAGTATAGTGATGAGGCAAAATCAATGATTATGCTCAATAAACCTTGATGACGAGACTAGTTCTTTATCAATTATCAGTGGGGACCATGTTGCTGAGTTACTAAGACAATTCAGAACATGATAAACAGTTGCAGATCACGAGTTGAAAAGAATAGGGAATGGGTTTAAACAGACAAACATATCAGCAATCTCGCTAAGTCATGACCTCTCTGAAAAACTTCGAGAAAAAGATGATATTATATCCTTTAACCATTTATTTATATTTTTATTCTTATTTTTTTGTTTTTAATTTTATTTTAATTTTAGTCTTATTTTATTTTCATGAGTTTTGATATTATGGGGCAATAAAGTATTCAAAAGGCAATTTTCTTATTTTATTTTTTATTTTACTTTAATTTTATTTTATTTTATTTATTTAACTTTTTATTTTTATTTTAACTTATTTTATTCTTATTTGTTATTAGTGTTATTTTAATTTTATTTTAATTTCTTAATTTTTAATCTTATTTTAAATTTTGTCTTTGAGTCGGGCGAAATTAAGATTTGCCGCAGTGAACTTATAACTTCACCGGTAAGATCTACCAGTTGTAAGTCAAGCGAACATGTTGAGGTTACCGGGCGAATCTATAGATTCGCTACAGCGAATCTATGTCCTATAAAACGCACAGTGAAAGGGAAATCCCACACAGTAACTCAAAAACTTAAAACCCTTGTTCATAGTGCGAATTTCAAATTGTCTCTTCAGTGTTGATTTCAATACGTGTTGTTTGATATAAAGGGTTAAGGTGGGTGTTGCCAACAATGCTAAACGATTTAATCGGTGTATTTTACTTCGCATTGTGAGGTTTAGCAGGTTCGCTTGGTTAGGGTTCGGGAACCCTCGTCCAGCGAATTAGCTGATCTCCAGGCGAATCTGAACGAAAGTTCACTTGAATAACGAGCGAATTTGTAAATTCACCCAGCAACTTTGCTTGTTCACTTGAACAGAGCGAAATTATAAATTCACCCTAGCGAACTTAATGTTTTCCAGCGAATTTGAACTAAAAGTCACTTAAGTTAAGCGAAATTATATATTCACCCTGTAAATTTGCTGATGTCAAGCGAAATTAAACGAAAGTTCACATGAACCGAGCGAATCTATAGATTCACCCCAGTGAAATTATTGTTTTTCTGGCGAATCTATAGATTCTCCTCAACGAATTTATAGATTCACTTCAGCGAATTTATATTTATCATGTTGTATGCTTACACTTTTCTAATTTGTTTTCAGCAATCATGGCTAACCTCAAGTTCGATGAAAAGAACAACACTGTAGGTCTTTTAGATGAAGATAATCCTAAAGCTGCAGGGTTCAGAGATTGCATAAAGTGGCTGAAACAGTCTCCAAGTAATTATGCTATCACTCACTCACCGTCTATCTACATCTTGCTCATTCAAGATTTCTGGAGATCGCCAAGCTGGATGTCAAAGCCAATCCAAACTGCATTCGAGCAAGAATAGGAGGGAATGATATTGCCATTACAGAAGAAATCATAGCCAGAGTGCTTCGTCTAGAAGGTGATCAGGGAGACGAAGTAGAGCTTTCTGAAAATCAAGTCATGGAAGGATTCAAAAGTATGGGGTATGAGGGACCATCCTTTGGTTCAAAGAAAGAGATGAAGAAGTCCATGCTATCTAAAGAGTGGAGATACATAGCTCACATATTCATCATGTGCTTAGACGACAGGAAGGGAGGATCAGATGGTCTCAACTTGAGATGGGCCAAAGCAATGGTGATATTTTGTAGAGGCCAAAAGGCAAACATAGCCCGACTGATTTTTGAGCGCATGTGTGATAATATCATGGCAGTTAAGAAGGAAAGTGGCCTCTGTATCCCAGATTTGTTCAAATGTTAGTTGATGATTTAATTCCAAACATCCCAAAGCATGGAGAAATAAAGAAACTTGCCCTGATGAGCTCCAGGATATTTGTAGACTGTGCTTCTGCAAGACATGACTTCAGTGGGAAGATTACCCACTTATGGGAAAACATGTATTCAGCTGAAAGATGGGCATATATAAGAAAGTGATAGAAACAAAAGAAAAGAGATCTGTAGAGAACAGGGAAAAACAAGAGGAAATTGTTAAAAAGAGGAAAGGTATGCCAAAGAGAAAGAGTATAACTTTGAGGATGAGATTGAGACAACAATGAAAGAAATGAGATTTGAGAAGGAGAGGAGAACAAAGAAGCGAGCTGATGAAAGCAGTCACACTGAAGCATCAGAGAGGAGAACAAAACACAGCATCAGGCATTCACAGAAAACCCTCCATGAAAAGGTGCAAGATCTGAACTTGACCAAGATGTGATTAGAAACGTCAGTGCCTCTGTGGCCAATGAGCCGAGCATGGTGAAGACCAAACTGATAAACCTAGAGTTGAGGGAGAAAAAGAAGGATGATATAATTGAAGGCTTGACAAAGATGGTGATGGATCACAAGAACTGATCAAGACACTGTTCAAGGAGATAAACTCTCTAACGGAAGTGGCTGGCCTGCCAGATGTTAGATCTGAAGAGGAACTCAATGACCTCACTGATACCCCTAAATACGTATTTCTGAAGGTGGGGAGATTTTCTGTGGCAGGAGAGGTCCCAAGTTCAGCAGCTGGTACTAGTAATGCCGCAGGATCGAGTCAAAGGAAGGACAAAAATGAACAACCTGTTGATGCTGAAGGAACACAGGGCGAGGATGATGATGTGGAGATTGTGGATGCAAATTTTGTGGATTTAGGGCTTGACATTGAGAAGGATTTAACTGGTGAGGAGGTTGTGGGGAAGAAACAACGAATGGAGAAAGAAAAGTAAACTGAGATGAAGTTAGTGGATGAAGAGGAGGAAGTTGAGGAACAGCTGGTGGATTACAGCTCAGAACCTGAAGTTTATGAAGTAGATGAATGTCTAGTGACCTATGTGGCTGAAACTAGGTCATCTAATACTGGAACGGTGGAGTTAGATCAATCTGATTGGTTTATTAAAGAAAAGGATGCTGAAGAGATAACTCCACTGTTCCAGAACATCAGAAACCCAACAAGGAAGAGAGTGATAAGAAAATCTTTAGCTGGAAATACAATTCTGAGCTAAAGTTGTTTATGATCAAGAGTAAGGGAGGGGGAATCTCATATTTTCACAAAAGAAAAGCTTTCAAAACTCTCCCAAGATGGGATTCGAGGAGATTGGCAGAGATTCCTTTACTTGGAGCTAACAGAGTGAACGGGCCAAGTTGCTGGAAATAGAAATTAAAAGGGTTTGACTGATAACTTCAAGGCTTTTGGTTTCATGAAGATGGAAAGGAAGAGGTCGAAGAAAGATATTGATTGGGTGACTGGCAAAATGGAAGATTGTGCTTAAACTGAAACCAGCAAAGATTGTTGATCGCATTAGGATACCAGATCCTCTTCCCCCAAGACTGCAAGCATTTGAAAAATGGTTCTATGATAACAACACAGGGGAAGCAATGATAAGAGTGAAAGGTGTCCCTGAAATCAGACTGTTTGATCCAATGGAAGTATTTTCTTTCTGTGATGATGATTTGGTGATTCTGTGCGAGAATCATATAAAAGTTGGGGCTGGAGCTGAGATGTTGGAAGAAGCTAGCCTCTCTATGAGGGTAGCTAACAAAGCTAGGGGATTCAGAGCTGATGTCCAGGAGCTGTCAAGAAAAATCATTCAAGTGGACGAAACAAGGATGGATGTGGATGATTTGAGTAAACAGTTGGATCAATCAATTTCAAGAAGGTTTGAAAAGCTGGTGGTGGATGATGCTAGTGGGTCTAGAGCTAACACTAAAGAGCAAACCGTGCGAGATCAGAGGAGGTTATAGTTGTAGATTCACCAGATCGAGAAGTCAATGAAGCTGGGTTTGTTGAGAACTTTATTGTTGATAGTGAATCACAGGCAGGATCTGAAGGTGTTACTAATCCATTGGTTGGGATTAAGACAAGGGCAGGAGCTTTCATTTTGAATTTCGTGGCCGAAGTTGATGCTGAAGCTGGAGCTGACTGAGAAGACCCCTTTAGGTGGGGTCCAACCTAGGGGAGTATTGATGATCTAGATAGGTTGGACTCACCAAGATTAGATTAGGTTATTTTGTCTTTTATGTAATAGGGATAATGTTAGATGCTTTACATTTATGTAAGTAATGTCTAGTTTGTTTTATCTTTATTTAGCACTGACCCACGAAACTATGAGCGAATCTATAGATTCGCTCGTAGTCAGCTGATAAAGGTCACCCAGCGAAACTGTTGTTCACTGCCGGGTGAATCTACTTTCTGGTCATGGTAGTTTTGCTCCAGTGAAACTACCAGCGAATTTGTCACTGTTTATATATTTGCATTTCTTGTAACTTTGGGAGCAAGTTTTGCCAAACCTAATCGAGATATACTTTTGCATTATTGTATTCATAGCATGTTTGGGCCTGGAATTGCATTTGTTTTCACATCATTGAGCCTTATTTGTTAGTATTGATTGAGTTTGGATCATATGGTTTTATTTTGAAACTCATTTCTTTGTTTTGCCCTGTTGATTCAATATTTGTGGGATATCTCTGTGTTTATCATTCATTAGCACTGAAATCGATCACCAGTGGACCAATAGAAATGTATGTAATCAAGATGGGATTTGTTCCTCTTATTCTTTAAGAGTTAGATGCCTAAGGCCTGAATAAGTTAAATCAACAAGGAATGATCACTCTGTGTCCTTGGATTTAACATGACATCTGTAACTAAAGGATAGATGATTAAATTCACCTAAATCATTTCAAGTAGGATACTTGAATGGGATGATGTTATTGAATGGCTATAACTCATGCGTATTAAGGGTAGTAAACCGTTGTTAGGTGGTATTTACTGTTTGCATCAATCTTCTATGAATCTTGTATAAGTGGGAGATTGTTGGATTCTATATGCCCAAGACACGTAGAATATTGATGCGGTTAGTATGTTATGATCCAAGTCGGGTTATACCCAATAACAAGCTTTGCAAACACAAACAATTATTTAATTGTATGATATGATCATGCAATTAAATAATCACACCAAATTTAGAAAATAGGTTTTCTAAATATTGCATTTGTAGTGTAACAAATTATAAGCATTTTTTGTTGATGAATTTTATTATTTGTATTGTTATTTAAATAGGTTTAAGTAACATTAAATAAATGAAAGAGTCATTTAAATTGAAAGTGGTTTTAATTTAAGTAATATACATGACCCTTTTAATGTGTGTTTTTTTTAATGTTTTAGGTGGGAAAACACCTTCTAGAAGGCTGAATTCAGCCACCTTTTGGTCCAATATGATTATTTTCTATTGTCTTGAAAACACACATTAGGAGACTTGTGCAAGGGAACTCTTTCATATACATCTTTTCACAAAAAGCAATCTCTTCTCTCCTCTAAGACTCTCGGCCAAGAAGCAGTAGTTTTAGAGTGTTTATAGAAGTGTTTTGGTGCACTCTCCCTAGCAAGAGTGGTGGTTGCTTCAAGGGCTTGGGGTATACTAACTTGAGATATCCTTCCTTGGAGCTTTTGGCCGATTTTGAGCATCCAACATCCCTTTTTTTCTGTCGATTTTTGGCTGCTGGAAAAGGTAGTTTGGCAGCCCTTTGTGGTTGTCATATTATGTT
The DNA here is from genome assembly GCA_024085815.1 of Flaveria linearis. Classification (NCBI taxonomy): domain Eukaryota; kingdom Viridiplantae; phylum Streptophyta; class Magnoliopsida; order Asterales; family Asteraceae; genus Flaveria; species Flaveria linearis. The sequence continues at coordinate 39,516,606 of CM044014.1, forward strand.
GTTTCATATGCTTACATAGCTTGCTTATTCACATAATATGATCCTTTATTAAACCATCACAACTACTAAAGAGTACTTCTTCAGCTGTTGTGACAACCTCTGAATACTTGGTCTTCAGACTTTGTCTTTGAACTCTGTCTTCAGACTTTGTCTGCAGCTTTTGTCTTCAGACGTTGTCGTCATACTTTGTCTTCAGACTTTGTCTTCATACTTTTGTCTTCAGCTGATGTAGTCTTCTTTAGTTGTTATGATGTCTGTGGGACTTAAAGGTTTTTCTGATCTGGCTTATTGGTTCTTTTGGTCCAACAAACTCCCCCTGAACCAATGCAGCCAAAACCTTTAAGTTTATTGTGTCCCACTCATTAGGCAAAAATATTGTCTCTTTCTTCTGGATCAGCTCAGAAGTGACCAATTTAAGCACATGCCTTGGAAGAGGTTTCAGAAGATTTGATTGGCAAGGGATGGATGGGAACTTTGTCTTGGGGAATTGGACACAGAGTTGTTTCCCCATCCATGAAACCTACATCCCTACAATGAGTCTATAAGACTCTCGAACATAGTCCTCAAGGAAGACAATCTGTTCTTCCAGGGTGAGCTCTTCAGCTTCTCCTACGAAGAAGTACTCTGGACCATAGTACTTAGATAGGTACTTAACCTGTTTCCCATTCTTTAGCTCCACAGTTGTTATTTCTCTGTAGGCGAACTCATCAGGATGATTACCGTCAAGTAACAACTGGAGCTCATTGCTTCTGACTTCTTCAAGCCTCTTATAGATCAACCCCTTTTTCACCATTTTTTTCCAGTAATGTTTGTGGGGTAAGATTAGACTTGTAGGCTCTTCTGAAGTCTTCTAGGATTTCGCAGGGTGACACTACAATGGCCAGCATTATCACTACATCTACACTCTTCTTTACTTGGCCATTGTCTTTTCTTGGGATGTGCTTCTTGTGGATTCTATCACTCACCCTGGGATCAGGCCAAATTCTAATTTGCTCTTTCTGATATTGAAATGTAAATCTGAGAGCATACAATCTCTAAGCATGTTTCCTCATAGTTTGTATCGATGTAGACTGAGGAAACTCTTTATCAACCAGATTCAACAGCTGCTCATCATGTTGTTTGTGCTTTTCTTCTTCTTCAAGTTCTACTTTTACAGTTTGCCTCTGGATGGCAGGTGTGATCGTTATTGGTTGACTCCTGGCAATTATCTTTAATGCATCAGGCATCTTCCCTTTTGTTTTAACAACAATTGAAATGGGCAGCCTATCTTCCTTATCATCATCTTCTTCTTCTTCTTGAAGCCTCAACACCCTTCTCTTCCTCTTGTCTGCTTTCACTAACTTAGACTCCCCCTTTTTGGTTGCATTGGGTTCAAGGGTTTGAATGTTAGAAAGTCTTTTAGTGACTGCATCATCAACTAAGGTTTGAATATTGGAGGAAAGCCTCTCATCAAGAGCTTGATGTACAATGTTAGCTATGATGGGAGTGATGAGAGGCAGGGAAGATGTAAAGGTAGCAACCATTTGCTCAGAGGGGTTTTGTCCCTGAGAAATGGTGCCAGAATCAGAGGCTGGTGGCTGAGTTGTTATGAGTGGCTCAGTATGTAGGAGACCTTCAGAACAAGGTGCCATCTATGGGTGAATTTGGGCAGATGGTCGTGATTCTTGAGACATTTTGACAAGCAGTTCTTGTAGTCTGCGTACCTCAGCGTCAAGAATGGTGTTGTGGGCTAGAACATCATAGAAAAAGCCCAGGTCATCATCAGTGGTTGCTGAATCATCGGACCTCCTGATTACATCAGGATGAACATGTGCTGAGTGTAGATCAGTGTTCACATGTGCCCCTTTTCCTTGGTATTGGAGACTTCCTACCTCAGGATTATGCCCTTCATCGGCAGTTGCCTATGGTGAGGTCTTAAATGTTACCAATTTCAGCCTGTTCATGTGCTGAAGCAGGAGAAGTGGTAGCCTCACCAGAAGTTCTGATCTCCTCCTCCACACGGGGAGATTGAACTGTGTAATCCCTGTGCTGTAGGTTATCAGCAACACTATAATCCTCCCCCTCAACTATTGAGGTTTTCCCAGTTATAATAGGTTTCTGGGGAGGGGTGGAGGTTTAGCTGACTCAGCACTTCTGCAACGATAAAAGTTGGGATTTGTGGGGTGGTTGCAGTAGGAGATAGGTGTGAAGCACATTGCACTTGGGGTGAGTGGTGCTCTTCAATGGAAACCTTCCCAAATGAGAGAGGTTCCAGTAATGTGGCATCCCCAGAAATGGTTGCTTCAAGATCCTATTGAGAGGATACCTGAGCGGTTGTGGTTGGTCGAGTCTGTGTAACTGCTGGTGGATTACTACCAGCAGTTTCTTACTGCCTTGGTGCTGCAGGGGCATCCTCAGGGGCCTCAACTCCCTGAGTAGCCTTTTTAGGCTTTTTAGATTTTGGCTTGGAGGGGACTTTGGATCTGGAGGATGAGGCTGTGGGTTCCCGCTGCTTGGCGTTTAGCAGCTTGGCAGCCTCTTTGAGTTGTGTGTTCGAGTTATGCCTAGAGTATACTTCAGGGACTCCTAGGCCAACAAGGCCTTCAGTTTTTAGTTGGTTTTCAATAATGGCCATAAGAAACCTAGGATATAATATCCATCTATTAGCCACAGGTTTCAAGGCCAGATCTTTTAGTTCTAAAAATATAATTTCAGAAAAATTTAAGTTTTGGCGTTCAAAGATTGAATACAACACCTGCTGCCACCTTGAAGACATTTGATCCCATGAGGAGGTCTTGTGGGCAAGGCAGACATTGACCATGTGGAAGAGTAGGCGTTCGGGGTCATGGAAGTGCTTTTTCAAAATTGTGGTAGCACTTAGGTCGCCTTCGTACCCATTGTTGGTGAAGGATAAGTCTGTTGTACCCTTAGGGTATTCAGTGATGAAGTTGGCATCATTCAGATTTATGGTTTTCTGAATAATATCAGAAGTTACGACCACCTTCTTCTGATTGACAAACGACAGGAGAGCGATCTCGCCATCATTCTCACCAGTTGTAAGTGTTACGTTTGTCTAGAATTGTTGTAGGGTTTCTAAGTATATGGTTGGGTTCAAAAAAAAGGTTGTTTGGTATTGAGATTCAACCATCAGATCGATGGCGTCATCAAACTTGTTCCAGAAGGCCGATTTGGTGAGGTAAGCTACACAGTTATGGCGGGGTTTGAGTTGCATGGTCGTCATTAATGCAGGAGGGAAGTTCTGAGAATTTGAATAATAAAGTTATGAGAATGAAAAGTTCTGAAGTTAGGGTTTGGTATTTATAGGCTATGAAACGGCTGATGGAAAACAACTGAAGGTTTTGGTGTTAGTCATCAGTGTTTGAAATGACTGAAGACATGGTTTTAACCTTCAAATGTTGTAAACGACTGAAGACTTGGTTTTAGTCATCAGTAGTTTGAAACTACTGAAGACTTGGTTTTGGCTTTAGTTGTTTTGAAATGAAACAACAGTTGTTTGAAACAGCTGAAGAGTAAAGTTACTCATCAGTTGTTGTCGTCAATTCACAGGTTTCATTTGTTTCATTCTGACCTCAACATTTACTCATCAGACTTTGTCTGTTTTCACATGTTTCATTGGTCATCAGTTCTTTTGAATATTTATGCATTAGCTCTTCTGAACATTTGTGCAATAGATCTTTTGAAATAAATTATTCTTCAGAACTTGTGAACAAATTTTGTCTTCAGTAATTATGCTCAAGATTACATATCAGTACTTTTGGACAAATTTGTTCTTCAATACTTATCTATTAGAAATAGCCATCAGTAATTATAACCACATTAGTAGTTGTAACTACATCAGTTCTTTTCAACAAATAATGTAATTCAGTACTTTTAAGTAATTTAGTCTTCAGTCTTTATAACATATCAGTACTTGTTTTTGACTTTTGTATACTAATGCTCATCAGTACTTGTGATCTGAGAGTATCAGTATTACTCAATTCATTCCAGCTGTAGCATACCAAGCCTTAGCACCAGATTTTGAAAAGTTGCACTGTCCAAAGGCTTAGTAAATATATCTGCAAGCTCATCAGCACTAGGAACAAACTTTGGATCAATCAGACCTTTTTTATAACAATCCCTGATAAAATGATGTCTGATCTCAATGTGTTTGGTCTTAGAATGCTGCACTGGATTCTTAACAATACAAAGAGCTGAAGCACTGTCCATCAGTAATGGAGTCTTAGTCTCTGTAATGCCATAATCCAGTAATTGATTCTGAAGCCAGAGTACCTAAGATGTACAACTTGTAGCATCAATGTACTCTGCTTCAGCAGTTGATGTAGCAATTGAAGTTTGTTTCTTACTCTGCCAAGAAACCAAACAATTGCCTAGAAACTGGCATCCACCAAAAGTTGATTTTCTGGTTACTTTACACCCTACATAGTAACTGTGAGAGAAAGCAACCAATTTGTAAGAGTGCCCAGTGGAATACCAAAGTCCTAGAGATAGAGTTCCTTGCAAGTATCTAAAGATCCTTTTCACTGCAATCAAATGGGATTCTTTAGGTGCAGCCTGAAATCTAGCACAGACACAAGTTGCAAACATAATGTCTGGGCTAGAAGCTGCAAGGTACATAAAGGAACCAATCATACATCTGTAAAGCGTTTTATCAACTGCTTTACCTTTCTGATCAGCATCCAGTTGTGTGGTATTGCTCATGCGAGTAGAACAGGGCTTACAGTTTGTAAATCAAACTTTTTCAGAAGATCCTTTGTATATTTTGACTGATGAATGAAAGTTCCATCAGCTCTTTGTTTGATTTGCAAACCCAGAAAGAACTGTAATTCTCCCATGACACTCATTTCAAACTTTTGTTGCATCAATTTTGTAAATGCATCACACAACTGTGGATCAGAGGATGCAAAAATGATGTCATCTACATAAATTTGAACAAGTAGCTTATGTTATCCTACTTTCTTTATGGACAAAGTTTTATCTATGGAGCCTCTAGTGAAATTGTTTTGAATAAGAAAATTAGACAGTGTTTCATACCAGGCTCTAGGAGCTTGTTTTAACCCATACAGAGCCTTATCAAGCTTATACACCCAATCTGGATGTTTATTATCCTCAAAACCTGGTGGTTGACACACATAAACCTCTTCTTTTATTTTACCATATAAGAATGCACTTTTGACATCCATTTGAAAAACTTTAAGATTATGGAAAGCAGCATAAGCTAAGAACAATCTGATTGCCTCCAGTCTGGCTACAGGGGCAAAGGTTTCATCATAATCAATACCTTCTTCTTGTGAAAGCCCCTGTGCAACCAGTCTGGCCTTTTTCATGACAATTTGACCTTTTTCATCAGTTTTATTCCTAAACACCCATTTAGTGCCTATTGCACACTTACCTTGGGGTAGAGGAACCAACTCCCACACTTGTTGCTTTTTAAACTAAAGATGTTCAAGTTGCATGGCTTCAACCCATCCATTGTCTCTTAATTCAATATAATAGTTCTTTGGCTCTTGCTGACCGATGAAGAGAGCATAGAAGCAGAAATTGGACAATTGACTTCTGGTTGAAACTCCAGCATTAATATCACCAATGATTTGAGACATTGGGTGATTCTTCAGCTCTTGATAGACAATAAGATATGTGCAAGTGTTTGCAGGAGATTTAGCTGCGACAGATGTTGATTCAGACTCTCGAAACCATAAAGGAGAAGGCAATTCAAACGAAGTAGATGATTCAGAGATCTCATCAGCATTTGTTGTGGATGAGGCTGCTGAAGCTATAGGAACATCAGGTTTAGATGACTCAGGCAGTTGATCACTAAACCTGAAATGGTGAGTACTGTCCTCATCATCATCAGTACCACTAGATGAAGAACTGTTTGCAGGAAGTGACGGATTTTCAGGAAATGCAATAGCTGGAGACTGATAAGGAACATATTACAGTATGTCCAAATCAAATAGCTCCACAGGGTTTTATGGGATTTTGTCCTTTGGAGATTCATTAAACTTTACATCAAGGTCTCTTTAATTATCTTTATTCTGCAGTTAAAAACTCTGTATGCCTTGCAAGTAGATGAATACCTAATAAAGTACCCTGCATCCACCTTTGATTAAAGCCTCTAAAGTGCATTCTTTATGTTGAGAATGTAACAGGGATACACAAATGCTTTAAAAAACGAAATCAGAGGGGCCAAATGATGTAACACTTCATAAGGAGTCTTCATCAGCCTCTGATTTACTAAAACTCTATTCTGCACATAGCAAGCTGTGTTGACAGCTTCTGCTCAAAAGGTCAGTGGCAAACCAGAATCAGCCAACATTGACCTGGCGGCTTCAATAAGTGTCATGTTCTTTCTTTCCACCACTCCATTTTGTTCAGGAGTTCTTGGAATGCTATACTGCCTCTCAGTTCCCTTAGACAAGTAGAATTCATCAAGTGTGTGGTTTCTAAATTCTGTGCTATTATAACTCCTCACACACTTGACTAGAAGGGAGTACTGTTTTTCCACATACAACACAAAGTATATTATGGTTTTTGCATCATCAACTTTTGAATGCAAGGAGAAAGTCAATACAAATCTGGAGTAATCATCCACAATTACCAGATAGTATTTCTTCTTTGCCATGCTCATCACTCTTACTGGACCAAAAAGATCCATATGCAGTAATTACAAGCAGGCTGTAGACTTATCTCTTCTATTGGAGGAAATGATACCTTGTGTTGCTTCCCTTTTAAACAAGCAGAACAGTTGTCATCATATTTGAATTCCTTCACTGGCAGTCCTTTCACTAAACCATGATGGATCAGCTGGTTCATGTTTTTAAGATTCACATGACCAAGCCTTCTGTGCCATAGTTTAGATTCCTGAGGAGAGGCCTTGGAGAACAGGCAAGGATGGACTTTTAGATCAATTTTCTTTGATAAGTCTAAGGCATATACTCTTCCTGTCCTGTTGGCCTTCAGGAGAGTATGTTCATCCAGTACCTTGTCAATCAAACTCATAACTTTGGAAGACAGAATTCTACAGTTTTGGCTAGTGAAAAGGGCAACATGACCTTTATCACACATCTGACTGACACTCAAGAGGTTGTACTTGAGATTCTCCACATGGTTGACATCATCAAACCTTATTTCACCATTGGAAACAAAGCCTTTGCTGATGATGTAACCTTTAGCATCATTACCAAATGAAACAAATCCCTTCTTTCCTTGAGAGTATTCATTAAGAAGAGAGTTACACCCTATCATATGCATAGATCCTCCACTGTGCACATACCAGATGCTTCTTTGGCATGCTGAAGAACCCTACATTTGTCAAAAGAAACTAGTTAGCTTTTGAGACCCAAACCATTTTGGTTTTGGGTCTGTTCTCATCAACATATTTTACACTAACTGGTTTGTCAAGATTAACAGCATGTGGAGGTGGAGATGGTGCGGAAAAGGATTCCTTTGATTTTGGCTTGGTTTTCCTTTTCTGTGGTTTAATCACAGGTACATCTATTTGGTTGACTCTCCCCAACAGATATTGAACCATCATAACAAGTTGTGTCTGATTGTTTGCTAAAGCCTTCAGTTCATCAGACACATCAGTTCTTGTTTTTGATTGGTTCCTGTGTTTCACCATTTTCTCACTTTTGAAAGACATAGACTTAGTCTGGTGTTTTCATATTCTATGAGGAATCCATTGAACACCTTCAGCTATTTCTTGATAAACCCCTTCCTTCTTTTTGGATTTTTTTAAGGATTTTGGTTTTCAGGTTGAGATGCCTCTGGTACAAACTTGGTTTCAAATTCATCTTTCATTTTATTAATTTTCTTTTTGGTGTTCATATCTTTGTTGAATTTGGAACCCTTTCTGAAAATCAAGATAGGTTGGACTCACCATTAGATTAGTGTTTGTTTATCTTTATTTGTAATAGGATCCATGTTAGTTTCCTTTGTATGTTGGTTTAGATTAAATCTATATATTTTTTCTGTTCTGCGAAACTGTGAGCGAAACTGTAGTTTCGCTCACAGTCATGTTGATGTTCTCCCAGCGAAATTCTCAGTTTCTGTTGGGCGAAATTATAGTTTCGCCAGTATAGTTTCGCCCACAGCGAAACTATATGCGAAACTATGACAACTATTTTTAGATTTCTCTTGTCTAATTGTTAGCCATCCTTGCAAAAACCCTAATCGTGCATTATTGTTGCAAGAGACTATAGTAAGCTGGTTCTTTCTGAATACATTGAGCTTATTTCATTTCATTCACTATTGTTCATCATTGAAATCTTATTTGAAAGCTTTTTGGTGTTTATTTGATCTTCTTCTCATAGTGTTTGTTGTGTGTGTTTGGTATTGAACGATTCAAGCATTCTTCTACACTGAAAATCGACCAAATGGGCCAACAATATGGTATCAGAGCCTTAGTGCTCTTGATTGTTTGAGGTTTTTGGTTATTTGTAAGGCCCCGCTCCCGACGCCTTACGGTTGGTGGTTCATCGCACATAAAACATACATAATGTGTATATTCATAAAATAACGCAGCGGAATTAATAAAATATACATTCTCATTCATTCATAAAAGTCATTACATAATTGACTCGGTTACAAAATACAGCTTTCTCTACTTTGTCCCTCCTCGTAGGGTCATACAGCGACCTCTAGAGAAGATATTAAATTCAAACATATAAAAATTATATTTTTATACTAAAGAATATTCCTTAAGTAATTCCGTACATCGGAACCCTGACGGAATACTCTTGACATTCACATGCAACATATTTCGTTGCATGTGCTACGCACACGCATCCAATGCGTGGCGAACTTATCAAAATCTAAAGAAGATTTCTTAAATAATCCCTTTTAGGGGAGTACTCAAGAAATCTCATAATGGCATGCAAAGTGATGAGTTGCGCGTGTTATGGACCCACAACACATAACGTTGCAGCATAATCAAAAAGCGAATGCCATCCCAAAAGAGCTGAGTAGCCGCCTCGTGCCATCCCCAGCAACGCTACCTGCCAACTGGAAACACATAAAAAGTCAGTGTTGCTGAGTGAGTTCTAGTTTTATAATAAACATACTTTGTTTATATTAAAAACCGTTCATTCTTTACACGTGATCATACATCGTACATACATATAGATAATATCTTTATTATCCCGTTCGTTCTTTCATACAGCGTTATCTTTCGCTTCTCGTTTAGGTCCTGTCAGGCTTTACCCACTTCATGGCAGCAGCCATGATTACTGTGGTCGAATGACAAGGACCCGTTACATCTTTCCTTGCACATTGGATATCTTTTGTATCACTACCTTGTGCTATACCCCAAACGTTATTAGCTACCGGGCCGAAGTCATTAAATGAACAGCAAAACGTATGCCACGGTACTAGAGGTAAGCGGTAGGGATACCATACATATGGTCAATCACTAAGAAGGACCCGTTAAACTTATCCAATGTTGGCAAGTCATCTTTCATTACCTCGTTCGTTAATGCATGTATTCATCATCTTTTAATCATTCGTTCATTCGTTAATACATGCATTCATCATCGTGTTCCTCTTTCGTTATCTTTCACTTTACGTTACATAATACTTTGTTCGTTCGTTGTCATAATACGTAAAGTCATAGAAAGATATTCATACATAATTATAAGGAACACACACATCATACATACATCATCATCATCATCATACATACATCGTCATCATCATCATACATACATCGTCATCATCATCATACAGGCATCATCATCATCATCATACATAGCCTACATCATCATTCATCACTAGGCACTGACTATGTGCCATCCTGGTGCAGTAGCACTAACTGTCCCTCCAAGACCGTGGGGACTCATACTAGGGCCTTACATAACATGTCGAGTCCACAATCATACCTTAGACGTATATCACAACATTATACCCTAATGGGTCATACATACATACGTCAGTAAACAAGTTTATATGCGTTCCAGCCCCAAAAATCATTTAAAATCAGTAAATGAGGGGTCCTAGAACTCACCTGTGCTGGACAAGCAGCTTCTCAATCAAGCCTTAAAGACGCGGGTCACACTACACTGCCTGCAGATAAGTTAACACTCAAAAGAGTTAATTTCTGCCTAATTTCGCTACCAAGTTCGCAGGTAGTTTCGCCCGTAAATTCGCCAGTAGTTTCGCCAGGCGAATCAGCAGTTTCGCTGCTAGTTTCGCCGGGCAGCATTCTGCCAGTTTTGCTGGACAGATTCGCTACCTCGAGCGCCCAACTTTCGTTGGAATTCCCTAGTTTCGCAATATCTAAGATCAACTTGGGCATTGGCATAGTCATCAGCGAAACAATAGTTTCGCTCAGGCGAATATGTAGTTTCGCTTCAGCAAAACTGTAACTTCGCTGTAAATCCTTCCAGTTTCGCTGGACGAACTCACAGTTTCGCTGGTCGCGACCTTAAATTCGCAGAACGAGCTGAAATTTACGAATCAGCTCATTTCAGCCCAAAAATCCAATCCTTTCCACCCAAACCCTTGGATTATCATCCAGGAAGCTATGTCTAAGCTCGTTGCACATTTTATTACTCTAAAACGTGTGTTTTGGGGTGATTTTGTCACTTTAAAACCCAAAAACCCCAAACTCGGGTTTTTCACTAATGTAGCAATTTAGATACGTTTCTTACCTTGTCTTGTAGTTTTGGAGTCCACAAACACCAGCCTTCGATTCTTGACCACCCGAGCTCCAATCCGACACTTTCTCTCTCTACACTTTCTCTCTCTAGAATGGGCGTTTGAGTGAAAATGAGAGTTGCTCAGCTGGTCCATCTTTTATATGCCAGGCGTTCCCGGGACCCCAAACTCGTTAAACTCGTGACCCGGAGGGTTAACTCGGTGTAATACCTGCAACCATTTATTATTCATTAAATGGCTTTCATCCGAGCCCATCACTATCACTTGACTCGATTAGAAAATTTTCCGGGTGTTACAAGTCCACCCCCCTTATTTAGGTTTCATCCCCGAAACCTGTTACTCTTTGAACAGATGTGGGTAATGTTGTCTTATCTCTTCTTCAGTCTCCCACGTAGACTCGGATCCCTTCCTGTGCTTCCACTGTACACGCACAAGAGGAACCACTTTGTTTCTTAGCCGTTTCTCTTTTCTATCGATGATCGCCACTGGTTGCTCCACGTAGTTGAGCCGTTCGTCTACTTCGATATCCTCCAGCGGTACAATCATATCTTCGTCGGCCAAGCATTTCCTCAGATGAGATACGTGGAAGGTCGGGTGAATTCCACTCAGCTCATCTGGCAGTTCCAACCTATAGGCCACCTCTCCCACACGGGCGATAATTCGGAAAGGGCCTATATACCGCGGGCTCAGTTTACCCCGCTTTCGGAACCTAATAATTCCTTTCCAGGGCGAGACCTTCAACATGACCCGATCACCGACCTTGAACTCTATCGGTCTTCGCCTCTTGTCAGCATACGACTTTTGTCTGTCTTTCGCCGCCTTCATGAAGGCTTTGATCTTTTCAAACTTTTCAGTCGTTGCTTCAACTACCTCGACACCACCCAGTTCCTTCTGCCCAATGTCTCCCCAACATACGGGCGTCCTACATTTCCTACCGTATACATCTCGTAGGGCGGCATGCCAATGCTGGCATGATAACTGTTATTGTACGAGAATTCTGCCAACGACAGGTGATCGTCCCAACTTCCTCCAAATCGATCACACACGCCCAAAGCATGTCTTTCGAGTGTTTGGATCGTCCTCTCAGACTGACCGTCTGTCTGGGGGTGATATGCCGTGCTAATGTGTAGCCTCGTCCCCATTGCATCGTGAAACCTCTTCCAAAACTGGAGGTAAACCGGGTGTCACGGTCAGACACAATAGACACCGGTATGCCATGACGAGCTACAATTTATTTGATAAATAGATCCGCCAATCTTTCAGATGAATACGTCTCGCGGATCGGTAGGAAGTGGGCACTCTTCGTCAATCGATCAACTATCACCCATATAGCATCATACCCTTTCGGGGTACGTGGTAGTTTCGTGATGAAATCCATGGTGATGTGCTCCCACTTCCACTCAGGTATATCCAACGGTTGGATCTTCCCGTACGGTTTCTGATGCTCGGCCTTGACTTGTGAACAAGTCATGCACTTACTCACATATTCCACCACATCACGCTTCATGCCCGGCCACCAATAATCTTTCTTCATGTCTTGGTACATCTTGGTAGAGCCGAGGTGAATGGAATATCGAGTCTTATGGGCCTCACCCATGATCTTACCACGTAGATCCCCGTACCGAGGAATCCACGCTCGCTCAAATCGGGTCTTAACACCAAGAGTGTTCTCACCCAGTTCTGTAACTAGACCTCTCATCCTTTCGGAGTTAAGACGATCTTCCTTCAAAGCCTCGTCTTGGAACTCCTTAACCTGTGTCATCACATCAGAGGTCATAATCAGCTGATAAGCCTTCACCCGAATCGGCTCGGGCCTTTCCTTTCGGCTAAGGGCATCAGCCACCACATTGGCTTTGCCCGGGTGGTAATGGATCTCACAATCATAATCTTTTATCAGCTCCAACCACCGTCTCTGCCTCATCTTTAGATCCTTCTGCTCAAAGAAGTACTTCAAGCTCTTGTGATCCGTGAAGATGGTGCACTTCGCCCCGTATAGATAGTGCCGCCAAATCTTCAACGCGAAAACCACCCCAGCTAGTTCTAGGTCGTGCGTGGGATAATTGACTTCGTGGGTCTTCAGTTGTCGAGATGCATAGGCTATGACCTTTCCGCGTTGCATCAATACGCAACCCAGCCCAGAATAGGATGCATCCGAATAGACCACCAAGTCTTCATTCCCCTCGGGCAATGTCAAGACAGGAGCTTGTGTCAGTCTCGTCTTCAATTCCTCAAAAGCGTCGACCCCACACGAACTTTACATCCTTGCGAGTCAATTTTGTCAAAGGTGAGGCTATCTTGGAGAAGTCTTGAATAAATCTTCTATAGTAGCCCGCCAGCTCCAAGAAGCTGCGAATCTCGGTTGGCGTCTTCGGTGGCTTCCATTGCATCACGGCCTCAACCTTTGTTGGGTCCACCATTATTCCTTCTGCATTCACTACGTGACCCAGAAACTGCACCTCGCGTAACCAAAAGGCGCACTTGGAGAACTTGGCGTACAATTTCTCCCTTCTTAACGTTTCCAACACTTCCCGAATATGCCCAGCGTGCTCTTCTTCACTTCTCGAATAAATCAGGATATCATCGATGAATACAATTACTGATTTATCCAACATTGGTCGGCACACTCGGTTCATCAAATCCATAAAAGCAGCCGGCGCATTGGTCAACCCAAAAGACATGACAAGAAACTCGTAGTGACCATAGCGCGTACGAAAGGCTGTTTTAGGGATATCTTGTTCCTTCACCTTCAGTTGATGGTAACCCGATCGAAGATCTATCCTTGAAAACCAACTGGAACCCTGAAGTTGATCAAACAAGTCATCGATCCTTGGTAAGGGGTATATGTTCTTCACTGTCAGCTTATTCAGCTCGCGGTAGTCGATGCACATCCTCATACTACCATCCTTCTTCTTTACGAACAGAACCGGAGCACCCCAAGGTGAGATACTCGGTTGGATAAACCCCTTATCCAGTAGCTCCTGCAACTGTTCCATCAACTCTTTCATCTCCGTCGGAGCCAAGCGATACGGTGCTTTTGCGACAGGTTGGGCACCCGGTATCAGGTCGATCTGGAATTCGATCTCTCGGTCAGGTGGCAATCCCGATAAGTCTTCGGGAAACACGTCTGGAAAGTCACACACCACTGGCACATCGCATAGCTGTGGTGTTGGCGTCTCTACATTCTTCACATAACATAAGTAGGCGCTACATCCGCGCCTCATACACTTTCCCGCCACCGTCATCGAGATCACCTTCGGAATCGTCGTAACTCGATCGCCATATATTGTCACCGGACTTCCGTCGGTCGCCGTCAGTCTAATCATCTTCTTTCGGCACACGATATTCGCTTCGTAGGTTGCTAACCAGTCCATTCCTAACACTACATCAAATCCTCCTAGAGGCATCACATGTAACTTGGCAGCAAACCTATGGCCCTCTAATTCTATGGCACAGCCTTCTATCACATCCGTAACCCTAGTGGATTTACCAATAGTGGTTTCTACGTCAAAGGACTCATCAAGGCATTTACTCCTAATAGGCAATTTAGCACAGAAGGTAGTAGAAATAAAACTCCTACTTGCACCCGAATCAAATAACACAGAGGCTAAAATTTGGTCTATTAGGAACGTACTGGACACAACGTCAGGGTCCGTTCTAGCCTCTTCCTGCATCATGGTGAACGCCCTAGCCTTTGCCCTCGGTGCTTCTCCTCCCGTCTTCTTCTCCCCTGAGCCCTCAGCCCTCGGCTTTTTGCAATCTCTGCTCATATGACCACTTTCCCCACAGTTAAAACACTTGCCCATTCAGCAATCCTTGGCCATATGCCCAGTCCTCCCACACTTGAAACAGATGTTGGATCCCCATTTACACTCCCCCGAGTGCTCTTTCCCACACTGTCCACACTTCTCATCCCTGCTCCCTTCGCGACCACTCGGCGGTCGTCTACCCTTGCCGTCTTGTTACTTGTCGAGGTATCACCTCGACCAAACCTCTTTCCCTGCCACTTTCTCTCATCACTTCCCTTCTTACTGCCCTCAGATTTCACCAACACTGCTCGTTCATCGTACAACCTCCCAGCTAAATCCACCGCCGACCTGAAAGTACTGGGTCGGGCGGAAATCAAATGCCAACGAATTTCAGCTGGCAACCCCTGAATATACCGGTTAATCTTGCGAGACACCGGCGTCACTTGCTCTGGCACCAACCGTGCCATGTCATTAAACTTAGTCGTGTATTGCTGATGGGTCATTGTCCCTGCCTCCAATTGCAGGAACTCTCTCTCAACTCTATCCATCTCCCGATGAGGACTAAACTCCTCGATCACCATTCTTTTCAATTCCGCCCACTTCATCTTCCCAATAGCTCGGCTACCCTCGGCCTGGACAATATTGTCCCACCAGCACAATGCCGTCCCCGTAAACGAGTGGGTAGCAAACTTCACCTTTTTATCCTCATGGCACTCACTGATATCGAGGACCGCCTCCATTTCCCTCACCCATTGGTGAGCATCCGCAGCCGTACCCGAACCATCAAAAGTCGGGGGCTTGCACCTCATAAATTTCCTGTAGTCACAACCCCGGGCTGTCTCACGCTCGACCTCCTCCTCCTCTTCTTCATCATCAGAAAGAACCGTTTCCGGCCCTTGTTGCTGTTGTCGCCTCCCTGAGGCTCGATTCCTCCCTCGCCTCTCATCTTCGCGTACAGCTTTTATCACCTCAGTCACTACAGACGGTAAGATCGTCTGCATGACTTGGTGCACCTCCTCGATCACTGTCTCTTTCACCGAGGCCCTCAAATCATCACTCTCATCCACTCCCCCTGAGGGAGTAGTATTAGGTTCTTCAGGAACCTTCTTCTCTTGTCTAGGCCTTCCTCTTGTGGCTCGTGGTTCCGCACCACTTCCGCCACTGCCTCCACCAAGTGGGGCTTTAGATGATCTACCACCGACCATCTTCTATCTCACACTGAAAGGTTCAAATACCAACACGGTCATTCAAGGAAATAGCTCAGTTTATGTCAAGTACAGTAAGTTGCTAATTACAGTGGCCAGTTGTGATTAGTCACTTACTCTACTTTTCGCACCCCAAGCATTACCTTTACTGACTACATCAGTATCTAAATCTAACAGCACACATAAACCACATTACACGCGCACATAACTTTGATTATCATTAAGAAAATACCTGATGGCACGCAGCTACTCAGATGGCATTCATCCCCTTTCTGTCCCATTTCTCAGTTTAAGTTTTAGGTTTATTTTGAAAATTTACCCATTTTACTTAAACTTTTGCTCTGATACCAACTTGTAAGGCCCCGCTCCCGGACGCCTTACGGTTGGTGGTTCATCGCACATAAAACATACATAATGTGTATATTCATAAAATAACGCAGCGGAATTAATAAAATATACATTCTCATTCATTCATAAAAGTCATTACATAATTGACTCGGTTACAAAATACAGCTTTCTCTACTTTGTCCCTCCTCGTAGGGTCATACAGCGACCTCTAGAGAAGATATTAAATTCAAACATATAAAAATTATATTTTTATACTAAAGAATATTCCTTAAGTAATTCCGTACATCGGAACCCTGACGGAATACTCTTGACATTCACATGCAACATATTTCGTTGCATGTGCTACGCACACGCATCCAATGCGTGGCGAACTTATCAAAATCAAAAGAAGATTTCTTAAATAATCCCTTTTAGGGGAGTACTCAAGAAATCTCGTAATGGCATGCAACGTGATGAGTTGCGCGCGTTATGGACCCACAACACATAACGTTGCAGCATAATCAAAAAGCGAATGCCATCCCAAAAGAGCTGAGTAGCCGCCTTGTGCCATCCCCAGCAACGCTACCTGCCAACTGGAAAACACATAAAAAGTCAGCGTTGCTGAGTGAGTTCTAGTTTATAATAAACATACTTTGTTTATATTAACGTGATCATACATCGTACATACATATAGATAATATCTTTATTATCCCGTTCGTTCTTTCATACATCGTTATCTTTCGCTTCTTGTTTAGGTCCTGTCAGGCTTTACCCACTTCATGGCACGCAGCCATGATTACTGTGGTCGAATGACAAGGACCCCGTTACATCTTTCCTTGCACATTGGATATCTTTTGTATCACTACCTTCTGCTATACCCCAAACGTTATTAGCTACCGGACCGAAGCCATTAAATGAACAGCAAAACGTATACCACGGTACTAGAGGTAAGCGGTAGGGTTACCATACATATGGTCAATCACTAAGAAGGACCCGTTAAACTTATCCAATGTTGGCAAGTCATCTTTCATTACCTCGTTCGTTAATGCATATATTCATCATCTTTTAATCATTCGTTCATTCGTTAATACATGCATTCATCATCGTGTTCCTCTTTCGTTATCTTTCACTTTACGTTACATAATACTTTGTTCGTTCGTTGTCATAATACGTAAAGTCATAGAAAGATATTCATACATAATTATAAGGAACACACACATCATACATACATCATCATCATCATCATACATACATCGTCATCATCATCATACATACATCGTCATCATCATCATACAGGTATCATTATCATCATCATACATAGCCTACATCATCATTCATCACTAGGCACTGACTATGTGCCATCCTGGTGCAGTAGCACTAACTGTCCCTCCAAGACCGTGGGGACTCATACTAGGGCCTTACATAACATGTCGAGTCCACAATCATACCTTAGACGTATATCACAACATTATACCCTAATGGGTCATACATACATACGTCAGTAAACAAGTTTATATGCGTTCCAGCTCCAAAAATCATTTAAAATCAGTAAATGAGGGGTCCTAGAACTCACCTGTGCTGGACAAGCAGCTTCTCAATCAAGCCTTAAAGACGCGGGTCACACTACACTGCCTGCAGATAAGTTAACACTCAAAAGAGTTAATTTCCGCCTAATTTCGCTACCAAGTTCGCAGGTAGTTTCGCCCGTAAATTCGCCAGTAGTTTCGCCAGGCGAATCAGCAGTTTCGTTGCTAGTTTCGCCGGGCAGCATTCTACCAGTTTTGCTGGACAGATTCGCTACCTCGAGCGCCCAACTTTCGTTGGAATTCCCTAGTTTCGCAATATCTAAGGTCAACTTGGGCATTGGCATAGTCATCAGCGAAACAATAGTTTCGCTCAGGCGAATATGTAGTTTCGCTTCAGCGAAACTGTAACTTCGCTGTAAATCCTTCCAGTTTCGCTGGACGAACTCACAGTTTCGCTGGTCGCGACCTTAAATTCGCAGAACGAGCTGAAATTTACGAATCAGCTCGTTTCAGCCAAAAATCCAATCCTTTCCACCCAAACCCTTGGATTATCATCCAGGAAGCTATATCTAAGCTCATTACACGTTTTATTACTCTAAAACGTGTGTTTTGGGGTGATTTTGTCACTTTAAAACCCAAAAACCCCAAACTCGGGGTTTTCACCTAATGTAGCAATTTAGATACGTTTCTTACCTTGATTCTTATAGTTTTGGAGTCCACAAACACCAGCCTTCGATTCTTGAGCACCCGAGCTCCAATCCGACACTTTCTCTCTCTACACTTTCTCTCTCTAGAATGGGCGTTTGAGTGAAAATGAGAGTTGCTCAGCTGGTCCATCTATTTATATGCCAGGCGTTCCCGGGACCCCAAACTCGTTAAACTCGTGACCCGGAGGGTTAACTCGGTGTAATACCCGCAACCATTTATTATTCATTAAATGGCTTTCATCCGAGCCATCACTATCACTTGACTCGATTAGAAAATTTTCCGAGTGTTACATTATTTTTGTTCAATACCTTCTTTTCTCAAATTCGACATCAAAACAGAGTGTTTTTGTCATGAAAATTGATTGGATATTGTGTGTTTCTGATTTAGGAAGCTTCGTGAATCACTCCCTTTCAAATTCATTGAGATTTGGGTGATTTTCGACTGTTTTTGGGCTTAAAAGTGTTTTCTGTTCTTCCAGCGAAATTACAGTTTCTTCTAGCGAAACTGTAACTTCGTTGAGCGAAACTGCTTCTTTCTCCTCTTTGACATTTGGTGCGAAAATGTGATCTTTGAACGAAAGTTCATTCTGATTGGGTGACATTTGTGCGAACTTGCGGCTGAAAGTGATTTGAACGAAAGTTCAAGCTTGTTTCCTGCGAAATTCCCAGCGAAACTAGGCTCTAGATAGTCTCTGGCTAGCGAAAGTGCTACCGAAACTAATCTTTTGATTGCCGAAATTACACTTTCGCTTTGCCGAAACTAGCTCTCAGCGAATCTATTCCAGAGTAAACTACACTTTCGCCCTGCCGAAATTACACTTTCGCCCTACCGAAATTACACTTTCGCCCTGCCGAAATTACACTTTCGCCTTGCCGAATTTACTTTTTATCCAGCGAAACTATTATGTCCAAAATGACTACTCTCACCCTGGCTGATTTAGAGAGTGTTGCCCCCAACAGACCCCCTAGACTCATCAACGGAGATAACTTTGAAGATTGGAAAAGGTGTCTTAAGGCTTTCTTCTTCTACACCGATCACAATCAATGGGATTCAATCATCACTGGACCACACAGGCCAACCGTTACTGTCGGTGGAACTGTATCTCCAAACACGGACTCCTTCACATTCACTGAAAAGGATCAAAAACTGATTGACCGAGATCAGAAAGCGTTCGGAGCCTTGACATTATGTCTTGCACCTGGTATTTATAATCGCTTTGCTGAACACACAGATGCAAAATCTTTATACGATGCCTTGTGTGAATTTTACGATGGAAATGAGGATCTAAGGAAAGACAGGAAGGCTCAAGCCCAAAAGGAGTTCAATTCATTTGTGGGACACAAGAATGAAGATCTTACTGAAATTACTAATCACTTTTTGTCAGTTTCCAGTACCTTAAAGAAGTATGACGATCAGTTGGGAAATCATGAGCATGTGAATAAACTGCTAGACTCTCTTCCACCCCAGTGGAGTTTACAAGTGAGAATGTTGAAGCAAGAAAGAAACTTTGCTGATTATAAACTGATGGACGTGATTAACAAGCTGGAGTCTTTTGATTTGGATCTGCAAAAAGGACGGAGTTTAATCAATCCATCATGCCAACATCCGGTTATTCACAAAATGCTGCATTACTATCTTCCGCTGCAAGCTCTCCAATGCAGGCATCTCGTCAAGGATCAGTGACCGTGTGTGATTTTTCTGGAAGTGGCATTAACCCGGGGAAAGAACAAGGGAATTTTAAAGCATCTACTGAAACTACTGTTCCAGCTGAGACTATGGCACTCTTTGGGATGTTTGTTCAAAGTTATGAAGCACTTGTTGCAGGTGATCTTTAAGGTAAAGGAATGACAATGGAAGACATGTATCAAGTGGATCCAGATGATCTTGAAGAAACCGATATTCAATGGCAAATGGCAATGCTGACGCTTAGAGCTCGAAGATTTATGGAAAGGACTGGTAGAAAGAACTTTGGAGGTCAAGGCTCCAACTCAAAATTGGGTTTTGATAAGTCTAAGCTTAGATGCTTTAATTGCAAGCAATTGGGACATTTTAAACGTGAATGTCCAATGCCAATTGTCACTGATCCTAACAACTCTGGAATTCCAAGATTGGCTGCTGGTGGGGGTAAAGATGAGTCAAGCCACAAGAAAGAAACTGCTCTAATTTCTAACTTTGACTGGAGTGCAGAAGCTGAAGAGACAAAAGAAGAAGTTAATCAAGCATTAGTAGCTGAGATTCAGGAAGAGGAAATGAAGATGAACGGTGAGGAAGAATTTGATCCCTTTAAGGAGTTTAATGATGAAGTTGAAAAGAAGGACTATGAGAAAGAAGATACGAAGCAGTACGGAAAGCAAGGAACTCAATCCACAGTGCTAGAAAGGAATGATGACAATACTGCTACCGCCAAAGAGGAAAACAAGTCGAGTACTCCGGTGTGTCAATGTGATAAAGCTCTTGCAGCTGAGAAGGTGGTGATGGGACTTCCATATGAGGTAATTCAAGATATGTGTTCATCGGCTTGTAAAATCAGATTATTGGGGTTTATAAGGCTAATTGTTTATTAATTGATAGTGAAAAGGAGTTGAAAAGAATTAATGAAGAACTTAAAATGAATGAGTCAAAATACTTTGTTAAATTAAATGAAGCGCTAAAAGAAATTGATCATTTAAAAAGAATTGTTTTAGAAAGAAACGTTGAGGTGAACGGTTTGACTGAAAGGGTTGCCCTAGCTGAGTTTGAAACAAGCAAACTTCAGTCAAAACTTGATAAATGGACCATATCAGGAATGAAACATGATGATTTATGTAAATCTCAACGTGGGGCTAGGATTAAAACAGGTTTGGGATATGAAAATGCTAAGGTTTATCCTCCACCTAGTACATACTGTTACTCTCCGATGCCCATTCCACATCCTTCTAATGATTTGATCAAAGAAGATTCTAACAGTATGTCTGCAGGTTTAGAAGGTGTGAATCCTATGCATGTTCGTGAGGACTACGATTATGGACCGACTAGAGGGCTTGGATGCTCTAGCCTTAGTACACCTGAACCTCAGCTTTCTATTTTAGATCATAAGTCTAGTTTAAATTTTGTTTTTGTTTCTAGTGACGCTGTAAAAGACTCTGTTTCGTTCTGTTCTAGTAATGTTTCTGTTTGTTCTTTGAATGCTATGGATCGTGATTCTGATTCATTTATTGATTGTGTTGATCCATTGTCTGATAATACTGTGAACAGCGATGAAGAAACAAAAACTAACTTTTTTGAAAAATTCTTTTCTGATCCCATTCCATCATTTATACCTGCAAAATTTGCTATGCTTAATGACAGGATTGCATCTTCATCCGAGGCAAGTACTAGTGGTACTAGTACCACATGTATTTCAGATAACACTTCAGTGTCATTAGCACACAATCATTGTTTTCAAAATAAAATCAATTCTATCAATACGAATGAGGCATACAGTGATGATGATTCAAGTTTATCTGAATGTGATGAAGAAATATGCATCGATGAAATCTCTACCTCATTACATAATGCATCTAGATTAAAATCACATTGTTTTCAATGTGGTAAAGATGATCATGTTGTTAAGCACTGTCCTCAGTTACATCATAGACATGTTCATAGAAGTTCTTTTGGGAGTAAATTGAATCAATTAGTTAATAAGTTCTTTTGCAAGAAATCACCTTCGGCGAAACCTAAAGTATTTTAAAGAAATGTTGAAGAAATTCAAAATGGATGATGCTGCTTCTGAGATGACTCCCTTCACGGCTGAAACATGTCTCACTCCGGATTAAAACGGCAAACCAATCGATCCTCATCTCTACAGATCCATGATTGGCTCTCTCATGTACCTAACAACAAGTCGTCCGGACATCACCTTTGCTGTTGGATATTGTGCTCGATACCAATCAGCTCCTAAAGAATCCCATGCCAAGGCAGTCAAATGAATTTTTCGTTATCTAAAGGGGTCTTCTAGTTTAGGACTTTGGTATCCTTATGGTGGGAATTTTGACTTGCATGCTTATTCTGACAGCGATTTCAATGGCTGCAAACTAAACAGAAAGTCTGTCACTGGAGGTTGTCAGTATTTGGAGAATTGCCTTGTTTCTTGGCAAAGCAAGAAACAGACCATGGTTTCTCTCTCAACAGGAGAAGCTGAATATATTGCAGCCTCTAGTTGATGTTCGCAAGTGTTATGGATTCAGCATTGGGATCAACTTTCTTCATACTCCATTGTTTTGTGATAACGAAGCGGCAATTGGGATTGCCAAGAATCCAATTCATCATTCTCGGACCAAGCACATTGAGACACGAATTCATGCCATCCGTGATGCTCAAGAAAAGGGTTTCATTAATATTATTCCTATTGATACAAAACATCAAAAAGCAGATCTTTTCATAAAAACCTTTGATAAGCCACGTTTTTATGAATTGATTTCTATGCTAGGATTAATATCATTTTGAAAAACACTTCTGAGCAGCACAACTGTTTAATCTGTAAATATGTACATATCTTATTTTTGGTCTTGATTACTGTCTGCCTTGTGTCCCATAGATCTTTACTTTTTATTCTTTTTTTTTCTTTTACTTTGATTGTTAAGAACTTTTCCATTTAGTATGCTGTGAAATGAAAATTTCGGGGGAGATTCATACTGATAACAAGTTTTAATTTTTATTCTCTCAGGAATTCAATAAAATGAAGTTAGAACAAGGGGACATCTTACGTTGGGATATGCATGATAGACTCATCCCAAAAATGAAGTAAACAAGTGATCATGCGGCCAAATTAAAGATCATAACTCAGTAATAAGGATTATCCTCATGATATTTCGGTCTGCACAAAGATACAAGTCTTGTCTAAAACTTGGTTGAGAGTTGCTAGTTGATGTCAAAGATTATCGATGTGAAGCTTATGGTGTTTCTCACTGGGATTGTGACTCGGTGATAACGCCCTCTAAGTCAAACACTAAATAATCTCAAATAGCCTATTATTGTATATATAGATTATCAATGTGAATCTTATGGCGTTTCCCACTGGGATGGTGACTCGGTGATAACGCCCTCTAAGTCAAACATTAAATAATCTCAAATAGTCCATTCTTGTATATACATTCATATTTTACATAAGAAAAGATGTGTGTTTATCTCCTCTGCTATGCGAAAGCATTGACCTGGAGTGATGATCTTCTTTGCTATGCGAAAGCATTGACCTGAAGCTCTCATCAACACACCTAGATGATCTTCTTTGCTATGTGAAAGCATTGACCTGAAGCTCTCATCTTTTAGTTATAGGTTGAGTCTGGATCTCACATATATGTGTGTCTACATTTGTACATTATAGAGTCCCATCTGTATATATGCCAGTCAGTATGATTGCACTAAGTAAAATCAGTATAGTGATCAGGCCACATCAATGATTATGCTCAATAAACCTTGATGACGAGACTAGTTCTTTATCAAATATCAGTGGGGACCAAGTTGCTGAGTTGCTAAGACAATTCACAACATGATAAACAGCTGCAGATCACGAGTCGAAAAGAACAGGGAATGGGTTTAAGCGGACAAACATATCAGCAATCTCGCTAAGTCATGATCCTCTTAAAACACTTCGAGAAAAACATGATACTATAATTTATCTTATTTTATTTTATTTTATTTTGATTTTGTTCATTTATATTATTTTATTTTATTTTATTTTATTTTATTTTAAATGAAAATTCAGCGAAACTACAGTTTTGCTAGGCGAAATTGCAGTTTCGCTTGCAGAAACTATAATTTCGCCTCGCCGAAACTATAGTTTCGTAATGCTGAAACTACAATTTCGTTGTGCCGAAACTATAGTTTCACATAGTCGAAACTATAAACTCGCTTTGCCGAAAGTATAGTTTCGTTATGCCGAATTTATATTCTTATTCCTCTGCGAAACTCCTATGTACGTAAATGTAGTTTTTGAATCATATCGCTCACTTTCGCAAAAATTATTCACTTTCGACGAAACTAGGGTTTTTCAAGACTTTTGACTCAAATCTCAGTCTCTGTCTTGTTCTGTTGCATTTTCACCTGTTGTTGGACTTCTAATGTGAGTTTCGAACTCAGATCGTTGCTTTTCATAGGCTAATCTTCTTCGCATTTGACCGGATTGGATTCTGTCGATTGGGTAGTCTCGCAGTTCATTCTGCGAAACTATCCCATCTTCCAGCGAAACTGAACGAAAGTTCCTATGATTTAGCGAAACTATGTGGTTATGCTGCCCGAGCGAAACTAACAGTTTCGTCAAGAAAAATTCAATTTTGCTCAGCGAAACTGTTGTTTCGCCTAGTCGAATCTATCTTCATGTCTTGTCGAAACTATATGTTTTGATTAGCGAAACTATAGTTTCGTCTTTGCGAAACTACACAAAAATATATATATATATATATATATTAAATAATTTGTAAATTCATTTTAATTTTATATGTATATATCTGTATTTACACGAAGCTTATTACCATATGTTCATTTCATTTACGTTTGTAAATACTTAAATTCTAATTTTATTTCTAACCTGGTTCGTTTGTTTGTCAGATCTAAATGGCGAATCTTAAGTTCGATGTTCGGAACAATATTACGGCTATTCTAGATGATTCTCATCCAAAAGCAGTAGGATTCAGGGATTGTATCAGATGGCTGTAGAGATCCCCTATAGCATACGCCATCTCTCATTCTACTACCATTTATGATCTACACATTCGAGATTTCTGGCGAACTGCCGAGTATAACACAAGGGGAGATTCTGAGAGTATTATAGCCAATGTTCTGGGTCATCAAGTGACCATTACAGAATAAATTATCTCGCGAGTGCTGAGATTAGACGAAGACACTGGAGGTGATATTGATTTGGCTGATCAGGAGGTGTTTGATGCCTTCCTGTCTATAGGATATGAAGGTCCTCCGTTTGGGACTAGAAAGGAAATCAAGAAATCCTTTCTATCAAAGGAATGGAGATACATTGCCCACGTCTTCATAATGTGCTTAGATCACCGAAAAAGTGGATCAGATGGGTTAAACTTAGACTGGGCAAAAGCAATGGTTATATGCTGTAGAGGAGAGAAGGCTAACATTGCTAATCTTATATTTAGCTGCATGGCTAAAACGTAATGGCCCTGAAGAAGGATAAATGGTTGCTTTATCCCAGATTTCTTCAGATGATCATAGATGATCAAGTTCCCAACATCCCGAGACATGGAGAAGTCAAGCATCTTATGTCGATGAATACCAGAATCTTTGCCGACTACTATGCTATCAGGCACGACTTCAGTGGTCGGATCACTCACCTATGGGAAAACATGTATACTCCTGATCGATGGGATTACATCAGGAAGGTGATCCAATCTAAAGCCAGTCGAACAGAGGAAATTAGATCAACTCAGTCGGAAGATGTTAAGAAAAGAAAAAGATATGCTAAGGAGAAGGATTATGATTTTGAGAAAGAAGTGGCTGAGATGGCGGCTAAAGCCAAAATGGAGAAAGAAAAGACGTCCAAAAGGACGGTTGATACTGGGGAGCAAGAGAGGAGGACAAAACAGAAACATCAGACATTCTCTGAGCCCCCACAAACTGAGAGACAAACCAGTTTAGACGAGGATGTGATCAGAAACCTCAACACCTCTCTCTCTAACGAACTAAGCATGATAAAGACTAAGCTGATGAATCAGGAGATGAGGAAGAGACAAAAAGATGAAGTGTTGGAAGGTATGCAGAAAATGTTGGTTGATCAAAATAATTTGATCAAAAGATTATTGAAGGAGGTGAATGAATTGAAAGCTGCTGCCGGCCTGCCTAATCACCTAACTCAACATGAGTTAGATGATCTTACTGACACATCTAAGTGCCCGTTCCTGAATATGGGTACTTCTTCGAGGGCAGGAGAGGGCACCTCAAGGGCAGCAACTAAAGAAGCTAGAGGGTCTGGCAAAGGAACTGAAGAACCTGAAATGGAGAATATACAAACTGAGGATGATGTGATTGAAGCTGAGTTTGTGGATTTGGGTATAAATCTTGGAGATTTTACCGGAGAAGAATAGGTTGGAAAACAACCTGAAACGACTAATCAGCCCACTGAGAAGGGTCTTGTGGATGAGGAGGTTGATGAGGAGCAATTGGTAGATTATGACTCAGAACCTGAGTTCTATGAGGTTGACGAAACGCCTCTGACTTATGTGATTCAGAAGGGTGAAGATGAAAACGACATTATTGAGATGGAGAAGAATGATTGGTTTGTGAGGGAGAAGGAACCCGAAGAGTTAACTACACTGTTTCAAAATATGGAAAGTCTGAAAAAGAAAGAGGCTGATTAGAAGATCGTGAGCTGGAAGTACAACCCCGACCTAAAAATGTTCATGATAAAAAGGCGAGGAGGTGGAATCACTTATCTTCACAAAAGGAAGGCATTCAAGACCTTGCCAAAATGGGATTTGAGAAGGTTGGCATCATTGCCTTTACTTGGAGCACATTTGAGTGAGCGAGCCAGATTTCTAGAAAAATAAATCCAAAATGGGCTCAATGATAACTTTGTGGCTTTCGGGTTTATGAATGCAGAAAGAAAGAGATCAAAGAAAGACAAAGACTAGGTCACAGGGAAGGGAAAGATTGTGTTGAGCGTAAAGCCTCCAAAGACGGTTCAAAGGGTAAGATTGGCAGATCCCTCCCCCTCTCGTCTGAAAGAGTTTGAGAAGTGGTTTTATGACAATCAGACGGGGGAGGCCGTTATTAGAGTCAAGGGTGGAATTGAATATCAAATCTTAGACCCAATGGAGTTGTTTGGATTTGCTGATGAAGATCTACTGGTTCTGTGTGAGAACCACATTAAAGCAGAGGCGGGAGAAGAAACAAGAAAGGAAGCTAGCCTGTTCATGATTGTGGTGAACAAAGTTAGAGGAGTGAGAGCTGAAGTGAAAGCGCTTGCAGAGAAAGTTAGAGCTGAAGATGACTTACACATGGACATCCAGGATTTAACAAAACAGTTTACACAAGCTAGTGCTCATTCTGTAGGAGCTAATGAGGCAGGAGGCAACCAAGGAAGATCAAGTGCTGAGGCTCATCAAAGTAAAGCTACAGGAGCTAATCCAGAAACTTCAGGTGCAGGTACGGGAGATGCTGGAGCTGACTAGAGTTATCAAGACAAGCAGAATGGGTGAGATCCAACCTAGGGGGAGTATTGAAAATCAAGATAGGTTGGACTCACCATTAGATTAGTGTTTTTTATCTTTATTTGTAATAGGATCCATGTTAGTTTCCTTTGTATGTTGGTTTAGATTAAATCTATATATTTTGCTGTTCTGCGAGATGTTCTCCCAGCGAAACTGTTAGTTTCTGCCGGGCGAAATTATAGTTTCGCCAGTATAGTTTCGCCCACAGCGAAACTATATGCGAAACTATGACAGCTATTTATAGATTTCTCTTGTCTAATTGTTAGCCATCCTTGCAAAAACCCTAATCATGCATTATTGTTGCAAGAGACTATAATAAGCTGGTTCTTTCTGAATACATTGAGCTTATTTCATTTCATTCACTATTGTTCATCATTGAAATCTTATTTGAAAGCTTTTTGGTGTTTATTTGATCTTCTTCTCATAGTGTTTGTTGTGTGTGTTTGGTATTGAACGATTCAAGCATTCTTCTGCACTGAAAATCGATCAAATGGACCAACTTTCTATACCAGCAGTCATCAGTGAGATGACTGAATAAGCCACATATTTCACATGGCTTTTTCTTCATCTTCAGTTTATCAACTACTGAAGAAGATGAAACTACTAAGGTTTGTTCTTCAGTACTTTCTTCCTTTTAGTACTTATGTTAAGTACTGACGGATTCTTAACTACTGAAGATTTGTTCTTCGGAAGTTTTCTATGAGTACTTTCGGACTTCCTGATAGACTCTTCAGCAGTTTTCAAACCCTTTTTGTTTTCAGCGGTTTTGGTTTGTTCTTCAGGTGTTGTAACTTGCCCTTCAGTACTTTGAGTACTTTGTGAGACAACACCTGAAGTGATCAACTTTCTCCTGATCACGTGTTTTTCAGCATTGGGACCATCAGATTCTACAAGTTTTAGATTAATTTTATCAAAAACTTTTTCACTTTCATTTATTTCGGTTAAAACAACACCCTTAGTTGTTTCTCCCTGGATGACATTTGTGCATCCAAGAGTATAAGAATATGTTTCTATATCAGTTGATTGATTTTCTGAGGTGCTAATACTGACTTCATCCTCTGATTTTGGTTCATTATCAGAGGGTGAGGCACATGATGATATGGATTGGTAATTGCTTTCTCCTTCAGATTCTACTTCTAACCTATGAGTAAACTCTGTAGGAGGAGCATTGTCATTATAACCAACCCCAAACTTCACATTTGAAGCTATTTGTTGGTTGAGAAGAATTTCAAACCCCTTGCATGATGTTACCCAGCGTTCACACTCTACCTGGGTAGCTGCAAGTGTTTGTTTGAGGTCCTTATGCATCTCTAAGATGACCTCTACTTTTGCCTTTTCATCAATGATTTGGCATTTTAATTTGTAAATCTCCTCCTCTTTTTTCATTTAAAACAGTCTCAAACTCAGATTTTCTTTTGGAAACCACTTTCTCTAGCTCAAAATTTTTATTGATTAAAGCTACATTTGCTTCTCTAATTGAGGCAAATGTAGCTATGCATGACTTAGAACACAACTTGGCCTTAGCCTCTGAAGATACCTATGATACCTGTGATATTGAAGCTTTTGAGCATGAACCATTAGTAGACTCCAGGGCCATAAGAGCAAGATTTCCAAAAGGGTTTTCACCACCATGTTGACCAGCACCAGGAAATAGTTGTTCATGATAACCAGAAAGATCATCTGGTAAACTACTCCAGTCAACAACTCCAGGGGTGAAAAAGCTTTGTTGTGGTTGAGATTGAGATTGTTGATTTGATTGAGATGGTTGAGGCTCAGGTAGGGCAGGTGGTTATTGAGCTATGGGTACTTGAACCTGACTAGACTTAGGCTTGTAAAGCCAGGGGTAAGGATTTAGTATAGGACCTTGAGGGACAAAATATGCAGAAGACGATTGAGCTTGTGAAGGATGACCAGAACTGGTGGAATGTTGCCCTTTGTTTTGTGAGCTATTGCTTGGGAAGGTCACAAAGGGAGCAGATGAGTTAGATCCAAATGATCTACACTCTCTTGCAAAGTGTCCAAGTCTGTGGCACTTGTGACACCTCAACTTGCTCTTGTCAAAACCAACCTTGGTTTTTCCAGAGAGACCTGGGAATTTCCGACCAATCCTTTTGTAAAACTTTTGAGATCTGATATTGATCATTGCCATTTGGCTCAAAATATCCATCTCTTCCAGATCATCATCTGGAACTCCTTTCAAATCATCCATCAAAAAGCACAAATTATCACTGCTACCACCTGAATTTCTACCAACACCAACAAAAGCATGTTCTCCACTGTTTGTAGAGAAATCTATATGCTCATCATAGGAACCTTTTGATGCAGCATACTCTGACTCCTGACCGACCAGTGCAGTGTTTCCTGGTACAAAGTCATCAGTGAGCTTCCCAGATGCAGACAGTTTCCTTTTCTGTTCTATTTCTCGTTCAAATGTCAACAGTTTCCAATGAAGTGTGGTGAGAGATAGAGTGTCCAGATTTGCACTGGAGCGTAGGAAAATAATATATGTGTCCCATCTCTCAGGCAGGGATCTGAGAAATCTGTTGTTCATCTGGCTGTTTGAATATTCCTGTTTAACCATTTTCAACTCAGATAACAAACAGGAAAATCGCTCAAACTGCTGGGTCAGAGACTCACCTTTTCTATGAGAGAATGTGTCATATTGCTGGGCAAGGATCTCTCTAGTGTTTCCTAAAACCTCATCAGTTCCTCTAATGTGTTCCTTCAGAGCAACCCAGAGGTCATGTGCAATTTCATGATGCATATGCCCTGAATAGATTTCATTTGGCAGTGCCATGGCTAGAATTCCACAGGCTTTAGCATCAATTTCAAATAGTTTTAGATCTTCATCCGAATACTGCTCTGGTTTCTTCGGAACCATCTCATTTGTTTTCGGAGGACTCACCATAGCCTTGTATGGTCCATGCACCACGAATTTCCAATATCTTGTGCTATTGATAGACAGGTGATGGAGCATTCGTCATTGCCATATGTTATACTCACTCCTAACAAGCATTGGAGGCTTTTTTGAGGAGCCAGTATTGTGAGGATCATTAGTTGGTGTAGCCATTTTCACAGATTCAAACAAATTCATAGTAATTTTAACAAATCTAGCTCAAAAACTCAACAACTCTGTTTTAAGCACGTAGAACCTCAAATTAAGTCACCGGAAGCAACAGAAACTCAAACTCTATAACCAATTCTTGCAAATTTGCTAATTCGATCAAACTTAGATATCAAAAGAGCAGTTTCAATGATCAATTGTTAAATCGATCAATGATTAACCAGCTCAGATACCATTTTAAAGGATCTCAGATCTAGTTTGATCAATTAGGTTATAATTTGCAGAGGAATAATGTTAGAATTAGATGAAATTTAAGCAAGAACTAGATGAATATTCAATCAAACAGTAACGGTTATAGAGAGAGAAAGTTTTCTGCAAAAGAGAATGTTTTCATTCATTCATATGCTTCGGCGTTCATACAATTAGGTCAACTTTCCTTTATAGGAAAAGATGAGGTCGGCAGATGTCACCTGATAGTGACATCTAACCAATTACACAAACAACTGAAAATAGCTGAAACTACTGAAGATGTCCACAACAGCTTAGGACATCTTCTTACAATAAAAGCTTAAGTGTTAACTAATTCTACAACTATTGAAACTACAACATCTGAAGAGTAAATTCTTCAGACGTTTTACATCTACTAAACTACTGATTACAATCTACTGAAAATATAAAGACAACTACTGAAAGTAAACCATCACAACTACTGAAGAGTACTTCTTCAGCTGTTGTGACAACCTCTGAATACTTGGTCTTCAGACTTTGTCTTCAAACTCTGTCTTCAGACTTTGTCTTCAGCTTTTGTCTTCAGACTTTGTCTTCAGACTTTGTCTTCAGACTTTGTCGTCAGACTTTGTCTTCAGACTTTGTCCTCAGACTTTGTCTTCAGACTTTTGTCTTTAGCTGATGTAGTCTTCTTCAGTTGTTATGATGTCTGTGGGACTTAAAGGTTTTTCTGATCTGGCTCATTGGTTCTTTTGGTCCAACAAATCCTTTGTCCAGTAGTTCTTGAATTTGTATTATCAGTTCCTTCATTTAAGGAGGGGCGAGTTGGTACGGTGCCTTGGCTACTGGTGCAGCACCAGGCAGCAAATCTATTTGGAACTCAACTTGTCAATTCATGGGAAGTCCCGGTAGGTCTTCCGGAAACACTTTTGGGTATTCAGAAACCACTGGGATATCTACAATCTTCTTCTCCTCTTTGGTCTTTATCACATAGACCATGAAAGCTGAGCATCCCTTCATTAAGCTCTTGGTAGCTTTTGAATGGGATATCATGGGGTATAAAGTTTTACTCCTTTCGAATTGTACCACTAACACTTCCTTGTCGTTCAATGGTATCTTGAGTAGGTGTTCATCGCCTACTATTTCGACTCTATTCTTAGCTAGCCAGTCCATACCAACAACCACATCGAATCCTCCTAACTTAATGGGCATCAGATTTATTTAAATGTATTTCCTTTTAGTTTCAATGAGCAATCCTTGATGACTTCATTAGTTTTTAAAATGTTACCGTCGGCTAATTCAACGGTAAACGTATCGGTTAAAGTACAAGCATCTAAGTCAATCAAAGATCTAAAAGCACTAGAGACAAAACTAGCAGTCGCTCCGGTATCAAACAAAACAGTAGCAGGATGGTTGTTTACAAGGAAGATACTGTTAATCACATCTGGTTCCTTTCGAGCTCCAGCTGGATCCATCACGAGTGCTCTTCCCTTAGGCTTTTTAGGCTTGGCATCCTTGTCTCTACCCAGCTTAGGACACCTATTCCTCATGTGTCCTGGATCCCCACATTCATAGCATTGTTTTCCTGGTGCGTAGGTGCAGTCCTTGATTAAATGACCTGTTCTCTTGCATCTGAAACAGGGCATCGGGTTACATTCCCCTTTATGGTGTAGTTTGCACTGTTGCAAAATGGGCTTGTTCCCGAGTACAGTCTCCGGGTCTTACTTCCCAGATCTTCGCGCCGCGCACTTTCGAAACTCTTTCTACCTGACCCTCTACTACTTCCAACCGCTCTCTTTACTTCAAACCACCTTCTTTTCTGACCAACAGACTTCTTCTTTTCATCAGCCCTAGTTTGGTCGGTCCATCCAGCCCTAACTATGTCATCAGTCAAACTACTGGTAAGGTCAACCGAAGCTTGTAGGGCAAAGGCTTGGAGGAGCGGACCATTCCCCTAACTCTAGGATGTAGCCCCCAGATGAAACGTGCTACACCTTTAGATTCGGGTGTCACCAGATGGGGAACCAGTCGAGATAGGGCTAAGAAACGATTGATGTACTCCATATAGTTAGGACCTTTCATTTCCAGACTCAAGAATTCTGACTCTAGCTTCTCAAGTTGATTGATGGGGCAATACATGTTGGTTAACAACTCTCTGAATTCGGTCCAGCTTATTCGATTTGAAGCATTCTTCCACGTGCTTGAGTGATCAACTTCCACCACTCCAATGCCGATCCTTTCAGTGATTGAGAAGTGAATCTCACCATATGGTCCATTTTGCATTCACTGATATGCAAAACAGCTTCCATCTCGTCAATCCATCTATAAGTCTCTATAGCACCCTCGGTGCCATAGAAGTCCATGGGTTTGCATGCCATAAAGGTCCTATAGGAGCATCCATTCCTTATCGCTTCGGCTTCTTCGTTGTGGTCCTCGTTGTTCCCAGGTCCATCATTTCCATTAGTATTACTCCGATCAGTATTTGTTTGAGTGATAATGGTCGGGATGGCATTAGCAATCTATTGTGCTACTAGGTTAGCCATCCTCTCTTCATTTTCTTGATTAGCATTTTCCCTGCAGGGAGTTCCCGGTGGGGTAGGTTGGTTTCCCGTTTGCCTGGCCTCCTCATGGCGGCCCCTTGTAGCTCCTCGCCTCCCAAATCGTGTTCCCCTCCTAGTTGGCATTCTGATAGTATCACAGATAGATTCGTTTAGCATCTCAAAATTTGTTTCGAATAGCTCATGCATCATTACCCTATTATATCTCGCCTCAGGAGGAGAAATCGTGGTGTACATACATATATATATGTTTGTATACAACCCACTATGTGATTTTTACAAGGTTTAATTCAAAGCATATCATAACAGTTTAGGCAGTCAATCAGAATGGGCACAGAAAAATTCCAAAGCATAACTAAACATAATGCAAGTTAATACAAATAGTCCAATAACCTAGTTCCAAACAAGTAGTTTCATAGTTAAACAGAGATAGTAGTATCAGCTAGCAAGTTGAATCAGAGTCATCCTCTTACAATTTGGAAGGTGCCATTACGCCAATAATAGTAATAATAATAGTATAAAATATTAATCGAAATAGTTTCCTTCAGCTGTCTAAAGACAGATAGTCCCACTTCTTATCCCTGCGCTCATATCCACTTTTCTTCAGCCATCCAAGCCATCCTGAGTTCTTCTTCTTCTGCTCCTGTTCCAACCACTGCACCCCATGTGAAGCCATCATACCCTGGAATTGAGTAGACTGGGAAGTCCGGGTGGCGTGCTGAAGAGTCAGCTCGTGGCGATGGACGGTCTTCAAGATCTCATCCAGTGCTGCATCAGAGGGTCCTACATCACTTGCCCGACGGCTAGACTGGGAGTACCTATCACCAGCCAGTATGCTAGGGCCGTTATACATACTGTGCCTCAGTGGCATCTAGGGCTGGGTCAAACGGCAGTGGTGTAGGTATAGGAGTCCTAACAGGTGGTGGAGGAGGAGGTGGCATCCTAAATGAGACTGAAGGTCCAGGCCTAGCACTCTTGTGTGGACGGGTGACAACACATGCACTCCTATTCCCAATAGGTGGGATAGGCGAGTGGGCAGAAGCAGCAATGTGTGGAGAATGGGAGCGCGTCCGGCTCCTGGAAGTTGTTATTGAGGAAGAGTCCTCAGAAGCTTCAGTGTCATCCGACATAACGGATATCCATCCTGGGTGTCCGCATCTCCGAAGATATGCCTCATACTCAGTCTGAGGCTTCGCCCTTCTAAGGGTTCCAGTAGGGGTAGTCTCATTATCAGGGTGTGCAAGCGCCTTACCATTATCAGCCATAGTCTTGGTGTCCTGTAAGGAAACATCATGAGTAATTTGGTTTCTCATAGCTCATGGTTATAATAATAGTACTACTAATAGTAGTAATGGCAGTTGTCTCAGATATTCCAACATATCATTTGTCAATTATATCAAAATCAATAGTCTCTTTAAATAGTACCAGATAACATAGTTCATCATAGAAATCATTTAAATCCCCTTTTTAAAATAAGTTTCAAAGTCATCAATGTGAATCAGAAAAGTCCAAACATTACCTAGGTTAGTGATGGAAATTACACGTCCGGTAAATTCATGATTACATTGATCAAGTGTAATCATCAATTTACCCAACCCAATCATTCCAACACTTCCCACAAGGAAAGTCCTAGGGTATCAGGGTTGTAGCCTAAGGTCTACTACGGTATTCCTGACTTCTCTACAACCTTCGGGTCTGATACCAATCTGTCACAACCCGGGCCCAGTTAGGGTGGGACGTCATAGACTAGCAACAATGTATGGCAGCGGAAACAAACCAATACAAGAGCTCAAAGGAGAGAATGTCACATGGTATTTAAAGTTTTCAAAAGATACTAGGGCTAGCAACAGATCTAGCCCCTAGATGAGTTATACAACCAACATAGAGACAAAATGTATTGTTTAACAGAAATTTCCAATTGTTCAAATTGTTCCTTAAGTGAAATAAGCCAATGCCATGGTCACGGGGATAAGTCTGGGTCTTCAACAACAGCTAGGGTCTCTTCATGGATTACCTGAAACATGCTCAAAAAGAAATTATGTCAACTAAAAAGTTGGTGAATTCAAGTGCTTAAAGTTTAAAAACAAATGTACTTAGCAAAATCCACATTTGATAAAAAGGAGAGAATGATAGTTTCAATATCGTGGGAGTATCATAATCAACCCTGCACTCAGTCCCGGTTAGCCTCTTCTAAAGTTGTGTTTTACCGGTTATTCCTGAAGGAAGAACTGAGCCCTAAACCAGTGCACCATACCTGCATGAATGGTTCCCCATAGTTTCTTAACAAAACCTGTCACATGCCACAAGCGACCCCTCAGGATCTCAGTGGGTTACCTCCCTGTAGCGGGAGCCACTGTGTGTGGGGTTTTCCCCAAATAGATCTATCCACATAAAACAAGCTATTCACGAAAGAATTAATGGTCATGATATAAGTATCAGCAGGTAAACATAAATCCCACATACAATCACCAAGTAAAGCACAATTGTAGTTCATAAATAACAGAGCATGTTTCATCCCAAAGCAGTAGTAAAAAGGGATCACTAGAACTCACCTTAGGTGTTAAGCAAAAGCAACTCTTCGTGTGCTGGGAATGTCTCAAACCTAGCACCCTAGCATCAATATTATGTGGTAAGCTACTGTTCTAAACTCAATCAATGTGTATAAAGTGTGTCAAAGTCTTAGTTGTCGGATTCGGCATTGATTCGGTTAGGGTTTGTATAAAAGTTTCCTTTCATGGAAAGTCATGGTTTCTTATGTAATTTAGGATTTTTCACCATCAGGTTAATGATATAGGCTAAATAATATTGTTTAAGTGATTATCAGTCTCATATGGGTCAGTTATGAAGTTTTGGAAAATTTAAAATTTAGTCCCTCAAGTTTCAAAATTGACAGTTTCTACCCTCAAGTTTGGTTTCTTGTACAAGATGACTTTTGTAGCCAAAAATCAAGTTCATGAAGTTAAATTAACTTATTATTAAGTAAGTGTACACAAATTTTCAGATTATAGGTTCGGTTTAATACCTAAGTGTTTAACGTTCCAAGTTACGGTAAAATCGAAGAGTTTTAACGGTTAATCAAGGGTTTCCATAATTTGTGTCTTAGACCAGTAGGTATCACTTTAAGACATTTTTATAAGTTTCTATCCCTGTTAATCACAAAAATTTTCCTCTAATAGTGGAAAGACTCGTTTTTACGTTTAACCCGTTAAAACGTGTTTTTACCCGAACTTGACCATTTAAAAGCTCGTTTGACCAACATTTCGAATCCTTGAGGTCTTTTAACACTTAACTCACTGAAATGACATTGTTTTTATAAATCTTATCCTTAAACCCCTTTTTCTTGGATTTTACCTCAAAAACGTCACCCGTTTTATACCCGTTTTTAGTTAAAACTCCATTTAAATTACTCCTTTGACCACTTAATTTACCCATTAATTCCAGAATGCTTTATTAACCCTTAATGAGCCTTAAATTCTCTTTAAAACTCATTTTCCTTATTTTCTTTATATTTGAGTTATTTTTCCAAGTTTTCGGGTCCCGAAATGACCAAAAGTTGCGTTGTTTCACCATGACCCATGATTCTAGTCAACAACCATACCATATTCACTAAGTTTTACCCCAAAACTTTCTGAAATAGAGGTCCTAACCCATGGTTTAATGGTACCAAAGAAAAACATTCAACAAAGTGTAGATCTAGCCTTCTAAGTCCATTACACATGTGTAAATCACCATTAGATGCATTCAAACATTACCAACTCCTATTATAACAATCAAAACAGGTTGTTAACAGTCCCAAAAGTCGTTCATATGTAGGTTTCAAGGGCAAGTTTGATGGGTTAAAAGGCATGTATTTCAAGGAAGTATACATCACCCTAAAAGAGGGTTTTCATGGAGAATTTGGGTTCTACCCTTGGATTAGCCAACATAATCATGTGAGATACCTTTTGTGAAGTGGAAGGTTTCTCAAGAACAAAGTGATGATGTCAGGTTTCTGCTACAACCAAAAGAGAGGAGGTGATTTTAGAAGAAAAGTGAAGAAAACACAAGAAAACACCATTTTCGGGTGACATGAAGCTTATGTTGGGTTTTGTATATTCTTACCAAAGTCATATTAACCGTTTAACATGTAAAATGAAGTGGAGTTTATATGAAATACGTGAGTTTATGTATCATATACATTTGTTAAATCAAAACCCAAGACAAGGATCTATTTATATGGAAGAACATACTATCAAAAACATATATCAACCACATGAACTACTTTTAGAACTGTGGATTTGGAGGGTTAGATGATGATGTTTGAAAGCCAAAACTTCAATTTAGAAGCCCTCAAGAGATGATATCCACATGCCCTTGATAACACCTTACTTGCTAGGTTGTGGAGCACCAACTTCCTTCACTTCTTGTGGATCCGAATCAACACAAGCAAGGCTGAATTTTCAGCTCACAAAGACTGATTTTTCAGCCAAGAAAGGCCCTCTTGTTCAGCCCCAGAACCGATTTTGAGAGAGAGAGTACAGAGAAAAACTGCTTTTGCATGTAAAAGAGATAGTGTGAAAGATTGGATTGTGTGTGTGACTTGAAGTCTTGCTATTTACAAGACAAAGTGGGTGGGACTCTTTGGCCAAGGGGGTGGCCAAATTTGGACCCACTTGGTGGGTTTCCCTCCCATTTTAATTTTTAAAAAGGTCACACTCTTGCCCTTTTGTTTTATAAAATTAAAACCCTCTTTTAATTTTATAACACTAACACTATTTTATTTGTCTTTGTTTAACTAACTTAAATAATGAAACAAATAATCTCTCATGAACAAATTATCCATATAATCTTGTTCATTTACAAAAGCAATGTTTTAGAAAACCCGGTTTCTAAATTGGTGCTAATATATATTCGTATGATCATATCAACGAACAAATATTTATTGGTGTTTGTTTGGTTTGTTATTGGGTATGACCCGACTTGGATCATATCACACTAGCCACATCAATTTAATATGTATCTTGGGCAGATCATTTCCTTTAGCTTACACTTGGTATTGTTCATGTTTTGGAGAGTGTAGATGGTCGAGAATGGTCTGGAAGTCCTTGGAAAAGGTTGGAGAATCTCGAACAAGTGCTGTAGGATCTCGGACATGCAAGAATGAAGCACCAATCTTCACAAAGTGGCACCTTTTGAGCTTGGCCGATGGATGCTTATGCTTGTTCTTCGATTATGCTGCTGGAAAATGCTTGGAACCGTGGTGTGTGTGTGTGTGTGTTTTCTGGAGAAAGAATCCAAGAGAGGAAAGAAGAGGGTGAGAGGAAAGGTTGATAAGAGTTGCATGAAATGAGAGTGGAGGAGAGGGTGGTGTGTTTGAATGGATCAAAAGTAGTAGAGGGGAGGGGATTGGTGGACAAGGGGCGGCCGAGTTTCGGCCACTTGTGAGGATTTTTGTCATAAAATTTAGTTAGAAATTAAAATTATGTGTAGTATTATTTTGTAGTGTATAATTATTAGTTAGTAGATATTGTTAGTTGTTGTCATGTGCATGATTAATCATGCATGAACCAAAAATTACAAGTGTGTGTGCATATGCACACATTTTAATTGTTTCAATTAGGATTTTGAATTCTACTTAGGGTGACTAATTAACATTCCCGGGCACTAAGCTTCTAAAGGTAAGACTTGAAATAACTAAAATTCACAAAAATCACATAAAATCATAGAAATGTAAATAATAGCAATTGATGATTCAAATTTCACTAATAGGGTTTGATTGTTTCTATTATTAGTACTCATGACACGGGTGATGATGCAACTAAGTTAGGGTTAAAGAAGTGACCTTGAGGCCGGTTGTCACAAGCAACTATTTTGGTTGTTGGATATTTGTCATGAAAATTATTACACAATTGCCAAGGAAGAAAGTCAACAAGCTTCAATAGCAATACATGATCTAATAATATATTA
This sequence comes from Flaveria linearis, assembly GCA_024085815.1. Classification (NCBI taxonomy): domain Eukaryota; kingdom Viridiplantae; phylum Streptophyta; class Magnoliopsida; order Asterales; family Asteraceae; genus Flaveria; species Flaveria linearis. The sequence goes on from CM044014.1 coordinate 39,555,755, forward strand.
GAATCATATAACAAAAAGTATAACTCTTTATCCTTCAGCAAAAGTTACATTGTAATGTTGCTTATCAGTAGCTGCTACAGTGTGAAATTTAACAAGTTAAAATTTGTCCTTCTTTAGATTGGTAATCTACGGATGTGTTCACATTTTAACAAGTATGATTGCTTTCCATAAGATTGGTAACCTTTGGACATGTAAATTATACTTCATTAGATTTTGTGATGAAGATTAATTAAACTTTGTCTTCCGCATAAGATCTGCAGAGGAATTAACTTCCTACGGAAGATTAATTTTTCTACGGAAGAACAAATTACTTGGGAAGGGTAATTAGGGTTTGGGTCGCACAACATTAAATGAGATTTATGTAATATTCCGATGATATAAATAGACTTGACCATTGTCATTTATATTCACTTTCTCAAAATCATTCTCAGACCTAATCAATGAAAAACTCTTAAACCCTCCGTCTTCAATCATCAAACATTCAAATTACCACTTCATAAGAACAATTCATTCAGTTATCTAAACCCCTGTTCAACATTTGAACATTATCAACAAGATGGCTAATCATTTTACTAAAGAGCATAATGTATGTGCTTTTCTTAATCCTGATGATCCTGTCACTGAAGGATGCACAGAGATAATTCGCTATCTGCGCAGATCGAGATTATTTTACGCCCTAACTGCTGACCCAATAGTCTATCAAAACCATGTGATGGATTTCTAGAACACAGCAAGGGTAGCAGAAGAAAACTATGAACGGGTGATTTATGCCTCCATTAGACATGAAGTTCTATGAGTAGATGAACAAATCATTAGAAGAGTACTGAAGTTTGGTGAACATGAATTAGGTCACCCTGATGTGTTTGATCATGAATACATTTAGAGGGTTTTTGATCTTGTGGGATATTGTAAGGCCCCGTTCCCGGGCACCTCACAGTTAGTCATTCATCGCACAAAAATTGCACATTTATTTAGAACATTGCAGCGGAATCATTTAACTAAAATCATTTCATATATTAATAACTGCTTTTGCAAAATAATACAACATTGATACAACATATCATTCGTTTCATTGCATCACCAAAGATCATTTTACATAAAATGGATGCCATCCAAAATAATCCAAGTAGCTGCCCCCGTGCCATCCTCAGCAACTTTTACCTGCCAACTGAACAATACATAAAAGTCAGCGTTGCTGAGTGAATTCTAATTTTATAAAATATATATTACCTTTTGCTTCTTAAAACATTTCCTTACTATCGCACATGATCACACATCATACATTTCGTTCATTATCTCACATGTTCGTTCGTTTAGTACTTTATCGTTATCGTTCATTTCGTACTTTTTCTTTTTCTTTCACTAGTTCTAGATCCCGTCATGCTTTACCCTCATCATCACACGCAGCCATGACCTCTGAGATCGAATGACAAAGATCCCGTTTCGTACTTTATTATTATCTTTCGTGAACATTCATATCGTACTTTACCACTATCTTTCGTTAACGTTCATTTCATACTTTATCACTTCGTTCGTTTCATACTTAATCATCTTGCTCGTTTCATACTAATTCTAGATCCTATCAGGCCTTTCCCCCATTACGATCCGAAACCGCCATTCCGAGCACAAAGCTCCTTTACTAATTGGCACGAAGGTCGTGGCCCGAAGCCACCATTCTAGGCACAAAGCCTCGTTACTAGTTGGAACCAAGCCCGTGGTCCTAAACCAACATTCTGGGCATGAAGCCTCATTTCTAATTGGCACAAAGCCCAGGGTCGAATGACAAGGATCTCGTTCATACTATGGGTTCAGTCACCTAGACTGATCCCCTAGGTGTGAACCCTCATGGGTTAAAATCATACGTTATAAAACACTGTTGAGCTATCAACTCACAAAGAGTTGTAATCTTTCTTTCTTTCTTTCTGCTTGCAAGCCTTTACTTTCTTTCTTTCGTTCTTTATGTTCCACTTTCGTTATCATTAATCTTATCTCTTTCGTTAATGATAATACTTTACGTTTATGGCTATAAACACACCATGTAAAATCACACACCAATATATCACAACATAAGGAACATAAGAACAAATCATACATAAGCATAACATCATCACACATCATCATACATGACATATAAGACATCATCCATCACCCAAAAGTCAACTTACATCACCCCTAAAAACATTCACACTCAAAGCCTACACTTTACATTTTTCCCAAAATTTAGAAAATAATTCTAAGTCTTAGGCGCATGAGCACTATGCAGGCGCATGGCCTTCTAGGTGCATGGGAACACTTAGGCGCATGGGAAAAATTCTGGGCGCATGGACACTATTGGGGCGCATGGCCCAACACTTAGTCATTCTGGGCAAATCTAGGCGCATGGGCACTATGCAGGTGCATGAGTTCCTGGGCGCATGGGAAGACTTAGTTAAATTCAGCCTAATTCTAGGCGCATAGATACTTATTTGGGTGCATAGGGTTTTGGGCGTTTGGGCACACTTAGACATTCAATTAGTTAGGCGCATGGGTAATATTTCAGGCGCATGAACCACTACTTATAACTAACATCACCATAATTCAAACCCAAATTCAATTCTAAGATGTTCTAAGCTTAGTTCTGACATTCTAAGCATTAGGAATACATACACAACATTATCATAACCATAAATCTCCCAAGACATACATCCACCCACCTACACATTCGCACATACCTACGGGTATACACAACCATTATAAAAACATTTAAGCATGCATTTCTAGCCCCAAAATCAGTTAAAACATGTAATAGTAGGGTTCTAGAAATCACCTTTGTCAATCTTTCGGGCAATATTTCTTCAATCCCGATTGCACTATGAGTTCACACACCAAAATATACACACAAACGTACAAACACATACATAAGTGTAAACTCGAACTGAAATCAGTCAAGGACACCTAAACACCATCGAATTCTTACCTTGAATTCGAATTATCCTTCTTCTTCTTCAAAAACCTGAACTCTCTACCTTTCTCTCTCTAAAAACTGGTTGAAATGAGATGTGCAGACAACATGGGCGGCCACACCACCTTTTGTACCCACTTTGATACTTTTTGTCCTTTTGACACTTTTAACTCCTCAACTTCGATTAAATTAGATTTCCTCCTTTTATTCACATTTATTCTTTCTTTCTCGTCTATTAAAAATTATCCGGGTGTTACAAGTCCACCCCCTTATATAGGTTTCGGGGACGAAACCTGTTATTCCTCAAACAGATGAGGGTAATGCTGCCTCATCTGTTCTTCAGTCTCCCACATAGACTCGGATCCCTTCCTATGCTTCCACTGTACACGCACAAGGGGAAAAACTTTATTCCTTAACCTCTTCTTCTTACGATCAATGATCGCCACTGGTTTGTACACATAGTTGAGCCGTTCATCTACTTCGATATCTTCAGTGGTACAACCATATCCTCGCCTGCCAAACACTTCCGCAGATGAGATACATGGAATGTCAGGTGAATTCCACTTAACTCATCGGGTACTTCCAACCTATAGGCCACCTCTCCTACACGAGCAATGATTCGGAAAGGCCCTATGTACCTCGGGCTCCACTTGCCCCGCTTTCTAAACCGAATGATACTTTTCCAAGGTGAGACTTTTAACATAACCCTATCACTGTTGGGTTTGTTAGAACATAAAATCATAGTTTAACCTCTTAAACTTTCTGAAAACGCAGCGGAAGTAAAGCATTATAACAATGTTTATAAGCTGAAAAATATGTTCATTAGATGACCATATTGATGTATAAAACAAACCCAAAGAACAAAGGATCATTTATGTGAATTAGCAAGCTATGAACATATGTAAACTACATAAATCACAGCTACATAGAGCTGTCAAACTATCTTACAGCAGCAACCAAAATTCGACCAAAAGTGATGTTTGATGAAGATGGAGATGCCCAAAAATCAGCCAAGACTTCAAGGATAGAAGTCCTCAAGCTAGTATACCCCAAGCTCCTTGCAAACACACCATCTTGTTAGGTAGATTATCACCAAAACAACTTCAAAACCCTCATGTTTCTGCAGAAAACCCTCTTTTCTGCTGAAAGAAAACCGTGGCTTCTTGAGAGAGAATGAGAGAGTTTTTGTTGTAATTGCATGTCTTGTATATTATAATGAGAGCTTACACTTACTAGATAAAGGAGCTATGCATGTGTGTGTGTCTTTCTAGAGGATCTCTTAGTGAAAACCAAACCAAGCATGCAAGCATTGTCTCTACTCAAGAAAGACACTAGTGGAACCACATGCAAGTGTGTCTCCCACTTGAAAGCCAAAGTGGACGGTTTTGGTTATTTAAAAGGAAAGATTTCCTTTATAAATAACTAGTAGGGACCCGTGCGTTGCGGCGGCGACATCAACAATTTATAATGCAATACTCTTTGAAAATGAATAAATCGTGCTGATGTGATAGGTAAATGTACAATTGCAATGGCTATCCTAAAAAATATACCATCCTAATATGTTTTGAACACGCCATGATAATCAAAGATGTGTGACATTTAGAGAAAATCATTTCGTAATATAATTAGTCCATACAAATAACTAAATATAATACTTGTAATACAGATAACCAACCATCAATAGTCAAACTTGCACATTGAACAGTAGTGTATTATTTATATAATTTTAGTCTGATATAAATGTTTTATCATATGTACAAAGCGAAATGAACAACTCTTCTTTTTGCCCAACCCCCTTCCATCTTTAAAATAGGTTGTTCTTTATATGATTTTAAACTGATAGTTGGAGAGAAGACCTGATTGGATGCAAGCGGCTTTCTTTATTTCATGAATATGTCATTCTCAAAATACGACTTTTGGTTGTAAATCAAATAAAATAAATAATAATTTAAAATCAAAACAATTTAAAAAAGAATTAAATAATTACGTCACTAAAACTACTCACTTAGTTTCGCCATCTTTAATGCTAATGGGCCATGTCCAAAAAACTTGAATGCAAACGTTCCAATAGGTTGAAAGTCTTGTAACACATATTAAAAATTAGAATATCTTGTAATGATTTCATTAGAAAGGATATATTATCACCGAAATAAACCAATTTCGTAATCATAATCAACACATTTGAGTATTTATAAAAACTTGGAAATAAACTGTTTAAATCACAAGAAGATTATTGGGTTGACCCGATACTTGCCACCTCTAGACAGAGCTATGGAGGTGGTTGGAGTGTACGTATGATTTTGAAGATAATCAATCGTTTAAAATTTCAATATAAACTCAGCATTTAAAGTAGGTTTGGGCTCAAACAAAAATTTATGATGAAATTGTCAATTTCTCTCAGATGTATGGTACTGGGTGATTAATAATGAAGTTTACCTCAAGAGAAAGGGATTCTAGTAATTTCACATAATCAGATGTAGAACACCAGGCAGGAAGATAAAGCTGGAACAAATCTTATTCAAGATTTTTTGTTCATCGGGGCGAAGGGAAATTTCACCAGGGGAAAGATTTCTATGGCACCATGTAACTATGATAATCATGGCTCCTGGGGCAACCACCCGAGCCAACTCAGTAACAAACTGGTGAATTGAAAAATAAAAGTGAAATGTTCGGTGTCCCTGGTGAATCTGAAGTCAAAACAAAATTTCAAATTTGTAACGGAAAACCAGAACCTTTAGTTTGTCAGGCATGTGCTCTCCACTCTCCATTGACCAAACCAAATAAAACTTTCCATTAGGAAATGGTTGGTCTAAAGCATCTGCAACTTGAAATGAAACCTGCTAACCACTCATGGTTAGTTCAAGAATCATGTGTTCATTACAACCATGAAAAGCCAGGTAACTTTGTGAATATTATCCAACATGTTTGCAGGTTTTTAGAAAACATTTGACTTGATAATATGAAATTGATGGACAAGAAGCTCAAATAGAATGATTAATGTGCTATGGTTTCCAAAGACACCTCTAAAATTACAAGACTTATAAAGCAATCATGCCATTACTCTTGTTGGTTTCTTGAAGTTTCCCATTTACAAATGGCAAAATGATAGAAAATGTCATTTGTTGCAGGCTTTCTAAACCGTATACAGCTAAGGATGATTAAAAGAAGATTAATGATACAACAATCCTTCCCTCAAATCCAACCAACTCACATAAAAAACTGAATGATTAGCAACATTTTCCCTAAGAATCATAAAGTAACGACAAACTGCATTACCTTATTGCCTAATGCTTGGGCTGCAGCCAGGGCCTGAGCCCTCTCAGCTTGTACAGGGCTGAGGGTGATTCCATGACATTCGGCTCCGTATTTTCTTGCTAGATACCTCGAGCTACCTCCTATCCCACACCCTACATCAACTATGCTTCTAGGTTTCTTTACCGGATCATCTGCAACCAAATTCATACATAACAAATGGCAAGTGATGAAGTGAGAATCATCAATCTGACAAATTACACGTCACAGTAAAAACTAAACTCAACGAAGCAGTATACTAAACTGCAATTTGCATAATAGGCAAGCATTTGATATACATTCTTCAACCTCATTATATTTAACCATCCAAAACTCATTTGTTATTTTGAATGAATTCTATTCATGAAAATGAAGAAAATTTAGGAAACTTAGTGCCCATCGGATCATTACCTGATTAAAAAATCGTTCAAAACTATCATATGAAAGAAATTCATGAAGCTATCTGAATGTTCATCATTAAAGATGTCAATTTAACAATTGAACTAATATTAACACAATAAATAGTATTATAAATAAAAGTATACTTTAACCAACATTAACTAAAAGAACTAAAAAACTTGTTTCCATTTGCGGCCACATCCTTAGTATCAAAAGTGGTCATCACTCATTAGGCTTAACATTACCAACCCAAATCCGACCATTAGTGGTTTCCTTATTATTGATTTTTGTGTAAATTTACAATACTTCTGTATGGGAACTACCAAAACAAAGAAATAATCATTATAAATTTTGTTTTTCATTATTAATTTTAATGATTTGAAAATGTAATCATAAAAAAATTTAATTGTATTGTTTGATTCATGAATAAAATCTTAACAAATTTGAATATCACAAATAAACGTTTTGATATCATAAATGAAATCTAAATCTCAAAACAACATATATAAATGTTATAGAAGAAGATATATAACTTCACATACCTGAGAATCTATGTTCTTGTTTTGAAGTTCATCATGTGCTTGAACTCACACCAAAACTCAAAGACATATGCAAACACAACTAAAAAAGTTCAGTAAAATAACAACAAATTCATCATTTTTATTCAAAACTAATAACACGACAAATGAAATTAACCAGAAAGAACATACCTCCACTCATTGAGACTTTTAAGAACGCATCTACTTGATCTTTTTGCTACATTGATCTGACTTTTAAGAAACCATTAACGTAATCAAAGGTATTAACCCTAGTCTGCAGTAGGTACATATCATATATAATAGGAGGTCAAAAAGTACACATGCGCTATTTTGTGGGTGCTTGAGATTGCTTATTGCAACTGTTTGTCTGTGTATTGCTTTTTGAAACAAGTTGTTTGAAATAAGCAACTTCAAACTATTATTTCCGAACAACGTGTTGCACTCACAAATTATCAGTTAAGCAACTTCAATAAGCAATCACAAACACTTTAGAAACTTATGTTACCTGCCCATACGCAAACATACAACTATTGTAGCCAGACAAGCAATTCTCCACCATTGGCTGACCAACCATCTTAAAAAGGGTTCCTGCAACATTTTCGTTACTAAAAGACATATAAACTTGTTAAGTAGTTTTCCTTCACTTTGTACCTGGTCAATTGTTTCACATGCAACATGATCGAATGTAAATCGTGTTTCTGGTTGTGCAACCCATGTTAAGGATTGTGCACTTTCTTGTTTCAAACATCTACTGTAACCTTGTGAACTGATTTCCATACCATTAAGTGGGCGGATACGAATCAAAACCTAACATAAATATCATACCCATAAGCAAACACTGCAAGATCAAACACTTATGTATACAATTATCAGAAAGAAACTTACCTGAACATTATGATCCATCCAGAAAGATGGATCTTCCCTAAGTTCAAAATCCAAATCAATTTACCTGAAGTTCACCCAACACATCAGACAGTTTACCGTTTTTCAGCATCAACGTACCAGTGTACCCTAAAAACGCAACACATACATCGTGTTAACATCTCTCTCTCACACATAGTAATACACATGCTTTATCTTATTCCATAAAGTACAATTTTTACATATATCTGACACAAAAAATTAATATCAAAAACCATATTGTCGATTAGATAACTGAAGAAAGAAACCCAAGAATAATTAGAGCTAGGTTACTAACCTTTGAAGAATCTGTTGATTAACAAAATCCTTTATAAACCATAGTACAGATGTAGAAATTAACAACTTCGTTACCATTAAAACCAAGCGCTACTTCAGCAACAGTCTTGCAACAATTATGATTTCAAATCTAGAAATTAAGCACACATTCAAAGCAGAAATCGATTCAAATAAGAAGTTACAGAGCCAAGATCAAAACAGAAGAAACTAACCTTCTTAATCGGTTGTTAAAGCTTACACCGAACCCTAATCACAAACCCCTTCAATGGAAGATGAAAACTGACCTTCGCTAAAACACATAATGAAATTTGAACAGAGCGCCACGACAAAACCCTAGCCACGACAAAACCCTAGCGCGGCCGCCATTGTCAAACGGTCGTCGTCTTCTAATCCATCAAACGGTCGTCGACAAAACTAACCGCTCTCTCTCTGTCTCTGATCAACGACGCCCTCTCCACCACCGGCTCCCGTCTCTCACCGACACCTCTTTCTCTCCCCGAGCCTCTGTGAGATATGTGGTGTAACCCTAATCCAAATGAAGAGATATGTGGTGTTCATGGGCATTGACCCGACCCGTGATAGGATCCGCGCATACTTTCAAACTGTAATTGCATTGTTTGCTTTGGGGAGTTGTACATCAAGTTTTAATACTTGTACATCTCTTAAAATTAAGAGATTTTGGTGAAATTACCTTCCTGCCCCTCTCAAATGTATATTAAGGTAGTATAGATAAACACACACATATGTATTATCTAGTATTTTTACTAGTTTATACAATTAACCAATTAATTGTATAAGTAGTATACTCTCATTATTATTTGGTGTTATATAACTAATTTAAATAACACTTAAAATAATATTATTAAACAAGATATCCTAATAAATTGTTCCATCTCATATGCAACTTATTTAGAAAACCCATTTTCTAAATTTTGTGTAAATATTTAATTGCATGATCATATCATCAATTAAATATTAATTGGTGTTTGGTAAGCTTGTTATTAGGTATAACCCGACTTGGATCATAACGTACTAACCACATCAATATTCTAAGTGTCTTGGGCACATAGAATCCTACAATCTCCCACTTGCCCAGATTCATAGAAGATTGATGCAAGCAGTAAATGACGCCTAACAATGGTTTACTACCCTTAATACGCATGACTTATGGCCATTCAATACATCATCCCATTCAAGTACCCTACTTGAAATGATTTAGGTGAATCAATCATCTATCCTTTTGTTACAGATGTCATGTTAAATCGAAGGACAAAGAATGATCATTCCTGTTGATTTAACTTAATCAGGCCTTAGACATCTAACTCTAACGAATAAGAGGAACAAATTCCATCTTGACTACATACGTTTCTCACAAACACCTCGTGTTATACCTGAACATACCCTTATGTACTGTCCACTATTTCAGGACAGTGAAGAATTAGCTCAAGGTATAATACTTGGTGAATATCAAAACCCAATATGTATCTCAGGTCAGAGGATACCAAATGATATTCGCCTTTACTCAAATTTACTTATGATCAATCGATAAGATTCCATGTAGTAAAATTTGAGATGTGGATTAGTCCAATATTTATCCCACAAATATCTATGAACCTTGGTAGCAACCCATTTCTCCATATTCATCCTTATGAATATCAACCAATCCAAGTTCATAATAGTCTTACCCTCATACTTGTTCCCATAAGTATGAACGACTATGGAATTTAGAGTAAATAATTTACTCATGGATTAAACATGCTAAATTGGAACATTAGTTGAAACATTATAACCAAATAATTTTACTCAAATAATAAAGGTTCCACATATTCAAATACAAGATTTGATCAAGTCCAATCACTAGAATATCGAAGTCCTAAGGCATAGGTATGACTTTCATGTTTTGCCTTTTCGAGGAGCTTCGTGAGTGGATCCGCAATATTTTGATCAAAGTGAACTTTGCGAATACATATCTTTCCCTTTTCAACTTCATCCTTTATGTAGTTGAATCTCCGCTCATTGTGCCTAATCTTTTGATGTGCACGGGGTTCCTTGATTTGAGCAATCGTACCCTCGTTATCACAAAAGATTTCTAAGGGGTCTTGAATGGTAGAGACCATCCCTAGATCGACGATAAACCTTTTATTCATGTAGCTTCAAAGCTGCTAATGAGGCGGCTATGTATTCCTATTTTGTAGTGGACAATGCTACCCTATTCATAATGGAGACATACCCAATTGTGATCGAGTCAGTTTGGAAACTCGCATCCGTGTAACCCTTTACAACGAGTTCCTCTTTCTCAGATCCGTATATTAGAAACATATCCTTAGTCCTCCTAAGGTATTTCAATATACTTTTAACAGCCATCCAATGGCTATTACCTGGATTCTGCTGATATCTTCTTGTCATGCTTAACGCGCATGACACGTGCGGTCTTAGTGCATATTATCGCATATATGATGGATCCTATAGCAGACGCATATGGGATGTCCTTCATACAATCTTACTCATCCTTTGAGCTTGGACATTGAGATGCACTCAATATGTCCCTCTTTGAATAGGTACCATACCTTTCTTAGAGTTTTCATCTTGAACTTTTTCAAGATTTTATCATATATGCACTTTGGTTTAGACCTATCAATATATGCCTTTGTCCCTATAGATCTTTATTCCCAAAATATAGGCGGCTTCACCAAGATCTTTCATGGAAAAACAATTTCCAAGCCAGGTTTTAACACCTTCCATGGTTGGAATGTCTTTTCCATATAGTATTATGTCATCAACATACAATACTAAGAATGTGATTGCACTCCCACTAGCCTTTTTATACACACAAGCCTTGTCAGCGTTCTTGATGAAGCCAAATTTCTTGATCTCTTCATCAAAACGTTAATTCCAACTTCTCGATGCTTGTTTCAATCCATAGATTGATCTTTTAACTTGCATACTTTATTAGGATGCTTTTGATCGACAAAACCATCAGGCTAACCATATGGACATCTTCCTCAAGATATCCATTTAGGAAAGCGGTTTTGACATCCATTTGCCAGATCTCATAATCATAATGAGCAGCTATGGCAAACATATCCTTATAGACTTTAGCATCACAATAGGTGAGAAGGTTTCATCATAGTCAACCCCTTGAGTTTGAGTGAAACCTTTTGCTACAAGTCTTGCCTTGCAAGTATCCAAGTTTCCATGCGTATTTGTTTTCTTCTCGAAAACCCACTTGCATCAACCAGTTTGGAGTTAAGTGGAGGGTCAACCAATTCCTAAACTTGGTTGTCATACATGGATTGCATCTCTACATTATGGCTTCCAGCCATTTGTCCAATCCGAATTGATATAGCATCATGGTATGTAGTTGGCTCATCGGAGTCAACCTCATAGCATCCATCCATGAAAATTCATATATTTCAGGTGGAATGCTAACTCTACCAGATCTGTGAACGTTTTGTGTGTATTGATCAACCTCTTGATCATCATCAACAACCTCTTGTTGACAGCTAGTGTCAACCAAACGTGTACGGCTTGTGGATCTTGATCTTCATCAATTCCATTGTTCTATGCGTCACTCCTTCCATAAGGAACTTGGCTTCCAAGAACTCTGCGCTTCGAGCAATACTCCTTTTGCTCTGTTGGATCAAAGAAGTAGTATCCTATACAGTCTTTGGGATAACCAAGAAATATACACTTAGTGGATCGACTTTCAAATTTGTTTTGGGTGTTAAGCTTAACATAAGCTTTACTACCCATACCTTTTAAACATGATAGTGATGGAACTCTTTCCTTGCCATATTTCAAAAGGTGTCGAACCCACTTTCTTGGTTTGGGCCATATTCAAAATACGAGCCGTGGAGAGTAGTGCGAAAACCCAAGATGATAAAGGTGGTAAGCTCATAGCCTTAATGAATTGAACCATATCCAAATAGGGTTCAGTTTCTCCTTTATCAGAATGAAGAACTTAGATAGTTATGTAGAGTTGATTTTCTACTTCATTATTGAAGATTTTGAACATTTCAAAAGCTTCATTCTTATGTGTCATCAAGTGCACACAATAATAGCGCTGTAATCGTCGGTAACAGTAATGAATATCTTTTCACCATCTTTGTCATTGTCTTAAAAGGACCACATACATCCAAATGTATCATTCCTAATAAGTCTTTTGGTTCACACTTATCAAATGAAACATTTTCATTTGTTTCCAAACGACCATTCTTTTGAAGTGTTTGAATCCAATTCTTGTTTTGTGACCAAGATGTCAATGTCAAAGATAATAATACTTAAACCGATTTTAAGTTTCTTGGTGCTTTATGTGTATAATGAGTTATTATAGGACGAATTGTCATGAACTAATTCATGAATATCATTAAAAGGCATATCCTTAAAATGAAATACATCATCCATAAAACTTAATACCATTATATACGAACTTTAAATCATGACCATATTGTTTTTAATAGGAAACATTAATTATTTCCTAGTCAACGGTGCATACAAAAGTTTTGAGAACAACTTCCAAACGATTTGTATGTCTCAAAATAGAGTTTCCCTCTTTGAAGCGCACATTTCTTTTGAACCCCTTTGCAACAATTGCAAGTATGAGTCTCACATTCGGCATCCAATACCCATGTGTTTGAAGAAATGTTATTTAATACAATGTGAATCATGAAAATTGTATTTGAGGTTTGCCTAGCATCCCTCTTATTTTTCAACTCCTTGAGATAGGAGGGACAATTCCCTTTTATTGTACTATCTCTCCATACTCAAAGCATGGATCGTTCTCCTTTACTTTAGGCTCCATAACTTAGGTTTTTGAGGTTTCGCTTTAACCTTTGCTTTGATGTATTCCTTTCTTTTGGAAATAATTGTCTTAGGATCGAGATTGGCCATTTCTTATAGTCTCCCTCATTGATCGAGAGAATGGGTAAACCTCTCTACCCATCCCTGTCTCGGTTGCTTTTGAGCATTGCGTGAATTTCACCGATGCTCTTGTCCCACCCGTTCATATTACAGTTTATTATGAGTGTCTCAAACCTTTAGTTGGGCAATCAAGGATCAAATCCTTGACCAACTACTTTGAGACAGGACAGTTAAGCATCTTGTGGCTATCAATGTGGCTTTTCATCTTAAGAATATATAAGATGATATCGATTGGTTTCTTCCATTTGACATGCATAAAGTGCTTGAACTGTTTCGAAGCAATCTTACTAATGTTTGTTGAAGGAACATTTCCTTCAACTAGATTATCATGTCATATGGCCTATGATGTTCCAAACCCTTTTGGAGTTCGGGAATCATATTCCCAACATTAGGTAGGAAATTTGCACAGAATCCTTAATGTGCTTAAGCCAATCATCAAAGGTCTTAACATCAACAGCGTTCGTTGGTGAGACATGGGATCGTCAAGGACATAGGCCTTTATTCATTTGATAACGATTCTCAGTGATAGGGTATGGATGGTCGGGGTGGTAGCATTGTTGTTTGCGGTCATTCTACAAAATTTACAAAGTTCTTATTAGTATTTCTTAAAATTTTATTTTAATTATTATACCCTTTATGTCTCATAGACAATTAATAATTAAAATATAGAATCCAACGTTACATTCAAATAATGGTTAGGTGACCTTTATCCCATTATTTAATTTAACAAGGTAGTCAATATTTGACAATTGCAACCTTTTGAAACTTCTAGCCTTTATGGGATCGGTTAAACATCTTATGTTTGGCTGGCATGTTTAATCCCATCAACACCATTGTACGCCATGCTTTGGTGACCCTATGAACATGGTTTCCAATTCAAGTCATCCTACTTACACACACGTGTGAGTTTTCACATACAAGCGGTTAGGTGACCTTTATCCCACAAGTATGTTAGACTCACCTCAAACACACAAGTTCCCTATAAGTGGTTAGGTGACCTTTATCCCACAAATAGTTCTCAAGTGATTCGAGTGTCATGTAAAAGGATGGTGTTAAACTTGTTTCAAAAGGGATTTTTGGTTTTCATTAATTCTAGTTTTGAAAACTCTATATACCTTGTATTTGCATGCTTTCAAATGCATGGTATCCTATGGTTTATTTTTAATAAAACCTCTTTTATTAAGTCATTAATCCTTTTAATAACTTTTTATTAACCACTTAATGATTAGAACCCATAAATTTTCAGCTTGTTAAGTTTGCTAATGAGTTTGTTATGCATATCCAAATATCAAACAACAATCATACAACACAACCAAACAAGCATAATATAAACAACCACAATGTGCATAACCATAGCTACTATTGTGACCACACTTGTTTGCCATCACAAGTGTGGTCATTTGGTCTTTCCTAAAGGTGAATACAACACAAAATAGAGGTCTACATTGACTCCCACTTGAACCTGCATCCATATGCTTCAAGTCCTTTTTGTGTCTTTGATGTCCATCTTTGGGTCTTCATCTTGTGCATCTTCCTTCTACAAAAATTATATCCTAATACATTTTTCTAATAAAAGAAATGCACCTAATCTATTTATTACATAACCAAATGAATAAATAATTACAACCCAATAATAAACATAAATTTACAACCCAATTGAATGAATTAAACAACCATTCCAATCATCCCAATAACATAGGGCAAAAGGCTAGGTTATGCACTATCATATGAACAATCATAAACATTATTCAATAAACAAAATAAACCCCATCAAACCCTAAATTTTCAGCCAACATAAACTGAAAATTTGGGTTTGTTTGTCCAAACAAACAACAACCAAACATATCAACCACTGACATTTCTATCTTTCAAAGTTTAATCAAAGTATGAAGATATAACTTTAAAAGACTTGGGGTTTATTAAATCAACCAAATCAGCCCCTAATTAGTTGATTAACATCCTTTAAAACATTTTTAAAGGGTAAGAAAAAGCAAGCTATTCACATAACCGGCTCTTGATGCCATTGTTGGGTTTGTTAGAACATAAAATCATAGTTTAACCTCTTAAACTTTCTGAAAACGCAGCGGAAGTAAAGCATTATAACCATGTTTATAAGCTGAAAAATATGTTCATTAGATGACCATATGATGTATAAAACAAACCCAAAGAACAAAGGATCATTTATGTGAATTAGCAAGCTATGAACATATGTAAAACTACATAAAATCACAGCTACATAGAGCTGTCAAACTACCTTACTGCAGCAGCCAAAATTCGACCAAAAGTGATGTTTGATGAAGATGGAGATGCCCAAAAATCAGCCAAGACTTCAAGGATAGAAGTCCTCAAGCTGGTATACCCCAAGCTCCTTGCAAACACACAATCTTGTTTGGTAGATTATCACCAAAACAACTTCAAAACCCTCATGTTTCTGCAGAAACCCTCTTTTCTGCTGAAAGAAAACCGTAGCCTCTTGGAAGGAATTAAAGAGTTCTTGTTGTTAGTTACATGTATATGAGAATCATAATCATGGAGTGCAAGAACCTCACACCAAGAACAACATGAAAATAGCACAAAATCAGCTCTAATCACACTCTTTGTAGCTGCTAAAACCGCAGCTTCTTGAGAGAGAATGAGAGAGTTTTTGTTGTAATTGCATGTCTTGTATATTAGAATGAGAGCTTACACTTACTAGATAAAGGAGCTATGCATGTGTGTGTGTCTTTCTAGAGAATCTCTTAGTGGAAAACCAAACCAAGCATGCAAGCATTGTCTCTACTCAAGAGAAGACACTAGTTTAACCACATGCAAGTGTGTCTCCCACTAGTGGAACCACACGCCCGAAGCATATCCTCGGGTGTCTGGATTGTTCTCTCAGCCTGACCTTCCATCTGAGGATGATAGGCCGTGCTAATGTGTAGCCTTATTCATATCGCATCATGGAATCTCTTCCAAAACTTCGATGTGAATCGGGTGTCACGATCCGACACGATGGACACCGACACGCCATGACGAGCTACAATCTCTTTGATGAATAGATCCGTCAATCTTCGGATGTGTACGTCTCGCGGATTGGTAGGAAGTGAGCACTCTTTGTCAATCGATCAACAATCACCTATATCGTATCGCACCCCTTCGTCGTACGAGGTAGCTTAGTAATAAAGGCCCTAGTGATATGCTCCCACTTACACTTGGGTATATCCAAAGTTGGATCTTCCTACATGATTTTTGATGTTCTGCCTTCACTTGCAAACAAGTAAGGCACTTACTTACTCACATACTCCACGTCGTGTTTCATACCCGCCACAATAATCCTTATCATATCTCGATACATCTTCGTGGCACCGGATGAATGGAGTATCAAGTTTTATAAGCCTCGTCCATGATCTTTCCACGTAGATCCCCATAACGAGGAATCCACATCCGTCCAGATCGGGTTCTAACACCGAGAGTGTTCTCACTCAATTCTATGACTAGACCTTTCATCCTTTCAGAGTTAATACGATCTTCTTTCAAAGCATCATCTAAAACTCCTAGACCTGCGTCATCACATCAGAGGTCATAATCAACTGATATGTCTTCACCCGAATCGGGTCTGGTCGTTCCTTTCGGCTAAGGGCATTGGCCATAACATTGGCCTTACCCGGATGATAATGGATCTCACAATCATAATCCTTGATAAGCTCTAACCATCTCCTCTGTCTCATGTTAAGATCCTTTTGCTCAAAAAATACTTCAAGCTCTTGTGTTCCGTGAAGATGGTGCACTTCGTCCCGTATAAGTAGTGCCTCCAAATCTTTAACGCCAAAACCACAACAGCTAGCTCCAGATCATGTGTGGGATAGTTGACTTCATGGATTTTAGCTATCGAAACACATAGGCTATTACCCTTACACGTTGCATTAGCACACAACCTAGCCCCGAATATGATGCATCCGAATACACCACTAAGTCTTCACTCCCCTCGGGTAATGTAAGACAGGAGCTTGAGTTAATCTCGCCTTTAACTCTGTGAAGGCATTCTCCTATCCTCGACCCCACACAAACTTCACATCTTTGCGAGTCAATTTAGTCAAAGGTGAGGCTATCTTGGAGAAGTCTTGGATGAATCTTCTGTAGTAGCCCACCAAACTAAGAAACTCCAATTTCAAAAGGCGGCTTGGAGACTTCCATTGCATCACCGCCTCAACCTTTGCCCGGTCTACCATGATTCCTTCAGCATTTACCACGTGACCCAGAATTGCACCTCGCGTAACCAGAAAGCACACGTAGAGAATTTAGCATATAACTTTTCTCTTCTAAGTGTCTCCAACACCTCGCGTATGTTACCGGCATGTTCTTCCTCGCTCTTAGAATAAATCAGGATATCATCAATAAATCGATCACTGATTTATCTAACAGCTAACACACTCGTTTATCAAATTCATAAAGGAAGCTAGCGCTTTAGTTAGACCGAAAGACATAACGAGGAACTTGTAGTGTCCATAACGTGTGCGAAAAGCTGTCTTAGGAATGTCCTGCTCCTTAACCTTCAATTGCTGATAGCCAGATCGAAGATCTATCCTCGAAAACCAACTGGCACCCTGGAGCTGATCGAACAAGTCGTCAATCCTTGGTAACGGATACCAATTCTTCACTGTTAACTTATTCCGCTCTTGGTAGTTGATGCACATCCGCATACTACCGTCTTTCTTCTTCATAAACAATACCAAGCACCCTTAGGAGAGATGCTCGGTCGAATGAATCCTTTATCCATCAACTCCTGCAATTGATCCATGAGTTCTTTCATCTCAGTCGAAGCTTATTGATACGATGCTTTGGCAACGGGTTGAGCACCGGGTATCAGATTAATCTGAAACTCAATCTCAAGATCCGACGGCACTCCTAGCAAATCCTCTGAGAACACGTCTTGGAAGTCACATACCACAGGTACGTTAGATAGTTGTGGCACTGACATGTCCACATCCTTTATGCAGGCCAGATAAGCACTACATCCACGTCTCATGCACTTTGTTGTCACCGCCATTCGAAATCACCTTTGGAATCGTAGTGATGCGATCACCGTAGACCGTCACCGAACTTCCATCTGGCGCAACTAATCGAATCATCTTCTTTCGACACACGATGTTCGCTTCATAGGTTGCTAACCAATCCATCCCTAGTACTACATCAAATCCACTTAGGAGCGTCACGTGCAACTTAGCAGCAATCCTATGACCTTCTAATTCTATGGTACAGTCCTCTATCATATCAGTAATTCTAGTGGCCTTACCAATAGCAGTTTCTACATCAAATGGATTATTAATACTTCTACTACTAAAAGATAGCTTATCATAGAAAGCAGTAGAAATAAAAATCCTACTAGCACCAGAATCAAATAACACAGATGCATAATTTTGGTTTACTAGAAACATACCAGA
The DNA here is from genome assembly GCA_024085815.1 of Flaveria linearis. Classification (NCBI taxonomy): domain Eukaryota; kingdom Viridiplantae; phylum Streptophyta; class Magnoliopsida; order Asterales; family Asteraceae; genus Flaveria; species Flaveria linearis. Next base: position 39,574,462 of record CM044014.1, read on the forward strand.
CATGACATCGGGATCCTCTCTGGCCTCCCCCGTGTCATCGTGAAGGCTCTAGTAGTTGCCCTCTGTCCTCCTTCCTTTGGCTTCTTCTCTCCAGAACTCTCAGCCCTGGCTTCTTGCAGTCCTGATCACGTGGCCTTCCTCACCACAGTTATAACACCGCATAAGTCCATACACCTTCGCCACATGACCGGGCTTCCCATAGTCAAAGCACATATTCACCCCCACTTGCACTCACCAATGTGCTGTCTTCCACACTTACCACACTTCTTCGTCCCCGAACATGAGGACACCATCCTCCGGTCATCCACTTTACTCCTTTTGTTGTTTGGAGTGAAACCTCCACTCCAAACCTCTTCTTTCCCCAGCTCTTATCACTATCACCCGTTTTCTTCACCTCCACTACTGCCACTTCCCTCTCATCATACAGCCTACCCGCTAGGTCCACCACTAATCAAAAGGTACCCAGCGGGCAGCGATCAAATGCCTGCGTACATCAGCTGGCAGTCCCTGTATGTACTTCTTGATCATTCTTGACACCGGCATCACCTGATCCGGTACCAACCTCGCCATCTCATTGAACTTGGTGGTGTACGCTGGTGTGGCATGGTACCAGCCTCCAGCTGCTGGAACTTCCTCCCTCTCTATCTTGTCAAGTTCTCGATGAGGACAAATTCCTCCATCACCAACTTCTTCACTCTAACCACCTCATCCTACTGATGCCCTGCTACCCTTAGCCTAGACAATATTGTCCCACCAACATAAGGCTGTGTTCACAAATGGGTGGGTAGCAACTTCACCTTTTGATCTTCTCCCACCTCGCTAATGTCAAGTACCGCCTCCATTTCTCTCACCTATTGACAGCAGCGGCAGTGCCATTAACATCAAAGGTAGGGGGGCACCTCTGAAATGCCCATAGTTGCAACCACGTGCAGGTTCCTTCACCTCTTCTTCCCCTCCTCCTCATTTGAGACAATCGTCTCGGTCTCCGATCGTTCCCTCTCTTCTCTTCCTATGGTCCTTCTCCTCTCTTTCTTCTCATCCTCTCTTACCACCTTAATAACTTCAGTCATCACAGACAGCAGTATCGTCTGCATGACTTCATGTACCTCCTCTACCACTGCCTCTTTACCGAGGCCCTTAGATTCGCACTCTCATCGCCACCTTCCTGGTGATGTATCTCAGGCTCTTCGCGGGCCCTCTCAATCATCTTAGCCTAGTTCCTAGCGACACATGGTTCAGCACCACGTCCTTCCTGTGCTCTACCCCTAGAGGCCTTACATGATCTACCTCCAGCCATTTTCTAATCACTATAAGACTCAAACTAACATGGTTATTCTAGGAATAGCTTAGTTTATTTTAACTATAGTAAGTCCCTAATTACAGTAGCCTGTTGTGATTAGCCACTTACTTTACTCTTCACACCCCAAGCATTTCCTATCCTGACTACATTAGTATCTAAATCTACCAAGAGCACATAATCAACTACCATACACACATACAAACAATTTCTTCGAAAAAGAATACCTGATGGCACGTAGCTACTCGGGCTACCATCCCCTCCCTTTAATCCCATTCTTAGTTTAAGATTTGGTTTTAAAAAATAATTACCTAATTCACTTAAACTTTGGCTCTGATACGAACTTGTAAGGCCCCGTTCCTGGGGCACCTCACAGTTGGTCATTCATCACACATAAATTGCACATTTATATAAAACATTGGAGCGGACTCATTTAACTAAAATCATTTCATATATTAATAACTGCTTTTGTAAAATAATACAACATTGTTACAAAATATCATTCATTGCATTACATCACAAAAGCGTCATTTTACATAAAATGGATGCCATCCAAAATAATCCAAGTAGCTACTCCCGAGCCATCCTCAACAACTTTTACCTCCTACTGGAAAATACATAAAAGTCAGCGTTGCTGAGTGAGGTCTAGTTTTATAAAAATACATTACCTTTCACTCGTTAAACATTTTCTTTACTATCGCACATGATCAACATCATACATTTCGTTCATTATCTCACATGTTCGTTCGTTTCATACCTTATCTTAATCGTTCATTTCGTAATTTTCTTTTTCTTCACTAGTTCTAGATCCTGTCAAGTTTTACCCTCATCATGGCACGCAGCCATGACCTTTGAGGTCAAATGACGAAGATCCCTTTTGTGCTTTATTATATCTTTCATTAACGTTCATCTCGTACTTTATCACTATCATTCGTTAACGTTCATTTCATACTTTATCATTTCGTTCGTTTCATACATTATAATCTTGCTTGTTTCGTACTAATCCGATCCTGTCAGGCTTTTCCCCCATCACGGTCCAAAACTGTCATTCTGAGCACAAAACTCCTTTACTAATTGGAACGAATCTTGTGACCCGAAGCCACCATTCTAGGCACAAGCCCCGTTACTAGTTGGCACCAAGCCCATGGACCGAAACCACTATTCCGGCATGAAGCTTCATTTTCTAATTGGCACAAAGCCTGGGGTCGAATGACAAGGATCCCATTCGTACTATAGGTTCAGTCACCTCGACTGATCCCCATGTGTGTGAACCCTTATGGGTTAAAATCATACGTTATAACACACAGTTGAGCTATCAACTCACAAAGAGTTGTCATTTTTCATTCTTTCTTCCTGCTTGCAAGCCTTTACTTTCTTTCTTTCGTTCTTTATGTTCCACTTTCATTATCATTAATCTTATCTCTTTCGTTAAAGATAACCCTTTACGTTTATGGTTATAAACACACCATGTAAAGTCACACATCAATATATCACAACATAAGGAACATAAGACAACATATCATACATAAGCATAACATCCTCACACATCATCATACATGATGTATCACACATCATCCATCACCCAAAGTCACTTACATCATCCCCAGAACATTCGCATCATAGCCTACACTTTACATTTTCCCCAAAATTCAGAAAATAATTATAAGTCTTAGGCGCATGAGCACTATACAGGCGCATGGCCTTCTGAGTGCATGGAAAACTTAGGCGCATCGGAAAAGTTCTGGGCGCATGGTCACTATTGGGGCGCATGGCCCAGCACTTAGTCATTCTGGGCAAATCTAGGCGCTTTGGGCACTATGCAGGCGCATGAGTGCCTGGGCGTATGGGAACACTTTGTCCATTCAGCCTAATTCTAGGCGCATGGATACTTATTTGGGCGTATGGATACTTATTTGGGCGCATGGGTTTTGGGCGTTTGGGCACACTTAGACATTAAGTAGTTTGGGCGCATGGGTACTATTCAGGCGCATGAACAACTACTTATAACTAACATCACCATAACTCAGCCCATATTCAATTCTAACATGTTCTAAGCTTAGTTCTAACATTCTAAGCATTAGGAATACATACCAAACATCATCATTATCTTAAATCACCCAAGATATACCCCCCACACACATTCGCACATACATATGGGTATACACACCCTTTTTATAAAAACATTTAAACATGCATTTCTGCCCCAAATCAGTTAAAACTGTAAAAAGTGGGGTTCTAGAAACACCTTTGTCAATCTTCCAGCAATATTTCTTCAATCCCGATTGCAGTACGAGTTCACACCTAAAACCCACCAAAACACACACACAAACGTACAAACACATACATAAGCATAAACTCGAACTGAAATTAGTCAAGAACACCTAATGTAAGGCCCCGTTCCTGGCACCTCATAGTTGGTCATTCATCGCACATAAAATACAATTAATTTTTAAACACTCGCAGTGGAAATTAATTAAAACCATTTCATATATTTTAATGACAACTTTTGAAAAGTAATACAATCACTTACTGTTACAAATATTATAATTGCATTACATCACAAAATATTCATTCAATTGTTATTCAAATGGTTTTTCCATCCCAAAAATGCCAAGTAGCTGCCCCGTGCCATCCTCAGCAACTTTTACCTGCCAACTAAAAATACATAAAAGTTAGCGTTGCGGAGTGAGTTCTAGTTTTATAAATAAAATATCATACTTTCGTTAAAACCTTTCTTTTCTTTCATACACGATCATGCATTATACGTACATATAGAGAATATTAATGTTAGCTTTCATTATCGTTCATTTTTCCACCATCATATTCATAGCATGCTTTCGTTTCATGCTTTTCGTTAACATTCTCTTACTTTTGTTCTAATTCTTTCGTAACGTACTTATTATCATTCTTTTACTTTCGTACTTGTTTACTTTCTTTCTTTCTTTCGTACGTTACGTCATTCTTTTATATTCATATGGATTGATAAACAATACACCGAACATTGTGCATGAAGCTGATGCTGGACCTGTGGTAATTAAACCACGAACATTGTGCATGAAGTTGATCCAGTCACCTAGGGCAAGTCACCTCTCCCCCATTCATTCGACCAATTGGCATACCCCAACATTGTGCACGAAGCTGATGCTGGACCTGTGGTAATTAAACCACAACGCTGTGCATGAAGCTGATCCAGTCACCTAGGGCATACCAAAGGGCCTTGTCAATATCAATGATTAACCTTGGTGTGCATCCTTTGGGGTAGCTAACCCCGCATCCAGTTGAGCTAACGACAACATGGTCGTGCACTCCTTTCATTTGCTTGCAAGCCATTCTTTCGTTCATTACTTTTACTTTTCATCATTGTTATCTTTCATTTCGTTACGTTATTCTTTACGTTCTTTCATTCGTTCGTCATACTATGTAAAGTAATAACATAATATATAACGTATTTATAATATAAATAAATACGTTTAATCATCATTAAAAGAACACGTTATACATACCGTACATCTTCATACATTCCATAACCCTAAAAGATCCCATAATCATGATTAAATGGGTAATCATTAACCATAAGTCAAATTTTCGTCAAACCCTAGACTTTCTGCTTTTTCCTAAAATTTCAGAAAATATTCTAAGTGTCTAGATGCATGGACACTATTAAGACGTTTCTGCCCTGTTCAGTTGTTTTACAACTATGCAGACTCTGGACTTATACTTAGTCACTTTTCACTTAGACGCATGGCCTATTTAGGGCGCATGGGTACTATTTAGGCGCTTGGGCCTACACTTAGTCATGGACACTATTCAGACGTTTGAGCTACTAACTTTTACTAATCAACTCATTTCAGTCCCAAAACCAATCTAACATTGTAAGGCCCCGCTCCCCGGGCGCCTTACGGTTGGTGGTTCATCGCACGTAAACATACACAATGTATATACTCTAAAATAACGCAGCCAAATTAATAAAATATACATTCTCATTCATTCATAAAAGTCATTACATCATTGACTTGGTTACAAATACAAGCTTTTCTTTACATTGCCTAGCTTTACTATGATTGCTGCTGGAGCATATGAAACCGAGGATAATCTCGTTCATGTGAATCCTCAACAATCATAGGGTCATAAACAGTGACCTCTATTATTAAAACATAAAATTATTCATCATAAAGAATATTCCTTAAGTACTTCCCGTACATCGGAACCCTTAAGGAACTCTTGACACTCTCATGCAACATACTTTGTTTGCATGTATTATGCACCCCCACTTCCAGTGCGGGTAGCATTATCAAAAGGAGAATGCCATCCCAAAGAGCTGATTAGCCGCCTCGTGCCATCCCTAGCAACGCTACCTGCCAACTGGACACATAAAAAGTCAGCGTTGCTGAGTGAGTTGTAGTTTTATATAAACATACTTTGTTTCATATTAAAACCGTTCATTCTTTACACGTGATCATACATCGTACATACATATAGATAATATCTTTATTATCTCATTCGTTCATTCGTTCGTTCGTCATACATCGTTATCTTTCACTTTTTTTAGGTCCGGTCAGGCTTTACCCACTTCATGGCACGCCCATGATTACTGTGGTCGAATGACAAGGACCCCGTTACATCTTTTCTTGCACAGTGGATATTTTTTGTACCACTACCATCTGCTATACCCCGAACGTTTTAGCTACCGGGCCGAAGTCATTAAATGAACAGCAAAACGTATCCGGAGAACTTATGTACTCCAATCAGATCACTACTTATAAGAAATTTTACATTTGAAGAATTCTGATATATATCTTCCGAAGCTTCAATATGCTTCTAAGTACATAATGCTTTTAAAAAACAATTTTCTTCCTAAAGGAATTTAGCATCGAAAGATTTATTCTCTTATTAATAAAACTTCTAAGTTTTAATCTCTTTCGAAACCAAATGTGCCTCAGATGTGAAAATATTCAAAGTATTTTTCTTCCGAACCAAAATTTCAATAAGGCTCAGGAATATCTTTAAAAGTCAAAATTGGCTTCCAAATTTTTTTAAACTTCCGAAGACAAATTACCTTCGGAAGATTTTTGATCCAAGAAAACTACCTCTTTGGGAACCTTTTTCAAAATTTATCCTTTTGCATTAACTTTGTCTCAAACCGTTTCATAATATACACTCAATGGTTCCCTCTCATCTTCACTAACCTAAATCCATCCCTAAACCGCCTCTCTGTTTACCATTCTTCAACACAAAGCTACTCAAAAATGGCCAACATTGATCGTAGAAACTAACAAAATTTTCCGTGCATTTACAAAGGCAACACAATCAGATTACTCTGTTGAACTTGGGGAAAAATCCTGGTTTGTTAGAGGTTTGTTGATTTTTGACTCTATCCAACTAATTCACATCCCTTACCATAGATCCTCTACTTTATGAAGGTCAACTACTTGAGTTCTAGAGACCTACCAAGAGGTCATTATGTATGGGTAGAAGGCTGTCTGACACAGTGCAGGGGAGGAAAATTGTAAGGTTATTAGTAAGGCTGATGCAACCCAAACACTCAAAGTCTTTCTGCATGCATGCACATATACACTGAAGTGGAATGCTTGGAAGATTCACACTAACTTGAAATTATTATAAGTATGAAACCTTCTGAAGCCAAGACCAATATCTTCTGAAGCCAAAAGTTGAAGTCTTCCAAAGCTTCAAGGACAAAGTCTTCAGATGCAAACCATCAAAGACAAATTTCTTCCAAAGACTTTTTAGTACATGCATTATCTGATGTACTTTTTACTAAAGCTGAACCACTTTCCTCTGCCACTCTGAAAAGTCACCAACCTTTCATGAGTTGTGTGAAAAGGTCCATGCTTTTGGTAAACTGTACATGAGGTCTTGAGTTTGAGGTCTTATGATGCGAGCTATGGCATGTCATTGTCACTAGTCAAAAGGCAATCTGCATTTTGAGTCTACATGGATTTTGTTGTCTAATTCATGTATCCAGCTGGCCTTCAAAGCATGGTTGGCTGTAGGCTTCAATATAAGTATTTTGTTTCTTTGTAACCTGGTAAGGTTTTGAGTTGAACTTTGTAAACCACATTGTAAGGAACTAGAAGATCAATATACTTTAACCTTAAAAACCAACTGCTTGTGTATTGCTCTGTTTTCTATCTCATTTTTACATCTTGTGTTTTCAAGTTCTCTAAAACTCATACTGATCAGTTCCCCATTTGAATTGTTAAGCGTTAAATACAGTCTCCTCTTTGTGTTATTGTGTTACACAAGTGAATAACCCCTTCACCCGGTCCTGCAATTGGTATCAGAGCTTTTCAGGCTCTTGATATAAGATGTCACTATCTTAAGATCCCTCACACACACAAAATACTTAACCTTCAAATGGCAGCTATCTCTAAAGCTGATATGGACACTAGAACCATGACAAAGTCCCTACTGATCACTCTGTTGACTTTGACTCTTGGTGCCATAGAATGGAAGGTTCATCAAGTGTCAAGACTCAAGAATGTGGGAATCTATTGTCTCTGGACCTTACATACCAAAAACTCCTTCAGCTGCTGCTGGAGGTGGTATGATCCCTAAGGCTGTGGCTAACTACTCAAAAGAAGATAGAAAGAGAGTAGAGATTGATCAAAAGGCCATGACAACCCTTGAGACTGCTATTCCAAACTCTGTATACAAAGGTTTCAAGAAATGCAAAACAGCTAAGCAGCTGTGGGATGCATTGAGATGATGTATGAGGATTCTACTGAAGCCAAGGAGAACAAGAAGGATCTTCTGAAGCAGCAGTTTGAAAATTTCACCTTCAAGGCAGGTGAAACCATGACTCAACAATACTTCAGGTATATTGAGATTGTGGATACCTAGTGGATGTTCGAGTAAACCTTGAAAACAGAGATATTGTAAGGAAGTTCATGTCCTCTCTTCCTAGACAATAGACACATTACTGTTTTGTAATCAAGAGAACTGAGAACCTTAGGACTCTCACTCTGACAGAGTTCTATGGCATTCTCAGTGGATACCATATGGAGATGAACATGCAAGGTTCATCTAGTAACTCCAGCAATCAATGGGTTCAGCCCTTCTGTGACTGAAAGGGATAGCATAGAACCCCAGCATCATCTCATATGCTACCCTGACATCTCATAAAAAGGTCCTTTCATCACCTTCCCGGAGACACCAAGGGAGAACTATACTCAAGGAAGCCATTCCAAGAGACAAGTTCTTCTCAAGCCTGTGTCTTCCGATGAAAGTTATGGCAGCTTCTTATTCACCCTTGACGATTTGGACTGTATCCATCCAGCTGAACTGGAGTATATGGAGATAGTTCAGCAGATGGCTCTTCTCACTCACAGAGCCAAGAGATTCTACAAGAAGACAGGAAGGAAGTTTCCCAGTAATATAGCCAGTGGAAAGTTTGGACTGGACAAAAGCAAAGTTAAATGTTTCAACTGTAACTTAGTGGGTCACTTTGCTAGGAGTGCAAAGCACTAGAACAAATGGTGGACAAGCATAATCCAGACAAACTATATTGATAAAGCTACCCAGAATGAGAAGCCAAAGCAGCAAGCTGCAGTTGCTGTTGAAGAAGGAGGTTTTGACTGGAGCTTTTAAGTGGAAGATGCATCTCTAAACCAAGCATTAATGGCTGACCATGATGAAACCAAGGTATTGGAGCATCTTTGCACTCCTGAATGTATTGCTAAAGTCACAGATACAGGTCCTATAACCTAGAGATGAGATCTGAACTTGAGTCTTTAAACATACTAAAATCTGATTTTAGAATAACTGAAAATGATTATAAGTTAAAAATAGAGGACTTAGAGAAAACAATTTCAGTTTTAAAACTTGAGCATACAAATTATATGACTCAGATCAAAGATCTTATAACTAAGTTAACTGAATGACAGGCTGAGCTTGTGATCAGCAAAGCCAGGGTAGAAAAATGCGTTCTTGAAGAAGAGACCTTCAAGAACATCATATCCTCATCCTTGCATGCAAAAGTTTGTTATCAAAATAGGCAGGGACTGGGATCTAGTGAGATTGCACCTCCACACACAATCTCGTCTGTGAGATCACCTAGGTGTGGAACTTATGAAGATGAGCTTCCTATATAGGCCCATTGAGTGAAGAGGATGAAGAAGTGATAGTGAAGAATTCCTCTAAGAAGAGTGAAGAGGAGGATTCTAAGAAGGTCACTATCCTTCTGAGGAGAACAGGAAGACTGAGATGACCAAGTCTATGAGGAAGAACTTGATCAGAAAGAGCAAAAGAAAGGCCAGGAGGGCTCAAGAGATCAAGGCAACTTTCAACTCTAAGCAGCAGAAACATGTCTTTGTTTTTGCAGGTTTTTATATGGTCAAGACTGAAAAATTAAACCTCAACTCTACTACAAATAGTTCTGGTCATGTTCAAATCATCTCAGCATCAAGAAGAAGGCTGATCCGTTGTGTACCACTGCTACACAGCCTGAACCATCCAACTCCAAGAACAATCCTAAGCCCAAAGGAATATCTCATCATCTACAAAGATGAAGGTGGAGAAGGGAAGTGATCAAAGTCAGCCTTGTCCTCAGAAGAAAACTCTTGGGAAGAAAAAGATAAGTCGTGTTACGTGTCAAAGTACTTCTTATCTTGCTATGGATCGTCCATACAATCTAAAAAGTACTTTTCATATGACCAAGAAGGAAACTCCCAAGAGATCTAAGAAGAACTCAGCTTCGGAATGAAAATCTGTTTCCTTCAAAAGCTCCAAAGGAAAGAAGAAGGTAAGTGGAAATTGCCTTCAGAAGAAATTTGGTCTCGGAAGAAAGGAATACTTCCGAAGCACTAAAGTCTGTTGCAGTGCTAGCAGAATCTTCCGAAGGTTCAGTCATCAAAACTTCCAAAGTCTTAAATGCTTCCGAAGTGATTAAGGTCAGGTCTAAACTTCCAAAGGTGGTGTGGAAGTCAAGGAAAGACCAAATAATGAAAGTTTTCCATCAACAACAACAACAGATTCCCAGAGCACAACCATAGGATCTATTACTATTTAATTACCTTCTACCTCCTTTGATGAGCCCAAAACCAATGAGGCTTGGGTTTCCAAATGTAACTAATCATTTTCTGTGTGCAGGAACAGCTCAAGACAAACAAAAATGTCTGGATCATTGATAGTGGCTGCTCCAGGCACATGACAGGCAATAGGTCACTACTCCAGAACTTTGAAAGGATTGATGGAGTACAGTTGCCTTGGGAGGAGTTAAAGGAGGTTACATATCTAGAAGGGGCAAGGTCACAAATGGTAAGCTCAGCATGAGAAGGTAAACTTTGTCAAGGAGCTTGGGTAAAATCTTCTGAGTGTATCCCAATTTTGTGATAAGAGTCATAACATGCTCTTTACTGACCATGAGTGCATTGTTCTCAAGCCTGGGGTGATTATTCCTCATGAGCATATTCTCCTTAGAGCCCCTAGAAAAGGGAACATGTATAAGATGGATTCGCAGGAAACATCTCCCATAGGAGAAGTTTCATGTTTTCTATCTAAAGCTAATAGTGATGAGTCTTTTCTTTGCCATAAAAGAATGTGCCATGTAAACTTTAAGAACATGAATAAGCTAATTAAGAATGATTTGGTAACTGGAATGCCAAAGAAAGAGTTTACAAGTGATGACCATTGTGTTGCATGCCTGAAAGGGAAGCAACACAAGGTATCTCACAAGCCTAAGGAAAGAAACTCCATCACTACACCCTTACACTTGTTACATATGGATCTCTATGGCCACCAGTGTAATGTGTTTAGGAAGGACCTCTTACTGTCTGGTGATCACAGATGAGTTTACAAGATTCACATGGGTCTTCTTCCTTAGAACTAAGGATGAGACCCCTGAGATTTTAAAGAATTTCATCTTAATAATGAGAATCAATATGATCACAAGGTTAAAACCATAAGATGTGATCAAGGAACTGAATTTAAGAACCAAATCCTTGATACATTTTATGATGAAAAGGGTATTACAAGACAATACAGTGCTCCCAGGACTCCTCAGCAAAATGGTGTTGCTGAGAGAGAAGAAACATGACACTAATTGAAGCTGCTAGAACCATGTTTTCTGACTCTAAATTGCCTATCACCTTCTGGGCAGAGGCAGTCAACACTACCTGCTATGTGCGGAACAAAGTCTTAGTGGTTAAGACTCATGGTAAGACTCCTTATGAACTTTAGCAGAAGAGAAACCTTTCATTGGTTTTCTCAGGTCATTTGGATGTCCATGCAGCATCTTGAATACCAAAGATCAAATTGCCAAGTTTGCTGAGAAATCAGATGATGGACACTTCATTGGATACTCTTCTCAAGCTAAGGCTTATAGAGTATACAATCTCAGAACTAGAATAGCTGAGGAGTCAGCCAATGTGACTTTCAATGAGCACACTCCCAGTGTGAAAGGTTCTGGTCCGGATTGGCTATTTGATCTTGACTTAGTTACAAACTGTTTTAACAAATCTTGTGATAATGTTTCAGGGTCTACAGACATTCTATCTCCATGTGATCTTGATCCATGATTTGAGCTAAGGAGACCTTCAAGCTATACATCTTCAGCTCCAGTTGTAACTACTTCAGCAAATGAGGTTTCTATCACCAGAATGATGACAACTACAACTGATCCATCTGAGATGCCTTCAAGTTCCAGCTCAATGCAAACAGATAAACAAAGAAACTTCAAATGCAGAAGAAGATGATGGTGGTGGTGACAGTGATCAAGAATTTCTTGATACTGATAACCATCCCATAGATGAACATATCAATGATGGCACGCACTCGTTGGATCAAGTTTCTCTTGATAAGTGTGTTGAAGTGGTGGAGGAAGCTTCTATGCCAGATCTAAATTTCCCTAATTTAGATCTGTCTCAGCAACTTGCTGTGATCCCTTAGTTAATGATCCACAAGTCCCATCCTACCACAAACATCATTGGTAATGTTGACACCGGGGTAAGAACACGAGGACAAACACATGAAGCAAATGTTTGTCTACACTCTTGTTTCTTGTCCCAGATAGAGCCAAGAAAGTTGATGAGGCTCTGAGGGATGGAAGTTGGATTGAAGCCATGCAGGAGGAGCTACTTGAATTCAAGAGACAGAGGTTTGGAACCTATGTCCTCTTCCTCATGGGAAGACTACTATAGGAACCAAATGGGTATTTAGGAACATGAGAGATGATAGAGGAATTGTCATCAAGAACAAAGCTAGACTAGTTGTTCAAGGATACACACAAGAAGAAGGAATTGATTACACTGATGTCTTTGCTCCTGTAGCAAGACTAGTAGCTGTTAGGATATTCTTGGCCTTTGCTGCATCCAAGAACTTCAAGGTCTATCAACTTAATGTCAGTGTGCTTTTCTATATGGGGTGATTGATGAAGAAGTGTATGTCGAACAACCACCTAGTTTTGCAGACCCTGATCACCTGATTATGTCTGCAAGCTTGATAAGGCTCTTTATGGGATACATCAAGCACCAAGAAAGTGGTATGAGACTCTATCTCAGTATCTCTGCAAGCATGGATACAGAAGAGGTACTATAGATGGAACTCTCTTCATCAAAGGACAGGGAAATGACTTACTGCTAGTTCATGTGTACGTAGATGACATCATCTTTGGTTCAACTAATCGAAGGCTCTGTAAAGACTTTGAGAAGCTGATGAAGACAGATTTGAAATAAGTTCCATAGGGGAACTAAATTTCTTTCTGGGCATTCAAGTGAAGCAGTTGAAGATGGAATCTTCATAAGTCAGTCAAACTATGTCCAGGACATACTCAAAAGGTTCAATATGACTGATTGTAAGATTGCTAAGACACCCATATCAAGGAACCACTGCCTTGGGCCTGATCTTGAGGGGGAGTGTGTGGATGAACACCTTTATAGGGCTACGATTGGGTCACTTTTGTATTACAGCTAGCAGGCCTGATATCATGTTTGCCACATGCATTTGTGCAAGATATCAAGCCAAACCCAGGATGTCTCACCCATCACTGTCAAGAGAATTCTAAGATACCTCAAAGGTGCTCCAACACTGGGCCTCTTGTATCCTAAAAATTCTGACTTCAATCTGTATGCATACACAGATAGTGACTATCGTGGTTGCAATATGACTGCAAAGTCCACATCTGGGGGATGTCAGTTTCTTGGTCGAAGGGTTGTCTCATGGCAATGCAAGACATAATCTTGTGTCTCTGCATCAACTACTGAAGCTGAATACATTGCTGTTGCAAGTTGTTGTGCTCATGTGCTTTGGATTCAGAATCAGATGCTTGACTATGGTTTCAACTTTAAGGAGACTCCTATTCATATAGACAACAACAGTGCTATCTCTATCACAGAGAATCTTGTGCAGCACTCAAGGACAAAACACATAAACATCAGGTATCATTTAATTAGAGATAACTTGAAAAGGGTTTAATTAAACTAGTTAAGGTTATACAATGAACAATATGCTGATATGTTCACAAAAGCCTTTGATGAACAGAGATTTAAATATCTTATATCAGCTATTGGGATGATTAACCTTGAGTAGCTTTTCTTAAAAACTAATTAATTTTATTTCTTAAAATGTGGGTCCTAAGTTGTCTAGTTTATCACCTTCATAAGCTCATGTTTTCTAGGGACAAAAACTTCCTGAAGAGTTTTCATAGATTTTGACAAATTTTCATCTTTCGGAAGATATGTTTTTATCTTCGGAAGAAAAAATCCCTTCATGACAAATAACAGTCAAAATGAAAGTTACCTTCAGAATAATTTCTCAAATATCTTCCGAAGCATAAAAACTCTCTTAGGCACTTGCATGTCTTTTAAGGATCATTTCTCTTCCGAAGGATATTAACTCTCGGAAGCTTTGTTTTTATGGAACAAAGCATCTCAGTTTAACAATTATCTTCCGAAGCAAATTTGTCAAAACTCTTCAAAAAATTCTCCGAAGCCATTTTGGTTTCGGAAGCTTTTTCCTTAAAACTTCCGAAGACATTTTACCTTCGGAAGATTTTCGAATTCCCAAGAAAACACTTTTAAGCAAAAAGAAAACTACTTTTTCATAGGTGGGACAGCCTTCCGGATTCCAAAGTTTATCCTCTTTCATTAACTTTGTCTCAAATCCTTTACACTATAAACTGTGTCGGTTCTCCCTCTTTTTATCATCTTCATCTTCTCTCTATATCTAAATTCTGAGATTTCTCTCTGAAACCGCCTTCGTTTATCCTTCCTTCACATCAAAGCTTACTCAAAATGGCCAACCTTGATCGACGAAATGACCCAGACTTCTCTGTGCAGTTGCATAGGCAACACAATCAGGTTGCTCTGTTAAACTCAGAGAAAGATCCCCATTTCTCAAAGGTATGCCAATTCTTGGCTCTATCTAACTACTTCACCTCCTTTACCATAGATCCTCCTCTCTATAAGGATCGTCTGCTTCAATTTTGGAAGACTGCAAAGAGGTCATTTTGGATGGGGAGAAGGCACTGTCTGCCACAGTGCAGGGAAGAACAGTCTTCGTCTCCGGCCATTATCAACACTCATCTTCAGCTGGATGATGAAGACGGTGAGGTGTTCTTCCCTAAAGAAGCTGTCAACCATTCTTTTGAGCAGATGGGTTATGAAAGAGATTTCTCTGTAAAGACCTTCAGGAAAGAGAAGGTCTCATTCAAGTGGAGGTATTTACTTCATGTGGTTATCCACAGCTTGTCTAACAAGCATGGAGGATGGGACCAGATTCCTGAAGATCTCTCCTTCATAGTACATGGAATGGTTCAGGGGGTCAAGTTCAGGTATTCTCAATTTGTATGTACAAATTTAATAGCAAACTTAGACTCCTTAGAATATTACATGTTTCCTAGATATGTTCAATACATTCTCAACTGTGAACTGGGCTCACAGTTGAGGGAAACAAGTAATATTCTTAAATTGGGATAGATGAAGCCAGACATCTTTAAGATCTTAAAGAAGCAAACTGTTGGCTTCTCAGGGGTAGAAACAGCACTTGTCCCAAAAATGTTAGAGCTCATTGCTCATGGTGACAACCTAGCAACACAAGCTAGTGTTGAACCCACACCTTCTACATCCCAACCTCCAAAACAACCACAAATCACCCTCACCTACCAAAGAAAACACAAACGAACCCCTGCTCAAGCTATTGAGTCTGTGCAGGCCCCCATATACTCACCCACACAGCAGGAAGTGGACACTGGAGCTCCCACTTCCACTGAGGAGCAAACCACACCCATCATTTCTCAAGTCAGTGCTAAGGTTCCTCATGTTCAGCCTGATGAGCTCACAAGCCCAACAGCCTTAAGCCTTCACTCTGAGTCTCAACACTCAAGTGAACAACCTTCAGGGGACAGCTACCATCCCAGCCTTTAGATTTAAACCAACCAAATCCCAACCTTGACTTCTATACTGATGAGGACTTAGATGCTAGTGAGTACCATGAGTCTTCCTACTACACCTCTCTCAAAGGGAGATGAGTGCTCCTGAGTCATCTAAGTCTAGCCCACATCAGCCACCTATCACTGAGGTGGATACTTCTGAACATGTTCAGGATATCCATATGGAAGAGGCTATCACTTCAGCAAGTGATTACATCATTCAGAACTCAACCATGGCAACTCAGCCCATTGACACTTCACCTGAAGTTGTCACTGAGAGAGGAAATCCAGTAGCCAAGAACCCCATGCTGGTGATGAAGGTGAGGGGAACTTGAGACTAAAGGTGCAAAAACTATCCAAAACATGCACCTATTTAGTTTCCAAGGTTAGTCACCTTGAATCACAGGTGACTACCTTGCAACACAGGGTCAATGATCAGCAACTTGAGATATCTTATCTCAAGGAACAACTAGCTAGGAGACCCTTCAGAGAAACTAAACCAGGAACACAAGAACCTGTGGATGTAATTGACCTAACTCCTAGCTCCCCTGTGCAAGAGGGTGATGCTACTAAAAAGGGGGAGGAAGTCATTACAATCATAGAACCTGGGAGTTCCTCAGGGAGTATGGACAATGAGGACTCACCATCCTCACTTACAGTTGTGCATACTAAGTAACTTTCTCAAGTCCATATTGATATGGTAACATACACTCAGTCATAAGGAGTCTATTTGAGAAAGGCATCCAAGAGCTGTATCATCTTCACCAACTCTAGCTCACACTTTTGGGTGGAGGTATGATACTGCTAAAAGAACTCTTACTCTTCAAAGAGTTCAAGAAAGAAACACTATAGAGTTCAGTCTTAGAGGAAGACAAAGGCAATCAGGCTATACCATCGGTCAACTGGATGTTGAGGTAGACCCTAAGATTAGCTTCAAAGGGAAAACCTTGATTGAAGGCCCAGTGGTAGAACCTGAGAGCCCTGTCTCACCATAAACAGCGGCAGATGTTCACACCCTTGATGAGACACCTGCTGGTGAAGGTGCATCTCAACCTCTCCCTGGCCAGAGCTTGGAAGCTACACCAAGCAATGAAGGCCAAAGCTCTCTCAATCCTGAGTCACAAAGGTCTGTGAGTGACAAAGGGAAAAGGAAGTTAACTCCTGAGGATATTGAGGAGGAGGAGAGAGAGAGGAAAAGGAAGCTAAGGGGAGAAAGTTCCTCTTCTGGGTCTACAAGGCTTATGGAAAGTGCTATCAGGGCTGCCCCCAGACCAAACACTCAGGATGATGAGTTAAGGGCAGCCAGAATAAACTACTTGCAGTCTAGGAACTATCATATTGATGATATCATCTCTCTCCCTTAGATGAGTTGAATGAACTGGCTGACACAAAACTATCAAAAGAGAGAAAGGAAGAAGAGGATGTAGAGCTTCTTCTGAAAATCAAAGAAGATACAAGAAGGAAAATGCTCTATAAGAAGATGCCTACTCTCTCACCAGTTCAAGAAACTCAGGAACAAGAGGATGTGGTACCACAAGAACCTCAGGTAGACAAAGAAAAAGATAGGATCAACATGATCAACTACCTGAGTGCCACAGGCCTCTATCAAGCTGAAACACTTCTTCCCTAACCCTTTGACTACATTGAGTTTGAGTACCTCAAACAACTTGAACTTGATGTGGCCAAAGAAAGAAAGATCACCAAAAGGAAGTTAAGGGAAGAAGCTGTGAAATCAAGAGCCATCATCCATAAGAATCTGAAGAAGTCTGCTGACAGATAGAAGATGATGAGCTTCTTGAAGCTATATGGATTCTTTGAAAGGAGACTTGGTCCCATGTCTCTATCCTCCATGGATGAGCACATTAGGGTGATCAAGCAGAAGATTAAAAGAGGTGAACTTGTTGACTTACACTCCCCACCAAGTCAGGTCCCTCAGGAAGTAGAGGTTAAGGTTGAAACACCCAAGACAACAAAACCAGAACCTCCTGCTAAATCTCAGCATACTTCCATTTCTGTTCCACAGCAGGGATCTGTCCCCTCTCAATCTGAACTCGTGAGAGAGGAAGACCCAACTGAGAAAGACAAAGAAGATCAATCAGGTGCTACAGGCCAGTCTTCTCAGTTAAAGAGTTCAAAGGGGAGGAAAAGGATAGTTTCCAAACCAAAGTCAAAGAAGAAGAAGAAGGAAACATCCACCTCCAAATCTCAGGATAAGTCAGAACATCCTGAGGATGTGCAACAAAAGGATGCTCCATCAACTCCAATTAAAGTAACTCCTCTGGCATCAGGAAGACCTATCTTATCTTGGACATACACCATAAATCTAGAAAGATGGCATGTCATAGGAGATCAAGGTATTGAACATGTCTAGACATGGCAAGATATTTTCAATCTACCTCTGCATGATCTCTTTGACATGAGAAAACAATATGAGAGTCTAGGTGATCCAGACCATCTCATGAAGAAAGGAATGGTCATCATCATATTGAGGACTATCAATATCTAGTGTCTTAAGGTGTTCTGGTAGCATCAGCCTAGGGGGAGTTTGTAAGGTTATCAGTAAGGCCGATGCAACCCAAACACTCAAAGTCTTTCGGCATGCATGCACATGTACACTGAAATGGAATGCTTCGAAGATTCACACTAACTTGCAAATTATTCTATGTGTGAAATCTTTGGAATCCAAGATCAATATCTTCCGAAGCCAAAAGATGAAGTCTTCCGAAGCTTCAAGGACAAAGTCAATATCTTCTGATGTACTTTTTACCTAAAGCTGAATCACTTTCCGTTGCCACTCTGAAAAGTCACAAACCTTTCATGAGTTAATGAAAAGGTCCATGCTTTTGGTAAACTGTACATTGAGGTCTTGAGTCTGTAACTTTCCACTTTATGTACTTAATATTTTTTGTAATACATTAGGATGTGAGCTATGGCATGTCATAGTCACTAGTCAAAAGAAAATATGCCTTTTGACTCTACATGGATTTTGTTGTCTATTTCATGTATCCAGCTGGCCTTCAAAGCATGGCCTGCTGTAGGCTTTAGTGTAAGTATTTTCTGTTCTTTGTAACCTGGTAAGGTTTTGAGTTGAACTTTGTAAACCACTTTGTAAGTAACTAGAAGATCAATATACTTTAACCTTGAAAACAAACTGCTTGTGTATTGCTCTAGTTTTCTGTCTTATTTTTACATCTTATGTTTCCAAGTTCTCTAAACTCATTACTGATCAGTTCCCCATTTGAATTGTTTAGTGTTGAAATACACTCTCCTCTTTGTGTTGTTGTGTTGCACAAGTGAATAACCCCTTCACCCGTTCCTGCAAAAATTTTCTTCACTCCAGCCTCCATTAACACTCGTCTTAGGCTAGATGATGTAGAAGGGGACTTGTTCTTCCTAAAGTCTGCTGTCAACTAGTCCTTCAGGCAAATGGTCTATGATGGTGATTACTGAAAGACCTGATCTGCCCAAGATGCATATTAAGTTGATGTGGCTAGTGTGATATGATCCAAGTCGGGTCATACCCAATAACAAGCTAAACAAACACCATAGATAATTTATTCGTTGATAAGATCATACCAATAAATTATGACCCCAATTTAGAAAATGGGTTTTCTAAATCATTACCTTTGTAGATGAACATCATTATATGGATAATTGTTCATATGTACCATTTGTTTCATTATTTAGTTTTACTAAATAGAAATAAATAGAAGGTACTAAGTTTATAAAGTTAAAAACAGTTTCAACTTTATAAAATTAGAGATTAGGGAGTGTTTAAATGTAACAAAAAACAAAAAAAGGGGAACCCATGTGATGGGGTTCACGGCCGCCCAAGGGGCTTGTGGTCCCACTTTTTGTCTTGTAAATAGACAAGACTTAATGTTGCATAGACACTCCAACTTCACAACATCTCTCCTTCATGCAAAGGCTCTCTTCTCTCATCAAACTCTCTCTTTTCACTCGGTTTTGGGCAGCAAAAGAAGAGCTGATTTTTCAGCAAACAAAAGGGTTTTGTTGCTGAAAATTGGTGTCAAGATTCCTAGCAATCAAAGGTGTTCGTTGGTGGCTTGGGGTATACCATCTTGAGGTCTTCTTGCTTGAAGATTCAGCCACGATTTCATCTTCTTTCACCTCAAGAAATTTGATTTTGAGCAGCTACAAAGGTTGTATATTTCAAACATCTTATGTTCATTTCATTGTATGCATTTCGTCTAATGATCCATGGTTTGGGGTTTGCTTTTTAAATGGGTTTAATAATCATCATATTAGCATGTTTTAAAAACCAATAATCCGCTGCATTTTCATATAAACAAGATTATATGAACTTTGATAAACATGTTAAATCCCTACAATGGCATCAAGAGCCACTTATACGAATGCATACATGTACAAGATATACTAGCTCACGGTTTTATGGTGTGTAACACCATATGGCCGAGAGTTAGAGGGCTGAAATGGTCACCCCTTTTGAATTTTAAAGATGTTACTTTATGCATGTAAGGATCTTTAAAATTTTAGATCATAAGATAGTTGTTTGTTTGGACAAAACCCATTTGTTCTTGGATTATGTTGGCCAAGAATATGGGTTAAAAAGGGGCTGCCCAATATCGATAGATATGTGAATATTTGGATATATTGTTTTGGTTATGCATAACAAAGCCTAGACCTTGTGAATTAATTGATTGGTTGTCATGATATATTCATTTGGCTATGTAATAATTTAATTTTATGTTTCAAGTCTTGTTTTGTAATATATTTATTCATTGGGTTTGTAATAAATAGATTAGGAGTTTTTCCTTTACTAGAAAAAAAATGTATTAGGATACGTATTTTGTCAGGATGCTCAAGATCAAGATTTGAAGAAAAGATGGACAAAGAGGATGCTTAAAGATGTGGATTCGAGTGGGAGTCCTTTTGTCATCCTTGTGTCATGTTCTTAACCCTTAGGACAAGACCTTTTGACACACTTGTTTTGGCTAAACAAGTGTGCTCAATTTAGTACGCTTTGATATGCATATGTGAATTGATTGTTTATGCTTGGTTGAATGCTTATGTTGATGTTTGTTTTAAATATTTGGATGTGATTAACAAACCGTCAATTAAAACAAGCTACAACAAGAAATTGGTTCTCAAATCATTAAGTACAAATAGAAACTCTTAGTGGGATAAAGGTCACCTATACACTTTGATGGTACTTGTAACTTGAGGCGAGAATACCATGTTTGTGGGATAAAGGTCACCTAACCACTTATATAGTAGACTCACACCTGTGTGTAAGTAGGACGACTTGATTTGTAAAATATATTAAACGGATCACCTAAAATATGTTTTACAAAGGTGTTGATGGGATAAACATGTTGTTATAACATAAGATGTTCAAACGATCCCATACCACTTGAAGTTGCAATAGGTTGCAATTGTCATTCATGACTACCATGTTAATTTAAATAATGGGATAAATGTCACCTAACCAATATTTAAATATAACGTTGGATTCTAAAATTTTATTTATTAATCGTCTATGAGACATAAAGGGTATTAATAAATGAAATATAATTATATCAACGAATACTAAAATGGAACTTTGTAGAATCTTGTAGATGGCCGACAACAACAACGCTAATAACGATGTACCAAACCAAAACAACCAATCTCTAAGGGCGATCCTTCAAAGGGATCGTCTAACACCTAACAACTTCATGGATGGGTACCGCAACTTGAGAATCGTTCTCAAGCAAGAAAAGCGGGCCTACATCCTCGATGATCCCATCCCTGATGAACCTAACGAGGAGGATGTGGAGGCCTATAATGATTGGGTTAGATATGTGGAAGACTCCATCCAGGTCTCTTGCCTAATGTTAGCAAGTATGACACCCGACCTCCAAAAGGAGTATGAGCTCCATGGAGCTTATGACATGATCACTCAGTTGCGGGAAACGTTCCAGCAACAAGCTAGGGTGGAGCGCTTCGAAACTGTTCGAGTGCTTCATGCATGTCAGATGGAGGAATCCCAATCAGTTTCATCTTATGTTCTTAAGATGAAAAGCCACATCGACCGCCTTCAAAGGCTAAATTGTTAGTCTCAAAGGAGTTGGCCACGGATTTGTTCCTTGATGGCCTAACTAAATGGTTTGAGGCGTTTGTCATGAATTACAACATGAACGGATGGGACATGAGCATAAATGAACTTCATTCAATGCTCAGCCGAGTCAGGAATGGGTAAAAGGGTTTTACCCGTTCTCACCATTAATGAAGGTGGGAGAAAGAGAAGGTCTCTACCCCCTCCTAAGGCAGCTGTTGCCAAAGGAAAGGGGCACGTTGGGGGAAAAGGGAAGATGGTTGTTAGGGCGGAACCTCTGAAGCCCAAGGAGAAGAAGCAAAAGGTTGCTGTAAACGACCCATGCTTCAAGTGTGGTGAGATAGGGCATTGGATGAAAAATTGTCCAGTCTATCTCAAAGAGTTAAGAGAAAAGAGGGATGCGGGGCAAACCTCAGATACAATTTACATGATTCATATTGATCTTAATGTTATATCTTCTAACACATGGGTATTGGATACCGGATGTGGAACTCATATTTGGAATTTGTTGCAGGGGTTCAAAAGAAGTAGGGATTTCAAACAAGGGGATGTTAGCCTCTTCATGGGCAATGGAGCCAAAGTCCAAGTTGAGGCTCGTGGGGAGTACATCCTAAAACATCCAAATGGTTTGGAAGTAACTTTGAAGAATGTTTTGTATGCTCCTAGTTTGACTAGGAACATTATCTCTGTATCCTGATTAAGACATTATTATTATGAATTATCTTTTGTGGAAAATGATATTCATGTTTCTTTAAATGGTATGTTCTATTTTAAAGCTATTCCCATTAATGGTATTTATGAATTGGTTCATGAAAATACTTTAAATAGTTCATTGCACCAAACTAACACCAACAAACTCAAGTTGGATTTGAGTGATACCTACCTTTGGCATTATCGTCTTGGTCATATAAACAAGAAACGTATACAAACACTTCAAAAGAATGGTCTTTTAAAAACAAATGAATGTGATTCATTTGATGTATGTGAATCTTGTTTACAAGGAAAAATGACTAAGGCACCCTTTAATGGAACTAACGAAAGGGCAAAAGATTTATTAGGTATCATACATTCGGATGTATGTGGTCCTTTTAAGCCAATGACTAGGAATGGTGAAAGATACTTCATTACCTTTACCGACGATTATAGTTGCTATGGGTATGTGTACTTATTAAGGCACAAAGATGAAGCTTTTGAAACGTTCAAAATCTTCAAGAATGAAGTAGAAAATCAACTCAACAAGTCAATTAAAGTTCTCCGCACCGATAGAGGTGGTGAATACCTAAGTGATGTTTTTCAAGATCATCTTAGGAATTGTGGGATTGTCTCACAAATCACTCCACCTGGAACACCACAACATAATGTGTGTTTGAGAGGAGGAATCAAACCTTATTGGATATGGTTCGATCTATGATGGCTAGAACCACATTGCCTCTATCATTTTGGGATTTCGCTTTGCTCTCCGCGGCCCGTATTCTAAATATGGCCCCAACCAAAAAGGTGGAAAGGACAGCTTTTGAGATATGGCACGGAAGAGTTCCATCCCTATCATACTTAAGGGCCTGGGGTTGTGAGGCTTATGTTAAGACTCCCACCCCAAACAAATTGGAAGTCCGATCCACCAAGTGTATCTTTATTGTATATCCTAGAGATTCTATGGGATATTATTTCTATGATCCACTGGAACAAAAGGTGTTTGTTGCCAGAAAGGGTGAGTTCTTAGAAGCAAAGTTCCTTATGGAAGGAACTAGCAGTAGAACAGTGGATCTTGAGGAGGATCAAGAACCACAGCCCGATGCACGTTTGGTTGAAACTAGCACTCAACATGAGGATGTTGAGGATGATCAAGCGGTTGATTAATACACAAAAAACGTTCGCAGAAGTGGTAGAACTAGTAATCCACCTGAAATATACGGATTTTTCATGGATGGATGCTATGTGGTAGTTTCAGATGAACCAACCACATATCATGATGCAGCGTCCAATTTGGATTGTGACAAATGGCTTGAAGCCATGAATGTTGAGATGCAATCCATGTATGACAATCAAGTTTGGGAACTTATTGTACCACCTCTTAACTCCAAGGTAGTTGGAAGTAAGTGGGTTTTCAAGAAGAAAACCGATATGCATGGAAACTTAGATACTTATAAAGCTAGCCTTGTAGCAAAGGGTTTCACTCAAACTCAAGGGTTGATTATGATGAAACTTTCTCACCTGTTGCGATGCTAAAGTCAATAAGGATATTGTTTACCATAGCTGCTCATTATGATTATGAGATTTGGCAAATGGATGTCAAAACCGCTTTCCTAAATGGATATCTTGAAGAAGATGTCTATATGGTTCAGCCTGAAGGTTTTGTCGATCCAAAACATCCTAATAAAGTATGCAAGTTAAAGAAATCAATCTATGGATTGAAACAAGCATCGAGAAGCTGGAATCACCGTTTTGATGAGGAGGTAAAGAAATTGGCTTCATCAAAAACGGTGATGAGGCTTGCGTGTATAAGAAGGCTAGTGGGAGCACAATAACCTTCCTAGTATTGTATGTTGATGACATACTACTATTTGGAAATGACATTCCAACCATGGAAGGTGTAAAAACCTGGCTTGGAAGTTATTTTTCGATCAAGGATCTTGGTGAAGCTGCCTATATTCTGGGAATAAAGATCTATAGGGATAGATCAAGGCGGCTAATTGGTTTGAATCAAAGTGCATACATTGACAAAATCTTGAAAAGGTTCAAGATGGAAAACTCTAAGAAAGGTACTGTACCTATTCAGAGAGGGACAATATTGAGTACGACTCAATGTCCAAGCTAAAAGGAGGAACATAATAGAATGAAGGCAATCCCATATGCATCTGCTATAGGATCCATCATGTATGCAATGATATGCACTAGACCGGACGTGTCATGCGCTTTAAGCATGACAAGTAGATACCAGCAAAATCCTGGTGATAGTCATTTGATGGCTATCAAGAACATTATGGAAGTACCTAAGGAGGACTAAGGATATGTTCTTGATCTACGGGTCTGGTGAAGAAGAACTCGTTGTAAAAGGTTACACGGATGCGAGTTTCCAAACCGATCGAGATGATTCACGATCTCAATCGGGGTACATCTTTATTCTGAATGGGGAGTTGTTTCTTGGAAAAGCTCAAAGCAAGAAGTCATAGCGTTGTCCACTACAGAGTCAGAATACATCGCCGCTTCAATGGCAGCACAGAAAGATGCATGGTTGAAGAAATTCATAGCCGATCTAGGGGTAGTCCCTTCCATTCAGGATCCTCTGGAGATTCTTTGTGATAACGAGGGTGCGATTGCTCAAATCAAGGCACCCCGTACACATCAGAAGACTACGCACATTGAGCGGAGATTCAACTACATAAGGGATGAAGTTGAAAAGGGAAAGATATGTATTCACAAAGTCCACACAGATAAAAACATTGCGGATCCACTCACAAAGCTCCTTGAAAAGGCAAAGCATGAAGGTCATGCTTGTGCCATGGGACTTCGATATTCTAGTGACTGGATTTGATTTTATATTTTGTATTTGGATATTGGAACTTATGTTATTTGACTTAATCATATGGTTATAACTTTCATTTGTTCTTCTATATTAGCATGTTTAAATCCGTGAATAAGTAAGTTATTCTAAACATCCATAGTCGATCATACTTGTGGGAACAACTATGAATGTAAGACTATAATGAACATGGATTGGTTGATATTTATAAGGTATGAATATAGAGCAACAGGTTGCTACCAAGGTTCATTGATATCTATGGGATATAGATATTGGACCGACCCGCTCTCAATTGTTTCTGCATGCAATCTTTGTGATTAGTCATAAGAGATATTGAGTAAAGGCGAATATCATTTTATCCTCAGACCTGAGATACATATAGGGTCTTGATATTCACCAAGTATTGTACTTTGACTTAGTACTTTGCTGTTATGAAAATTAGCAGTACATAAGGCTGAGTTCAGGTATGATATGAGGTGATTGTGAGAGACGTATGTAGTCAAGATGGAATTTGTTCCTCTTATTCGTTGAGAGTTAGATGTCTAAGGCCTGTTAAAGTTAAATCATCGGAGAATGACAATTCTGTGTCTCTTGGATTTAACATGACATCTGTAACAAAAGGATAGATGATTGATTCACCTAAAACATTTCAAGTAGGGTACTTGAAAGGGATGATGTTATTGAATGGCACTTAGTCATATACATTAAGGGTAGCAAACCGTTGCTAGGCGTTATTTGCTACTTGCATCAACCTTCTATGAATCTTGTACAAGTGGGAGATTGAAAGACCTGATCTGCCCAAGATGCATATTAAGTTGATGTGGCTAGTGTGATATGATCCAAGTCGGGTCATACCCAATAACAAGCTAAACAAACACCAATAGATAATTTATTCGTTGATAAGATCATACAAATAAATTATGACACTAATTTAGAAAATAGGTTTTCTAAATCATTACCTTTGTAGATGAACATCATTATATGGATAATTGTTCATATGGTACCATTTGTTTCATTATTTAGTTTTACTAAATAGAAATAAATAGAAGGTACTAAGTTCATAAAGTTAAAAACAAGTTTCAACTTTATAAAATTAGAGATTAGGGAGTGTTTAAATGTAACAAAAAACAAATAAAAAAGGGGAACCCATGTGATGGGGTTCACGGCCGCCCAAGGGGCTTGTGGTCCCACTTTTTGTCTTGTAAATAGACAAGACTTAATGTTGCATAGACACTCCAACTTCACAACATCTCTCCTACATGCAAAGGCTCTCTTCTCTCATCAAACTCTCTCTTTTCTCTCGGTTTTGGGCAGCAAAAGAAGAGCTGATTTTTCAGCAAACAAAAGGGTTTTGTTGCTGAAAATTGGTGTCAAGATTCCTAGCAATCAAAGGTCTTCGTTGGTGGCTTGGGGTATAGCATCTTGAGCTCTTCTTGCTTGAAGATTCAGCCATGATTTCATCTTTTTAACCTCAAGAAATTCGATTTTGAGCAGCTACAAAGGTTGTATATTTCAAACATCTTATGTTCATTTCATTCTATGCATTTCGTATAATGATCTATGGTTTGGGGTTTGCTTCTTAAATGGGTTTAATAATCATCATATTAACATGTTTTAAAAACCAATAATCCGCTGCGTTTTCATATAAACAAGATTATATGAACTTTGATAAACATGTTAAATCCCTACAATTACTCCATGAGAACCTTCAGAGACAAGAAGGTTTCCTCCCAGTGGAAGTGTCTTCTCGATTTAGTCATCCATTATTGGTCCTCTAGATCGAGATAATAGTGCAATTGGTTAATAAACTCAAACAAATCCCACTAAGAACATAAATATCAATGATATTTGTGAATAATATAGATCAAACACTATAAAATATGGATGAAAAATGATGAACACCTCATGAGCACTCAATAAACCCTTGTTTGATCAGAATTGATTGCAACAGAAATTACAAAAATGAAATTCCCTCAATCAATGGGTCATTCAAGCTCCCAAAACATTAATGACTCCAGCTATATATAGTCTAATGACAATTGGACTCAATGATAATTAGCCCCCTAGACTATGATAAAAACATGACAATTATCAAATTACAATTAAGATACAAACTAGAAAAATAAAGATCAAATATATATTTTGTTGAAAACGAAATATATATTAACTCTAGGACCCGTATTCTTTGTATCTTCAAAGTCTCACTACTAATCTTTGTTCCGAACGTGTCGTCATGACTTTTGCGTTGACTTTGATCGTGATGTTGACTTTTGTTGACTTTAACTATGTTGATAATATAGACTATCCTTTTCAGACCCGACAATGCTCCCCCTTAGTCTGTCATTATCAATTTCTTGTATCATCTTCAGCTCCTATAAGTCAAACAAAAAATGATTTTCAAACAAATATCATTGATATTTGTGTTCTCAGTGGGACTTGTTTGTGTTTATTAATCAGTTGCACTGTTATCTCGCTCAAGTGGACCAATAATTTGGTATATGAGCTTGTCCTGTCTTGTACAGCTTCCAATGGATCTTGGTTGATAACTCATGTTGTGTCAGGTTATGTTGTTGAGTTTTGATTGCTTAATGATTACATAGTTTTTCCTTCTTTGACAAACTTGACAAGAACGAAAAAAGGGATGTTACCTGTCTTGAGTTTGTTAAAGAAGTTACGGGAAATAACTGATACTGGTTTTGAAGCATCAGATGTGGAATTATCATTTTGCATATCAGATCCTTGCTTGATGAGCCCCAAACCTACAGTAAAATCATATTCATCTCGAACCTCTTTGTGATTAACACTGCTTATACCTGCATGTAAATGTTTTGTATTTGCAGCTTCAATTAAATTATTAGATGGATGAGGTAGAGGCATAGGGGAGTAACAGTAAGTGCTAGGAGGTGGATGAAAATATGAAGTTTCACCACATCCCATACCTCTTTTAATTCTAGCTCCCTTTGCTTATAAAATAGTTCTTCCTGTTTCATCCTGATATCGTCCATTTATAAAGTTTAGTTTTAAGCTTGCTGGTCACAAATTCTGCTAATGTGACTCGTTTGGTCAAAACATTAATCTCGACATTCTTTTCTAAAAGATTTCTTTTTAAAAGATCAGTTTCTTTTAAAGCTTCTCTTAGTTTAATAAAATATTTAGACTCATTTATTTTAAGTTCTTTGTTTATTCATTTTAATTCTTTTTCATTTTCTAACAATAATCTTTTAGCTTTATAAACCCTGAATAAATGAATTTTGTAGGTAGGAGAACACATGTCTTGTAAAACCTCATAAGGGAGTCCCATAACTGTTTTTTCCGCAGCTAGGGCTTTTTCACATTGACAAACGGGAGTGTTCTTTTTGTATTCTTCGTCCTCATTAGCTCTTTTCTTAGCTTTTTTGATTCAGGTACCCTGCTGACGGGTCACTAAACTTAACGTGATGGTTTATGTTAAACATGTCACATGGTACTTGGTTTGTGACGGATCATTTGTTATTGGTCATTTAACTGACTTGTTTAACTCGTCACCATAAGTTTAGTGACTCGATTGCATATAATACAGTCGAGTAATTAACTAAAAAAGGGAAGTTCTAATAAGATAACTATATTAGTCAATTTATCCTATAACTTAAAACAAGATATAATAATTCGTTATTGATTATTATGCTATCATGATAATGTTTTTGGTTACTTTCTGTACTTGATGTTATACACTTTTTTCTTTCAACCCATTTGAATTTTCTTTGGTTTGAAAGATGCGTTATCAGTCATGTGAAATATCAAGTTTTTAGGTAGAAGCTCTTGGCATAAAACTTTCATCTTTGTGGGGTTTCTAGCTTAATGCTTGCATAACGTTAGCAGTTGTTATTAGCTGCTCTTTGTAAATGTTACTTTTGGCATAATTTAGTTTCAAATGCTTATGCCCTATAAATCTTTTGATGTTACTTAAGTTTGCCTTGATTATGTATTTTATGTTTTGATTTTCCCATTTCTATTATTATTGTTATTATTTCTTTTCGATTTTGAACGGGCTGGGTGTTTTCTTACCGTCATCTTTATCATTTATCTTATTTTGTTCCATTAGTTAACTTGCTATATAGTCTCTGTTCATTTGTGGTGAATCTGTAATTTCATTCTATTCGGTTTCATTAATTTAAGATACATATATTTCTGTGTTTGTTATGTTCTATGTATTAAGTAATTTGTGAATCAGTGAACCACATGCTTCTTTCAATCATTTAGGTTTTGGTCTCTGCATTTTCTGGTATGCATTCTAAAATTAACTTTCCTTTGGCTTCTGTTCAAGGGTAAGATTCTTGATTCATCACAATCTTTAAGATTTTATGTTCTTACCACATTGATTTGGGGGGATGTTTGAGTATGCATCTTTGACTAATTGTTATATTTTGTTTTTAGTGTTTTGTGTCATTTTACTTCCAGAAGGGCTTATAGAAAGCATCCTTGAAGTTCATGCGTTGTTACAGGTAAACTAAATCCTAATTTTGTAAGACTAAATTTGTTTCTTTATTTTTCTTTCTGCTACTGATGCAAACTATGTTTAGACCAAATATATAGATGCTGCAACTTATGTTTAGACCAAAAATCTCCACTTACCTTGACAAGTTAGCAAATAAAGAAATAGTTACTTGAGGACATCAGGGGGTTACCAGCGCTGCATAATGTGGTAAAACCAAGATCAGAAGCAGGTATACATTATTGGACTTCAATATGGTCTTAATTTGACCGAATGTTAGGTGGATGTCATTTCTCTTAATTACTAATTTTTATCTTGGTGAAAGTCACTACTTCTGTTTATATAATATATATATCTTCTTAAAGCATGGTTTATTAGTCAATGTGAATAATGGTAGAATGGGTTTGAGCTTATATTTACTATAAGATGTTCTTAGCTAATGTCATTTTATAGTTAAATTGTTTGTCAAGTTCATTATAAGGAGGATTATGTATTTATGCTACCCGAGTCTTATATTAGCTCAAGAAGCGGTGAACTTAATATATTTAATGTTTGCAGTTGCGAGTGAACTCGATAAATCAATGATTGGTCACCTTCTAGGAGCAGCTGGTGCTGTAGAAGCCATTGTAGTTGTGGTCGTGTTACGTTTCAAATTTTATTTATGTGTAGGGCTACTTATTAGACAATTAAATGAATTTGCAACTACGTACTTTGTAATTTTGCATATGCATGTGAACTTGGGACAACTTTATAATTTTTGTTAGTATTTAATTAAACGAATTTTGTTTTGCTATTATTCGACAATTATGGATTTATAGTTTTATAAAAACAGCAGGTAAATTTTATAAAAATTAATGTGTATATATATATATATAAAATAACACAGCTAAATTTATGATGTGCATTGCGTATCATCTTTAGCACGTCATAAAAATTACATAGATGACACGCGCATGTGTGTCATCTAGTCATTTATGACTACTCCTTCCTTCACGCGCATTGCGCGTCATCTTTTGCGCGTCATAAACTGCGCGTCATCTTTTACGTGTCATACAAAGATGATGCACGGATGCATGTCATCATTCATTTATGACTACCCCTTCCTTGACACGCATTTGCGCGTCATCTGACCCCAAAGATGACGCGCAATGCGCGTCATCTATTGCAGTTTTTCTAGTAGTGCACCTTCCTCTTGTTTTCCTTCATCCTGAACTTTACATCGGCTTGCACAATCACCAACATCACCTAAACTCTTACCTTGAGTATCGCAATTGAATTCTTTGAAAGGATCAAAATCCTCAATTGAATACTCATCACTGTTTACCACCTCAATCATCAATGCATGGTTGACTTCTTCTTTAGTTTCTTTGATCTCAACTCTTGAAGATACACTACCATACATGAATTGACTGTACTCTTTACTTTTCATATCCAAATCAAATGACTTCAACTTGTTGATAACATCCAAGAGTTTGTAGTCAAAAAATTTCTTTCCTGCTTTAACAATCTAACTTGTGCACTCCAATGTGGAGGAAGAGAGTCCAGAAGTTTTATGTCTTGCTCATGGTTTCCTAGCTGATCATCATATTTCTTAAGATTATTTGTCACCATTAGAAATCGATCAACAAAATCTGATATTTTTTCATCTTTCATGGCCGCAAAAGAATCAAACTGAATTTGTGCCAATATTAGATTATTAGATTTAAAGGAATTACAGACTTCTGAAAAAGCCATTTTTCCTAATAAATTGTTTCTCCCCTTGAAAAAATGTCAGCTAAATGGTTTCTAAGCAACTGGGGTCAAGCTGAAAAATCTATAAATTCACTGATAATTTCACTGAAAAACCAACAAATTCACAGCTAAATTCGCTGGCACCTTCGCTCTAAATTCGCTGGTAACTTTAACAGCAGTTTTGCCCAGCAATGGCACACAGATGCTAGTTTTGCTGGATAGTTTCGCCCGAAAGTAGTTGAACTTTCGTTCCAAAATTAATTTGACAGCATTTTTGTTGGGTTTGTCACACAAACACCATGAACTTTCGTTCAATGTATGTACTTTTCCTAGGACGAAGAAATTATATCCAAAAATCAAGAACTGCTTAGTTTCGTTGAAGGAACCTTAGTTTCGTCTGGCAAAACTATATAGTTTTGCTGATTGAAGCTGTAAATTCACTGGACGATCCTTAAATTCGCTCAACGTTTCTGGACAGCCTTTTTCAGCATGACATCAGCTCAAACTCATCCAAATCTCAATGGATTTGAGATCAGATGCTTCCAATAGCTTCCCACACACAAATCGAGCAATCCTCAATCAATTTTCATATCCAAAATACGTAGATCAGATCAAAAATAAATGAAACGGTGACTTGAACTTGAAACCAAACAAAACCTCAAATAATCAAGATCACAATGGCTCTGATACCAAATTGTTGGTCCTCTTGATCGAGATAACAGTGCAATTGATTAATAAACTTAAATAAATCCCACTGACAACACAAATATCATTGTTATTTGTGAACAATATAGATCAAACAGTATAAAATATGGATTAAAAATGATGAACACCTCATGAACACTCAATAAACCCTTGTTTGATCTGAATTGATTGCAGCATAAATTACAAAAGTAAAAGTCCCTCAATCAGTGGCTCATTCAAGCTCCTAAAACCCTAATGACTCCATCTATATATAGTCTAATGACAATTGGACTTAATGACAATTAGCCCCCTAGACTATGAAAAAAACATGACAAATATCAAACTACAATTAAGACACAAACTACACAAATAAAGATTAAATATATATATTTTATTGACAACAAAATATTTATTAACTCTAGGACCCGTATTCTTTGTATCTTTAAAGTCTCGCTACTAATCTTCGTTCCAAACGTGTCGTCTTAACTTTTCCGTTGACTTTGACCGTGACGTTGACTTTTGTTGTAAGGCCCCGTCCCAGAGATCCCACAGTTGGTCATTCATAGCACTATCATAGATAATAATATACATTTCATAAAAACATTGCAGCAGAATTATATTAACTAAAGCCCATTCATTTCATTAATAAATTATTGTTGTTATGCAATACAACATTGTTAAGTTACAAAAGAAAGCATTCATTAATTGCATTACAAAACACCAATAATAAAATGCGTGAATGGATGCCAGTCTTGCCCCGCCGAGTAGCCTCCCCTTGTGCCATCCTCAGCAACATTACCTGCCAACTGAAAATACATAATAGTCAGAGCTACTAAGTGAGTTCTAGTTTTATAAGTATTAACATACCTTGTGTGTTTTATATACGAAATATACCTTTAAATAAAATACTTTACCTTCGTGTACAAGCACACATAATACGTATATTCAAACAATATTCATTCTTTATTTGTTTCTTTCATACATTAGTTACTATATTTTATCATCGTATACATACTTTTCTTCCATTCTTTTCATTAACATTCGCTTTCATATACAAACTTTCATTTCGTGCTTTTCACCGTCTTTACTTTCATTCACATTCTTTCGTTTCATACTTTTCATCATCTTTTACTTTCTTACAGATCGATGTACAATACCTTAAACATCATGCACAAAGCTGATGCTGGGCCTGTCGTCTACAATTAGGCCACAAAAGTGTGCACGAAGTTGACCCAGTCACCTAGGGCAAGTCATCTCTCCCTTTCATCCGGACCAATATGCAATACGAACATTATGCAGGAAGCTGATGCTGGGCCTGTGGTGTACAATTAGACCCTCAACATTGTGCATGAAGCTGACCCAGTCACCTAGGGTATGCCACAAGGGGCCTGTCAATCCCAATGATTGACCCTGTATGCATCCTTCGGGTTATTTAAACCGCACACAGTTGAGCTAACGACAACATGGTCGTGCACCTCCTTTCTAGTTGCTTGCAAGCCATTCTTTCCTTCATTATGTTTCACTTTTCATATTTGTTATCATTCGCTTTGTTACGTTATACTTTACGTTCATTCATACATTCGTCATACTATGTAAAGTCATAACATAATACTTAACGTGTATTATATTATAATTTATGTATATACGTTTTGAAAACCAATAAAAGATAACACATCATACATATACGCATATCATACATTTAACATATCATCATACATATTCTATCCTTAGACCATCACATATTCATGCTTAGAATAGGCCAAAATAGTGCATAGTTCAAACTAGGGTCAAACCCTAAAATTTTGGTTTTCCTAACAACACAAAAAATTTTCTAAGTGTTTGGGCACATGGACACTATTTGGGAGCACGAGGACTGTTTGGGTGTTTCTCCATTTTGCAAGCGCATGATCTTATGCTTAACAGTTTCAACACATAGGCGCATGAGCCCCTTGGGCGCATGGGCACTATTTGGGCGCATCGCCATATACTTAGGCATTTCTTCAAAAAACTTAGGCGCATGAACTACTGTTTAGGCGCATCAACTTCCACTTCAAAATTTATAAGGCGTTTCTAGGCGCATGGACTACTGTTGGGGTGCATGACCTTACTTAAAACTTTTTCTAAGGCAAAATAGTAGGCGCATGGGCCCTATTTAGCCGCATGAACATCAACTTACAACTTTCTAACTTATTTTTTACTCCCAAACACAATCATAACAAGTTCTAAGCTTCTCAATACCACTCTAAGCCTTAACTTAGTAAGCACCACCATAAAACATCAACATACAAGCATAAATACATACGGTCATACATACAAAAGTTTCGAAAGCATTTTACATGCATTTTCAGCCCCAAAATCTTTAAAAACAAGTAAAATACGGGGTCTAGAAACTCACCTTAGCTGCTTTCAAATTTCAAACTCTCCAACTTGAACTTTCCAAAGAATTCAAACACCTAGATATGTCTAAAACACACAAACCCGAACACATATACACATAAGAACATATATTCCCGGTTCCTTCGTCAAAACACAAAAAAATCGAGCCAATTTTGCAACAGATGCTTACCTTGGTGAAGAACAACCTCTTTCTCTCTCTAGAACCTAAACAAATCAGCTTTTCTTCTTTCCTCTTTCTTCTCTTTTGTCGACAAAAGCAGATGGATTTGTACATATATGGGCGGCCATACCCATAATATATTATAATATTTGACTTTGTACAAATTTGCACTAAGCCCGCTCCCACTTTGGCCTCTTTTCTTTTCTTACAAAATACTTTTGTTTTCTTTTTTCTTCTTTCTTTTCTTTCTTTTATTTTGTCAAGATTTTCGGGTGTTACATTTGTTGACTTTGACTATGTTGATAATATAGACTATCCTTTTCAGACCCAACATCCATTGTTATCTAACAGGCATGGAGGATCGGACCAAATTCTAGAGGACCTTTCCTATATAGTCCAAGTGATGATTCAGGGGGTCAAGTTCAGGTATTCACATTTGTACATAAAAATGTACTTGCTAACTTGGATTCCTTAGAATATTACATGTTCTCTAGATACGTCTAGCATATTTTTAATTATGAGAACTATGCTCACAGTCAAGGGGAAATGTAATGTTCTTAAAATGGCACGGATGAAACCAAACATCTTTAAATCTATGTGAAAGCCTACTGTGGGCTTCTCAGGGTTAGAAACAACCCTTATCCTAAAGTTGTTAGAGCTCATTGCTTTTGTTTACAACCTAGAAGTGCCTCCTAGTGTTGAACCCACACCTTCTACTTTTCAACCACCCAAACAGCCTCAAATAACCATTACCTAAACAAGAAAATGCAAACAAACCCCTGGACAAGCTACTCAGGTTATGTAGGACCCTATATCATCACCCATGCAAGAGGAAGTGGACACTAGAGCTTCAACTTCCCCTGAGTAGCAAACTACTCCCATTACTTAAAGGATTAGTGTTGAGGTTCCTTATGCTCAGCCAGATGAGCGCACAACCCTACAAGCTTTAAGCCTTCACTCAGGGTCTTAAAACTCTAGTAAACAACTTTCAGGAAAAGGTTACCATTCCCAGCCTCTAGACCTCAATCAACCCATACCCAACCTTGAATTATATGATGAAGAAGACATTGGATTAAGTGAGTGTCATGAGTCTCTTTTCTGCACCCCCGTTAAAGGAGAGATGAGTACTCATGCCTCACCCATGTCTAGCCCACATCATCCACCCATTACAGAGGTGGATCTCTCTAAACAAGTTCATCAGGTCCATATGGAAGAGGCTCTCACATAAGTAAGTGATTACATCATTAAGACCTTAACCATGGCAACTCAACCTATTGACACTTAAATTGAAGCTGTCATGGTGCAGGGGAAATCCAGTAGCCAAGAACGTAGTGCTGGTGATAAGGAAGAACACTTTATTCCTATTCTCTCATCCCCCCGTGATTCTTCTGATGAAGATGAGGGGAGTTTGAAACTAAAGTCGCAAACACTGACCAAAACCTGCACCTATTTAGTCTCAAAGGTTAGTCACCTAGAATCTCAGGTGACTACCTTACAATAGAGGGTCATTAACCAGCAACTTGAGATCACCAATCTCAAGGGCAAGTTAGCAGAGAGACCACTCAGAAGGACTCAACCAGGTCCACAAGAACTTCTGGATGTGGTGGACCTAACCTCTACCTCACCTATGCAAGAAGGTGATGCTACTAAAAAGGGGGAGTATGTCCTAGCAAGCAGAGAACCTGGGAGTTCTTCTCAGAGTATGGACATTAATGATTCACCACCCTCACATGCAATTGTCCATACTCAGCAACCTCCTTAAGTTCACATTGATGTGGACTCACTCATACAAAGTTTGTTTAAGGAGGGTATGCCAAGGGCTATACCTACCTGTAAGCTTATATAAGAAGGCTGATACAATCAAAGCAACCAAAGGATTCCCGCATGAACACATTATTTACAAGGTAGAAGTTGCTTTGGATGTTTTACACGCTACACAGAAAATATTCTAAGTGTAAAATCTTCTGAAGCAAAAGACCAAATCTTCCAAAGCCAATAGAAGAACTCTTCCGAAGCTTCAAGGATAAAGTCTTCCGAAGTCAAATGAAGAGAAGACTGGTTTCTTTCGAAGACAAAGGAGAATATGCTTTCCTTGGATGTATTTTTGCATAAAGCTGACCCATTTTCCACTACAACTCTGATGTTTCACCAACATTGCATAAGTTGGTTAAAAGGTCCATGCTTTTGAAACTATACATTAAGGTCTAGAGTTTGTAACTTTCTACTTTATGTACTTTTATCCTTATTATAATATATTAGGACGTGAGCTATTACATGTCATAGTCACTAGTCAAAACGCAATCCGCCTTTTGACTCTACATTGATTTTGTTGTCTATCAATGTTTCCAACTAACTTCCAAAGTATAGTAAGTTATAGGATGTAGTATAAATTATTCCAGGGTCTTGTATCTTATTTTATGCATTGTAACACTTGTAAAAGAACTTGAGATTAATATACAACATTATTAAAAACCATATATATTGTTTTTGAGGTTTGTTTCCTTGTTTGCTTGTGTTCTTTGCATCTCATACTCAAACCCGGTTCCCTATTTGATCTGTTAAGTGTTCTTACACTCTCCTCCTTATGAGACTGATTGTATTGAACTCCCTTAACAGGTCCTGTAACTGGTATCAGAGCATTCAAGGCTCTTGATTGTAAGATCTCACCATCATAAATCTCTTCTGTTGTCATAAAAACACTTAACATCTCAAACAGCATCTTCTAAGTTTAATATTGAAACCAGTACCATGGTAAAGCCCCCACTGATCACTCCTGATGATTTTGATACTTGGTGCCTAAGAATGGAATGCCTTATCAAGTCACAAGATAGCAGGGTGTGGGAGTCTGTTACCTCTGAACCTTACATTATGTGCACCTCTTCAGCTATTGCTGGATGTGGCATGATATCAAAAGAAGTGGCTGACTACTCTGAAGAAGATAAATAAAGAACATATGTAGATCAAAAGGCCATGACTGCTCTCCAAGCTGTTCTTCCAATTGCCATCTACAGAGGCTTCAAAAAGTGCACAACTGCGAAGCAACCGTGGGATGCACTGAAGCTGATGTATGAGGCATCTAATGAAGCCAAAGAAAACAATAAAGACCTCCTAAAGTAGCAGATTGAGAATTTCACATTCAAAATAGGTGAAACCGTGACTCAACAATACTTCAGGTATGTTTAGATTGTGGACACTCTAGTGGATGTTGGAGTAAAGCTAGAGAACATGGATATGGTAAGGAGGTTCATGTTCTCTCTTCCTGACAATGGGCACACTACTGTGTGGTCATTAAGAGGACTTAAAACCTCAAGACCCTCACTCTTACTATGTCATATGGCATCCTCAGTGGCTACCATATGGAGATAAACATGCAAAATCCATCTGCTAATTCCATCATTCAGCAGAGTTCTGCCCTGCATGTGGTTGAAAGGGTTTATAGAGAACCACATCACCATCTCATCTAGGGAACCCATTCCAAGAGACAAGCTAATCACAAGCCTTTGTGTCTCATGATAAAAGCACAGGAAACTTCCTCTTGACCCTTGAAGATTTGGGCTGTATCCATCTGCATGACCTGGAGTATATGGAGATAGTCCAAAGGATGGCTCTTCCCACTCATAGAGCCAAGAAATTCTACAAGAGGATAGGGATGAAGTTTCCAAGAAATGTGTCCAGTGGAAAGTTTAGGCTACACAAAAGCAATATGAAGTGTTATAACTATAACATATTGGGATACTTTGCTAGGGAGTGCAAGGAACCTAGGACTAATGGTTGCCAAGCAGAACCCAAGCCAACTACACTAAGGGAGCTCCACACACAGAGAAGCCCAAGAAGTAAGCTGCAGATGTTGTTGAAGAAGGAGGCTTTGATTGGAGCTTCCGGGTTTAAGATTTATCCCCAAACCAAGCACTGATGGCAGATCATGATGAAGCTAAGGTATTGGGACATCTTTGCACCCCTATAATGCATTGCTAAAGTAAATAGATATAGGTCCTATAACTTAGAGATAAGATCTAATCTTGAGTCTTTGAACATCTTAAAATCTGATTTCGAAAGAGCTAAAAATAAGTATAAGTTAAAAATAGAAGACTAAAAGAAAACCATTTCAGCTCTCAAACATGAACATATCAACTACAGGACTCAAATTAAGGATCGCATCACTAAGTAAACTGAGTGTTAGGCTGAGCTTGTGATCAGTAAAGCCAAGGCTGAGAAACATGTTCTTGAAGAAGAGACCTTCAGGAACATACTATCATCATCCCTGCATGCCAAAGTGTGTTATCAAAACAAACAGGGATTGAGATCTAGTGAGATAGATCCTCCATACACTCTATTCTCTGTAAGATCTCCTAGGTGTGGAACTAGTCAAGATGAGCTTCCATGTCCCAATGATGAAGAGGATGAAGAGGAGATAGTGAAGGATAGATCTGAGAATATTGAAGAAGATCATCCTAACAAGGGTCATTATTCTCCTAAGGAGAGGAAGAAACCAGGAATGATAAAGTCAAAAACGAAGAAGTTGATCCGAGTAGCCAAAAGGAGATAAAAGAGAGCTTAGGAGATCAAGGCCAACTTCAATTCAACACAGAAACAAGTGTTTATCTCTGCAGGGTTTGTAGTGGTGAAGACTGTCGATTAAAAAATGAACTCTAGTACTAAGAGGTCAAGTTTATATCCAACTCATTCCTGTGAAGTAATGAAGGCTGATCACCTATGTACCACTACTACACAGCATGAACCATCCACATCCAGAAGAAAGACTCACCCTAAGAACCTTGCTGCAACGTCTGAAAAGATGGGGATGGAGATGAAAAGTGATTAAAATCAGTCCTTCATACACAAGAAGACTCTCAGAAGAAAGCAAATGGATTGCATTATGTGTGGCAGTACTTCTCATCTTGATAAGGATTGCATCTATAATCCTAAAGTACTGCCAACATAACCAAGAAGAAGAGTTTTGAGAGGAGCAAGAAGAAGAAAGCTTCAGAAGAATATTAATTTTCTTTTGAAAGCTGCAGAATGGGAATGAAGACAAGTGAAAACTTGCCTATGGAAGATCTTTTGGTCTCGGAAGAAAGGACTAATTCCAAAGCACTAAAACTTGATGTAGTGAAAGAAAAATCTTCCGAAGCATCAATCTCCAAAACTTTTGAAGTTGTTAAAACTTCTGAAGTGTTGAAGGTCAAGTATAATCTACAAAAGATGGTGCGGAAGATAAAGAAAGACCATGTGACTGAAGTTCTTAATTAACAACAATAAATGATCCCTAAAGTCTTAACATAGATCAATTACCGTTGCATTGTCTTCAGACCTTTTTGAAGAGCCCAAGACCAATGAGGCTTGGGTTTCCAAATGTAACTAAGTTTCTCCTTTTTATGAAAAAACAACTGAAGACCAAAAAGAATGTATAGATCATTGGCGGTGGCTGTTCAAGGCATATGACAGGAAATGGCTCTTTGCTTCAAGGTTTTGAGAAAATTGATGGATGGCCAGTTGCTTTTGGAGGAGATGCAGGAGGTTACATTACAGGTAAGGG
Source organism: Flaveria linearis (assembly GCA_024085815.1). Lineage (NCBI taxonomy): Eukaryota > Viridiplantae > Streptophyta > Magnoliopsida > Asterales > Asteraceae > Flaveria > Flaveria linearis. The sequence continues at coordinate 39,614,720 of CM044014.1, forward strand.
CATGGTCAAAAGTGGTAGGCTCATGTAACACCCCGAATTTTATTTAAAAGAAGAGAAAATAAAAAGTAAGTAGAAAGAAAAGAAAATGGACACAAGTGGAAGGGTGTAAAGTGTATGAAGTATAAAACCTATTATTTTAAGGTTTAAAAGAAGTATGAGCGCCCACTTCTTCTTCATCATCTTCATTATCGGCTGAAAAGAAGAAGAGAGCGAAGCTCTCGGTTTTAGAGAGTGAAAGAGGAAGAAGAAGCTGTAAAAGGTGAGTTTTCTTGCTCTATGTTCGGTTTTAACCGAATTCACAAGCAGTTGTCCGCATTCTTGGTGTTTTAGAGTAGGTGTTTGAGAACTTGGAGTTGTATTTGCCAGTGGAAGTATCTAGTTTGAAGATTTGCTTCAGGTGAGTTTCTAGAACCCCTCTTTTACTTTTTTGGGGCTATTATGCATACCAAGTAAACATTTTTAAAAGAAATCATGGGTTTACAGTTTTATGTTCGAGGATGACCTGTGTACGTATGTTTTAGAGTTGTTTATAGGCTAGAAATTGATGTTAGAAAGTTTTAAGTACTTTAGTATGTTAGATCTGTGCTTGGGTGGTGTTAGATTAGTATTCGGCTGTTATTGTAGCATAGAAAACATTTCAGAAAAGTGCTCATGTGCCCATGTGTGGGCTATGCGCCTAAACAGTGTTCCCACGCGCACAAAATTTGCTAAGGATTCTAAGTGTTGGGTCATGCGCCCAAAGAGTAGTCATGCGCCCAGAAAAGTGCCCATGCACCTAAGTGTTGGCCATGCACCTAAAAGTACTCATGCGCCCATTCTGCTAAACGCCTAATTGTTAATGCGCCTAAGCAGGGCTCATGCGCCTGCATAGTGGAAAAGCGCCCATAGAGTGCTGATGCACCCAGACTGTTTTACACTCAGAATTTTTATGCCCATGCGCCTGAAAAGTCCTAAGCGCCCATTTTGGACTTAGGATCTTCTAAGGGGTTTTAAGTTGTAGAATGGGGAGATAGGCCCTATTATGATGTGATGGCTTATGCTTGATGTGTGCGTGATGATGTGATGGAGATTATGATGTGTATGTGTGTGAGTGATATGTTATGTTTCTTTATTAAAGTGTTTTCAAAACGTACTTATTATGTTTTGTAATCCATTATGTGTGACTTTACGTGGTATGATGTATGAATGAATGAATGAATGAACGTAAAGTATTATGTAATGAAGTGGAAGATAATGATAAAGTACGAAATGAACGAATACGATAAAGTACGAAACGAACGAACATATGAGATAAGGAATGATGAGTATGGAAGTGATGGATGATGAGATCCGTGTTGCGTACCCCGGTACTGTGTCAGTCTTAAGACATGAGTTGGGTGTTTGTTTACAGGCCCTGGCACAGTATCAGCTTTTGAGCATCAGTCGGGGGTAATGCCTGAGACAGAATGACATGTGAGGGAGATGAGGTCTTGTTGCCTGCCCCGGTACAGTGTCAGTCTTCAGAAATGAGTCGGGGATTTGTGTTCAGGCCCCGGCATTCAGACATGAGTCGGGGGTGTTGCATACGAGATGGGATCTTTGTCGCGTATCCCGGTGCTGTGTCAGTCTTCGGACATCAGTCAGGGGTTTGGGTATAGGCCCCAGCACAGCATCAGCTTTCGAGCATGAGTCAGGGGTATTGCATGAGACAAGATTCGAGTAATGATGAGTTATGAGCGGAGGACTGAACGAATGAATGAATGATGATGAAGATAATAATAATAATTATTATCAGTATGTACGTATGATGTATGACCACTGTCGAACATAAAGTACGAAAAGAAAGTAAAAGACGGTGAGAAGTATGAACAAAAGTATGAATATGAAAGTGAATATTAATGAAAGAATGAGGCGATGAAAGTATGAAAGAACGAAACGAAAGAAGAATATACAATGAGTGTACGTATGATGTATGACCACAAATGAATCTAAAGGATAAAATTTTTAAAGAAAGTAAAGTATTTTATTATAAAACTAGAACTCACTCAGCATCGCTGACTTTTTGTATGCATGATAGTTGGGAGGTACTTTGTTGATGCTGAGGATTGCAGGCATGGTTGCATAAGCTACTAGGAGTATTTTGGGGATGGCATCCACATTTTGACATGTCATTGTATTTTAATATGAAAACAAATGTTGTAGTGTAATGAAATGATGTGTTGTTAATTTAATGAAAGTTTTTAAATTCCGCTGCAAAATAATGTATTTTTTAAAATGTATTATGTGCAATGATTGTCCAACTGTGAGGTGCCCGGGAACTGGGCCTTACAAGTTGGCATCAGAGCCCAAGTTTAAGTGAATTAGGTAAAATATTTCCAAAACCTAATCTTAATCTGAGAATGGGATGAAAAGAAAGGGATGCCAGTCCTAGTAGCTACGTGTCTGCAAGTAAATGACGATAACCAGTATTATGTGCGTCAGTTATGTGGCCAGTGTGCTTTTGTGTAGATTTAGATACTGATGTAGGCAGGATAGGAAATGCTTGGCGTATGAAGAGTAGGGTAAGTGGCTAATCACAACTGGCCACTGTAATTAGGAACTTATTATACTTGACATAATCCAAGTTATTACCTTGAATGACCGTGTTAGTGTTTTAATCTTATGTGCTTAGAGATGGCCGGAGGTAGATCGTCTAAGGCTTCTAAGGGTGGACGTGGTACTGAACCGCATGTTATGAGGAATAGGGCTAGGGCTATAAAAGGGACATGTGAGGAGCTCGAGACGCATCACAAGGAAAGTGGTGATGAGAGTGCGAACTTGAGGGCCTCGGTGAAAGAGGCAGTAGTAGAGGAGGTCCATGAAGTTATGCAGACGATTGTGCCGTTTGTGGTAACATAAGTGATTAAAGCGGTGAGGGAGGATGAAAGGAAGAAGAAGATGAGGACCACTGGGAGAGGAGAAGGAGGACGACCGAAGACGGAGACGGTTGTCTCCAGCGAGGAGGAGGAGGATGAAGCGGTGCAGGAGACTGCATGGGGTTGTAACTACGGCATTCCAAGGATGCAAGCCCCCAACGTTTGATGGAAACGGGAGTGCTGCGGCTGCTCACCGTTGGGTGATGGAGATGGAGGTGGTATTGAGATCAACAACTGCCGAGACGATCAAAAGGTAAAGTTTGCTACCCACTCGTTTGTGGACTCAAACCTATGCTGGTGGGACAACATTGTCCAGGCTGAAGGTACCAGGGCAATCGGAAGAATAAGGTGGAGTGAACTGAATAAGCTGATGATCGAGGAGTTTTGTCCTCACTGGGAATTGGACAAGATCGAGAGAGAGTTCCTGCAGCTGGAGGAGGGGACGATGACAAATCAGCAGTACACCACTAAATTCAACGAGATGGCTAGGCTGGTGCCAGAGCAGGTGATGCATGCATCACGAAAGATTAAGAGGTACATTCACAGAGTGCCAGCAGATATCCGCAGACATCTGATTACTGCCCGACCATGTACATTCAGATCGGTGGTTGACTTAGCTAGGAGAATGTACAACGAGCGAGAGGTGATGGCGGTAACGGATGAAGAGGAAGAGCGGGACTATTTTAAGAATGGGAATGAAAGGCGAGGAAATGATGGTAGATTTGTGTATAGAGGTGAGACATTTGGGGTCGATGATCGGAAGAGGGTCACAAGGAGGGACGAGGTATGCAAGAAGATTGGTAGAGGCCACGAAGGGGAGTGCAGGTGGGATTGAATGTCTGCTTCCAGTGTGGGAAGGAGGGCCACAGGGCGAGAGATTGTCAAATGGCTAAATGTTGCGACTGTGGCAAGACTAGACATATGAGCATAGATTACAAGAAGTTGAGGGCAGGAATCTCCGGTGCGGGGAAGGAGAATAGAGGGTGAAGTCTAGATCCTTTGGTATGATCGGGAGGAGGCTAGATCAGACTCCCATGTAACGTCAGGTACGTATTACATAATTTAAATTTGTGCATTTGTGCTTTGATTGTGGTGCTAGTAGTAGTTTCGTTCCTTCTGCCTTCTGTGATAAGATCGAAGAGCCATTCGATGTAGCAATTGCTATCGGTAAGTCCACAAGGTTACCTGATGCCCTAGGGGATTACGTGATAGAATTGAGGGAGCACCTGTTTCCAGCTAGACATTTCAGGATAGAAGTAGGTGGATAGACGTACACATCTGGGTGAATTGATCAGTAACCTATGAGGCAAATACCGAGTGTTACAAGAAGATGGATCGATTAACCGTGCTCGACAAGAGTTCGGTGCCGACCTATGGCGATGGATTATGATGAAGACTTGGTCTAGAAAAGTGGATTATTCAATTTAGGAATCGAGTAAAGCTAATGCTAGGGTATAGAGGGTCATTCAAAATTGTTGCTTAGGTAGGAGAAGTGACATATCAACTAGAGCTACCTAATGAGTTAAGTGGAATTCATCTGAATTCCATGTATCTCGTCCAAGAAAGTGCTCAATCAATGATGGTATGATCATGCCACTAGAGGATGTTGTGATGGGTGAAAGAATCAATTTGTGGTCGTCTCTGATAAAAGGAACAGAAGGGCTAAGGAGAATGGTAGTTTCACTTGTGCGAATACAGTGGAGGACAAAGGGATATAAGCGTACGTGTAAAAGCAAGGAATAGGTGAGGCGGTATTACCCGTAACTGTTCAAGAAGCGACATGTTTCGGGCACGAAACCTATTTAAGTAGGGTGGAATTGTAACACCCCGAATTTTATTTAAAAAAGAGAAAATAAAAAGTAAGTAGAAAGAAAAGAAAATGGACACAAGTGGAAGGGGGTAAAGTGTACAAAGAACAAAAACTGATATTTTAAGGTTTAAAGAAGTATGGCCGCCCACTTCTTCTTCATCATCTTCATTCTTGGTTGAAAAGAAGAAGAGAGAGAAGCTAGAGAGAAGCTCTCAGTTTTAGAGAGAGAAAGAGGAAGAAGAAGGTGTAAAATGTGAGTTTTCTTGCTATATGTTCGTTTTAACCGAATTCACAAGCGGTTGACCGCATTCTTGGTGTTTTAGAGTTGGTGTTCGAGAACTTGGAGTTGAATTTGCCAGTGGAAGTGTCTAGTTTGAAGATTTTCTTTAGGTGAGTTTCTAGAACCCCTCTTTTACTGATTACAACTTGTTTAGGGCTATTATGCATTCCAAGTAAACGTTTTTAAAAGGAACCATAGGTTATAGTTTTATGTTCGACGATGATCTATGTATGTATGTTTTAGAGTTGTTTATGAGCAAGAAATTGATGTTAGAATGTTTTAAGTACCTTAGTATGTTAGATCTGTGCTTGGGTGGTGTTAGATTAGTATTTGGGTGTTATTGTAGCATAGAAAACATTTTAGAAAAGTGCTCATGCGCCCAAGTGTGGGCCATGCACCAAAACAGTGTTCCCATGCGCCCAGAATTTGCTCAGCAGTCTAAATGTTGGGTCATGTGCCCAAATAGTAGTCATGCACCCAGAAAAGTGCCCATGCACCTAAGTGTTGGCCATGCGCCTAAATAGTACTCATGCGCCCATTCTGCTAAAACACTTAAGTGTTGATGCGCCTAAGCAGGGCTCATGCGCATGAATAGTGGAAGAGCGCACAAGCAGGGCTCATGCACCCAAATAGTGCTGATGCGCCCAGACTGTTTTACACTTAGAATTTTTAGGCTCATGCGCTTGAAAAGTCCCAAGCGCCCATTTTGGACTTAGGATCTTCTAAGGGGTTTTAAGTGGTAGAATGGGGAGATAGGCCCTGTTATGATGTGATGGCTTATGCTTGATGTGTGCATGATGATGTGATGGAGATTATGATGTGTATGTGTACGAGTTATATGTTATCGTTCTTCGTTAAAGAGTTTTCAAAAGATATGTATTATGTTTTATAATACGTTATGTGTGACTTTACGTGGTATGATGTATGAATGAATGAATGAATGAACATAAAGTATTATGTAACGAAGTGGAAGATAATGATAAAGTACATAACAACTGAATAGGATAAACTACGAAACAAACGAACACTGAGATAATGAATGATGAGTACGGAAGTGACGGATGATGAGATTCGCGTCTAGTACCCTGGTACTGTGTCAGTCTTAGGACATGAGTCGGGGTTTTGTTTACAAGCCCCGACATAGTATCAACTTTTGAGCATGAGTCGGGGGTATTGCATGAGACAGAATGACATGTGAAGGAGATGAGGTCTTGTTGCCCGCCCCGGTACTGTGTCAGTCTTCGGACATGAGTCGGGGGTATTGCATACGAGATGGGATCTTTGTCGCGTATCCCGTTGCTGTGTCAGTCTTCGGACATGAGTCGGGGGTTTGGGTACAGGCCCCGGCACAACATCAGCTTTCGAGCATGAGTCGGGGGTATTGCATGAGACAAGATTCGAGTAATGATGAGTTATGAGCGGAGGAATGAACAAATGAACGAATGATGATAAAGATAATAATAATAATTATTGTCAGTATGTATGTATGATTTATCACCACTGTTGAACGTAAAGTACGAAAAGAAAGTAAAAGACAGTGAAAAGTATGAACAAAAGTATGAGTATGAAAGTAAATATTAATGAAAAGAATGAAGCAATGAAAGTATGAAAGAACGAAACGAATGAAGAATATAGAATGAGTCTACACATGACGTATGACCATGAATGAATGTAAATAAAACTAGAACTCACTCAGTGTCGGTGACTTTTTGTATGCATGATAGTTGGCAGGTATTTTGTTGATGCTCAGGGGTTGCAAGCATGGATGCATAAGCTACTGGGAGTATTTTGAGGATGGCATCCACATTTTGACATGTCATTGTATTTTAATATTAAAACAAATGTTGTAATGTAATGAAATGACGTGTTTTTAATTATTAATGAAAGTTTTTAAATTCGGCTACAAAAGTAATGTATGTTTTAAAATGTATTATGTGCGATGATTGTCCAACTATGAGGTGCCTGGGATTGGGGCCTTATAGCTCAACATTGAGAAGGTTAGCTTTGTTAAGGACCTTGGGTACAATTTCCTAAGTGTATCCTTATTTTATGACAAGAGACATAACATGCTTTTTATAGAGCACAAGTGCATTGTTCTCAAGCCATAGGTGGTTATTCCTCAAGAGTACAGCACCCCGGAAAGGGAACATGTTCAAGATGGATTTGCAGGAAACATCTGCAGGATTGGTGTTAGTCTCTCAACACAATATTTTTCTCACAAACTCACTAAGTCTTACTTGTTTAATGATGAAGAATCTCTAACTAAGTTGATGATAATATACTTAGTTAATCTACATAAGAAATGGTTTTTCAAGATACTTGTATATATTACTTCTCAACTCAGTATTACAAGACTCTTACTACGCATACATAATGAGTTACATTGAGAAACTATATATACTACTATCTACAACCGGTTATATTTAGAAAACCAGCTTGAACTTACATCTTAACAAATACTACATTGCTAGAAGTAAGGTATCTAGATAAAATACTATCCTAGATTAGGTACTCATGATCGGTCCATGACTTACCATTTCTTACCTACTAGAGTTGTTAATGTACTAACTGATAAAAGGTGAACAGCGGAATAAAGTATGGTTAACTACATGGGCGTGGGTAATTGTATGTAAACTTAGGATTTTATGTAATTTGTGTTTACATCTTAACAAATACTACATTGCTGGAAGTAAGGTATCTAGATAAAATACTATCCTAGATTAGGTAGTCATGACCAGTCCATGACTTACCATTTCTTAGCATCCACAGCAGACAGCTAATCATCCACAGCGGACAACTTATAAACTTAGGATTTTATGTAATTTTTGTTTACATAAGTGTATTTTTGTAATTGTATGTAGCTATCGGTATAGGCTATAAATAGCACAATACCCTAATCCTTTGTAAGCTTTTGAACAACCAATACAATCAAGCAGTTATCATCTTTCAAGCATTCAATCACTAGCATTCATACACACTCAAACACACACTGATATCATAGCATTAATCACGGGTTTCCACACCATGATTATTGTTTGTTGAATTTGATAAAAATCTATTGTTATATTCATTGAGAGATTTGAAAAGATCCTTGGGGAAATCATCAACATCTTATCTTGTTGTTGTTGTTTTTGATTTCATCAAGAGACATTAGAGCCTTGGCTCAAATCACAAACTGATTTTCGATCCTCTCATTCAACAACATGATATTTGTGGTTCATTAGCTTCAAAACATACATCTCAAGATGAAAATCATCAAAAACACCTTCTTCTACACCATACATTCATAAAATGCTTAAGACAACATGATATATATGGTTCACTAGCTTTAAAACATTCATTTCAAGCTAAAAATCATCAAAAACATCTTCTTCAACACCAAACATTCATCAAATGCTTAAAACATGATGTCTTCATCTGTTTTTGTGCATTGTGAAGAAGATTGTATGATTTTAAAGCTCAAAACATCATTCATACATGGTTTTCAAACGTGTTCATCATAAATCTCTTTTAAACCTCATCGGTTTCTAATAATTTTTTGACAAAACTGTATACGGATATTGTTCCATCAGATTTTCATCAAACAACACTCATTCGAATACTTTGAATTCATTAATTGTATTTAAACATTATATTTGAGTAATCATACACTCAAATATGGAGATTTATCATCTTCAAAAAACAAAGTGATTGTTGTTTTGTTGACGTTGTTATAGCCGCCAACAAACCCTAGGATAAACCCTAGTTTTTGTTCACACATGCTCTTCAAAAATCTACGGTGATTTTATTTGATTAAATATCATAACTAAAGAAAAAACATATTCTTCTTTGAACTTTCTGAAAAAATTACTTTTTGGTCCAAAAAGTTAACTTTTAAAAGCATTTTCTATGTTTTTAGGGTTTTTGACTTTTATTCACCGACATCATTAAAAGTTGACATTTCTTAACAGAATATTCCTTTCTTGTCCCCAAGCTTTGAAAGTGACATAACATAGGACATTATTTTTATTTGGTAAGTCAAAACTAAAAAATTACTTAAGTATCAAACAAATTCTAGTGACTTCAGGATTAAACAATTTAGTAATGTAATGCCCGGAAATTTTCTCAGTTAAAAAGAAAAGAAAGAAAAAGAAATAAGACAAAGGAAAAAGAAAAGTATCTTAAGAGAAAGTAAAATAAATAAAAGTGGAGGGGCTAAAAGTGCAAAAAGGACAAAATATTTTTATTATTTTATTTAAAGTGGGCATGGCCGCCCACATCTTCTGCATTTGTCAACTACTCGGCATTTTAGAGAGAGAAAGCAGAAGATCTTCGGTTCTAGAGGGAGAGAGCAACCAAATTCAGTTAAGGTAAGTAAATTTAGTATAATTGGTTCGGTTTTTATGGATTTTTGACCATGAAATCAGTTTCTACATGTTCTTATGTGTTTATATGTGCTCGGGTAAGCGTTATTGGACATATTTAGGTGTTAGAAACTTCTAAAAAGTTTGAGTTGAAGGAGTTTAGCCTGGAAGTAGCTTAGGTGAGTTTCTAGACCACGTATTTTACTTGTTTTCAAAGATTTTGGGGCTGAAAATGCATGTAAAAGATTTTTAAAACTTTTGTATGGATGATCGTATGTATATATGCTTGTATGTTGATGTTATATGGTTGTGCATACTAATATAAGGCTTAGAATGTTATTAAGAAGCTTAGAACATGTTAAGATTATGTCGGGTCTGAAAAATATGGTAGAAAGGTATAAGTTGATGGTCTTGCCCCAAACAGGGCCCATGCGCCTACTATTATTGCCTTAGAAAGGTTTAAGTAAGGTCATGAGCCCAAACAGGGCCCATGCGCCTGAAATTATGACTTAGAAAGTCGAACTATAGGATGATGCACCCAAATAGTATTCCATGCGCCTAGAATTGCCTTAGAAATTTCTAAGTGAAAGTTGATACGCCTGAACAGTAGTTCAAGACCCAAATTTTTTAAGAAATGACTAAGGGTAGGGTGATGCGCCTAAATAGTGCCCATGCACCCAAGGGGCTCATGCGCCTAACTGTTGAAATAGTTAAGTATAGGCTCATGTGCCTGCATAGTGGAGAAACGCCCAAACAGTCTTCATGCGCCCAAATAGTGTCCATGCGCCCAAACACTTATAAAATTTTCTGAATTTTTGGGAAAACTAGAATTTTAGGGTTTGACCCTAGTTTGACCTATGGACATATAATTAACTGTGAGTTAGATCAGGATAAACTAGAATGTTCAAATCTTTTAGTGGTTCCTGAAATGAGGTGGAGTATCTTCAAAATGCTAAAGAAGATATCCACTAACTTTACTAGGAGGTTCACTCATCTCCTTCCAGGTATGCTTGCGCCAATGGCTCCTCGTGACATCCTGCAGACCTAGCAGGTGATGAACTGACACCAAATGCCACCACTTCACAACCAATTACTTCTTCCCACCCCATCAAGTTCACATACCAAAGACGCACCAAACAAACCCTTGTTCAATCTACTCTGATTGAACAAGTTCCCTCTGTTCTTACCAAAAAGGCAAGAGCAGAATACAGGGCTCCCACTTAGCCAGAGGTCCAACCGTCCTTCGCATACAGACCCATATCAGTGTTAGTCTTCTCATCTTAACCTGATGAGCCTATTACCCAATCCATAAGCCCTCAGGGTGAGTCCTAACACTCCCCTAAGAATCCAAAATAGGACAGCCACATCACTAGTTTGACTTCTATTGTAGAAGAACTATTAGGTGCTGACCAAGGTCTCGGGGTCATTAGAAAAACCTCTGAATCCTTTCTTGACCTACTAACCTGACGTGATGAGGATATTATGTTCACTCAGGGCAATGATGTTGATCTACCATACCACTCCCTAGATCAATTGAGCACCAGGGAACCCCTGATATGTAGCCCACATCAACAAGCCTAAACTGAGGTAAGTCCAACCGGAGTGGAGATGACTCATGTAGATTCAGCTGCCACTACTGAGAGTGCTTCATCAGCCTTTCAACATAGTGGTAACATGAGTGGGATTGAATCTGCGACAACCTTGCCCATTGATGACTCTGAAAGAGACATCCGTATGCAAGTGTATCCAGGGCGCCAAGAAACCACATCAGGTGGTGATAATGAATATACCATGTATGTTATCTCATCTCCCTATGATTCTTCAAAAGAAGAAGACGGTAGTCTAAAACTCATAATTAGTTACCTACTTTCTAAAGTCTCAAACCTTGAAATCAAGGTTAAGACTTTAGGAGATAGGTCTGCCACTCAGCAACTTGAGATTGAAAATCTCAACGCTCAACTAGCTGAGACAGATTGAGAAGTCTGTTAGGCATGTACATATATAGCTTTCTTTAAGTTCTTCCTTAAGCTCATCTACTTCTCAAGACGATGCTACCAAAATGGGGTAGAATTTACAAAGATCAAGAACATACGGATCCCATCCTTGCCATTACAACAACTTCCATTGATATTATTTCTTTTTTTACTCCACATCGCATCAACCTGCAACCATCTTCCCAAAACCAGCTCCCATTACAATTCAAATGGACCCAAAATTCTAACCAAAATTCTAATAAGCTCCGCCCTTGAACAACTATCCCCTGATGTAGTTGTTGCCTACTTTGGAGCTGAAGAGCTTCAAAGGTTGAGTGCACCACCAACCTATAAAGAGGAAGTTGGTTAACCTAAAGTCTCTATTGAACCTGAGATGAACTTTGAAAGGGATATACAGACTAATGGTGCAACAACCGATTTAGAAGGGACATGTAGTGCAGTTCAAGTTTCTTCCGAAGCAAAAAAATTCAAGTTGCGAAAGTAATCATGGATCTATCTTCTGTGTCTGATGACCTATTCATTATAAAGGCCATTCTTGATCGAGCCTCTAAGGTAAACAGTGTGAACTTCCTTACAACTCCCCTATGTCAACCATCAGAAGTCCAACCCCACTCTCCCTAACCTGAAGCCTCTAAGCTTGAGTCTCCAAAGGCCAAATCTTCCTCTGATCCTAAGGGGAAGAGGAATCTTAATGCTAAAGGGAGCTGCTAGAAGAAGAAAGGTTGGTGAAAAGAAAAAGGAAGAGTTGATACTAGGAAGCTAATGGTTGCAAGCAACAAAGTAGCAGCAGCCGTCCAAGAAAGTATCAATAACCAAAAGAGAGTAGTGATGATAGACAGGCTCATCAGCCTGGGAGTAGACAATGAAGAAATAGTTCTTCTCCCACTTGATGAGCATGTGAAGCTCGAGAAGGCAACCTTGCTCCAAAGGGAAAAGGAGGAAGCAACAAGGTTGGCAATAAAGGAGGAGAAAAGGAAAGAGAAGGAGAAAGCTATGGAAAGGGAGAGGTTAGAGAGGATAGCCTTTCTCCGCTCTAGAGGCTATTCTCAAGAGGAGTTGACACCTCATGATAGTGAGACAATCTTGTTTCTTCTCTTCAAGGAGCAAGATCAAATCACTAAGGAAATGAAGAAGAGTGCCAGGGAGAAGCAAAGGGAAAAGAAGGAGGAAGAGGCAAAACTTAAAGCTACAAAACAAGTAGGACATAGGGAATGGATAAAGGCTTATCTCAAAGCCCATGGCTTCACCGGCAGACAAGTGGGTCCCATTGTAAAGTCCTTAAAAGCGATCGATCTCACTTCGTTTGAATTGTTGCACTTGATAATACGCGAAGACGGGTGCACATTCTACTTTAAAGCAATCTAGATAACAAGGTGTTTTCAATGTTTACAACAAACTCATTGTAATTGAAATGTATATATCATATGTCGAACGATTACAATGATAATCGATACAAGATCAATCTCACCCGAGGGTGGAAAATCACAAACGTGATCTGCTCAATTGAGCGAAATAAACAGAGAAAACACACAAACTATCTAAACTAGCTCTCGATAAAGTGAAGCACATCGCTAACTGAGCATGCATTCACATATATATACATATTGAGATTGTCGCATGCATGTGGTTCCAAACACACTTTTCGCATGGATGTGAAAAGTACTCTGTCGCATCACTGTTTCGCATGGATGCACCTTGCCTTCCTTTCGCATGCTTTATTCGCGTATAGATCTAGCATGAACAAATCGCATGCATGCGATTTGTTCCCTTCGCATGACAAATTTCATGCATGCGATTTGTCTTCCTTTCACAAGGAGCTTTCGCATGCAGATCTAGACTGAAAGTGTCGTATGAAGCTTTCGCATCAAGCTCTCACATGCATTTTCACATGCATGCAAAATGTCTTCTTATCGCATGCGAAAATGTATGTAGTTGTATCTTCGCAAGCTTTATTTCACACAAGCATGTAAACACCCGAACTTGAAGTTGTTCATCTAAAATGAGTTAAAACTATATTGTAATCCAAATGTTGAGTCCTTACAATCTCCCCCTTGGATTATGATATAGTTTTGATATTCAATTTTAACAACTTGAATCTTCAATAAACCTTTCTCAATGAAGGTTCTCGCATAAGCGGATATCGAATTGGACGCAACTTGTAAGCTTTAAATCTTCATAAAATCATCCAACTCTATTTGAATTCTTATGTGTTCTCGGTTTCTCATAGAACTTTGAAGAAACCGGATAAACTTTCAACTTGTTTAACGTCCTCGAACGGAAGATCGCGGATTAATGATCCATTGTATCAAGAGCAACACCTTGATCTGATACCAAATGTAAAGTCCTTAAAAGTGATCGATCTCACTTCATTTGAATTGTTGCACTTGATAATACGCGAAGACGGGTGCACATTCTACTTTAAAGCAATCTAGATAACAAGGTGCTTTCAATGTTTACAACAAACTCATTGTAATTGAAATGTATATATCATGTGTCGAACGATTACAATGATAATCGATACAAGATCGACCTCACCCGAGGGTGGAAAATCACAAACGTTATCTGCTCAATTGAGCGAAATAAACAGAGAAAACACACAAACTATCTAAACTAGCTCTCGGTAAAGTGAAGCACACCGCTAACAGAGCATGCATGCATATATATATACATATTGAGATTGTCGCATGCATGTGGTTCCAAACACACTTTTCGCATGCATGTGAAAAGTACTCTGTCACATCACTGTTTCGCATGCATGCACCTTGCCTTCCTTTCACATGCTTTATTCGCGTATAGATCTAGCATGAACAAATCGCATACATGCGATTTGTTCCTTTGCATGACAAATTTCATGCATGCGATTTGTCTTCCTTTCACAAGGAGCTTTCGCATGCAGATCTAGACTGAAAGTGTCGCATGAAGCTTTCGCATCAAGCTCTCACATGCATTTTCGCATGCATGCAAAATGTCTTCTTATCGCATGCGAAAATGTATGTAGCTGTATCTTCGCAAGCTTCACTTCACGCATGCATGTAAACACATGAACTTGAAGTTGTTCATCTAAAATAAGTTAAAACTATATTGTAATCCAAATGTTGAGTCCTTACAATTTACAATAGAATCATTGTCTGAAGTGAGATCATATCAGTCAAGATCAGCTCATTAAAATAAAATAAAGTGTGAATAGTCATAGACAATGAATAAATCCTGATCAAGTGTGTTCCAGGTCAGTGATTTCACAGCAAAGGAGACACAAGATCTATGGACAGAAAATGAGTGTTTTTGACAAAAGAATCAGCTCACTTACTTTTCAATTCTTGGATTGATTAGTGTAGAGTTATATATGACATGATGTGACTCATACAGAGACTTAGAGATATCAACTATCATCAAGACATGCAAGTAAGCACACATTCTCAACTTATTACCTAACATATATGCATAACCAGAGTTCATGTTACTTATTTAATAGAGAATGATCATGGATAACCATTTGATCAGCTCTAACCATCCATTTGAATTGGTTGTGCATATTGGCATCTCTTGCATCAAAGGAGAATATCCAAGTCTATAATCACTTACAATAGATGATATCTCACCACTTCAGGTCTATGATGACTCATAACAAAGAAGTGAGATGATGCTTGTAACAAATCTCATGATTAGTCATATCACCATTAGGTGTGAGTGTTTTAACTTAACAAGCAATCAATCTGATAAGCTAATACAACTCAAAAGTACTCAGATGAACAAACATACAAGCATAGATGATTTAGTTTAATCACAAGAATTTACTTTTTCAGTATAATAGCATGATATGGTCTACACATCATATCTGATCATGTTAGACTTTATTAGCGAGTGAAGTATGTAACTGATCTCACTAATGTACGATCATTTCTCACATGTGACAAAAATAGATTCATTCCTAAAAATGAATTAACAAATAAAGAAAGACTCTATTTTTGGAGTTTTTTTTATATTTTTATCTTTAATTTTTTTGAGTTTTCTACTTTTGTATTTGGTTTTTCTATACAAGAAAACACACACACACAAATTACAACCAGGCAAATAACTTTGACAGGTTCACTTATGATGACCTTTTATATTAGGGAGGAATCTAATCATGGAAAGATTCAAAGAACTAAAAGAAGGACTTAGAAACCAGGTTTACACATGGTTAATAAGACCAATTGACTCCACTAAATACTCAAACCGCCGTGGTAAGATGCTTTAGTAAATAGATCAGCCAACTGTTTTTTAGCTGCAATTTTAATCAAAATGATTAATCCTTTTTCAAAGTTATCTCTGAGAAAATGATATCTAATCTCGATATATTTTGTTTTTGAATGTTGGACATGGTTAGCTGTAATGAACATAGCAGTAGTGTTATGAATGTAAATGGGTGTTTTAAGAAAATTGAACCCATAATCCAGTAGTTGGTTTTGCAACCAAAGGATTTGAGAACATCCTGCTGATGCAGCTATGTACTCAGCTTTTGCAGTTGAAACAGAGACATTCGTTTGTGTTTTTTCATTGCCATGAGACTAATCGGGGACCTAGAAACTGACAACCACCTGTTGTTGATTTTCTATCTTGGCAGCATCCACCATGATCACTATCTGTATATCCATGTAGCTCAAAGTTACCCTCGTAATGATACTAAAGCCCTAGAGTTGGTTTACCTTTGAGATACCTGAATATCCTCTTGACCAAAATTGAGTGGGATTCTTTTGGGTCTGATTGATACCTGGCACAGACACAAACAGCATACATTATGTCTGGTCTAGATGCAGTAAGATAAATCAAAGAACCAATCATAGATCTGTATAAACTTTGGTCAACTGATTTCCTTTAGGATCAGGCCCAATCTTGGAGTTTACTTCAGCTGGAGTTCTTATGGACGGACAATCTTGCAGTTTGAATTTCTTTAAGAGTTTATCTACAAACTTCTCTTGATTGATGAATATGCCATCTACAGATTGTTGAACTTGTAGTCCAAGGATGAAATTGATTTCTCTCATAGAACTCATCTGAAAACGAGACTTCATGATATCCTCATATTCATTGCATAGTTTTGGCCAGTAGAACCAAATATGATATCATCAATGTACACTTGCACACATAAGAGATCATCAGCATCCTTCCTTATGAATAAAGTTGGATCGATTTTCCCTCTTGTGTATCCATATTGGATCAAGTGTTGTGACAATGTCTCATGCTAGATTCTAGGTGCTTGATGGAGTCCATACAGAGCTTTGCTATGCTTGTACACCCGAAGTCAAAATTCTGCATCCTCAAATCCCGGAGGTTGCTTCACGTACACATCACCATTGATTGGACCGTACAAGAATGCACCTTTAACATCCATTTGATACACCTTGAATTGCATGAATGATGCATCAGCCAGGAAGACATGAATGGATTCAAGTCTCGCAACTGGAGCAAATACTTCATCATAGTCAATTTCTTCTTCTTGTGTGTATCCTTGTGCAACTAGTCTCGCCTTCTTTCTAATTACAAAACCTCGATCATCAATTTTATTTCTAAACAACCATTTTGTTCCTGTAGTATTTTCTCCTTCAGGTAATTCCACCAAATTCCACACTTCTTGTTTGCGGAATTGAAGTAATTCTTCTTGCATGGCTTCAATCCAACCATTGTCCTTTAACACTTCAGTAACATTTTTAGGAACAAATTATGAAAGAAAAGAAGAGTATAAGCACAAGTTTCCTTGTTCTGATTTACTCCTTGTTGTTCTCTCATTCAATGGACCAATAATCTGAGATGTTGGATGGTTCTTATGAATACGAGATGTCAGAATCTCATCACTTTGAACATTAACATCCAGATTTGTTTGATTCAAGTTGGAGAGCTGATGTAGTAGGTTAGAAGAATGTGGACTGAAATTTGGAACTTGAGTCGGTGAGTTGACAAAGTAATCAAAGTTACCAGTATCAACTGCATCACCAGAGATAGATGATATTCCTGACTCAGGTTGCACACACTCATTACCATCATTAGGTAGTGGTTGTGATCCTTCTTGATCATACAAAACTGAATGGTCTGAAGCTTGATTATCTTGATCATTGTCATTGAATCTAATTGTTGAGTCCTTGACAAACGAGAAGAATGGGTAATCTGGGCTTGAATCATCTGGGTTGTCAGAATCCGAACCTCACTGAAAGAACCAAGATCCCCTCTAGAGCTCTTCTTACTAGTAGAATCAAGAAAGTTTGATTGATTAAACAAGTTAGATAGAAGAGAGTTTGATAGTGAATCTAAATCAAATAACCAAGCAGGTCCATTTGAAACTGATGGAAAAGAATTATCCAGAAATTTAACATTGAATATTTCAAAATAATATCTTTCCTAGAGTTATAAACTTGATAGGCTTTTGAAACAGATGAGTATCCAACGAAAAATCCATTATCAGATTTTGCTTCAAATTTTCCTAAATGATCACTTGAATTAAGAATCATGACCGGACAACCAAATGATTTTAGAAAAATTATATTTGGTTTCCTGCCAAACATTAACAGAAAAGGAGTTTTCAATTTATCTTTCCCAATTAACGTTTTATTCTGAACAAAACACGCAGTTGATATAGTTTCATCCTAGAAAGTAAATAGGAATCTTTGCATCGGCTAACATAGAACGAGCAGCTTCAATCAGTGTTCTATTCTTCATTTCAGCAACTCCATTTTGTTGAGGAGTTCTACGAGCACTGAACTGATGAGCTATTCCTTTCTCTGCACAAAACATCTCAATGTTAGCATTTTTGTATTCCGTACCATTATCACTTCTTATTATTTTCACTTGTGATCTAGTTGATTTTCAACTTTAATGATAAATTCTTTTAGTAATTCAGCCGTTTCAGATTTAGCTTGTAAAAAGAAAACCCATGAAAATCTTGTATAGTCATCAATGATAGCTAGACAATATGATTTTCTTCCAATACTCTTGACATTTGTTGGTTAAGATGTCCATGTGTAACATCTGTAAAGGTTTGGAATTTGAGTTTATCTGCTTGGTCTTATAAGACGCTCTGTGTTGCTTTCCCTTCAAACATGCTGAGCAGTGATCAGTTGTTGCAAACTTCTTGGATGGAAGTCTAATGACATGATTTCCTGCTACAAGCTTGTTCATGTTCTTGCAGTTTGAATGTCCTAGACGTCTATGCCAAAGCTGGCTTTCATCATTTGATGCTTTAGCAATTAGGCAAGTTATTTCTATTGAAGGATCAACCTAAGACATATCCAGCTTGTATACATCTCTGTCCATTTCAGCTTTAACAATTACCCAATCCTTGCTTATCTGAAATCCTTGCTTATCTGAAATCCTTGCTTCAAAATATAATAGAAAGAATCATCAAATAGAACAGAATATGATTTATCACATATTTGTGATATGCTTAAAAGATTAAAGTTCAACTGTGAACAGAAGTTGACTTTGTCGAAGCTTATTATCCCATTTGATATTGTTCCTTCTCGTGTTATTTTTCCACCTGCATCACCACCAAAGGCGACATACGTTCCATCCTTTAACTTAAAGTCTTTTAACATGGCAGGATTGCCTGTCATGTTCCGGCTACACCCGCTATCCATATCGGGCGTACCTCCATAACAAGAAAATTAAGTTGAGATATCTACCCTAGCCGATATGGTCTTAAGTTTTCCATATTTATCGACAATGGTAAATTGTTTGAAATGAAGGGTATTCAAATCAGGTTTATTCTTAATGCAGTTACCAATCTTGTTATGAAATTGATGTGGATTATTTTTTTGAACATTCATACCATTTGAGTGATCAAGTTTTTTAAAAGTATTGTTACCAACATTTTTATTAGTCATTCATACAGATCTTGGTATGAATTGTTCTTTCAGAACTTGTTTTGGCCTCATATAATTGTTCTTTTGAAAAGATCTCAGGCCTAAAGATGGTTGGTTAGCTAATCATTGAAATCCATCAGTTTGATTTCTCATATACTGAGGATTAACATAACCTTTGCTCATGATTGAATTGGCAAATCCTCTATTAGGTGAACTCTTTCAAAAATAACAATTCTCAGTATTGTGGGTTTTCTCATCACAATAAGTAAAGTATTTGTTGAAATAATAATCTGCGGTAGAATGATTTATCATGTCACATATGTGACAGTACTATTGAAAAAGCACTCAACAGTATTGTGATTTTTCATATCACATATTTCACAGTACCTTTGTGGAGATTTAAACAACTGCTTGTTAACTTTTGATGTTGACGCTTCATTTTTATAATTTGGTGTCAAAAAGTTAAATTGTTGTTCTTGAGTTGTCAATTTTTTCTTTTGAGTTCACATTTTGT
The DNA here is from genome assembly GCA_024085815.1 of Flaveria linearis. Classification (NCBI taxonomy): domain Eukaryota; kingdom Viridiplantae; phylum Streptophyta; class Magnoliopsida; order Asterales; family Asteraceae; genus Flaveria; species Flaveria linearis. The sequence goes on from CM044014.1 coordinate 39,634,387, forward strand.
TCTTTGACAAATTAGTTTTCATCTTTTGTTCATTAACTTCCTTCTTTAATTCCTTAGGAACAAATCTTTTTGTAACAGCAGAAGTCTTAGAATCTGAGCCCGTTTTTAGATCGGAGTGAGATTTGTTCTTAGGTTTGAGTTTAGTTGCTTGATTTGTTTGTTTGAACTAGATTTTCTGAACTTTTTTTGTTTAGTTTTGGTTTTAGATGATTTCCTTCTTCTTCTTTGATTCTTTGCTTTAGAAGAACTTGGTTTACTTTCAGATTGAACATCTTCCAGTGAAGATTCTTTTTCATTATCTTTCTGTTTTAGATCAGTGGAGTTTGAATCTTCTGATGTTCCTTCCTGATGTTTAGCTGTATCTTTGCTTTTAACTTTCACTTCTTCCAACACAAAATAAATTTGATTAGAAGTGTTTTGATTTTTCTATTTAGGTTCATAAGATTTTATCTTGATTGGTTGACCATTTTTAATCTTTTCTTGATCATTTTCAACAAAAACTTTTACATTTTCTTTTTCTTCTTCACATTTAGAATTCTTGATTTTGTTCAAAAAGGCTTTGAGTTTAGCCTTATTCTTAGGAGAATTATCATGCGTATTAAAGTTCTCTGGTAAAGTAATTGTTATTGATTCAAGCATAGGTTCATGAGTGAATCCTAATCTTGCTTTCTGTTTATCTTTTCTCTCACTCACTAGTTTTTCAACTATCATTTTTGAACTTTTAACTTTAGCAAGATCCATTTGTGTTCAAGATTTTTGGTCATTTCTTCAAATTGTTTAGAAACAAATTCTAATTCTTTTATCGTTTTGTTCCACGATGTTTGAAGAGAAATGATCTTTTGATCTGCTGTTTTATGGTCAGATTTTAATTTTTTATGCATTGACTCTTCTTGTTTCAGTTTCTCACAGATTTTATATGAATAGCTTCGATAGTATTCAACATGTTCGAAGCATGATTTAGTGCATAATTTCTCTCTTACTTAAGACGGCATTTCAGGAAAATTTGGGGATGAGGTTTCAGAGTTTGAGGATGAAGTGTCAACCTTGGGTTGATCAGATTGTGCCATTAGAGCTACTTCATCTATATCCTCCTTAGGATCAGATTTGTCACTCCAATCATAGTCATCTTCTTCATTCTCACTTTCCACTTTTGGATCACTGTTCTCTGACCAATCTTCCCCCTGAATTTCTATAATAAGAGATAAACTTGAAGTTAGATCATTAGTAAATTGTTCAGCATATGCACTCTAATCATATCCATCTTTAATGTTGACTACAAGAGCTTTCTTGGGCTCTTCAGATGATTTTGATTCATCTTTAAGCTCAGGCATAGGAAGACTTTGATAAGGCTTTTGGAAAGTCTTCTGACCTGATTGAAACCTTTGATTGCCAGAACTTGATTAAGCATTTCCTCCATTATTCCTAGGAGCTTTGCATTCTCTGGAGAAATGTCCATAACTATTGTAGTTAAAACACCTTGACTTTGACTTATCAAAACCAACAGTTTTATTAGCACTAGGCTTATACTTCTTGTTAACATATGAGTGTTTTTGTGTTCTATAGGTAATCATTACAATCTGCCAATTCAGATCCATCTCTTCAACATCTTCAGGATCCATCTCAAACAAATCCTGCAAAACAAGGTCAACTGAGTTAAATGGCTACCTTGATATGATTGAAAACTAGACATGAATGCAGTGAAAGTAGTTTTAGACTCTTCATCCTCTAATAGGATGTTTATAACATCTTTAGCTTTGTTAGATTTAGCACAGTTAGTTGATGGAGTCTCCGTTTGAACATTAGAACTTTGAGATTTAGGAGGAGATTGAGGATGAGACTGTGTTAATGGAATCCTGCTCCAACAAATAAGTCTCCCTCTTCTTCTAGAACAGTCTCACTCTTTGCCATGAATAAATTCTCAACAGAGTTTGCAGGAGATGAAACAAATTGATACTATGACATTGAAGCTGCTCTATCATTGTTCCTTGAGCATTCATCAATTTCAACAGACTCTATTTTGGCAATAAGCAGATCTAGATCTATGGGGAACTTCTCAGTATGCTTTAACAATGTCACTACTGGTTTCCATGATGAGGGTAAAGCATTAAGTAGTCTGAGATTTAGATATTCAAGTTCATGCTTGATGCCAGCTGTTGACATCTCAGTTGTGAGCTAAACAAATTAGTTCATCATCTGGTTTACTGTTTCACCAGATAAATGTTGAAACAGTTCTAATTGCCTTTTCAACTTTTGTTTCTTTAGGTTTTGAATCTCTTTTCCTCCTTCACATATGGTTTTTAAGGCTTTGTACATGGAATATCCAGTCTGATATCCATCAAGCCTTGCTAGAACTTCCAAAGGTAGTCCTTTACACATCAAGGAGTATGCTCTGATATCATTCTTGAACTTTCTCAAATCATCTCCTTGCAAACCATCTTCATTGTAGGTTTCATGTGAATCATTAGTATATACAAAATGCTTGTCAGGCCCATCAGTGGTTACAGGAATGTATGGCCCTTTTTTAATAGATTTCCAAAGATCAGTGTCAATGGAATTCAAATGATGTTTTAACCTAAGTGACCAATTATTGAAATCCGCTCTGTTTTTTAAGTTTAGGAACTCTATTTCTCTGAATCTTCTGATTTCACCATTCTTATATTTTTGTTGATTTTTAAGTTTTTGAATTAAAGAAATGAATTAAAAATATTTTTGGATTTTTCAATTTTTTTTTTAAAAAAAAATCTAAGTGTTAAGTGATGATGTACCTGAACAGTCTAGAAACGTCCCAACAGTTGTGGAACTCCTGAATTTGAACAAGAACCGTCTAAGGGATTGCCTTAGAAAAATTTCCAAAACACCCAGAGTTGATGCGCCCGAACAGTTGCAATGCGTCTAAACAAGTTTCAGACGCCTGGGAGTTAAAAACGCCAAAACAGTTCTAATGCGTCTCAACAGTTTTGATGCATCTAGAATTACATAATTTCTGAGTAATTCCAAAAAGCTCAAATAGTAGAAATACTCCTCAACAGTTGTAGAACGCCTAGCTTGAACAGTTGTCAAACGCCTAAATACTTAGGCAATTTTCAGTAGTTTTCATCCCTAATGCGCCACATTCATCCTGTTCTTATGAATTTAACGAACTCAATTTTTCTGAAATCATTCAAAACTTGATGAATTGAATTGAAATCTTCCAATTAGGTAGATTAAATGCCGATAAACAATCTTCTAACTTCAATTTCTTTGATTATCAACAACAAATCAGTGAATCTCTCAAATTTTAGTTCGACAACTATGAAGCTTTTTCGAACCCAAATTCGACTAATTCTCTAAAATTTGATGAATTTGACTGCTAATTGTGGTTCAATTCATGTTTCTGATGATGAAACAAAACTGAAATCCATAATATTTCAATTGAATTGCTTACAGAATTAAGTGAAATATGAGTTTTCAAAGTACGACAAAAACTCAATTCACTCAACCAACAGCTCTGATACCATTTAATAGGATCAAATGTATGGATCTGTGATGATATTAGTGAACAATTCAATGAAATACAAACATAGTAATCAAATCAAAGACAATGTTGAAAAAATTCATAGAGTTTATTGATAATAGCAAAGACAATTACAAAGTGTAAGTAGCAGATTCGTTCAAGTCTATCTAAACTACACAAGTCTAAGCTATATATACTATCAATAAACAAAGGAACTAACTAATTACAAAACTAGTCCCTATATTATGACAAAAACATAAAAAGATACATAAAAGACAAAATGTTAATCTTTAAAGAAGCACTAACAGTTGAAATTGCCTTTGGTAACCATAATTGCCTCCACTCCGATAATTCCCTTGGTTGTATTGCTGGAAGGGTGCAAAATTGCCTTGAGCTCCTTGGAAATTTAAGTTAGCTTGGTTTGACGGATTTCCGTAATGAAAATTTGGGTGATTCCTCAACCCCGGGTAATAGGTGTGAGAATTCATGTTGTTGTAATTTTTACACCCCCTCCTTGCCCTTGCACGACATTTGCCTCATTGTATCGCCCTTCCACTCCTTCGCAATTTTCAGACGCATGACATATTTCATTGCAAAGAGCACAAACATCATAAATTTGATTAGTATTTTGAACATTACCATCATCTATTGCATGCACTTGAGGTCAGGTAATGGCCAGTCATGCTCTCCTTGAAGGTTGAGCCTTTCTCTTTGATGTCACCGCCATTTGCTCCAAAAATTCCTAATCATATTGCTCGTAATTTGTGCCAAAAGTACCATTTGTGATGGACATTAAATCGTGAGTATCTTCGGCACTTAACCCCTCATGGAAAGCATTCATAAATTCCCATAATTCTATTCCATGATGAGGGCAATTCTTGATCATCATGTTAAACCGTTCAAAGGCTTTGTGGAACATCTCACCAGATTGTTGTTGAAAACTTCTCAACCCTTTTCTAGCATAATTCGTTTTTTGGGTGGTATAAAATTCATCTAAAAAGATTTGTTGCATTCCCCCATGTGTATATAGATGCCTAAGGTAGAGTGTAAAACCACTTTTTATCCTTGTCTTCTAAGGAAAATTGGAATAGTACCAATTTGACATCGTCGGCCGAAAATCATTGACTCCCGAGAGTGTTGCAAATCGAATCATAGGCCTTTAAATCGAAATAAGGCTCTTCAGTTGCTAGGCATTTATATTTTGGCAAACTTTGTAGTGAATTGGTTCTCACTTTAAATGTCCTCCCTTGCTCATTGTGAGGGGTCACTACCGGTGAAGGATTATGAGTGATTACTAGCCTAAATTATGCCTCTATACTTCTTGCATGCTCTCGAACATGTCTTCTCGGTACTCCCAACCGAACTCTTGGACGCATAGGTCTGTGCATCGACCCTTGAGGCGCAAATGGTGGTGGTTGAAATTGAGGTTGCACCGGTTGTTGTTGAATCAGCCTTTGGAACTGAGGATGTGCATTTTGTGGCTGAACTTGTTGCAATGGCATAGGACGTTGCACTTGTACCCCTTGTGGTCGAATATGTTGTACCCCTGTTGGTATCCTTCCCACTTCTTGAACTTTGTGTTACGGCTGACTTTGTTGAAAACCCATTCCTCCTTGAAGTCCCAACTCACCTCCATCACCTCCATAATAGAATCCTTTATCATCATATTCCCTATTTGTTGGACCCTGAAAGGATCATACATGCCAATTCAAGTAGTGGATGATGGTCGTTCTGCTGGAATCTCCCTAAGCCCAAGAATCAATGCAGATGAAGAATCTGCATCAACAAAAAAGACAAGTGTCAGCTATCCGCATGTGTACATGCGGATGACCAAATAACAAATGCTGAATGTTCTTCCGCAATGAAAAATGCAGACAGCCAAACAAATGCTGCCAAGGATTTACTCTTCCGCATTAACTAATGCGGATGTTCAGTGTTTGTTCATCCGCATTTCTCAATGCTGATGACCAAACACTAATGCGGTTGAAGAAAACCAAATGCTAATGGTGTTAAACTCATTCGCATTAGTCAATGCGGATGAACAAAAGAAATGCTGATGAAGACCTTTTATACTTAGACTAGATTATGTATAGGGGTAGTTTAGTCTTTTGGTAATGGCTTCATGTCAGCCTATAAATAAACAGACAACCTCGTATGTGAGGTGACTTTAGACTTAAGACTTTAGACTATTGCTCTAGACTTTTAGATAACCTTAGTCAATCTGAATGTTTGTCTTTTGTCCATAAGTTTTCAGTTACTGTTTATTGCTCAAACCCTAACATTTATTGTAACTGTTCATCTCAATCAATACAAAGAAGCATTTATGAGTATTTCTTGCATTCAATATTCTGTGTTTGTATGATTCCGCCATATAATCACTGACTCAATCATCATATTCGGTCCTTGTTGTTTCACAACAACAGAGAATATCATTCTCACACCCAGTCAATTGGTATCAGAGCTTTGGTCTCGGTTCTTCTTCAGATATACTCAGATCTAAGTTGAACTCGATTGACTGGTGATTGAGTTGCTGATAGAGTGTTCAACTACCTCTATTGAGCATATAAAGTGAATATCTACTGAAATACCTCATCGGTCACTGTTCATTCATCATCAACCTCTAAAACAAATCTGTGAACAACAACCTCAACATAAAATCATACCAGAAACTAAAATCAGAAACTGAAAAAAAGAAGTTCTAACAACTTTCTACTATTTACATAGCAGATCTGGTATTATAAGACTATTTTTTGGACTTACTGGACTAGGAGGACTTAATAATCAACCAAATCAGTACTTAAACAAGTTAAAAACAACTTATTAACATGGATTCACATAATTTCTCTGAGCTTGGTCATACTCCTAAACCTCCTACGCTTAAACACAAATCTGAGTTTAAGCAATGGAAGAATATGTTTATGAATTACTTTACACGTGTAGATCTGGACTATTGGACTTCCATATGCAAAGGGCCTCACATTCGAGTAACACTTTCTTCTGATCAGGATGCTTTATACAAAACCACAAGAATACCCATAGAGGATCTTACTCTTGATGATGATGATTACAAAAAGATAAAAATTGATCTCAAAGCTTATTCCATTCTGACTCAAGTACTAAAAATGGATGTGCTGAAAAGGGTTGAGAAGTATGGAACTACTAAAGCTATCTAGGATGCACTGCTGATTATGTGTGAAAGTAGCATTGAAGTGGCTGAAATTAACAAGGACAAACTTGTTAATCAATATGAAACCTTTCATCACTCCAAGGGGAGTCAATCTCTAAACAATTGCATAGATTTGTGCAGCTGGTGAATGATTTAGAGATTATGGGGGTTACATATAAAGTCAAGGAGTTGAACAAGAAAATGCTTCACAACCTTCCTGAAAGCTGGAAACAAAATGTTACCATGCTTAAGAACACTCTTGATCTAGAGAGCACCACCTTGGACATCATGATAGCCAAAATTGAAGCTCTTGAACTTGATGAAAGGAGCAGGACCCTTGGTGGACCTAGAGTTGTTGAAGCTTACAAATTTCAATCAGACACTCACTTAGTGGAAAATGCATTCATTACTAAAGATGATGATTTTCTTTGCTCAAGAGATCAAGTGAAGACAACTGGTTTCATTATTGCTCATCAACGAACAAGCCATCAACCTCATCCCAACCAACAGGGTTTACTGCCACTCCCACTTGCTTGTCTGAAGACCAAAGATCTGTAGAGCAAAAGGCTACTTACAATGCCTTGTTGCAAGCTTCGCAGCATACATGGGAGGCGGACTCACTTCTGCCCACCTTATCCAAGAAGACTTGGAAGAAATGGATCCAGATGATGTGGAAGAAATGGATCTGTAATAGCAAATGGCTATGATAGCAATGAGGGCCAAGAAGTTTTTCAGAAAAGGAAGAAAGCTGAGTTTGAATGAAAATACAACGCTTGGATATGACAAATCCACGGTCAAATGCTTTAATTGTGGTATGACTGGCCCTTTTTCAAGAGAATCCAATGCTCCCAGAAGAAACAACAATAACTTTCAAAGGAACACTCAAGGCCAATCAACATCACAACCAACTCAAGCTATCAGTCAAGCAATCATCAACAGCAGCAGTATCATTACCAATAAAACATCAACATCCATACCAAAGTCAGCCACAACTGGCAAATCAAGCTCATGGGACCAACCAATCTACTTCAAATGCACTTGTCATCAGACAAGATGGAGTATGTGACTGGAGCTTATATGCCGAGGAAGTGAAGCCTCAATTTCAAAATCATGCTCTCATGGCTCACATCAATGATGGCCCAACTCCAATGCCTTCTGAGGTAAAATCTAATCTGCGTAGTGATAAGTGCATTGCTGAATTACAGGGTTATCGTGAGCACAATCACAAATTTGCTCAAAATCAACAAAGAAAAGGTAAAATCTGAAATGTTTAAAAGAGAATCAAATGCTTTGAAATGAAGATCAAATATCTCATCTCAGATATAGAGAAACTGCATGGAGAAAAGTACGCTCTTGCAGCTGAAAATGACAAACTAACAGAATGCTAGCCCAATCCAAGGCTGAGCAATCAGTTACTAAACTAAAACTTGAAAAGTTTAAACTATCTTCAGCTGAGCTACAAGAGATGCTTGATTCACAGAAGGAGCACAATGATACAACTGGGATTGGATACAATTCATGTCCCCCACCATATAATGATAATTATACTGTCATGCCTGAGTCTGTCACTCTTTTTGACAAAAATGAACCTAAAACTATTGAACCTAAGTCAATAGTAACTCAAATCACTAATTTTCCAAACAAACCAAGTGTTTACATTGAAACAAATGAGGAGAAAATTAAGTTAGGTCATCCTATCAAAATCAAAGAGTACTCAGACAAGACAGTGAATGTCATTAAACCAACAAGTCCTGTTAAATCCATAGTCCCTTTTATGAAATTTGTTCCTGTAATTTCAAAAGAAAAGAAGATATCTGATGATTCTGTGAAACCATCTACTGAAAGTGGATCTGATTGTGAGATGAAATCTCCTAAGAATTCAATCAAATCAGACAAAGTTTCACCAAAAATCAAAAGTAAACATTCAGTGGTTCCAAAATCAAATATCAGATCAGTCCCTCAATCATCAAAACCAAAGAAAGGAGTTGGTGTTGATATTTTTAATAAAAATCGTGTGAACCAATTAAAAAAAGAGGATAAGAAAAGTTTATGAAAGCAAAATCAGTAAAGGAAAATCAAGACTAGTAGTGTTGTGAAACAAACTACTAAAAGGACTGATCATGATTCCTTACCAAAATCAAAAACTGAAGCTCAGTCCAAAACTGGTAAAGCCACTAAGACATTAACACCAGGATCAGTGTCTAGAAACAAACACATGTATTGTGACTTGTGTGAAATGTCAAATCATAGAACAGATAAGTGCTTTTTCAATCAATACTGCTCAATCTGTGACATGAACAATCATTCCACCAAAAATTGTTATTTTAACAAATATTATTCTGTCTGTGATATGACCAACCACAATACACTTGATTGTTGCTTGAAACAAAAGGGACTGAGAATTCCTCAAAACAAGCCCATTTCACCAAGCACATCTGCAAGACACAAATTCAACAGTCATTCTCATAATAAACTGTCCAAGACTTCCAGGTCTGATGATGATTTGAGCAATCTAAAAGGGTTAAAAAGAGCTCAAAGAATATAAACCATAACTTCAGACAAACTCATCATTTTCATGATTCAAAAAGGAAGCTTGATAATAAAAAACGGGATCAATTTTTGAAGAAAATAGGGATCAAAGGTTTGAATACTCTTTTGACTCTTCAGTTGATGTAGATGTAATGAAACACCTATGGCATAAATAGAAATTAACCACATCACCCAAGTCACAAATTAGAGGAAAGTACCAAAAAGTTACTATCATGGATAGGAACGGGAAACCCAAGACCATCATGGCTTGGGTTTCACAATCTAATTAGTTCTTTTTGTGCTTGCAGGGTCACTCATACAGGTCTAACAGTTTATGGTATGTGGACAGTGGGTGTTCCCGACACATGACTGGAGATCGTTCCCTTGTTCATGACTTCAAGCATATTCAAGGAACAACTGTGGCATTTGGTGGAGATTCACTAGGTGGCAGAATTACTGGTGAAGGATCTATGTCAAATGGGATGTTTAGCTTTGATAGAGTGAACTATTGTGAACAACTGAATTTCAATCTGCTCAGCCTGTCTCATATCTATGACAAGAAATCTTCCACTCACTTCACTGACACTCATTGCTACGTTCTGAAACTATGATTTCAAATTCCTAAAGCATGGGTTGTATTGAAGACCCCGAGGAATAATAACACCTATGTTTTAAACCTCAATTCTGCTTTACCAAAAGAAGAAACATGTCTGTCAAAAGCATCTTTTGATGAGTCACAGCTTTGGCATAGACATTTGGGACACACAAATTTCAAAAACATAAATAGATTGGTCAAGGGAAATCATGTCATTGGTTTGCTCCAGAAAGAATTTCACTTTATTGACCACTGTTCAGCATGTCTCAAAGGAAAACAACATAAATCTTCCCACAAGCCAATGCTAGTGAACTCAAACGATTCTCCATCGAAGTTACTTTATATGGATCTTTTCGCACCAACTCATGTTATGAGTATTGGAAAGAAACAATATTGTTTGGTGATCATAGATGACTTTTCCAGATTTACATGGGTCTTCTTCCAACTTCATCAAAAACAAAGCATCCCAACTAATAAAAGATTTTATCACTAAAATTGAAAACCAACTTAATCATAAAGTTAAAACAATTAGAATTGATAATGGGACAGAACTTAAGAATGAAGACATGAGTTCATTTTGTACAACCAAAGGCATTGCTCATCAATTTAGTGCAGCTAGAACTCCTCAACAAAATGGGGTAGCTGAAAGGCAAAATAGAACACTAATTGAAGCAGCAAGAACCATCCTAGAAGATGCTAAACTACCAATTACCTTTTGGGCAGAAGTAGTTAACACATCGTGCTTTGTACAAAAGAGAACTTTGATTGTAAAAGAAAGCAACAAGACTCCTTATGAACTAATCCTTCAAAGAAAACCATTTATTGGATTTTTAAGTCATTTGGTTGTCCTATCTCAATATTAAACACCCGAGACCATTTGGCAAAGTTTTCGTCAAAGTCTGATGAAGGATTCTTTGTAGGCTATTCTTCTGTCTCAAAGGCTTATAGAGTGTTTAATCCTAGATTAAACATAATTGATGAATCAACAAATGTTCAATTCAAGAAACATTCTTTTCCCAAATCTACAAATAGTCCTGACTGGTTGTTTGATATTAGCTCCTTTATAAAATCATTTGATCAATATCACTTGTCTGATGCAGGAAACTTGCAATCAGCAGAATCTTCATCATTAGTTGAAAGAAGGAATGACTTTCCAATGATTCCTGAAACTTCTACTAAGCAATTTAATGAAGATGTGCCACTGCAAGCTGATCCGGTCAGACAATCAGTTCAAAATCAAAGTATTGCAACTGAAGATGGTCCAAGCATACAACCATCTCCTTCAGAAGAACCATCCACTGAAGCCAGAAATCAAGATCATGTTGCACCACCAGTTGAAACTGAAAGAACTTCAAATGATGGAAGTAATCAAAGTGCTGCTGATGCTGAAGCTAGAACTGAAACAGTCTTTGATAATTTTCACAACTCCCCTCCAGTACAAGATGAAGTTGCCTCGCACCAAGATGATTTGAATGTCTCCAATCTTGATGTAACCATTGCTGGTGACTTAATTCCCACCACTAGAATACACAAGAATCATCTAGTAGATAGCATCATTGGTGAACTTAATAAGCGGGTGACAAGAAGCAAATCAAGCATAGCAAACATCTGTTTGTTCTCCTACTTTCTTTGTCAAACAGTAACCAAAAATATCAAAGAGGCTCTTAAAGACAATAGTTGGATTGAGGCAATGCAGGAAGAGTTGCTGCAATTCAAGAAACAAGAAGTATGGCAACTAGTAGATCTTCCCAAAGAGCAATACCCTATCGGTACCAGGTGGCTATACAAGAACAAAACTGATGACAGGGGAATCGTCATTAGAAATAAAGCAAGACTAGTGGCTTAGGGGTATACTCAAGAAGAAGGAATCGATTATGATGAGGTGTTTGCTCCTGTAGCCAGACTAGAAGGAATATGACTCTTTCTAGCATATTCAGCATTCATGAAATTCACTATGTATCAAATGGATGTGAAATGTGCTTTTTTGTATGGAAAGATTGCTGAAGAAGTCTATATGAGTCAACCTCCTGGATTTGAAGACCCAGGTTTTCCACACAGGGTGTACAAGCTTAACAAAGGCTTGTATGGTCTTCATCAAGCTCCAAGGAAGTGGTACGAGACTCTATCATCCTTTCTTCTTGAAAATGGGTATGAAAGAGGAAAGATTGATCAGACTCTCTTCAAAAAAAGAAAAGGAAAAGACATGTTGCTAATTCAGATATAGGTGGATGATATCATTTTTGGCTCAACAAACAAGGTTCTCTGCAAAGAATTTGAAGAACTCATGCATTCAAAATTTCAAATGAGTGCTTGGGGGAACTCACACTCTTTCTAGGAATACAAGTCCAACAAATAGCAGACGGAATCTTCATTAATCAATCAAAATATGTGGAAACAATGTTGAATAACTTCAAGTTTGCTGATTGTCAGTCCATCAGAACTCCTGTTGACACTAAAGTGAAGATTGGTCCGGATCCTGAAGGCAAATCAGTGGATCAGACTCACTATCGTTCTATGATAGGCTCACTTATGTATCTAACAGCCAGTAGGCCTGACATTATGTTTGGTGTTTGTGTGTGTGCCAGATATCAAGCAGATCCCAAGGAATCCCATGTGAATGCAGTCAAGAGGATATTCAGATATCTTAAGGGCAAGCCTGCTCTTGGATTATGGTATCCAAAGGAAGGAGACTTCAATCTCTATACATACACTAATAGTGATTATGGGGGATGCAATTTCAATAGAAAATCCACTTCTGGCGGTTGTCAATTTCTTGGTCCCAGACTGGTCTCCTGGCAGTGCAAGAAACAGACAAACGTATCTGTTTCGACAGCTGAAGCTGAGTATATAGCAACATCACCATGCTGTTCTCAAGTTCTCTGGATTCAAAACCAGATGCTTGATTATGGTTTTAACTTCTTGCACACTCCAATTCACATTGACAACACATCAGCTATGTTCATAAAAAATAATCATGTTCAACACTCAAAAACTAAACACATTGAAATTAAATATCACTTTTTGAGAGATTGTGCTGAAAAAGGGTTAATCAAATTGATACAGGTTCACACTGATAATCAATTGGCTGATTTATTCACTAAGGCATTTGATTCAACCAAATTTGAATTCTTAGTTCAATCAATTGGCATGATTAATTTTGAGTAAAATTTAAAATCAACAAAAACATTCAAATATTCCAAAAAATACAAAAAAATTAAAAAGAAGAAGTGTATGGATTATACACTGGGAAATGATATAATTACAGTCGTTATATCATTTACTGTGCTTACTTATAAATCTTGAATGGCTGACATGACTTATCTCATATGTGGGTAGGCTCAACATGGAAAAGAAGATACATGCAGTGATAAACTAAATCTTATATTCAATGTGAAGCTCTCATCTCATAGTGTGTTTTAGTATTAGCTTATCCAAATGTATGTGTGTAGTAACCTAAACACACCAGGTAATGATATCATATGAATCTCTTTTACTAACATCAGTTTCTCTTCTGTTTTGCTGAGCAAAGACCTAGAGAAACAAGCACATAGTGCTGATGTCATGATCCATCAAGATTCCCAATAGGGAACACATCCAACTTGGATAAAACAAACAGAATAAAATTCATTCAAAATGAATGAAAGAAAAGAATCCTAAGAGATCACATTCCAAAGTGAAGTGAAAAGAATCCCAATGTGGATCAAAAGTGATAAAAGGATCAAACATAAAAGAATCCCAATGAGGATCAAGTAACATGAGATTTCACATTTTAAGTGACCTGGTCAAGTAAGATGTTAAAAGTTCTACCATGCATTACATGCAGATGGTTAACTTTAACATGCTTTTGAGTGTGAGGTACATGTTGAATATCCAATTAACTAAAAACATGATAAGATCATTTGCATCAAAATATTAACCAAGTATGAGTGTAAGAGGATAAACATACCTTCAATGAATATGTTCATGAACATGTCTGTTTTACTAACAATTGCTTACACTTGTGAAAGGTAAAATTGATATGATTCCAAAGAAAAGTATATCTCAACTTCTTGTATAAAAATCACAAAAAGATTTTCTTTTCAAAATTTTCAGCTCTTTAAAGTTTATATCTCATATAGATATAAACTTTAAGGGGAGTAATTAAAATTTTGATTATCAATGTACAGATGTTTTCAAAAAATCAAAAATAGTTTCAAAAAAAACAAAATCAGAAAATCTAACTATGTTGGTGCAGAAGTTATATCATATTATCTCAGCTTCTTACAAACATTTTGAAGCACAAAAGTCCAAGATCAGCCAACACAGGGAATCGTGTTTCATCTCTGATAGACAAGTCAATCCAAGCAAGAATTGACAACTCAAGAAACAGACAAAACTTCATTACAAACAAGCACAAGACACATCTTCATAAAGTTCAAGCATCAAAGCAAGATCAACCAAAAACATCCACAATAGAAACGTTAAGTCTTGACAATCTCAAAACTTAAAGCAGGTAAGTGCATTGGTTAATGCGGGTGAAGGTAACCCATGCAAATAACCAATGCGGGTAATAGTGTGGAGATTGAAAACGCAAAGTGAAAGTAATGCGGATAAGTTAACCCTACCGCATTAGTCTCACCACAAATATTAACAGTGTTCAAGTATGAAAACCAATGCGGACAAAAATTTGTTCATCCGCATTTGTTTTCTCAGCCGTATTTCTTTAATATGGCTGAAACTCTATACTTGAATTTTGTTATATTTTCATTTTAGAAGTGTGCCCACACTCTTATTAAATGCATGATTACAATGACAAAAGTTTAATAATAAATACACATCTAATCCTGAACTTTGCCTTGAATCATCACTGGATCTTCGGCAGAAGGGGAGGTAGGTGGGGAAGAAGTTGATGCTCCCTGGTCTTGTCTTTTCTTAGTTCGTTGCTCATGACCAGGAGAAGAGGCAGAGGTAGATGCATCCCATTCATCTTCATCATCATCTTTTTCTTTATCTTCATCATCACCTCCCTCATCATCATCATCACTATCATCATCCTCATCATCCTCCTCATCATCATCATCTTCACCTTCTTCTATCTTTAGGGGCTCATTTTGTGACCCCTTGAGTTTTAGTCTAATCTCCTTGTGAGCAGCTTCTAACTCCTCGAGCTTCTTGGTGGACTCATCTCGGTGCTCTAGGAGTTTGGTGATCTGTTCATTTTGCTGGTTGATCAGATCAGTTTGCTGGGAAATAAGTTGAGCTTGGGAAGTTATTAGCTCCCTCAGCTGACATATTTCTACTGACTTTTATTCATCAGCAGCTATGAGCTTAAGCATCACCCTGTTTAGCGCTGCTAGTTGCTCCTCCACAGAAAAGGAAGGAAGATATGTACCGGTGGGGAATGAAGAAGGTCCAGTCTGGTGAGTGGTGGTGGTAGAGGTGGCTGTAGTGAATATGGGTGGAGGTGCATGAGTAGTAGTGGTCACTGGTGGGATGTTGGTGGTGGGGGATGTTGTTGTAGTGGGTGGAGTAGTGGTATTTGGTGGTGTAATGGTAGTGGGTGGTGTAGTAGTAATAGCAGAGGTGGCGGTAGTAGTGGTAGCAGAGGAGGTAGTAATGAGTGTAATCCTCCTGCGTTTCGGCTTCAGCCCATGAGGCCGAGCCATATGTTTCCTCTGCGTCCCCCTTGACACGGAGGCTCCCCCTCGGTTGATGGGAGAGGCTGGAGTGTAAGATGGATCAGCGGAAGAGCTCCCAGACTCTCCTGCCGTCCACCAACCGCCCGTAATCCCTGCTCAGTGGCCACTTCCCGACTGCCCACAGTCCGGGTAAGTGGCACATCATCAGAATCCTCCTCTTCTTGCATATGGAAATCAGGGTGAATTGGAGCTGGTTCAGGTCCTCCTTGACCATCTCCTCCCTGATCAGTACCGTCATCATCGTCGTCGGAGTCATCGGAGGGAAGAGCAATTTGCTCAACATCCGAGTCACTATCATTGTGACGCCACTTTCTCCTAGCTGGCGCCACGTAATCCTCACGGGCCAGATTCCCAAACAAACTCCTCACGGGGGCTTGACCTGCTTGCCCCGGTAAACCTTCATCCTTCCCAATGTTGTGTCGTCCATGATCTCCAGGACGACAGCATCATCTTGAGCTTTCGGGAGCTGGGGGAGCTTTTGGTCTATTATCATCTGGATGAACCTTGGGTACATACAGAAGCTCTCTTTCCCTTTTGCTTCAATGTTCTCCACCAAATAGGTGAAGATCATCCGTGAAAAACTGAATGGATGGTTCAGCACCAGAGCAGTGAATGCACTCTGCATCTGGTCTGATAGCTCATCAAACCCGCCCTTCCATGAGGCTATACAACATAGAAGCACATGGGCAAGATACTTGAATTAGGGGCACAAGTTTCTTTTGTTAAGCGTACCCAAGTTGATGTCCCCCGAGTACTTTTCCCTCATAAAACAACCTCGGACAGTAAGGGGATGCAGTCTAGTTGGGTATTCTGCATCGTCCCCAAGCTCCAGTACCGTTCGTATATCCTCCTCAGATAGCTCGATATCTTGTCCAAAGATAGAGCTTCTAATAGTATATGGCTCCCTGGATCTGTCGACCACAGCATGTTCCCAAAACGACTGCTGTATCGACCTGTATGGTGTACATTGTGCAGAGATCGCTCGGAATATCCTCGATCTTCTCAAAAATGTGATAATGCAAGAAAACTCGGCGGCATTCCTGGAGGTCAAGTCCACATGAGACAAATGTTGTGCTTCGTGCTCATAATCCATCGACTTGCCATCTGTCACACAATGTAAGTAAACGTCAGTGCATACAGAAGATAGCAAATTAAAGTCAATGAGCTTTACACCTTGGTTAAGTCGGGTGACTGAGCAAACGAATGAACATAGTCGTGCGACTGAGTAGGACGACTGAGCTTTATATGTGTGAATTGGTTCATACGTGCGACTAAGTAAAGCGAATGGACATAGTCGTGCGATTGAACCATTGGTCCATCTCAGTCGTGCGACTGAGACTAGTCGTCTTTTCAGTCGGGCGATTGAAGTTCATCAGTGTGTCCAGTCGCCTACTCGACGGTTTGTCCATTCAAATTCTTGTTTTGAGCTATACTTGATTTTAAACGTCGAACTTAGGCTCATTACACTCAGAAACGACCGATTAAGCATATTTTAACTTCTATTTGAACGTTTAGATTAGTTTTGATGGTCTATTTGTTCGTTAAGTTCTCGGTTACTGTTGGGTCAGAATTCGAGTGATTCTAGATGTCATTTATCGGTTTTATCCATGAAACACCACGAATATTACCTGTATAATCACAGAAGAATGTCAGAACACACACAGAGATGGTAAATATGAATCAAACAAAATTTTGGCAGCGGTCCGTTAGGTCATACGAATAGAGAGAGGCGATTTGGGTGAATGAGCGACTGAGGTCGATTCGACCTATATATACTAGGCAAATCCTAGTCGGGTGACTGTGCCGAGTCACATAGGTCAGTCGTACAAGTGAGTCTAGTCGCATGAGTGAGTCGTGCGACTGAGATTCATTTGTACGATTCACCCAATCATTCATCTTCAATCGTACGATTGATGCTCAATCGAACGACTGTGACAGTCGGTCACCTTCAATCGTGTGCTTGGACTCATTCGCATTGTCCATTCGTACGATTTGACTCATTCGTATATTCCATTCGTACGACTGGACCATATTTATGGTTCAGTCATGCGACTGGGCCATCCTTATCATCTTATGACCATTTTACCATAACGAACCTTAGTTCCATTTACTAGTAGATAAACATTATGAGTAGGTTGATCATCTCAGACATGACCATTTAAAATAAAAACTACATTTTGATCACCTCAGAAGTAATCCATTTATCCACCTGATCATCTCAGACATGACCCATTTATCCACCCGATCACCTCAGACGTGATCCATTTATCCACCCGATCACCTCAGACGTGATCCATTTATCCACCCGATCACCTCAGACGTGATCCATTTATCCAACTTATCACCTTAGACGTGATACTTTTATCCTTTCAGAAACAATTTGTTTAAATAAACATTAAGCTCATTTGGTGACGTTAACAGAGAACATTTTGCACAATCCGACATTGACACATTATACAGATAACTTGAAAGTGTTAAACTACAAACAAAAGAAAAACATCTTTTTGTGATTTTTGTTAGGTCAGGTTAGTATAGCCTATTAACATTGACATCATATCAAGGACAGACTCATATGGAATCAAACAGGCATAAACAACATTACTTGGAACCTTTGATTTGAATTTAACTTTAAACACTTGCATATCACAGCTTTCTCACTCATCTAAGATTTCTAAGATCTAACTGGGAATCATGCTTGACATGATAAGTAACACCCATTGATTTTAAGCATCAGGCAATGCAGTCACGACGATTGTCAGTATACTTGTCCATTTAAATCCATACACAGACTTTTGACACGCATCAATGATTAATTAGATGAATTAGGTCAACAAGTATTTGTGTGTTCCACAGGTATATGGTAATCAATCTTCCTCAGGAGATTTTTGAGCGGTCTTGGGATTTAGAAGATTTGGTTCTAAGAATTTTCAAAGAGATGCTAAGCCTCAGGTCAGTGCCATCGCACAGCAGAGAGGCGCAAACGGCAATGAATTCTTAGAACGGATAGGTTATGCTAAGATTCAGGTCAGTGCCATCGCACAGCAGAGAGGCGCAATACCTATCTTCTTCTTAGAGCAGTATATTAGAATATACATTGTTTTCAGTGACATTTGTCATCTTTTGCTCTGTTTTTCAGGTCTTTGCTCACATTTGTGGCATTTGCTTGCTCCTCACCCCTTATTGGAAATTGACTGATTGTGCAAACCAGGGATACCATGAAAACCCACAACTTGTTGAATTATTTAAGTTTAAGCCAAATCACTGATGATGTCTACTTATCTATTTTGTTGAATCTACTGACACATCATACAATGCACTGGCACCACCCTAGATCTACTTTCTCCGGGTAGTTACAGTACCAACCAAGCGTACTATCATTTTCCCAATATGTTAGACCTAGACTTCTCTCATTTGTAATTTTCTGTGATTTAATTAACCTTGCAAAACGTACAATCCTTTTGGTGTTCCAAGTAACATGACACCTGTGTACTATCACTTTCCATTTCATTGAGTCACATTTCCAGTCTTTCTGTCTTTCCCTTTTCAGCTTGACTATAATTCTCCCCTCTTTTTTTTTGAGTAAATAAATACTGAATTTAACCAATCTCCCCCTAAAATTCTAAAACAGAAAATCTTTTTGTGTTTTTGGATTTTTAGAACGCAAGGAAATTAAAAATAAAACAAAAATAAAATTAAACGAAAGACAGAAATAGTGTCGGGCTATGCATCTGGTTCTTCGGAGATAACATCACTTTTCTTTTTAACACCGTTGACCTCTAACAGATAGAAAAATCTGGGTTTATCAAACGGTTTGGTGTAGAGGTCAGCGCGTTGAAAATCCGTGTTTATTTTGACCACATCAATTAAGTGTTTTTCATAGCAGTCGCGTATGAAGTGATACTTTATGCCTATGTGTTTGGTCTTAGGATGTTGAACGGATTTTTTGTTACTGCAATTGCAGCAGAATTATCAACAAAGATAGGAGTAGAAGTGAAATGCAAACCGTAGTCTCGCATTTGCTGTTGTATCCAAATGATTTGAGAGCAGCAGCTGGCGGCGGCAACATATTCAGCTTCACAGGTAGATAGAGAAACTGATGTCTGCTTCTTGCAGTGCGAAGTTACCAATCTCCTCCTGAAAAATTGACATCCTGCTGACGTAGACTTGAAATTCATTTTGCAGCCTCCATAATCCGAGTCACTATACGCCGTAAGCTCAAAGTCATCATCATAAGGATACCACAACCCCAGTGTTGGAGTACCCTTCAGATAACGAAAAATGCTCTTGACTCCTATCAGATGATTTACTTTGGGTTTCGCTTGATATCGGGAACATAAACATGTGGCATACATGATATCTGGACGAGATGCAGTGAGATACATGAGAGACCCGATCATCCCACGATACATGGTGGCATTCACCAAATCCCCATTCTCATCAGGAGCCACATCATGATTTGTGGCAAGTGGGGTACCGGCAGCAGTGACATTTTCCATATCAAAGCGACTAAGAATGTCACCGACATACTTAGTTTGATGCAGAAAGATGCCGGTAGGTGTTTGATCCACCTGTAATCCTAGGAAGAACTTCATTTATCCCATGGCACTCATCTCAAACTCAGCCTTCATCACAGATTCAAACTCTTTACATAACTCTTCGTTTCGTGAACCGAAGATTATGTCATCCACATAT
This sequence comes from Flaveria linearis, assembly GCA_024085815.1. Lineage (NCBI taxonomy): Eukaryota > Viridiplantae > Streptophyta > Magnoliopsida > Asterales > Asteraceae > Flaveria > Flaveria linearis. The sequence continues at coordinate 39,654,540 of CM044014.1, forward strand.
ATTTGCACCAAAAGCAAATCACCATCCTTTTCTTTGATGAACAATGTACAGTCAATCACACCCCTGCGAAAGCCGTGTTTCAACAGATGGGTGGAGAGTTTTTCATACCAAGCTCGAGGAGCCTGATGTAGCCCATACAGAGCCTTGTCTAACTTGTAGACTCTGTCCTGATGATAAGGATCTTCGAATCCTTCGGGTTGACTGACATATACCTCTTCACAGATTTCCCCATGCAAGAATGCACTCTTAACATCTATTTGCTAGACGTTTGATCTTCATGTAAGAGGTGTAGGCTAGAAAGATGCGAATAGCTTCCATTCTAGCAACTGGAGCAAAGACTTCATTGTAGTCAATTCCTTCGACTTGTCTGAAGCCCTGAACAACCAACCGTGCCTTGTTTCTGATAACAACACCCTGGTCATCTTTCTTGCACTTTAGTACCCATTTGGTACCAATTACTTTGACTCCTTTGGGTCGGTCAACAAGAGTCCACACTCCAAGTTTCTTGAACTGGAGCAACTCCTCTTGCATAGCATTGACCCAGGCTTCATCCTTAAGGGCATCACTTACATGTTTGGGTTCAATTTGAGAAACAAAACATCTGTAAGCTCCATCATTCACGTAGCCCTTTTCCATTACTTCAGCGTAATCAGCTGTGTACAATCGACTTCTAGTCTGCACGCCGGAGTGGAGATCACCAATGATAGCATCTGGCGGATGACTCGTACTGATCCTAGTCAAGGGAGTTGTAGGAACAACAACTTCAGAGTCCATAGTCGTGACTGGAGGTTCAGTATCTGTATTTCTAGATACGGGTGTAGCAGCTGAAGAGCTTCCTTCATGATCAACATTACGTGACTGTACTGGTTCAGTTGCTTCTTCATCCTCTGATGAGTCCTCACTATCATCCTGATCGGTTGAGGCAGATCCCGATGAACCACTTGCAGGAGTTGTATCGCTAGTATCCAGATTCGGTGAATTTAGAACATCGTGCATCATCTGAGTAGCAATATCATCATCTGAATCTATCTGAGGAAGATTGAATGATTTGAAAAAGCCATCGTAGTCAAAGAATGACGATGGACCTTTTCCAGCAGGGGGATAGTGAAACGTTGAACATCAACATTGCACCATACTTCTCCCTGACCAGTAGAGTTGTTGTAAACTCGTTTTTCGGGTATACTGTATCCCAGAAAGATCCCCTGATCTGCCTTTTCATTAAATTTGCCTTCTTGAGTTTTCTTCAGAAGCGTACAAGGAGCACCGAAAGGTACCAAATACTCCAAGTTTGGTTTACGCTTCTGTAGTAACTCATAGCAAGTCTTCCCGTGCCTCTTCACTACTGACACACGATTGAGTGTGTAGCAGGCATTGGCTTCGTTCCAGAACTGCACTGGCAGTTTTGAGTCTGCCAACATAGTCCTGGCGGTCTCGATCAGACTCCTGTTCTTTCGCTCAGCAACTCCATTCATCTGTGGTGTGTATGCAGAGGTGAATTGATGAACAATTCCCTTTTCTTTGCAGAAAGCATCCATCCACTGATTCTTAAACTCGGTTCCATTATCTGAGCGAATCTTTCTCACCTTCAGTTTGTAAAGTGATTCCAGAGTGGTGACCAACACTTTGAATGACTCAAAGGTTTCTGACTTTGCTTTCAGAAACATCACCCACGAGAATCGTGAGTAGTCATCAGTGACTACGAAGCAGTACCAGTCTCCTGCGATACTCTTCGTGCTAACTGGACCGAATAGATCCATGTGTAGTAGCTCTAGGGGCATCTCAATAGAATTGACATTCTTGGTCTTGTGAGATTTCCTGGTTTGCTTTCCTTTCTTGCATGAGACACAGAAATCAGGAAGCTTGAAGTTCTTGACAGGAACTCCATCAACTAAGTTGTTATGAATCAGTTGATTCATCTTCCTATGATTAATGTGTCCTATTCTTCTGTGCCATGAAATGGAGTCCTTCTCTGTAGCTTTGGATAAGAAACATTGAACAGTAGAAGCACTAGTAGAAGCATTAGACATATCTAGAACATACAAGTCATTATATCTAGATGCGGACATTAATACCTTCTCCTCTGGAATATCCATTTCTTTCTTCAGAATGTAACATTTGCGATTGTCAAACATGACTTGAAGCCCTTGTCACAAATCTGAGACACAGAAAGCAGATTGTTTTCTAATTGCTGAACAAAGTTGACATTGTCGAACCTTACCTTTTCATTACCTACTTCTCCCTGAGTGGTAATCTATCCTCCTTTGTTACCAGCAAAGGAAACGTGTCCCCCTTTAATTTGTTTGACATTGAAAAGGAGAGACTTGTTTCCCGTCATGTGCCTGGAAGCTCCGCTATCTACGATCCATGTATTTGTAGACGCACTATAGCGGACAACCTGCACATATGTGAAAATCATCAGTTAAGGAGGGGGACCCAAGCCTTGACTGGCTTGGGTTTCCCAGAGGAATCTACCATCATGAATTCGACCCACTGTCCTTTATCAGTGGGTGGAATCTCAACTTTCAGCTTGTCCTCGCTTTCAGACACATCAGTCGTTTTGGCTTTCCACAAACCATCCCTGTGAAAGGATTGTTTGTGGTAAACCTTAGACTGATTTACAGTTTGAGCATATGGTTTAGATTCAGAAACAGGTTTTGCCACTGGCATCACAGACTTGTCAGTAACTTGTCTGTGTTGCCTTTGGCGTGGAGGAGACGAAAACGACCTAGAAGGTGTTTTAGACCTAATAGGTGTTTTCGATCTAACAGGAGTCTTAGATCGCTGTTTTGAATCTAGATGAACTTTGTTGTTCAGCTCAACCTTAATTCTTGGAGTCTGATAGCGAGGACAATTTGTTGAAATATGACCGCGCTGTCCACAAGTATAACAGGACCTCCATTCATCAGGGCTAGGAGATCTCTTATGGGGCGGTGAGTAAACTTCAGGTTCTTTCTTTTTGTTCTCACTTTTAAGACTTTCACCTCCCTTGACAAATTTAACTTGTTTAACATTATGTGTGTTTTGTCTTGAAAGATGATGGATTTCTTGTTTCACTGATTTAGATTGAGTATTTTTGGAAATGTTAGGTTGTGTGGTAGTCGAATTTTGACCCAACCCAAGAGATGCTTGAACATTCTCTTCCACTCGTTTGCCAGTGATTTGTGTGCCAGTTGTGCTTGATGTAGAAGCTGTCTCGTCAGGAACCGAAGGGGCAGAGTTAACTGCTGTATCCGGATCACTGACCAGAGGAGTTGTCACCACATGATCCTTTATGGGGTTCTTATTGATTGGACGTTGTTTGGTGTTTAACAAGGTCTCATGTGGTGGCGGCACAACTTTGTATCCCAAACCTTCCCCGTTGTTGCGCTCTTTAACCAAGTTTTTCAAAATGTGCGAGGAGATCGCAAGACTATGAAGTTTTTTTAAGACTCATTTTCAACTTGTAAAATTGTTTTATCCTTTTTAGTTTCTTCAATGGTCTTTAAATAGAATTTAATATCATTCTCTTGGTTGAGTGCAACAACTTCAGTCTTCTTTAATTGTTTCTTTAATGCTTCAACCTTTTCCTTATAGCTGTTCTCATTTTGTTTTAACACTTTGTTAGCCTCTGTGCACAATTTTAGGTCATTTACTAAGTTATCATTGTGATCTAATAACCTAGCAAATTTTAAGTCAATCCTTTTCCTAAATTTTTCACAATCGACACAAGCATGTCTAGCAAAGAGTTCGTCTGTGGATTCTACCTGTGCAGATGAGGACGTTCCAGCCATGAAAGCATTCTGAGACGCTGGTTGTGCTTCAGATTCAGCATTCAGCTCATTCTTCACAATTTCATCAACAGCAGCAAAAGTCTCTTCCAAATCAGCAGTATCAATCTCAGCTGAGTTCTCCCCCTCACTCGCTGAGTCTTCATTTAAGTCTTCAACAGATGCTATGTTGGCTTCACTGTCAGATAAGAATCGGAAAGAGCAATCCTGTCCTTCATCACCTTGAGCAACCATAGCCTTGGACTCACTACTTGTTGGAGCTGTCTTCTTATCCTTATCTTGCCTGTTGAATGAGGAGAATGGATTTCCGTTCCCAGTCTTCTTAGGCTTTACACATTCCCTCTTGAAGTGGCCCTTTTCTCCACAGTTGAAGCAAGTGACTTTGGACTTGTCAAACCCAAAGGTAGTATCTTTTGTAGCCAGAGATTCTGTCCTATTTTCTTCACAAATTTTTTAGCTCTTCGTACAGCACTTGCAAGAGCCCACATAATATCCATACGTTCTAGCTCGTTCTCATCAACCTGCTCGTAGTCTTCATCAGCTAGGTGGCAGTTTCCAATCTTACCAGCCACTAACCCATCATAAGAGTGAACTACTGCAGCAAGTAGATCCATGTGTTACTTTGCAACTTCCACAGTTACTTTTCCCAGATTTTCAGTCATCAACTTTGGAGATTGAGTAACTGTTGAACTTTGTAGAACCCCAGATGCACCACATGATTCACTAGCAGATGATGAGCCTTGATCAGAAGATAATGATGCATTTGACACAAAAGCAGTATGCAGAGGAGCGCTGGAGGATTTGGAAGCAGAGGTAGACGTAGGAGTAACATTGTAGAGTGTAGGGTCTTATGCATAAGAACCCTTCTTTCCTTATACTTATGTCTAACCTCTTCCTCTCGCAGTTTCAGGATAAAGTCATTTATATCCAAAGTCTCGAGAACTGAATTGTATCTCAAGGTGGAAATAAATGAATCCCATTTTTCTGGAAGACCATCAGCCAAACTAGAGACTTTTTCTTCTTTAGACGTGGTTACCCCATGATTGTGAAGTTCACTCATCAGATGATAGAAGCGGTCAATAATGTCGTCCAAGCTCTCATTCCTAATAGCAGAAAAATTATCAAACTCTTTTTAAGTACTTTAGCCTTCAAAGACTTCAGAGTTGAGCACCCTTCATATCGTTTCTCGAGAGCTTTCCAGAATTTCTTGCTTTGTTTCTGATCAGAATACTGATGGAAGATCTCTTTAGGAATAGACTGGTTGAGCATCGCGTAAGCCTTCTTTTCAGAATTATAGGCAGTCTTTTGAGCATCAGTCATTCCACTCAACGTTAAAGGCAAACCATCAGCACCAACTGGCATGGTGTAACCAGTTTCAATAGCATTCCAAAGATTAGTGTCCACACCATTGAGATGAATCTCAAACCTCTACTTCCACTGCAGGAACTCATCAATAGACAGAAGCTTAGGTGGCTTATTATGGTTACCAATCTCATTCTCCAGAAGCAGTAAGGTCTGGATCCTTGAGTCTTTCCCTGCTGAGAACGTGAAATTTTCAAAGTCCATAATGAATTTGACTGAGTAGGCGACTGGAAAGGGCGACTGGGGAGCGACTGAGATACAATCGTGCGATTGAACTTAGTCGTACGACTGTGCAGGCGACTGACACTAACAGTGTGCGATTGAAACTCAAACGGGCGAGTGGACAGATGATTATGACACTTAAGCGACTGAACAGACCGAATGACTCAACCGGGCGATTGAACAAGTGAATTACTCAATCGGACGATTGAACTGAGCGACTGGACTTCAGTCGTACGATTGAGATAATCGTGCGACTGGGACGGCTGAGATCGAGGTTTTTTGCAACTTTTGACCTAAAACGCAAGTTTTGACACCCTAGACGGCTGAAAGTCGAAAAATATTGATTTTTCAGAACATGCACACGTAAAGACTTGATTTTTAGCTGAAAGATTGGATCTTTTTGCGTAAGAACATTGACTTGACCAAAAACTTGATTGAATCCACGAAGAATCAAGAGCCTATGCTCTGATACCACTTGTTAGGACCGTGTACGTATGGAGTACTAACTGATTCTTCGTTATACCGGATCAAATAGTGCGGAATCCTATTTGATTGGCGATCCAATCAGGGAGAACGTAATCAAGATCAAACCTAACGATTAGAAGACGTTAAGAACTGACTAGGAATGATCTGGGATGTTCTATGAACTTGGAATGGACGAACAGGACGCTCTGGGTCGACTAGGGTTTTCAATATTCGAAGTGTTATGTTTTTCCACGAATTAAGTGGTATTTATAGGTTCAGCTATCATTCGTACGACTGAGCCAAGCGACTGGCACATAGTCATACGATTGGTTCATTCGGACGACTGAGTCAGTCTCATGACTCAATCGTACGATTCACTCAATCACCTGGTTCAGTCGTGTGACTGGCCCATTCGCATGGTCCAGTCGTGCTACTGAATCAGATTACTTAGTTAAACACATTCTTGAACCTTTGATAGTTCAAACCTATGTCTAACAACCGTAAACCTATATAACATTGTCATATATGCGTGTACTAATAATTAATATATAGATATAACATGTAAACAACCAATAAACATAAATAGAAGAGATTCTCATTATAATTATCAAACATTACATATGTGTTACAAGAAAAAGTTCTATTACATTGTAGCTCACTAGACTAGAACTGGGGACATGTGTACCAATAACCCTTCCTTAACCTGGATACCTTAAGGATTTCATATATCCCATTAAGAATTTTCTACCCTATAAGAAACCTTGATACATTAGGGTACTACCTATGATAGGTGCACCCGAGTAAACCATGAAAGTATGGAACCTTTTTGGGAGTTGGCTATTAGGACCACTGAATGTCAAGTACTAAGAATATTAGAAACCAAAGGTGTGCACATAAATTAGGACTTAAATCCTGGAGAGATACTTATCTCATTGCACAGTTGACTTTTCTCACTATATGAAACTACTTCTGTTAGCTATACACTTGATACGACTTGTGTCGTTACATGAGACAACTGCTACAATGATACTTGTTGGAATGATGATACTTGTTTATATGCCTCATTTGTAAGATGATACATGTTGGAATTTAGTGATAAGATTTTAACCATGATGCCTTTTGTTTGTTCTGCTCCCTAGGATAGCATGTACCTGAATGCTCATTTGTTGCTTGATTTGCTTAAACTTACTTTGAAACAATTTCTGGGTTAACTTGAATGATTAGCATAATTGGAATCTAAGTGTGCTTAAATGCAGATGATGACTAAATGAAAAATTTTAACTCCAGGACCTAAATACACAAAACTTGGAACTTATGATGGGAATGACTAGAATGATAGTGTAAGGTAAATTGACGATTTCGGGTGCACACGTAATGGTGAATTTACAGGTACACTTGAATTCTGGTGGGCCCTGTCATGTAAACTAATATCAATGTAAAACACTTAAAGAACCAATAAATAAAAGAATAAACATAAATATTTGGAATATATTCAATAATTTTAGGTTCAAAACTTTCATGCTGGGCGAAAACCATTTGACACTTGAAGAGCTACCAAAGACGATGTTGCGGTAACTATTCCTTTCTCTTCTTTTCTTTTCTTTTATTCTACTCTCCTAGTGGAACTATGATGATAAGACCATCAGACTCTGAAGATCATTAAATGATGTTCTCAAACTTAACTGGTCTCGTGCTGAGAGTACGATACTTCACCTAAGTTATGCGTGTACTTTAGCGATATCGTTCATCCTTTTTGTGATGCCCAAGGATTTCTTCCCACCTATTACAGAATTAATTTCAACTTTGTCCGTGTCGTAAGAGACTCCCTAACATAAACTCTACAACCGAGAATAGATTGGAGTAATGGACTGTCAAGAAGCACGTCATGTAGTCAATGACATAGAAGACTTGTCACTTCTTTCTTCCTTATTAGCCATACTATTTTTAGCGATGCCTGAAATTTCCTTCCTACCCAACATTGAATTCGTCAAAACATCCTCAGCATAGTGGAAGACTCTCTAACAAGGCTTGTGCAACGGAGAACATACCGGAGTAATAAATTTCCGAGAAACACCTCTTGTGGTCAATGACATAGAAGACTTGTCACTTCTTTCTTTCTTAGTGGTTCACACTTCATAGGATCTTCCGGATTCTAGAATTCCTCTTATCATTTTCTCAAAGCCTTTGAGGACTATGACTTCTCTCTACCTATTCATTGTAATGGAACCACCTAACTCAAAGGAATATTCTTAATATCAGCTCCGATTGTGATTGATAATCACCTTTCTTAATACTACGCTCGTGAAATCTTTCATCATCTTCAACCGTTAGTCATCTAATGACAATCTTCACATGAAACTTAGGTTGAACTATTTTGACCCTGCTTTTAACCGACCGTGTTGTTGGTAAATTTCTGAGCACCAGACTACGCATGAAATGAATCCTTGTTTAAAATCCAGATTCTTCGGAGATAAAGATCCAAGCACTAGGGTTAATTGCCGAAAAAAAATAAAGCTAACCTTTCAGATTCAAGACAAAAATCTAAACTTACAACTTCTTTGGATCCCTGATTTTTCCACTCACCCTCTGTTCTCGATTTATTCTCTTAACGAGTAGTGCTACTCACCCTAAACCCACTATCATGACCCTCATCTTTGGAAACGCGTGATAGCCGATGCGGAAAACTTTAAAACCTTGTAAGATATCTCTACTCGGAGATCTCAACTATTTGAGAGATAAGTTCGTGATTCGAGCACAAAGATCTGAAGTAGAGTACGATCTAGAACTATACGATAAGTTATTAGAGTGGTAGTTAACCTTCTTGTGCTAGGAAGCACCTTGATAAAGTCCTAAACTTATTCGAATCGATACGGTCGATAATAATGAAGAATTCATGGGAAGAACTCATGGTCGAACTTAAAGGATGATATTGCTCAAAAGATGTATTAAGAAGCATAGAAGATCAGCTACAAGAAATCTCATGTGTTAAATCACTTGAGATCCAACTACAACGAAGTGATAAACATGCAGCAAATTGTAGACAAAGAAAGTCTGCATAATCACCCCCGATCGTATGCGTTAGTGTTATTTCTCTCTAAATTTTCAAACCTCTCCTAAAGTGATTCTCTAATACCTCACCCTAGAATGCTCCGTACCGTCGGAAATTCGAGCAAAAGTCTTACTCTCATATCTCGTGGAACAATAGATATGCTTATAAGAAATTAGAATCTAAATACAGTTACTTGCTTCACAAATAGAACCTCTGCAGGACACAGTTACCTTGTAGAATAGAGACCGAGGAAGAGGTCATCTAGAAGGTTGACCTTAATTGGGAAGCATAATGAAGAAATTAGTGGGAACGTTTGCAACAATTCTGTAGCTTAAGACAATAGAGGAGGTTGCTCTTAAGGAAATTGAGTCGGAGAATGGAAGTAAAATATATAAATGGAGGTACTGGACTTGAAGCTTATGTTAAGGAGCTGGTGGAAGGAAAGCAGATTCAATATCTGTTAGATAAACGGTTCATAAGACCTGGTATGTCGTCTTGAGGAAACTTAATGCTCTTTGTAGAAGGAAAATAGAATGCTCCAGTAATGGATGGACTTAATGCTCTTGAAATAGAATGCTCCAGTAAGGAAAACAGAAGGATAAGTGATATCATCTTCCTAGAGATGATAACCTGCTTAATCAATTTCAAGATGTTACCTACATCTTAATTGTTATCAGTCGTGATTATAAGGAAAACGACATTACAAAAGTAGCTGTTAAAAACAAGATATGGCAAGTACGAAGGTTGTGGTCAAGCCCGTGTGGGAGGACCTACACATCTCATGTAATCAGGAGTCTCATGAATAGGATCTGTAAGACATAATTAGACATGTCTGTCATTTTGCCACTACTACAAAGCACGAAATTCGAGACAAATCGCTATAGTTGAAACTATAAAATTCCAGGAAGAAGTAGAACCCCAGTGAGATGCGTTAATGCTTAGGGTCAGGAGAAAGTTGTAGAAGGATTAATAGAAATTTCATTCATGTAGTTATACGACTGGCACTGTTATCCTTGGAGAAAAGCGGAATTCATTTGGGCGCGAATAAGAAAGTTTCAGATGTGTGTTGATGCGACAGTACAAGACAATTTTCTAGTCGCCCGATTGAAGCTGAGAAAATATATGGAGAGATACATTAAGCATGAACTGGAAACTTCCGTAAAATAAAAGGATGCACCTGGATACATTATCGATGCGACACTACCAACTACACATCAGAATACTAGACAAAGCACAATAGGGTGATCGACAATCGGTAATGTCAACCGCGTTCGCAAGTGCTAATAGGAGGCCATCATCCGCATTGTCCTAAGACATCCGTATTACCAAATGCGAGAGAACAAGTACTGACCGCATTTGTATCTGCTTACCCTCGTTGACAAATGCAGATAACCTACAGTTAGGCTTTCCTTCTATTACCTACACCGTATCATTTCTTGAACTTGTGATTCTACCAGCATCAGTTCACGTGAATATGTGTATATAGCATATCCCATTTCGGGGAAACTGTTGTCATGCGTCAGATAAGATCAACGGATCTACTTGAAGACTGAGGTTCTGATATACAGAACCGTTCCGGAAAAGGATGCATACTAGAAGAAGCACGTAGTGGAAGAAAGGGGTTGTGTTCGTAAGGGTGGCTGGAATTGATGGTTGTTGACTGTCGGTTGTGATGAATGTTGGTTGTGATGGAAGATCTTGGCTGTAATTGTTAACAACCATGGTAAGAGCGTCGATGGCAGTCGATTTAGGGCACCCGAAGGTATACAAAACCTAGGTGGTGTTCACAATTATGGGTTATTCCCATCACAAAATTTTAACCTTTTATTAATTGTACAAAAAAGCATGCTTCACAATTTGTATAAAATTTAAATTTAACAAATATTAATTGTTAAATGTTGTACAAAAAAGTTAAATTTTGTAAAAATGATGGTTTCTCTACAACACTCTTTTAAAATCAAAAGAATGTTTTGGTATCGATATCGCTAAAGTATGAAAAATTTAACCTAAAGTGTTAAATGATCAATTTTGTACGATTGTTAAATGATCTGATTGTGAAGCCAAAAACCTGTTCATAATTTGACTCACTGATCCTATCAAGCATGATTCTAACATTCGGATAGTTACTCCAATCAAAATCAAACCTGATTATTTGACACCTAATCATCAACATTTGTCCTGGGATGCTCAGCTAAATAACTTTAAATCTTCAAGACTCATACCATGAGTGTATCACACTCGAAAACAATGTTAGCAATACTAAAACTTCCAGGACGAAATTTCTTAAAGGAGGGAAGAATGTAACACCTCCGAAATCCAGCCCAATTAGAAAGCCTAATGTATTATAGGACCCAATAAAGGTCCGGATTGATTTGGACTTACCAAAGAAACCTTGCAAAACGAAACTAGCCTTTTTGGGCCCAATAAGCCCAATAAAGGCCCGAACTTATAAAAAGGCCCATTTAAGGCCCAAATACACGTTTAGGAACTAATTAAACAAGAAACAATGAAGCAATGAATTATTAGGTGATTTGAAATAACTATGGAAAGATCCAAACTAAAAACAGATTCAGAACCCATACCGGGTAAAATCCGGCAATTTACCGCGTACTAATGTCTGAATTCCATCAGAAATTCATAAAATGGCTTGTCATCCAATCTAAATCATTGTTAACCTTAACTAAAATCAGAAGTAATGCTTGCTAAAAGATTTTTCGTCAAACATGCATAAGCAATGGAAATACGTAACCGAAACGTGAATATCGGTTTCCGCTGGCATTTAACTGACGCCTGTTATGGCCACCGAGCCTCATAACTCCGTAAATATTCGTCTAACCAATGTTTATTATCATAACATATTAAATTGGTGAGTGAAACGTTGTCTGGAATAAATGCGTTCCGTAACGCGACCGGGACGCGCGTCGATCTGGAATTAGGTCAAAACCCGAGAATTCATCGGATAAGAGTTTAACACGACTAACATGGGAAGTTAACGCGCAAAATATCATTTTAATACTTAATTGCATATAATTCGATGCTAAAAAGATCATAATATCGCTCATTCGATAAAAACGTATAAAACCATTTAACATGTTAATACGCGATAATTTACAAACTCGTTTAATTATTCGGTATGTTCTAAATGCGATAAAGTCAATAATCTCGAACACTTATGACATTTTATATAAATTGAAACTAACGAGAAACGAATTTAAACGTTACGTGAAAATCTTAACGGAACGTGTACGAACCGAACCCGTTTCTTTAACCCTACTATATAAGCACATTATTCTCCATTTTAGGGTTTCACAAATCAAAATTAGGGCTGAGAGAGAGAGGCAGAGAAAGAGAGAGGTGGTTGCAGCCCGCTTTCCCCTTCCCCCTTCCCTCTTCCGATCTCCGGCGACTAAGGCCTCCGGCCACCTTGACGACGAGTGACTAGGACGGTCGCAAGGATGGTGATGTAAGAAGATGGTGGTTCTTGCGCTGGAGGTCGTTCTGGTGGTTCTCAGCTCCTATGGTGGCTGATTTGGTGGTGGGTGTCGGCCACAGCTACTTCCGGGTAGTCTTAGGAACCACACATGGTAGAGGCGAGGTTCCGTAATGGTGAAACTCGGCTGTTAGAGGCGATAATTAAGGGCCCTAAGGCCATAACAGCCATCAATCGATCTCAAACAACTGCGACATGCATAGTTTGGCAGTTAGAGGATCTGTGTCGATGGTGGTGGTCGGACTGTTGTCGGTGGCGGTGTAAGCCCGTGATGACAGTGGGGTTAGTGGGTTGTGATGTCGGTGTATTAGGCTGCTGCGATGGTTTCCGAGGGTGGAAATGATGGTAGATGTGTAGGCTGTGGTTAGGGGTCGTGTCTGTGGTGGTGGTGTTCATGGCGGCAGAAGTAACGGCTGGTGGTGATGCAGTAGTAATGGTGTCGGCTGTCGGTTGTGGGAGTCATGGCAGTGGTTGTTGTTGTTGGTCGCGGCTGTGGATGTCGAGATTGTGAAGGCCGACCTCGGGTGTGGCCGTGATCTTAGTGTTGTTGGTCGTGGATAATGATTGTGGCTGCGATGGTTAGTGGTGGTCGATGTCGGCAGTCATGGTATGGCTGTGATGGTGGTTGTGCTTACGTAGGCTGTCAAAGTGGTTGTTTTGATAATGGTTGTGGTGTTGGTTGATAGATGGTGATAGGTGGGTTTTGGGTGTGGTTGTCAGTGAGGATTCTAGCCAACTAGGAGGTTCTAGCAATGACAAAGGTGGTTCATGGTGGACAGTGGCTGCATGTGGTGGATGGTGATGGTTAAACCTTAGTCAAAGCTGGTAAAACATGGTCAACAGGCAGTCAACGGAACGAGAACGCAATTAAATCCCGTCGTAAACGAGTGGGTTAGAATACATAACTGAGTGGAAGGTAATATCGCACGCGCAACGCATTCAAATTGAATTATAATTTGCACACGTGTTATTTGAGCTCTAATTAATTAAAGGATTAAATTATAAAATACGTGAATTATAAACAAAAAAGAACGTCACTTGTTATAATTATCTGATTTTAAATGGATGGTTTGGACTTGAGATTTAAATAACAACGTTATTTATTCGAAATCAACCTATATAAATATATGAAGCATTACATTTTGGGGAAATGGTTATAACATGTCATCGATTATACAAAGAAATTGATTTCATGTCACGTTAAATCGTTACAAGACTTAGAGATATAAAATACATTTAAATACGATTGTGCGTTTGTATATATATATATATATATACAATAGATATTTAGGTTAACCGGTATCTACAAGTTTCATCTAAGATAAAAGACCTAAAATGCTATAATGATCCATCATCATGTTGTTATTAATTGCCGGTCATCTCATTGTTATTGACATAAATATTAGTTGTAACACTCTTTTTATACAAATTATCGTCAATCAAGTTAACAAATACGATATAAACGCGAGCATTATAAACATCGTTTAAAACATTATATATTACCTATATTTTTAATGCAAGTTATTTATAAAGATTTGGAATCCATGATATAAATTGATTTTTCGACATTCTTCATACAAAGACACAATTCTTGATTAAATGCATAAATTAACCTAATGTACACGAATCAATTCATGACAATTAATAAATACGCAAGAAGCTAATGTATACTAAGAGTACTAATCACCAACCTTAAGTCAACTAAAGAGCTCAACCGCACGCATGTAATAACATCATGCTAATTCTAAACGTGAATCTTATATGTTCTAGTTAGGATTGCTTTGTTGGTGATCATCACTTTTCTTTATCAAAGCTCTGAAATTATATAAGGATGCAACGTGAGTTCTCGTGTTCCCCTTTTCACTTTGGTTTTGGGATGAAACATGCTCTTTTAAACTGAAACTTTTATTTGTGAGTTCTAGTGTCCCCTTTTTACTACTGTTTTGGGGATGAAGCAAGCTTTGTTTGAATTGAAACTATTAACTATACTATTTTATAATGCTTGTTTGTTGTGGTTATTGTTGATACATGCTGATACGTAAATCACAATTATTAATTCTTTTCAGAACCGCTTGTTTTATATGGATAGATCTATTTGGGGAATCCCCCAAGCACAGTGGCTCCCGCTACAGGGAGGTACCCCACTAAGATCCTGAGGGGTCGTTTGGGCATGTAATAGGTTTTGAATAAGAAACTATGGTGAACCATTCTGGCAGGAATGGTTCACTGGTTTGAGGCTTGGTTCCTTCCTTCGGGAATATCCGGTTAAACACAAGTTTAGAAGAGGCCAACCAGGGACCAAGTGCAGGGTTGATTGTGATACCCCACGATGATTGATACTATAATGATGCTTTTAAAATCAAATGAGATTTTTCATAAGCTTTTACACTTGATTCTAAACTTTTAAATGTGGACTTTCAGAGTCCCTTTTGTTTTAAGACTTAAAGCACACATGTTTTGAAAGTCAACTAATGAATTTTAAAAAGACTTTTGTTTTCTAAAACTTTAACCACTTGAACTCACCAACTTTATGTTGACACAAAATCTTTTTGAGCTTGTCTTCAGGTACAGCTAGGGAGAATAGTTGAGCTATGGAAGATACCTAAATCCGAGGCAAGAAGTGAGGGTAGGTGTTGAAGACAAAAGTCGAGCCTAGAAGCTTTAGTTACTGAAGCATCAAGAAACCTTTACCAAAAGATTGATCATGACACCTATAGACTGTAGATTTAGGCACCTTGTGAATTGAAACAAAGCCAATATTGTGATGTAAATGTTGAAAGTTCTATTGTATTAAACCATTTAGTTTCCGCTGCATTTTGGTTGTTGTTTACTAATCGTGACGTCCCGCCTCTCTGGGCCCGGGGTGTGACAGATTGTCACACCCCGGGCCCAGGTAGGGTGGGACGTCACAGATTAGCAACAACATACATGGAAGCGGAAACAAACCAATATAAGAGCTCAAAGGGAGAGAACATCACATGGAATTTCAAGTTTTTAAAAGACACCGGGCTGGAAACAGATCCAGCCCTAAATGTTTACATGTTTCAACATAAGTTAAATAGTCATTGTATCAAATTATTGAAGTCATAAATTTGGTCACACGATTAATGCCATGGTCTCGGTGTTGAGTCTAAGTCTTCCATAACAGCTAAGAGTCTTCACAGATTACCTGAGACATGCTTAAAAGAAAATTGTGTCAACTAAAAGTTGGTGAATTCAAGTGCTTAAAGTTTCAAAACAATAAAAGCAACTCTTAAAGTCCATAATAAAGGTTTTAGAATCAAGTGTGAAAGTTTATGAAAATCTCATTTGATTTTAAAACATCATTTTTAATATCAGTCATCGTGGGGTATCACAATCAACCCTGCACTTGGTCCCCGGTTGGCCTCTTCTAAACTTGTGTTTAACCGGATATTCCCGTAGGAAAGAACCAAGCCTTAAACAGTGAACCATTCCTCCTAGGATGGTTCACCATAGTATCTTATTCAAAACCTGTTACATGCCACAAAGGACCCCTCAGGATCTAAGTGGGGTACCTCCCTGTAGCGGGAGCCACTGTGCGTGGGGGATTTCCCAAATAGATCTATTCACATAAAACAAGCGGTTCACAAAAGAATTAATGATCATGACAAAAGTATCAGCAGATATCCAAAAAGTCCCACATACAAGCATCAAATAAAGCACAATCATAGTTCATAACAAAGAGCATGTTCCATCCCAAAAACAATAAGTAAAAGGGATCACTAGAACTCACAAATAAAAGTTTCAGTTTAAAAGAGCATGCTTCATCCCGAAACCAAAGTAAAAAGGGGAACACGAGAACTCACCTTAGATATTAAGCAAAGAAATCCTTCGTGTGCCGGGAATATCTCAAGTATAGCACCCTAACATGAATATATTAAGTGATTAGCTACTGCTCTAAACCTATTTAAGGTGCATCAAGAGTGTCTAAGCCTTAGTTGGTCGGGTTCGACTTTGATTCGATTAGGGTTTGTATAAAAGTTTCCTTTTATGAAAGTTAAGGTTTCTCATACAATTAAGGGTTTATATTTTACTAAGTCCAGAATATATGATAAATATGCTAATAAAGTGACTAAACTGCTCATCGGAGTCGATTATGAAGTTTAACCAAATTTTACAATTTAGCCCCTAAAGTTTCAAAATTGATAGTTTCTACCCTTAAGTTTGGTTTCTTGTATTAGATGGCCTTTATAACCAAAAATCAGTTTCAAGAACTTAATATAACTTTATTTTAAGAATATATACTCAAATTTTCAGTTTATAGGTTCGGTTTGTAATTTACGCGTTTACCGTTGCCGGTTACGGTAAAACCGAAGGGTTTAATATGGTTGACTATGGGTTTTCATGTTTTTGAGTCTAGGTCCAGTAGCTAACTTTTAAAAGTCATTTTCATGAGTTTCTAACATTTTAAATCACAAAATTTACTCCTAGTAGTGGGAAGACTCGTTTTTAGTTTAAACCGTTAATATCCTCTTTGTACTTTGGTTTTGGGGTGCTTAAATTTAACCTTTGGCTGCATGTCTACATTTAACAAAAAAACGTTTCATATAAGGACAAATTATGATACAAATCTGTCACACCCTGGGCCCAGAGAGGCGGGACGTCACGATTAGTAAACAACAACCAAAATGTAGCGGTAACTAAATGGTTTAATACAATACAACTTTCAACATTTACATCAGAATATTGGCTTAGTTTCAATTCACAAGGTGCCTAAATCCACAGTCTATAGGTGTCATGATCAATCTTTTGGTAAAGGTTCTTGATGCTTCAGTAACTAAAGCTTCTAGGCTCGACTTTTGTCTTCATCACCTACCCTCACTTCTTGCCTCGGATTTGGGTATCTTCTATATCTCAACTATTCTCCCTACCTGTACCTGAAGACAAGCTCAAAAAGATTTTGTGTCAACATAAAGTTGGTGAATTCAAATGGTTAAAGTTTCAGAAAATAAAAGTCTTTTTAAAATTCATTAGTTGACTTTCAAAACATGTGTGCTTTAAGTATTAAAACAAAAGGGACTCTGAAAGTCCACATTTAAAAGTTTAGAATCAAGTGTAAAAGCTTATGAAAAATCTCATTTGATTTTAAAAGCATCATTATAGTATCAATCATCGTGGGGTATCACAATCAACCCTGCACTTGGTCCCCGGTTGGCCTCTTCTAAACTTGTGTTTAACAGGATATTCCCGAAGGAAGGAACCAAGCCTCAAACCAGTGAACCATTCATGCCAGGATGGTTTACCATAGTTTCTTATTCAAAACCTGTTACATGCCACAAACGACCCCTCAGGATCTCAGTGGGGTACCTCCCGGTAGCGGGAGCCACTGTGCATGGGGGATTCCCTAAATAGATCTATTCACATAAAACAAGCGGTTCACAAAAGAATTAATGATCATGACATAAGTATCAGCAGGTATCCAAAAATTCCCACATACAAGCATCAAATAAAGCACAATAATAGTTCATAAAACAAAAGAGCATGTTTCATCCCAAAAACAGTAGGTAAAAAGGGATCACTAGAACTCACAAATAAAAGTTTCAGTTTAAAAGAGCATGCTTCATCCCCAAAACCAAAGTAAAAAGGGAAACACGAGAACTCACCTGCCATCCTTATATAATTTCAGAGCTTTGATAAAGAAAAGTGATGATCACCAACAAAGCAATCCTAACTAGAACATATAAGATTCACGTTTAGAATTAGCATGATGTTATTACATGCGTGCGGTTGAGCTCTTTAGTTGACTTAAGGTTGGTGATTAGTATCCTTAGTGTACATTAGCTTCTTGCGTATTTATTAATTGTCATGAATTGATTCGTGTACATTAGGTTAATTTATGAATTTAATCAAGAATTGTGTCTTAGTATGAAGAATGTCGAAAAATCAATTTATATCATGGATTCCAAATCTTTATAAATAACTGGCATTAACAATGTAGGTAATATATAATGTTTCAAACGATGTTTATAATGCTCGCGTTTATATCGTATTTGTTAACTTGATTGACGATAATTTGTATAAAAAGAGTGTTACAATTAATATCTATGTCAATAACAATAAGATGACCGACAATTAATAACAACACGATGATGGATCATTATACCATTTTAGGTCTTTTATCTTAGATGAAACTTGTAGATACCGGTTAACCTAAATATCTATATATATATATATATATATATATATATATATATATATATATATATATATATATATATATATATATACAAACGCACAATCGTATTTAAATGTCTTTTATATCTCTAAGTCTTGTAACGATTTAACGTGACATGAAATCAATTTCTTTGTATAATCGATGACATGTGATAACCATTTCCCCAAAATGTAATGCTTCATATATTTATCTAGGTTGATTTCAAATAAATAACGTTGTTATTTAAATCTCAAGTCCAAACCATCCATTTAAAATCAGATAATTATAACAAGTGACGTTCTTTTTTGTTTATAATTCACGTATTTTATAATTTAATCCTTTAATTAATTAGAGCTCAAATAACACGTATGCAAATTATAATTCAATTTCAATGCGTTGCGCGTGCGATATTACCTTCCACTCGGTTATGTATTCTAACCCACTCGTTTACGACATGATTTAATCGCTTTCCCCTTCCCCTTCCCTCTTCCGATCTCCGGCGACCAAGGCCTCCAGCCACCTTGACGACGAGTGACTAGGATGGTCGCGAGGATGGTGATGTAAGAAGATGGTGGTTCTTGCGCTGGAGGTCGTTTCGGTGGTTCTCAGCTCCTATGGTGGCTGATCTGGTGGTGGGTGTCGGCCACAGCTACTTCCAGGTAGTCTTAGGAACCACACATGGTAGAGGCGAGGTTCCGTGATGGTGAAACTCGGCTGTTAGAGGCGATGATTAAGGGCCCTAAGGCCATAACAGCTATCAATCGATCTCAAATAACTGCGACATGCATAGTTTGGCAGTTAGAGGATCTGTGTCGATGGTGGTGGTCGTACTGTTGTCGGTGGCGGTGTAAGCCCGTGATGACAGTGGGGTCAGTGGGTTGTGATGTTGGTGTATTAGGCTACTATGATGGTTGCCGAGGGTGGAAATGATGGCAGATGTGTAGGCTGTGGTTAGGGGTCGTGTCTGTGGTGGTGGTGTTCACGGCGGCAGAAGTAACGGCTGGTGGTGATGCAGTAGTAATGGTGTCGGCTGTCGGTTGTGGGAGTCATGGAAGTGGTTGTTGTTGTTGGTCGCGACTGTGGATGTCGATATTGTGAATGCCTACCTCGGGTGTGGCCGTGATCTTAGTGTTGTTGGTTGTGGATAATGATTGTGGCTGCGATGGTTAGTGGTGGTCGATGTCGGCAGTCATGGTATGGCTGTGATGGTGGTTGTGGTTACGTAGGCTGTCAAAGTGGTTGTTTTGATAATGGTTGTGGTGTTGGTTGATAGATGGTGATAGGTGGGTTTTGGGTGTGGTTGTCGGTTAGGATTCTAGCCAACTAGGAGGTTCTAGCAATGACAAAGGTGGTTCATGGTGGACAGTGGCCGCATGTGGTGGATGGTGATGGTTAAACCTTAGTCAAAGCTGGTCAAACATGGTCATCTCACTACTAGGGATAAAGTGTTGATACCAAATCAACCAATCTGTTAAATACGTATTAATTGTGGTATCACAATTTTGTTGACAAATTGTGCAAATTTTTTTTATTTTACTTTCTACAACCTTGCCTCATCGTTAGGTAATAACAGGTTAAATTTTCATCTCGACGAGACCTTTCCAATGGTGGTAGCCTCACCTTCTAACCTGTAGCAGATTGAAAGTTATAAGGTAAAGAAGGTGGGAGCAGCTGGGTTTGGTTCGAAGGGCTGTTGGTCGTGGCTGTGAGTGGTGGCTATGTTGGTTGCGGGTATGGTGCTGAGGAGCGACGATGGATGATGTTAATGGTGGTGGTTCATGGTTTGGAACAAGTCCTACACCTGATATTGGCTCGGTTGTGGCAGTTTGGTGGGCCGTCGCGATGGGTTGTCGGTAATGGTGATGGTGGTGGCTGAAATCGTGGTTGTGTGGTTGTTGGTTATGGTTGTAATCGCGGCTACGTGGGTGTCGGTTGTTGCGATGGTTACAAAGGCTGTTGGTGGTGGTTAATAGTTGCGACTAATGGTTGTGGTTGATGTTGGCCACGGTAATGGTGGTTCCTGGTGATGGCCTATGGCGGTTTGAGGTGATAACAGCAGTGGCGATGGCTTTGATGGTTGTGATGGTTGGTGGTGGCCGACTTAGGGCACCCGAAGGCTGCCCAAGATGGCGGTGACAATGGGTTAGGCTACGGAGGTGGTTACAAGGGCTGCATGTGGTGGATGGTGATGGTAGGAGAC
This sequence comes from Flaveria linearis, assembly GCA_024085815.1. Taxonomy (NCBI): domain Eukaryota; kingdom Viridiplantae; phylum Streptophyta; class Magnoliopsida; order Asterales; family Asteraceae; genus Flaveria; species Flaveria linearis. The sequence continues at coordinate 39,675,270 of CM044014.1, forward strand.
ACAACTGAGGTGTTTGGTAACGTATATTGAGATTATGGTTGCGTTTGGGTATTAGATAACAATATACTAGTGTTTGTATATAATTTTGGTACGTTTTGGTTAGGTAAAACATCGGTCAAAGCTGGTCAAACTTGGTCAACGAGCGGACAACGGAACGCGAACACAATTAGATCAAGAGCAATTCGAGTGGGTTAGTGAACGTAACCGAGTGAAAGGTATAATCGCACGCGCAACGCAATTGAAATTGAATTATAAATTACATGTGTGTTGTTTGAGCTTTAATTATATAAAATACGTGAATTATAACGTAAATGAAAAATCACTTGATATAATTATCTGATTTAAATGGATAGTTCGAGCTCAAGACTTAGATAGCAACGTTAATTACTAGAAGTCAACCTCGATAAAATACATGAATCATTAAGTTTTGGTAAGTGGTTATAACATGTCATTGATTAAACAAATAAGTTGATTTCATGACACGTTAAATCGTTACAAGACTTAGAGATATAAAATACATTTAAATACGATTGTTCGTTTGTATATATATATATATACAATAGATATTTAGGTTAACCGGTATCTACAAGTTTCATCTAGGATAAAAGACCTAAAATGCTATAATGATCCATCATGGTGTTGTTATTAATTGTCGGTCATCTCATTGTTATTGACATAAATATTAATTGTACACTCTTTTTATACAATTATCGTCAATCAAGTTAACAAATACGATATAAACGCGAGCATTATAAACATCGTTTGAAACATTATATATTACCTACATTTTTAATGCAAGTTATTTATAAAGATTTGGAATCCATGATATAAATTGATTTTTTGACATTCTTCATACTAAGACATAATTCTTAATTAAATGCATAAATTAACCTAATGTACACGAATCAATTCATGACAATTAATAAATACGCAAGAAGCTAAGATACATTAAGGATACTAATCACCAACCTTAAGTCAACTAAAGAGCTCAACCGCACACATGTAATAACATCATGCTAATTCTAACGTGAATCTTATATGTTCTAGTTAGGATTGCTTTGTTGGTGATCATCACTTTTCTTTATCAAAGCTTTGAAATTATATAAGGATACCAGGTGAGTTTCATGGTGTAACACCTCGTAATTTTCATTAAACCAAAAGTTAACTTTGTTAAGTTTTATAAGGATTTGTTATTCATGATAATTAATTTGTTGGTTAACAAATTAATTTAATAATAATAATAATAATAATAATAATAATAATAATAATAATAATAACAATAATAATAATAATAATAATAAAATAATAATATAATCATAATAATAATAATAGTAATAATAATAATAAAGTTCAGGGGTAATTGTGTAATTTGCAAAACTTTGAAAGAAGTTTATTACATAAAATAATAAATTGAAAACCACAGGGGCCAAATATGTAAATCTCAAAAATTACCAAACCAACCCCTGCCCACTCCCGTAACTCCGGCACCGGATCCGGCCGGAGTCCGGCGGTCCTCCGGCGAACCCCAAACCGCTTCAATACTCGATTAAAAAATACGAAACTGGTCCCAAATGATTCGTAAACAAAAATCGAACACCTGACCCCACTTTAATTTGAAAACAAACTGAGTGCGATCGATCTAAACCCACATGCAACTTTCGGCCACTTTACAGCTTCTAAATCGCACTAACACTTTAATATAATCGAATTAGCTTTACCAAAACCATCCTATAAATTTTCCTAATCAGTCTACGTATTCAATTGCATCTGAAAACACACAACTAAACCAATTCGATCACCATTCTCATCGACGACTTGCAATTGATCGAACACCCCTGCTCGAACTTCAAAACCCAAATTTCCAGAGGGCTTTTGATCATTAGTATCATTGGGAACTTCCTGTGCAATTAATTCGATTAACATCACCATTTGAGTCTCAATCGAACCCGGACTCTGTCGCGACTGTTCTTCCACAAGATCACTTTCAAATCGACCTTAAACAGGTAATTGAACACATCATTACACTCGAAATCACATAGGGATTAAAAGCCATATGTTTAATTTCATTAACATAATCGTTTTGGTGTTCAATTTGAACGATTTCAGTTCTAGGGTTTATGAGATTTGGGGGAATTAGGTTTAAACTGTTTAAAAGGAATTGCAAACCAGGAATATCGCGGCTGTATGCCTTTGGTTTACTGGTTTGTGTGTGGGATTATGGACAGGAGGTCACGGGTTCGAACCCGGCCCCCAACATTTATTTTTTTAAAGCGTTTTTTAGCCTTTTAAAAATACAGAAAAATTACTAAAAATTATAAAAATAATTTTTATAAACTTTGTTTATTTTAGAAGTTATATAATTATTTTCTGGAAAATTATTTGTTTAAAAACCTTTTATTATTTATATTTTAATAAATAATACAAATGTATAAATAGTTATTTTTATAAGAATGGACTTTAAATAATAATTATCAAGTTATTAATGGACATTATATAATTTTAATTAATCATGATAAATGTAGGAATTATATTTTATAATTTCACCAGTTATTTACAAATACAATTATTATTATTATAATGATCATGCCATTATTATTATTAATATCAATATTGGTAATGTTATTAATACGTGGTGTTGTTTGTATATCAAATCGTGTGTGTCAAACTGAACCGAACCGAATTTAACCAATATATTTATGCGCAATGGACACATTTTAAAGACTTAGTTACAATAAATCATAGGTGTTGATCGTGTTTAATCGTGCATTATTCTTTGAAGCTCTTGTTGCTTTCATTACATCAATTCAAGGTCAGCCCCACTTTTACTTATATACTCTTTTGGGGGAGAGAAACATGCTGTTTTCATAAACGTTACATTACATTGGATTTTTGTAATACTGCATATACTTGATACTATGGTGTTATACTTTGCCCTTCGGACCGTTAATATGGACCTAGCGAGGTGATTGTTAGTAGTACTACTGGGATTGACATACCCCACCCGGGCTAGTCGCGCTAGCACAACGTTCGTCAAACGGGTGAACGGTTATCCTAATTACAAGTGTTGTGGTGTGTGATCCATAGCCGGGCCTACTTTATTATTGATTACATGTCAGCTCGGTCGCGACTTCATACACATAGGGATCATTATGGATTAGCTACCCATTGTATGCTTTGATTACAAAATCCAAGAATTTCAATACTGATACATACGGTTTTCTGATAAACCTGTGAACTCACCAGTCTTGTACTGAGATTTTGCATGTTTTCTCTTAGGACATTGATATGGCACGTTTACGAGCACAGCATCTACAGCATGTCATTCCGCATTCACCACAAACTGTTTTCAAGATTTAATTTGCATTTACTTTACATAAATTGGATTGGACGCGTGTTTGCGTGTTCCAAAACTATTGCTAAATGTTTTACTGTATTGCTAAATGTTTTACTGTATTCGCTTCCGCAATACTTAAACATAATGGGTTTGTTTCATTATTATTAAGCAATCTATATGTTTTGTAATTATCGAGTCGTTTGGTGTAACTGATGCTTATCTGAGATCCTGGTTATGTCACACGCCTGACGGTAAAACCCCATTAGCGGATTTTGAGGGTGTGACAGATTGGTATTAGAGCATTAGTTATAGCGAACTAAAATGAATTCTGCATCTCATTTGCATTGCATTTTAGACTATAGCTGGATTTGCATTAGTTACACACACATAGATTATTAAGTTGTGCTTACTTAATTTGGTTGCCTGAGAACTTTTGCTTTAACATATCCCTGTGAGCTTACGACTACAGTGATGGTGACTCCGAGTTGCTGTGAGTCACGGGAGATTTGTGTGCATTTGACATCGCCTAAATGTTCTTCATGATTTGTGTGACACATAGACACCTGTATTCTGGATCTCCTGGCAAAAGGCCTTCGGGCTAAGGCAAGCATATCGTATAAATCTCATTGTGAGACCAGTTATGCTTACCTGGGGATTTCTGGGATGAGTGATAAACTATGGTCAATACACAAATCTCTAAGGCAAATGGGTCAAATTGCCTTGGCGTGTCAACGATTCCTGAACCTTACTGATCCTCGTATACTTTGATTGATCAACCCCGATATAATACTTACCTATTTGGTACTTCTATAGTTGATGACCACTGTACTTGACAAGATATGTTAGCCTGATAGGAGGAACCAGGGGTGATCATGCAAAGCAAATTACCATTACGGGTGCACACGTAATTGTAATTTGTCGTGCATGCTAAGTCCGGTGAATCTGGTCGGGTGTTAACATTGTAGTCAGTATAAGTCATCATTCCTACACCTTGAGCAAGAAAGTCTCGGTCTTCATAGAACATTGCCACTGATGTGGAAACTATCTATCAGTTCTACTTGTAGGAATGCTCACCCTTACCTTGAATTTGGACGAAATTCAAACCATGACATTTGTGTTAATCCCACGGATTCGGACTGATTCTCTAGCTTGTCTATTTCTTTAAATCCTTGTATTTCTCTTCCTTTTCATTTCAAGACAAAAGGTCTATTTTCATACGACTGATAGCTTTTGATATTTGGTAATTTAAAGAATGTCTGGAAGAGGACGTGGACGCGGGAGAGGTAACATCTCAATGACGCCTGCAGAATTGGCAGCGATAATCAATCATAGTATTACCGCAGCGTTGGCAAACCAACACCCTCCACAGCAGAATCCTATTGGACAACCGACTTGTACCTACAAGTCCTTTATGGACTGCAAGCCTAACCCGTTCAATGGAACTGAGGGAGCGGTGGGACTGCTCTGTTGGTTCGAAAAGCTGGAGTCGGTGTTCGAAATATGCAACTGCCCTGCTGGAATAGGGTAAAATATGCTGCTGGCACACTGGATGGTGCTGCTCTGAGCTGGTGGAACACACAAGTTCAGATGTTGGGCGTTGAAGCTGCAAACGCCATGACATAGGAAGAATTCAAGAATTTGCTGAAGGAGGAGTACTGTTCACGAGATGAAGTACAAAAACTGGAAACCGAATTTTGGAACCTGAAGATGGTAGGTTCTGAAATCGAAGCCTACACAACTCGTTCTCACGAGTTGGCTACTCTGTGCCCTACTATGATTAACCGAGCTTACAAACGGGTTGAGAGGTACATTGATGGGCTAGTTATAGAAATACAGAGCATGGTCACCACTGCAAGACCAGCTACCATACAGGAGGCTATCCAACTTGCGTACAAGCTGACGGATCAGGCCGTCGCACAGGGCAAGCTACCCCCGCGAGGTGCTGCATCGGGTTCCAAGGAGAACAAGAGAAAATGGGAACCTCCTGCCGGTGGGAAGCAATCATCACCCTTCCCTTATCAACAACAGCAACACAAGAAGTTTAATCCGTCCCAATCTTCTCATTCGGGCGGCTATCATGGAAATCTCCCAAAGTGCAACAAATGTCAGCTCCATCGTACTGGGCAGTGCACAAGGAACACTTGTGAGAGGTGCGGGAAGTTTGGGCATGTTGCCAAGTATTGCCAGGTAAACATCTCGGGAAAAGCACTTCAACAACAGCGAAACCACAATCAGACTGTGTGTTATGAATGTGGTCAACCCGGAAACTTTAAAAGGGATTGCCCGAGATGGAAAAAGAATGGTGACAATGGTGCTGCTGATAAGCCCAAAGACAACAACAATGGTGGTGGCGGTGGCAGAGGCAGAGCCTTCATCATGGGTTCAGGTGAGGCTCGAAATGACCCTACTGTAGTGTCTGGTAGATTCACTATTAATGGATGTAATGCCTCTATTCTATTTGACTCTGGTGCTGATAAGAGTTATGTGTCCACCAAGTTTAGTAAAACACTAGGAATGGTGCCTACTGACTGGAGTTCTAAGTATGCCATAGAAATAGCCGATGGTAGGACGATAACAGCAACACAAGTGTTTAAAAACTGTAAGCTAGGCTTATCCAGACACACTTTCTGCATAGACCTTATTCCTGTCACACTAGGAAGCTTCGATGTAGTAGTCGGGATGGATTGGTTATCCCAGAACAGTGCTGAGATCGTTTGCGAGGAGAAGCTGATCAAGTTGCCTATTTCGGATGATGAAGTTCTTACAGTGGAAGGTGAAAAGGTGGGTGCGGTGGTTGGCATCATATCATATTTGAAGGCTCGGAAATGTCTCAGAAAAGGACACCTTGCCTTGTTGGCACTTGTTACTGAAACAAAGGCGAATGAAAGGCGAATTGAAGATATTCCCGTTGTTAGAGACTTTCCTGAAGTATTTCCCAAAGACCTACCTGGCCTTCCTCCACACAGACAGGTGGAATTCCAGATTGAATTAGCACCTGGAGCAGCTCCGATTGCTCGGGCGCCGTACCGTTTGGCACCGAACGAACTGCAAGAGCTGTCTAAGCAATTGCAAGAATTGTTAGAAAAGGGATTCATACATCCCAGCTCTTCACCCTGGGGAGCTCCAGTACTTTTCATTAAAAAGAAAGATGGAACCTTCAAGATGTGTATTGACTACCGTGAACTGAACAAGGTGACAATCAAGAATAGGTATCCACTTCCACGCATTGATGATTTGTTCGACCTGTTGCAAGGATCTAGATACTATTCCAAGATTGACTTGAGATCTGGTTATCATCAGTTGAGGGTTCGAGAGGAAGATATCTCCAAGACTGCGTTTCTGACACGCTATGGGCACTACGAGTTCACCGTAATGCCTTTTGGGTTGACCAATGCCCCAGCAGTTTTCATGGACCTCATGAATCGTGTCTGCAAACCTTATTTGGATAAGTTTGTCATTGTCTTCATTGATGTCATACTAATCTACTCCCATAATAAGGAAGATCATGAGGGACATTTGAAGACCATACTGGAATTGCTGAGAGATGAACAGCTTTACGCGAAGTTCTCAAAATGTGACTTGTAACACCCGAAAGTTTGACTTTTTGGCAAGCTGTGCGACTGAGCCTCAGTCGCCCGGGATTTATGCGACTGGAGGTTCAACCGCATGCTATTCGGCCGATTGAAGCTCAACCACACGATTGGAGTTCAACCGCCCGAATGAAAGACGAGCCGCATGGAACATATGCGACTGGGGTCCAATCGCATGGTGTTCATGCGACTGAAGGTCCAGTCGCCCCTGGACCAGATGCGATTGAGCTATGGGTATAAAAGGGGAGCAGCTCTCATACTCCTCCCAACACTTATCATTTTCAGTCGGGAAGAGCAGAGAGCGACCGGGAGAAGAGAAAGAAAGAGGGAAAGTGCTGACCGAGCTCCGGATTTGTCGAGAAGCTAGCCAAATCGAAGGTCATCAACTCCTACCTGTTATTGTGAGTTCTAAGACCCCTCTTTTTACACGTTTTGAATGATTTTGGGGCTGGATCACATATAAACCCTAGTTTTGAATAGTATGTTTATTTGACCCATTTGGGTGAAATCTTGAGTAACGTGTTTATGGTATGAATTAGGACTTGCATTAGCTTGTTTAAGGTCCTAATATGATTCCCTGAGGTTTAGGAAGGCTAATTTGGGCTAGAGACGAGTTTGGAAGGGTTTAAGACCCGTAGGTCGCGGCTGCAGTTCGTGAAGAACTCCAGTCGTTGCCCAGTTAGGGTTATGCGACTGAAGGGCCAATCGGCCGAATGAGGATTAGATGATGTTCAATCGCACGATTGAGGCTCGGACGCACGATTGAGCCTCAGTCACCCGATAGGCTATGCGATTGGGGGTTTCGGTCGCATAGGTCCAATCGCAGGGTGGTTCAGTCGTACGGTTAAGAGTTAGTCGCATATAACCCTGTCGCATGGTGTCTAGTAGTACGGAAGAAGGTCCAGTCGCACGATTGTATGCCCATTCGCATGACAGCCCAATCGCACAGTCCAGTCGCATGGAGGACATGCGACTGGGATAGGTTCAGTCGCCCATGAAGGGCTGATGTGAGTGATGATGCTATGTATGATTACGTATGTATGATGCTATGTATGATGATGAATGCATGATGATGAATGTATAATGGATGTGTATGTTCCTTGTGATTGTGTATCTTTATCTTTCCGAAACTTTACGAATAACGAGAATGAATGAATGAAGTATTATGTAACGTAAAGTGAAAGATAATGAAAGAGGAACATGATGACGAATGCATGTATTAACGAATGAACGAAAAAGAATGATGATGAATACATGCATTAATGAACGAACGAATTAAGTCTTGCAGCATTGAATAACGCGATTGGTCGTTCTCTGTGATCGACCATGGTCATGGTACCTCTACCGCTTACCTCTAGTACCGTGGCATACGTTTTGTTGTTCATATGTTGACTTCGGCCCGGTAGCTAATAACGATCGGGGTGTAGCATATGGTATTGGTACAATTCACCTTTCAATGTGCAAGTAAGTATGAAACGGGATTCTTGTATTCGACCACAGTAATCATAGCCGAGTGCTATGAAGTGGGTAAAGCCTGACGGAATCCATACGAGAAGTTAAAGATAACGATGTATAACGAATGATGAAGATAATAATGAATATTATCTCTGTGTACGTATGATGATGAACGCATGTATGAAAGGATACTTTTAAATAAGTAAAAGTATGTTTTATTATAGAACTAGAACTCACTCAGCAACACTGACTTTTATGTGTTTTCCAGTTGGCAGGTAGTGTTGCTGAGGATGGCAGAGATGGCTACTCAGCTCTTTTGGGATGGCATTCTCCATTTGATAATGCTGCAACGTCATGTGTTGCGGGCCCGTAATGCACGCAACACATCATGTTGCATGCAAGTGCAAGATTTCTAGATAATCCTGATAAACAGGATTATTTAAGAAATCTTCTTTATGAAGGAAAATATATTCTTGAACTTAATATCTTCGATTAGAGGTCACTGTTTAGGACCATTTTGTACATAGAGAAGATGAAATCTTTTGTAGTAAAGCTAGACAATGATGTAAAAGCTTTTATGATGAAATGAGAATGTATATTTTATAAATTCCGCTGCGTTATTCCATTATGTTTATATTAAATGTATGTTTTATGGGTGATGACGACCAACTGTGAGGTGCCCGGGAACGGGGCCTTACAAGTTGGTATCAGAGCCAAAGTTTAAGTGAAATGGGTAAAATTTTAAAATAAACCTAAACTTAAACTGAAAATGGGACAGAAAGGAAGAGAATGCCATCTGAGTAGTTGCGTGCCATCAGGTATTTTTATTAAAGTTAATCATGATTACGTGCGCGTGTTATGTGTTATGTGTACTGTTAGACTTAGATACTAATGTAGTCAGGACAGGTAATGCTCGGGGTGCGAAGAGTAAAGTAAGTGGCTAATCACAACTGGCCACTGTAATTAGGGACTTACTATACTTAACATAAACTGAGCTATTTCCTCGAATGACCGTGTTGGTGTTTGAATCTTTCAGTGTGATAGAAGATGGTCGGTGGTAGATCATCTAAAGCTTCCCGTGGCGGTGGACGTGGTGATGAACCGCGTAACACGCGAGGAAGACTTAGGACAGAGAAAGTAGTTCATGAGGAAAACGAGACTCCTCATCAGGAAGAGGCAGACGAAAGCGCGAATTTGAGAGCCTCGGTAAAAGAGGCAGTGGTTGAGGAAGTACATCAGGTCATGCAGACGATCTTACCGTCTGTAGTAACCGAAGTGATAAAGGCAGTACGTGAAGATGAGAGACGAGGGAGGAATCGGTCCTCAGTAGTACAGCAACAGACAGAAGCAGAAACAGTATTATCCGATGATGAAGAGGAAGAGGAAGAAGAGCAGTTACGGGAGACAGCCCGGGGTTGTAACTACGGGGCATTCATGAGGTGCAAGCCCCCGACTTTTGATGGTTCTGGTACTGCTACTGATGCTCACCAATGGGTGATGGAAATGGAAGCTGTCCTCGATATTAGTGATTGCCAGGAGGACAAGAAGGTGAAGTTTGCTACCCACTCTTTCACAGGGTCGGCTTTGTGCTGGTGGAATAATATAGTCCAAGCCGAGGGTAGCAGGGCTATAGGGAAGATGAAGTGGGCTGAGTTAAAAAGGCTGGTGATTGAGGAATTCAGTCCTCGTCGGGAAATGGATAGAGTTGAGAGAGAGTTCCTGCAGTTGGAGGCGGGGACGATGACCCACCAACAATACACCACCAAGTTTAACGAATTGGCGTTGTTGGTTCCAGAGCAGGTGACGCCGGTGTCTCGAAAGATCAACCGGTATATTCAGGGGTTGCCAGCTGAAATTCGTTGGCACTTGATTTCTGCCCGACCAAGCACTTTCAGGTCGGCAGTGGATTTGGCGGGAAGGTTATTTGATGAACGGGCTGCGTTGGTAAAGGCTGAGGGTAGAAAGAAAGGAAGTGGAGAGAAAAACTGGCAGGGGGAAGAGATTTGGTCGGGGTGATACTTCGACGAGTAACAAGAAGGCGAGGGCGGATGATCACCGTGTGGTCGTGACGGGAGCTGGGGTGAGGAAGTGTGGTAAGTGTGGAAGGGAGCACTCAGGGGAGTGCAAATGGGGATCCAATATCTGCTTTAAGTGTGGGAAGACGGGACATATATCAAAGGATTGCGGATGGGCAAGTGTTTTAACTGTGGGGAAGGCGGTCATATGAGCAGGGACTGTAAGAAGCCGAGGGCTGAGGCTTCAGGGGTAAAGAAGACGGGAAGTGAAGGTCCGAGAGCAAGCGCCAGGGCATTCACAATGACGCAGGAAGAGGCTAGGACGGACCCCGATGTAGTGTCCGGTACGTTTCTGGTGAACCAAACTCTAGCTTCTGTATTATTTGATTCGGGTGCCAGTAGGAGTTTTATTTCTATTGTTTTCTGTGCCAACTTACCCGTTAGTAGTAGGCGTGTGGATGTGTCGTTTGATGTAGAGACTGCTATAGGAAAAACCACCAGGATTTCCGAGGTAATTGAGGGTTGCGATGTAGAACTGGAGGGTCACAAATTCCCAGTTAGACCGTTTGCGATGACGTTGGGTGGTTTCGATTTGGTGCTCGGAATGGATTGGTTGGGGATTTTGAGGCGAACATCGTGTGTCGCAAGAAGATGATCAGTTTGACAGCGCCTGACGGTAGTCCAGTGACAGTTTATGGCCATCGGGTTACCATGATTCCGAAGGTGATCTCAATGGCAGTGGCGGGGAAATGTATGAGGCGTGGATGTAACGCCTTTTTATGTTATGTAAAGGATGTAGAAAAGCCAGCACCACAACTATCTGATGTTCCGGTTGTGTGTGATTCCCAGACGTGTTCCCGGAAGACTTATCGGGATTGCCACCTGACAGAGAGATCGAGTTCCAGATTGATCTGATACCAGGCGCCCAACCTGTTGCCAAAGCACCATACCGATTGGCCCCGACAGAGATGAAAGAGTTGATGGAACAGTTACAAGAGCTGCTAGATAAGGGGTTTATCCGACCGAGTATCTCACCTTGGGTGCTCCGGTCCTGTTTGTAAAGAAGAAGGACGGTAGTATGAGGATGTGCATCGACTACCGCGAGCTGAATAAGCTGACAGTAAAGAACAGATACCCCTTGCCGAGGATCGACGACTTGTTTGATCAACTTCAGGGTGCTAGTTGGTTTTCACGAATAGATCTTCTTTCAGGCTACCATCAACTGAAGGTGAAGGAGCAGGATATCCCTAAAACAGCTTTTCGTACGCGCTACGGTCACTATGAGTTCCTCGTCATGTCTTTTGGTCTGACCAATGCGCCAGCTGCTTTTATGGATCTGATGAACAGGGTGTGCCGGCCAATGTTGGATAAATCAGTGATTGTGTTCATTGATGATATCTTGATTTATTCGCGGAGCGAAGAAGAGCATGCCGGTCACGTCCGGGAGGTGTTAGAGACTTTGAGAAGGGAGAAACTGTATGCTAAGTTCTCCAAATGTGCCTTCTGGCTACGCGAAGTTCAGTTCTTGGGTCACGTGGTAAATCCGGATGGAATTATGGTTGATCCGGCGAAAGTGGAAGCAGTGATGCAATGGAAGTCTCCAAAGACGCCATCCGAGATCCGTAGTTTCTTGGGTTTGGCGGGTTACTACCGAAGGTTCATCCAAGACTTTTCCAAAATTGCTTCTCCACTGACCAAGCTGACCCGTAAAGATGTAAAGTTTATATGGGGTCAAGCTCAAGAAAAGGCATTTGAAGAACTGAAGACAAGATTGACCCAAGCTCCGGTTCTGTCATTACCCGAGGGAAGCGAAGATCTAGTGGTTTATTTTGATGCTTCTTATTCGGGATTGGGATGCGTGTTGATGCAGAAGGGAAAGGTTATAGCTTATGCATCCCGACAGTTGAAAGTTCATGAGGTTAATTACCCTACTCATGACTTGGAGCTAGCAGCTGTGGTTTTCGCGTTGAAGATTTGGCGGCACTATTTATACGGAACGAAGTGCACCATCTTTACCGACCACAAAAGCTTGAAGTACTTCTTCGAGCAAAAAGATCTGAATATGAGGCAACGGCGATGGTTGGAGCTTATAAAGGACTATGATTGTGAGATCCATTACCATCCGGGCAAAGCCAACGTGGTGGCGGATGCCCTTAGCCGAAAGGAGAGGCCCGAGCCAATTCGGGTGAAGGCGTACCAGCTAATCATGACCTCCGACGTGATGAAACAGGTCAAAGAGTTCCAAGATGAAGCCTTGAAAGACGAACATCTTAACTCTGAACGAATGAGAGGTCTGGTCGCGGAGTTGGGTGAGAACGCAACCGGTGTTAGAACCCGGTTTGGGCGTATGTGGATTCCTCGTCTTGGGGATCTGCGAATGAGGATTATGGATGAAGCTCATAAGTCTCGATACTCCATTCACCCCGGTGCCACCAAGATGTACCAAGATATGAAGAAAGATTATTGGTGGCCGGTATGAAACATGATGTGGTGGAGTATGAGTAAATGCCTCACGTGTTTGCAAGTAAAGGCAGAGCACCAGAAGCCGTATGGAAAGATTCAACCGTTGGACATACCGGAATGGAAGTGGGAGCACATCACCATGGATTTTATCACAAAGTTGCCACGTACCCCGAAAGGGTATGATACGATCTGGGTGATTGTGGATCGATTGACGAAGAGTGCTCACTTCTTACCGATGCGCGAGACATATTCGTCCGAAAGGTTGGCCGATCTTTTCATCAAAGAGATTGTGACTCGTCATGGTGTACCGGTGTCGATTGTGTCTGATCGCGACACCCGGTTTACATCTAAATTCTGGAAGAAATTCCACGATGCTATGGGGACGAGGTTACATATTAGCACGGCTTATCATCCACAAACTGATGGTCAGTCAGAAAGGACCATTCAGACTTTGGAGGACATGCTCCGGGCATGTGTTATTGACTTCGGGGGAAGTTGGGATGACCACCTACCGTTAGCTGAATTCTCGTACAACAACAGTTATCATGCCAGCATCGGCATGCCACCTACGAGATGCTATACGGTAGGAGATGCAGGACACCCGTCTGTTGGGGTGAAATTGGTCAGAAAGAATTGGGAAGCGTCGAAGTGGTCGAGGCTACGACTGAAAAGCTCGAAAGAATTAAAGCTTATATGAAGGCGGCCAAAGACCGACAGAAATCGTATGCCGACAAACGACGCAGGCCGATTGAGTTCCAGGTGGGAGACCGGGTTATGTTGAAGGTCTCACCTTGGAAAGGGATCATCCGATTCCGAAAGCGGGGTAAGTTGAGTCCGCGGTATATAGGCCCTTTTTGAATCATTGCTCGAGTAGGGGAGGTGGCCTATAGGTTGGATCTACCAGATGAGTTAAGTGGAATTCACCCGACTTTCCACGTGTCTCATCTGAGGAAATGTTTGGCGGACGAGGACATGGTCGTTCCACTGTGGGACATCGAGGTAGACGAACGGCTCAACTATGTAGAGCAACCAGTGGCGATCGTCGATCGCAAAGAGAAGAGATTAAGAAATAAAGTGGTTCCCCTTGTGCGGGTACAGTGGAGGCACAGGAAGGGATCCGAGTCAACGTGGGAAACTGAAGAAGAAATGAGGCAGCATTACCCACGATTGTTCGAAGAATAACAGGTTTCGGGGACGAACCTAAAATAAGGGGGGTGGACTTGTAACACCCGAAAGTTTGACTTTTTGGCAGGTTGTGCGACTGAGCCTCAGTCGCCCGGGATTTATGCGACTGGAGGTTCAACCGCATGCTATTCGGCCGATTGAAGCTCAACCGCACGATTGGAGTTCAACCGCCCGAATGAAAGACGAGCCGCATGGAACATATGCGACTGGGGTCCAATCGCATGGTGTTCATGCGACTGAAGGTCCAGTCGCCCCTGGACCAGATGCGATTGAGCTATGGGTATAAAAGGGGAGCAGCTCTCATACTCCTCCCAACACTTATCATTTTCAGTCGGGAAGAGCAGAGAGCGACCGGGAGAAGAGAAAGAAAGAGGGAAAGTGCTGACCGAGCTCCGGATTTGTCGAGAAGCTAGCCAAATCGAAGCTCATCAACTCCTACCTATTATTGTGAGTTCTAAGACCCCTCTTTTTACACGTTTTGAATGATTTTGGGCTGGATCACATATAAACCCTAGTTTTGAATAGTATGTTTATTTGACCCATTTGGGTGAAATCTTGAGTAACGTGTTTATGGTATGAATTAGGACTTGCATTAGCTTGTTTAAGGTCCTAATATGATTCCCTGAGGTTTAGGAAGGCTAATTTGGGCTAGAAACGAGTTTGAAGAGTTTAAGACCCGTAGGTCGCGGCTGCAGTTCGTGAAGAACTCCAGTCGCTGCCCAGTTAGGGTTATGCGACTGAAGGGCCAATCGGCCGAATGAGGATTAGATGATGTTCAATCGCACGATTGAGGCTCGGACGCACGATTGAGCCTCAGTCGCCCGATAGGCTATGCGATTGGGGGTTTCGGTCGCATAGGTCCAATCGCAGGGTGGTTCAGTCGTACGGTTAAGAGTTAGTCGCATATAACCCTGTCGCATGGTGTCTAGTCGTACAGAAGAAGTCCAGTCGCACGATTGTATGCCCATTCGCATGACAGCCCAATCGCACAGTCCAGTCGCATGGAGGACATGCGACTGGGATAGGTTCAGTCGCCCATGAAGGGCTGATGTGAGTGATGATGCTATGTATGATTACGTATGTATGATGCTATGTATGATGATGAATGCATGATGATGAATGTATGATGGATGTGTATGTTCCTTGTGATTGTGTATGTTTATCTTTCCGAAACTTTACGAATAACGAGAATGAATGAATGAAGTATTATGTAACGTAAAGTGAAAGATAATGAAAGAGGAACATGATGACGAATGCATGTATTAACGAATGAACGAAAAGAAGAATGATGATGAATACATGCATTAATGAACGAACGAATTAAGTCGTGCAGCATTGAATAACGCGATTGGTCCTTCTCTGTGATCGACCATGGTCATGGTACCTCTACCGCTTACCTCTAGTACCGTGGCATACGTTTTGTTGTTCATATGTTGACTTCGGCCCGGTAGCTAATAACGATCGGGGTGTAGCATATGGTATTGGTACAATTCACCTTTCAATGTGCAAGTAAGTATGAAACGGGATTCTTGTCATTCGACCACAGTAATCATAGCCGAGTGCTATGAAGTGGGTAAAGCCTGACGGAATCCATACGAGAAGTTAAAGATAACGATGTACAACGAAAGATGAAGATAATAATGAATATTATCTCTGTGTACGTATGATGAATGAACGCATGTATGAAAGGATACTTTTAAATAAGTAAAAGTATGTTTTATTATAAAACTAGAACTCACTCAGCAACGCTGACTTTTATGTGTTTTCCAGTTGGCAGGTAGTGTTGCTGAGGATGGCACGAGACGGCTACTCAGCTCTTTTGGGATGGCATTCTCCATTTGATAATGCTGCAACGTCATGTGTTGCGGGCCCGTAATGCACGCAACACATCATGTTGCATGCAAGTGCAAGATTTCTAGATAATCCTGATAAACAGGATTATTTAAGAAATCTTCTTTATGAAGGAAAATATATTCTTGAACTTAATATCTTCGATTAGAGGTCACTGTTTAGGACCATTTTGTACATAGATAGATAAAATCTTTTGTAGTAAAGCTAGACAATGATGTAAAGCTTTTATGATGAAATGAGAATGTATATTTTATAAATTCCGCTGCGTTATTCCATTATGTTTATATTAAATGTATGTTTTATGGGTGATGACGACCAACTGTGAGGTGCCCGGGAACGGGGCCTTACATGACTTCTGGATGCGTGAAGTGCAATTCCTTGGGCATGTGGTGAATGAAAAGGGTATATATGTTGATCCTTCAAAGATTAAAGCAATCAAGGAATGGCCGGCACCAAAGACGCCTACTGAGGTGCGACAATTCCTTGGTTTGGCAGGCTATTACCGGAGGTTCATCGAAGGATTTTCAAATTGGCGCAACCTTTGACTGCCCTAACTCATAAGGGAATAATTTATAAGTGGGGCAGCAAAGAGGAAACAGCGTTTCAGGCGCTTAAAGACAAACTCTGCAGCGCACTAATCCTATCCTTACCTGAAGGAACTGATGACTTTGTTGTTTACTGTGATGCATCCATCCAAGGTTTGGGGTGTGTATTGATGCAACGTGACAAAGTCATAGCTTATGCATCTAGACAGCTTAAGGTGCATGAGAAGAACTACATAACGCATGATCTGGAGCTGGGAGCTGTAGTGTTTGCCTTGAAGATCTGGAGGCACTACTATGGAACCAGGTGCACGATCTATACAGATCATAAGAGCCTCCAGCACATATATGATCAGAAGGAACTGAATATGTGGCAACGACGATGGTTAGAATTACTCAATGATTATGACTGTGTGATCAAGTACCATCTGGTAATGCTAATGTTGTAGCCGATGCCCTTAGTCGTAAGGAGACCCTAAAGCCTCGTCGGGTGCGCGCATTACAAATGACTATCCACTCTGACCTACCAATACAAATCAAAGCTGCTCAATCTGAGGCCTTGAAGACGGAGAATCTAAAAGCAGAATCCATGCGAGGCATGGAGAAACAGTTGGAGAATAAAGCTGATGGAATCCGTTATTTTATGAAACGGATCTGGGTACCACAGTACGGGAATTTGCGAGAGCTGATAATGGATGAAGCTCATAAGTCACGTTACTCGATTCATCCAGGTTCAGACAAGATGTATCAGGACCTGAAAGAATTTTACTGGTGGCCGAAAATGAAAGCGGAAATAGCCACATACGTAAGCAGATGCTTAACTTGTTCCGAGGTTAAGGTGGAATACCAGAGACCATCCGGTTTACTCCAACAACCGGAAATTCCAGTGTGGAAATGGGAGCAGATCTCAATGGACTTCATCACGAAGTTACCTAGGACTCCCAGCGGATGCGATACCATTTGGGTTATAGTAGATCGCTTAATGAAATCCGCACACTTTCTGGCAATCCGAGAGACTGATCGAATGGAGAAGCTGACACGTATCTAGTTAAGGGAAATAGTCTCTCGACATGGCGTGCTGATATCTATCATCTCTGATCGTGACGCTCGGTTCACTTCTCACTTCTGGCAATCACTACAACGATCATTGGGAACGCGACTGGATATGAGTACTGCGTATCACCCGCAGACTGATGGTCAAAGCGAGCGTACAATCCAGACATTGGAAGATATGTTGTGAGCCTGCGTGATCGATTTTGGTAGCAGCTGGGAAACTCATTTACCATTGGTTGAGTTCTCCTATAATAACAGTTATCACACCTCGATCAAGCCAGCTCCATTTGAGGCACTGTATGGATGTAAGTGCCGATCTCCTATCTGTTGGGCAGAAGTAGGAGAAAGCCACTTACAGGACCTGAACTTGTGCACAAAACGACCGAGAAGGTCGTGCAAATTCGTAACCGTATGGCAGCAGCATGTGATCGACAAAAGAGTTACGCTGACAAGCGTCGTAAGCCATTGGTTTCAGGTTGGTGACAAAGTACTATTGAAAGTCTCACCCTGGAAAGGTGTAATACGCTTTGGTAAATGGGGGAAACTAACCCTAGGTACGTGGGACCGTTTGAGATTGTCAAACGGATTGGCCCGGTGGCTTATCAACTGAACTTACCTGACAAACTCAGTGGAATACATAATGTGTTTCATGTGTCAAACCTAAGGAAGTGTCTTGCTGATGAATCACTCGTTGTTCCATTAGAAGAACTGGAAATCGATGAACAGCTTCGTTTCATTGAAGAACCAGTAGAGATCATGGATCGAGAAGTCAAAACACTAAAGCGTAGCAAAATTCCTATTGTGTGTGTTAGATGGAACTCTAAGCGAGGTCCAGAATTCACCTGGAAACGCGAGGACCAGATGAAATCAAAATATCCGCATTGTTCGTGGATACAACTTCAGGACCTAACTCCAGCTGAATTTGGGACGAAATTCTCTCAACTAGGGGATACTGTAACACCTCGTAATTTCATTAAACCAAAAGTTAACTTTGTTAAGTTTATAAGGATTTGTTATGTGTGATAATTAATTTGTTGGTTAATAAATTAATTTAATAAATAATAATATAATAATAATAATAATAATAATAATAATAACATAATAATAATAATAATAATCATAATAATAATAATAGTAATAATAATAATAAAGTCCAGGGGGTAATTGTGTCATTTGCAAAACTTTGAAAGAAGTTTATTACATAAAATAATAAATTGAAAACCACAGGGGCCAAATATGTAAATCTCAAAAATTACCAAACCAACCCCCGCCCACTCCCGTAACTCCGGCACCGGATCCGGCCGACCTCCGGCGGTCCTCCGGCGAACCCCAAACCGCTTCAATACTCGATTATAAAATACGAAACCGGTCCCAAATGATTCGTAAACAAAAATCGAACACCTGACCCCACTTTAATTTGAAAACAAACTGAGTGCGATCGATCTAAACCCACATGCAACTTTCGGCCATTTTATAGCTTCTAAATCGCACTAACACTTTAATATAATCGAATTAGCTTTACCAAAACCATCCTATAAATGTTCCTAATCAGTCTACGCATTCAATTGCATCTGAAAACACACAACTAAACCAATTCGATCACCATTCTCATCGGCGACCTGCAATTGATCGAACACCCCTGCTCGAACTTCAAAACCCGAAATTTCCATAGGGCTTTTGATCATTAGTATCATTGGAAACTTCCTGTGCAATTAATTCGATTAACATCACCATTTGAGTCTCAATCGAACCCGACTCTGTCGCGATTGTTCTTCCACAAGATCACTTTCAAATCGACCTTAAATAGGTAATTGAACACATCATTACACTCGAAATCACATAGGGATTAAAAGCCCTATGTTTAATTTCATTATCATAATCGTTTTGGTGTTCAATTTGAATGATTTCAGTTCTAGGGTTTATGAGATTTGGGGGAATTAGGTTTAAACTGTTTAAAAGGAATTGCAAACCAGGAATATCCGGCTGTATGCCTTTGGTTTACTAGTTTGTGTGTCGGATTGTGGACAGGAGGTCACGGGTTCGAACCCGGCCCCCAACATTTATTTTTTTAAAGCCTTTTTGAGCATTTTAAAAATACAAAAAAAATTACTAAAAATTATAAAAATAATTTTTATAAACTTTGTTTATTTTAGAAGTTATATAATTATTTTCTGAAAATTATTTCTTTAAAAACCTTAATTATTTATATTTTAATAAATAATACAAATGTATAAATAGTTATTTTTATAAAAATGGACTTTAAATAATAATTATCAAGTTATTAATGGACATTATATAATTTTAATTAATCATGATAAATGTAAGAATTATATTTTATAATTTCACCAGTTATTTACAAATACAATTATTATTATTATAATGATCATGCCATTATTATTATTAATATCAATATTGCTAATGTTATTAATACGTGGTGTTGTTTGTATATCAAATCGTGTACGTCAAACTGAACCGACCTGAATTTAACCAAATATATTTATGAGCAATGGACACATTTTAAAGACTTAGTTACAATAAATCATAGGTGTGATCGTGTTTGATCGTGCATTATTCTTTGAAGCTCTTGTTGCTTTCATTACATCAAATCAAGGTGAGTTTACAGCCCCACTTTTACTTATATACTCTTTTAGGGGAGAGAAACATGCTGTTTTCATAAACGTTACATTACATTGGATTTTGTAATACTGCATATACTTGATACTATGGTGTTATACTTTGCCCTTCGGACCGTTAATATAGACTTAGCGAGGTGATTGTTAGTAGTACTACTGGGATTGACATACCCCACCCGGGCTAGTCGCGCTAGCACAACGTTCGTCAAACGGGTGAACGGTTAGCCTAATTACAAGTGTTGTGGTGTGTGATCCACAGTCGGGCCTGCTTTATTATTGATTACATGTCAGCTCGGTCATGACTTCATACACATAGGGATCATTATGGATTAGCTACCCATTGTATGCTTTGATTACAAAATCCGGGAATTTCAATACTGATACATACTGTTTTCTGATAAACCTGTGAACTCACCAGTCTTGTACTGAGATTTTGCATGTTTTCACTCAGGACATTGATATGGCACGTTTAGGAGCACAGCATCTACAGCATGTCATTCCGCATTCACCACAAACTGTTTTCAAGATTTAATTTGCATTTACTTTACATAAATTGGATTGGACACGTGTTTGCGTGTTCCAAAACTATTGCTAAATGTTTTACTGTATTCGCTTCTGTAATACTTAAACATAATGGGTTTGTTTCATTATTATTAAGCAATCTATATGTTTTGTAATTATCGAGTCGTTTGGTGTAACTGATGCTTATCTGAGATCTTGGTTAAGTCACACGCCTGACGGTAAAACCCCGTTAGCAGATTTTGAGGGTGTGACATATGGCCCTTTTTACTATTTTTATACTTTGGGGGAAAAGCATGATAAAAGTTATTTTCATACTATAGCAAGAAAATGAACCTATCGATCCGTTGTGTGAGTTCTAGTGATCCCTTTTTACTTACTGTTTTTGGGATGAAACAAGCTCTTTTGTTTTATGAACTATGATTGTGCTTTACTTGATGCTTGTATGTGGGACTTTTGGATACCTGCTGATACTTATATCATGATCATTAATTCTTTTGTGAACCGCTTTTTATGTGGATAGATCTATTTGGGGAATCCCCCACGCACAGTGGCTCCCGCTACAGGGAGGTACCCCACTGAGATCCTGAGGGGTCATTTGTGGGATGTAACAGGTTTGATAAGAACTATGGTGAACCATCGTGGCAGGAATGGTTCACTGTTCTGAGGCTTGGTTCCTTCATTCGGGAATATCCGGTTAAACTCAAGTTTAGAAGAGGCCAACCGGGGACCAAGTGCAGGGTTGATTGTGATACCCCACGATGACTGATACTAAAAATGATGCTTTTAAACTCAAATGAGATTTTTCATAGGCTTTTACACTTGATTCTAAACTTTTAAATGTGGAATTTCAGAGTCTCTTTTGTTTAAGACTTAAAGCACATATGTTTTGAAAATTTTACTAATGGATTCTAAAGAGACTTTTGTTTTCTGAAACTTTAACCACTTGAACTCACCACTTCATGTTGACACAAAAGGGATCACTAGAACTCACAAATAAAAGTTTTAGTTTAAAAGAGCATGCTTCATCCCCAAAACCAAAGTAAAAGGCGAACACGAGAACTCACCTGGTGTCCTTATATAAATGCAGAGTTCGATAAAGAAAAGTGATGACCATCAACAAAGCAATCCTAACTAGAACATATAAGATTCACGTTTAGAATTAGCATGATGTTATTACATGCGTGCGGTTGAGCGAAAGGTTGTAGCGAAGTAGGTCTGCTTCACTATAATTTTGTGAGCATTGTATAATTATTACGTTCCAGTAGCTCCTACAAAACATTCATGGCTTGCAAGCCAAAGGACTTCCATGGCACCGAGGGTGCAATTGAAACATATAGGTGGCTGGATGAAATCGAAGCTGTGTTAGACATCAGTGAATGCAAGTTGGAACACATGGTGAGGTTTACTTCTCAATCTTTCAAGGGACCAGCACTTGAGCGGTGGAAAACCATCATTCAGCCTCGAGGCCGGGATGCCATTGGTAGGATGAACTGGTCTGAGTTCAGGGAACTAATCACCAACAAGTACTGCCCGATCAACCTCATAGAGAAACTGGAGGCTAGATTTCTGAATCTGGAGATGAGGGGCCCGAACTACACAGAATACATCAACCAGTTCCTTGCATTGTCCCGACTGGTACCACACTTAGTGATGCCAGAATCCAAGGGCGTGGCCTGCTTCATCTGGGGGTTACACCCAAGGGTGAGGGGCATGGTTCGGTCATCCAGGCCTACAACCATACAGGCTGCGGTCGACTTTACCAGTAGTCTGACCGACGACCTAGTTAGAGCTGAGTGGACTGAACATGGGAAAACTGAGGACAAGAAGAAGGTTGTGGAAGAAAGAGGAAGTGGTTTGATACTAGGAAGATGGTCGGCAGCAGTAGCGGTTCAAACAAGAGACCTAGAGAAGAAGTGAGACGAAGTGACCATGGTGGAAAGGCAAGGAGGTTGTATCTAGGCACAATCCCCTTCTGCGATAAATGCAAGCTTCATCACCAAGGGAGTGCAATCCCATGCCTTGTTATCGGTGCATGAAACCTGGTCACCTGATTAAAGATTGTACATACGAGCCTGGAAAGCAATGCTATGAGTGCGGAGATCCAGGGCATATGAGGAACAAATGCCCCAACCTTCGAAGAAACAAGGACACCCGACCCAACAAGCCCAAGGGAAGAGCTTTTGTGATGGACCCAGCCGGAGCCCGAAAGGAACCTGATGTGGTTAATGGTATGTTTCTTGTAAACGATCACCCTGCTACCATTTTGTTTGATACTGGAGCGACTGCTAGTTTTATCTCTAGTGCTTTTAGATCCTTGATTGACCTAGCTACGTGTACCTTAGCCGATACGTTTACCGTCAAATTAGCTGATGGTAATATTTTAGAAACTAAATAAATCATCAAGGATTGTTCAATAAATCTAAATGGAAATACATTTAAGATAGATCTGATGCCCATTAAGTTAGGATGATTTGATGTGGTTGTTGGCATGGACTAGTTAGCTAAGAATAGAGTCGAAATTGTTTGTGATGAACACCTACTCAAGATACCATTGAACGACAAGGAAGAGTTAGTGGTGCAAGGAGAAAGGAATAACACCTTATGCCCCATGATATCCCATTTAAAGGCTACCAAGAGCTTAAGGAAGGGATGCTCAGCTTTCATCATCTACGTGATGAAGACCAAAGAGGAGAAGAAGATTTCGGACATCCCAGTAGTTTCTGAATACCCTGAGGTGTTTCCGAAGACCTACCGGGACTTCCCCCGAATCGACATTTGAGTTCTAAATAGATTTGCTGCCTTGCGCTGCATCGGTAGCCAAAGCGCCGTATCGACTCGCCCCTCCTGAGATGAAGGAACTGATGACGCAAATCAAGAACTATTGGACAAAGGATTCATACATCCGAGTGTCTCTCCATGGGGTGCCCCGGTGTTATTTGTGAAAAAGAAGGATGGAACCTTACGCATGTGCATTGACTACCGGGAGTTAAATAAGTTGACCATAAAGAACTGTTACCCACTTCCGAGGATAGATGACCTATTCGATCAACTTCAAGGAGCGAGCTACTTTTCCAAGATAGATTTAAGATCCGGTTACCACCAACTGAAGATAAGGGAAGAATACATACCCAAGACAGCTTTTCGAACTAGGTATGGGCACTATGAGTACTTAGTCATGCCCTTCGGGCTGACCAATGCACCAGCAGCATTCATGGATCTCATGAACCATGTATGCCGCCCATATCTTGACAAGTTTGTGATCGTGTTCATCGATGACATTCTGATCTACTCTAGTAATAAGGAAGAGCACGAGAAACATCTCAGACTATTTCTTGAATTACTCAAGAATGAGCAACTATATGCCAAAATTTCAAAATGTGAATTTTGGATGCGAGAGATCCAATTTTAGGGCATGTGGTGAATGAGAATGGAATTCAAGTTAACCCTTCCAAGATAGAAGCTATAAAGAATTGGAAGATTCCTGAGACTCCCACTGAGATTAGGCAATTCCTAGGATTGGCCGGATACTACCGACGATTCAAAAAGGACTTCTCGCGCATTATGCAACCATTGACCGCACTGACTAAGAAGAACAAAACCTTTGTGCGGGAACAAGAGCAAGATGAAGCGTTCGAGACGCTTAAGGAAAAGTTATGCAGTGTTGTTGGACCCTGAAAGGATCATACATGCCAATTCAAGAGGTGTGGTTGTTCTGCTGGAAATCTCCCCAAGTCCAGAAGAAATGCGGATCAAGAAGTTACTACAACAAGATGAAATAAACAAGTGTCGCTATCCGCATTGTTAATGCGGATGCACAAGAACAATGCTGACAAGTATTTGTTCATCCGCATTAACAATGCGGACAACCGACAAATGCGGACAAGACTTTTGTTCATCCGCATTAACCAATGCGGATGTTCAGTAACAAATGCGCTCAGTGTTTGTTCATCCGCATTTTGTCAATGCTGATGACCAAACCCCAATGCGGAAGATAAAGACTAATGCTGATGAAGACTTACTCATCCGCATTAACAAATGCGGATGACTAAGAACAAATGCGTACGAAGACAAACTATTCTGTACAGTTAGGGTAGTTTAGTCATTTTGTACAAGCTGTAAGTCAGCCTATAAATAGATCAGAAACCTCGTATGTGAGGTGACTTTTGAGCTTTAGACTTTGTACTCAAAACTCCTGACTTTGACACCTCTCATTCTGTGTTTCATCCGAGGTTGTCTTGCATTGTTACTGTAGCTTGCTAAACCCTAGCATTACTTTGTAACAGTTCAGATAATCAATACAAGTGCATTTATGAGTATTTCAAGTGTTAAATGTTCATGCTTGTTTGATTCCGCCTCTCAATCATTGAATCAATCACATATTCGATCCTTGTTGATTCACATCAACAGAGAATATCATTCTCAAACCAGTCAATTGGTATCAGCGCTTTGGCTCTCGGTTATTACCCAGATCCGCTCAGATCTGGTTAACCCGATTGATCTTTGCTTGAGTTGCTGCTTAGAGATTTCGAACATCTCTTCTCAGTATTCTAACCAAA
The DNA here is from genome assembly GCA_024085815.1 of Flaveria linearis. Lineage (NCBI taxonomy): Eukaryota > Viridiplantae > Streptophyta > Magnoliopsida > Asterales > Asteraceae > Flaveria > Flaveria linearis. The sequence continues at coordinate 39,700,469 of CM044014.1, forward strand.
TACTCTCAGATCTACTCAACTGCTACTGTTCATCCAAGTTGTTCTTCGAACGAAAACAGTTTCAGGTTGCACTTTCATTAAAACAAGAACATCTAAAGTCAAGACTCAGAATAGTCTCACTGAAATACACACATTCTCAGCAGATCCTTTGTTACAGTACTAAGTTTGGACTATTTGGACGAATCAAACATAAAATCAGTTAAAACCAGATCTAAGCAAGTTAAAACAAAAAGTTAACCATGGACTCACATAACTATTCTGAACTTGGGCATGCTTCAAACCACCATGCTCAAGCATAAATCTGAATATAAACAATGGAAAATCAGATTCATGAATTATGTTACGGTGTTGATCCTGATTATTGATCTCTATTTGCAAAGGCCCACACATCCCGGTTACATTATCTGCAGATCAAGCTGCTTTATAAAGACTGCAAGAATCCCTATTGAAGACCTTACTCTTGATGACGATGATTACAAGAAGATCAAGATTGACCTCAAAGCTTACTCCATACTCACTCAAGCACTCAAATGGATGTGCTCAAGAGATTGGAAAGTATGGCACTGCAAAAGCAGTATGGGATGCCCTGAAAATCATGTGTGAAGGAAGCAGTGAAGTGGCTGAAATAAAACAAAGACAAGCTTGTGAATCAGTATGAGACATTCCATCACTCAAAAGGGAGTCTATCCTAAACCGTTGCATAGAATTGTGCAATTGGTGATGATCTAGAGTTATGGGAGTCACTCTACAAGTCAAAGGAGTTAAACAGAATTTTTACATAGCTTCCAGAAACATGGAAACAAAATGTACCATGCTAAAGAACACTCTTGATCTAAGAGTACAACTCTAGATATATGCATTGCCAGATTGAAGCTTTGGAACTAGATGAGAGAAGCAGAAACCTTGAGGACCCAAAGTGGAACTAGATGAGAGAAGCAGAAACCTTGGAGGACCCAAAGTTGTGGAGGCTTACAAGTTTCCAACTGATTCTCACTCTGTTGAGAATGCCTTCATCATGAAGAAGATGACTTCTCTCATCAAGGGATCAATCTAAACCCACTGGATAATAGCAGCTCAACCTCCAAGCAGGCCATCAACCTCATCCCCACCTGCTTCAACACCAACCCCTGATGATCCAAAATCTGAAGAACAAAAAGCAACTACAATGCTTTTGTTGCAAGCTTTGAAGCCTATTGGGAGGAAGACTCACATCTGCACATCTGATACAAGAAGACTTAGAAGAAATGGATCCAGATGATGTAGAGGAAATGGATTTGCAATGGGAAATGGCAATGATAGCTATGAGAGCTAAGAAATTTTTCAGAAAAGGTAAAAAGCTTCACCTGAATGAAAACACCAAGCTTGGATACGATAAATCAAAAGTGAAGTGTTTTAATGTGGTATGACTGGCCATTTCTCAAGAGAATGTACTGCTCCTAGAAGAAACCACAATGCCCAAAGGGTTCCCACAAAACCAGTCATCATCACAGCCATCTGCAAGCTTTCACTCCAACAGTTATAACAACAATATCATCATCAGCAACAATCACAAAAGATCAACCTCAACTGACCAATCAAGCTTATGGAAGCAATCGCCATCAGCTAATGCTCTTGTTATCAGGCAGGATGGAGTATGTGACTGGAGCATGTATGCAGAGGAAGTGAAGCCTCAATTTCAAAATCATGCACTCATGGCTCACTCAATGATGGACCTTCTCCCATGCCACTGAGGTAAAAACTAACCTTTGTAGTGATAAATGCATTCATGAAGTACAAGGTTATAGAGCGCACATCATAAACTAGCTGATAAAATAACAGAAGAAAGGGTAAATCTGAGATACTTAAGAGAGAAATTAAAGGCTTTGAAATTAAAATTAAGTCTCTATCTATGACACGAGAAAATTGCATGGTGAAAACTCTCTTGCAGCTGAGAATGAGCAACTGACTGAAAAGTTAGCTCAATCTAAAACTGAACTCAATCTTACTGAGTTGAAACTAGAAAAGTTTCATCAGTCATCAGCTAAGCTGCAAGAAATGCTTGACTCACACTCCCAAGGATCCCAAAGGACATGTGTCCAACGGTACAATCAGACGACAATGACTATCAAGACTGCACTGCGGTCGGTTCCCTGAATAAATCACTACTAAAACTGACTAAGAACATGAACAATAAAACAATGGTAAATCAGACCAATCCTCAAACAACGACCCAGTGCTTACATTGAAACAAATGAGGCTAAAATCAAGTTAGGACATCCCATTAAAATTAAGGAGTGCTCAGACAAGACAGTAAGTGTGAATAGAAAAACTAGCCCCACCAAGGCTGTTATTCCTTTTGTGAAATTCATCCCTGCAGTTTCAAGGGAAAAGAATATAACAACTATAAGGTGAATCTAACTGCTGAAAGCAGATCTGACAGTGAGACAAACTCTCCAAAAATTCAAGCAAGTCAGAAAAACGATTCCCCTTCCATTAAAAGAAAAGTGTTCGAGTCACAAAAACTAGAATTCACTCAGACCCACAAACTTCAAAATCAAAGCAAGGAGTTGGCTTTGATATTTTTAACAAAGAGCATGTTAATCAATTTGAAAAGAATGTAGACAACAATTGAGAAAGCGAGGTCAGCCTAAGAAAAGAAGAGTCAGTAGTGTTGTGAAACAATCTACCAACAAGGCTGATCAGGCTTCATCAAAACCTCGGAATGAATCAAATTCAAAATCTGTCAAAGCTACTAAATCCTCAACACCGGGATCAGTGGCTAGAAACAAGCACATGCGTGTGATGTGTGTGATAGATAGTGTTAATCACAGAACAGACAAATGCTTTTTAATCAATACTGTTCCATCTGTGACATGAACAATCACACCACCAAGAACTGTTATTTCAACAAATACTGTTCTGTCTGCAATATGACAAATCACAACACGTCTGACTGTTTCTTCAATCAAAAGGGAAAGAGGATACCCCAAAACAAGCTATCTCACCAATCATGTTTGATAAACAAAATCAATGGTCATTCTCATCACAGAGTTTCCAAATCTGATGATGACATGAAAAATCTGAATGTCAAACAGAAGTCAAAGATATAGAAATCAAGTGGTCAGACAACTAATGATTTTCTCAATCCAAGAAACAAGTTTGATATAAAAAACGAATCCAGTTCTGAAAAGAAACAGGGATCAAAGGTTTGAATACTCATCTGATTTCAGTTGATATAACAAACAATCAAGTTTCAGAAATACATCAAGCATGATCCCACCACCAAAGCCCAGTTAGAGGAAAATACAACAGGTTACTTCATGGATAGAAACGGTAGCCCAAGACCATCATGGCTTGGGTTTCACATTCACTAGTTCTTTCTGTGCTTGTAGGGTCATTCAACCAGGTCCAACAGTATATGGTATGTGGACAGTGGATGTTGACAATGAATGGAGAACCGTTTCCTCTTATTTGATTGTAAGCCATTCAAGGACCGACAGTGGCATTTGGAGGAGATTCACAAGGAGTAGAATTACAGGTGAAGGATCTGGAGGACAAATGAGAATGGACTGAGCTTTGACAGATGTGATTACTGCGAACAACTAAACTTCAATCTTCTCAGTGTGTCTCAGATCTTTGACAAGAAATATTCCACTCAAACACTCGACACTCATTGCTACATTAGTGAGCCATGTTTATTCTTGAATGACTGGACTTGTCTTGAAACACACCCGAAAGAATAACACTGTCTGTCATACCTAACACTCAACTTCTACACCAACAAGAAGAAGAAACATGTCTTCTGTCAAAAGCCTCTTTTGATGGATCACAACTTTGGCACAACGACTGGGACATACAAATTTCCAACAGAACAGATCAAGGACAGGAATCAGTTGGTGGTATTCAAAAGAATTTCAGTCAAAATTTCATTTCACTGCCCCCACGTTCGCTGTCAAAGGAAAACAACAAGTCGTCTCACAAACTAAAGTTGGTGAACACCAACAATACGCCATGTGAACTACTTCATATGGATCTCTTTGGTCCAACTCATGTTATGGTATGGAAAGAAACAATATTGTTTGGTGATCATAGGGACTGACTTTCTAGATTCACATGGGTCTTCTTCTTACTTCATAAAAAAAAGCGTTCCAATTACTAAAAGATTTAATCACAAAAATTGAAAATCAACTTGATCTTAAAGTCAAAACAATCAGGAGTGAGATAATGGGACAGAATTTAAAAAGAAGAGAGAGATGAGTTCATTTTGTGCAATCAAAGGCATAGCTCATCAATTTAGTGCAGCTAGAACTCCTCAACAAAATGGGGTAGCTGAAAGAAGGAACAGAACACTAATTGAAGCAGCACGACCATGCTAGCAGATGCTAAACTGCCAATCACCTTCTGGGCGGAAGCAGTTAACACATCTTGCTTTGTACAAAATAGAACCTTACTTGTCAAAGAAAGTAACAAGACTCCATATGAACTCATTTTTCAAAGAAAACCATTTATTGGATTTTTCAAGTCATTTGGTTGTCCAGTCTCAATTAAACACCCGGGATCATTTGGGAAAGTTCTCATCTAAGTCTGATGAAGGATTCTTTGTAGATACTCATCTGTATCAAAGGCTTACAGAGTGTTTAATCCCAGATTAAACATTATTGATGAATCAACGAATGTTCAATTCAAAGAACATTCATTTCCCAAAGCAGCTAATGGTCCTGATGGTTATTTCATATTGACTCATTCACTAAGTCTTTTGACCAATTTCACAGTCTGATGCAGGAAATCCACAACCAGCTGTACATTCATCATTATCAGAAAGAAGGAGTGATTTTCCATGATTCCTCCAACTTATTCTGAGCAACTAATGAAGAAGTTCCTTTACAAGCTGATCCTATCAGACACTCTGTTCAACATCAAAGTGCTTCAATTGAGGATGGTCCAAGTACAACACCCTCTCCATCAGAGATGCCATCTATTGAAACAAACTACTCAAGAAGAAGTTACCACCCAAACTCGTGTCATCCCTCCTGTTGATACTGAAAGAACTTCAACTGATGGAAGTAATCAACCCACTGATGATACTGAAGCAAGAACTGCAACACAATTTGATTTCTTCCACAACTCCCCAACAGTACAAGAAGAAGTTGCCTCGCACCAAGATGAAGATGTCTCCAATCTTGATGTAACCATTGCTGGGTGACTCAATTCCAACCACAAGAATAACAAGAATCATCCTGTTGACGACATCATTGGTGAACTAAATGAAAGGGTGAGGAGCAATCAAATCAGCATTGCCAACTTTGCTTGTTCTCATGCTTTTATGTCAAACAGTACCCAAAATATCAAGAGGCTCTTCAAGACAACAGTGGATGAAGCAATGCAGGAAGAATTGCTGCAATTCAGAAACAAGAAGTATGGCAACTGGTAGATCTTCCCGAAGGACAATATCCTATCGGTACCAGATGGTTGTACAGAAACAAAACTGATGACAGGGGAATTGTCATTAGAAATAAAGCTAGACTAGTAGCTCAGGGTACACACAAGAAGAAGGAATCGATTATGATGAAGTTTTTGCCCCTGTAGACAGACTAGAAGCCATTAGAATCTTCTGGCATATTCTGCATCCATGAAATTCACTGTTATCAAATGGATGTGAAGTGTGCTTTCTTGTATGGAAGATTTCTGAAGAGGTCTATGTGAGTCAACCTCTGGCTTTGAAGATCCAGAATATAACAGGGTATACAAGCTAGACAAAGCCCTGTACGGTCTTCACCAAGCTCCAAGGGAATGGTATGAGACTTTTATCATTCCTCTTAATAATGGATATGAGAGAGGAAAAATTGATCAGACTGCTCTTCAGAAAAAGAAAAGGAAAGGATATGCTGCTGGTTCAGATAATATGTGGATGATATCATCTTTGGCTCAAAAAACCAGACTCTGTGCAAAGACTTGAAGATCTCATGCATTCAAAATTCTAAATGGTGCTATGGGAGAACTCAATTTCTTTCTTGGAGTACAAGTCCAACAGACAGCTGACAGAATCTTCATCAATCAATCAAAATATGTGTGGAAACAATGCTGAAGAAATTCAAGTTTGCTGACTGTCAGTCCATCAGAACTCCTGTGGATACCAAAGTGAAGATGGGACCGATCCTGAAGGCAAATCAGTGGATCGCTCACTATCGTTCTATGATAGGTTCACTAATGTATCTAACAGCCAGTAGGCTGACATTAGGTTTGGGTTTGTGTGTGTGCCAGATATCAAGCAGATCCCAAGGAATCTCATGTAAATGCAGTCAAGAGGATATTCAGATATCTCAAGGGCAAGCTGCTCTTGGATTATGGATCCAAAGGAAGGAGATTTCAATCTCTATGCATATACTGACAGTGATTATGGGGGATGCAACTTCAACAGAAAATCCACTTCTGGGGGTGTCAATCTTGGTCCCAGACTGGTATCCTGGCAGTGCAAAAAGCAAACCAATGTATCTGTCTCAACAGCAGAAGCTGAGTATAGCAGCATCTGCATGCTGTTCTCAAGTTCTCTGGATTCAAACCAGATGCTTGACTATGGTTTTAACTTTTGCACCACTCCAATTCATATTGACAACACAGCAGCCATGTTCATAACAAATAATCCAGTAAAACACTCAAAAACTAAACACATTGAAATTAGATATCACTTTTGAGAGACTGTGCTGAAAAAGGTTTAATCAAATTGATGCAAGTTCACACTGATCATCAATTAGCTGATTTATTTACTAAGGCATTTGATCCAACTAGATTGAATTCCTAGTCAATCTATTGGCATGATTAATCTTGAGTAAATGAAAATCAACAAAAACATTCAACATTTCAAAAAATCAGATCAGGAAGTATACTATTTAACCTATGGGAAATGATATAATTACAGTCACTATATCATTCACTATGCTCATTTAGAAAACTCAAATGACTGACTTGACTTATTTGATATGTTGGTAGGCTCAACTTGAGAAAGAAACTACATGCAGTGATAAATTAAAGCCTGTCTTCAACTGTGATGCTGTTATCTCATAGTATGTGTAAGGGATGACTTATCTAAATGCGTGGTGTAGCAACCTAAACACCCAAGTAATGATGACTTATGAATCTCCTTTACTCACATCAGTTCCTCCTTTGTTTGCTGAGCAAAGACCTGGAGTGACAAGCACATAGTGTTGATGTTACGATCCTAAAAGATTCCCAAAGTGGAACACATCCAATGTGGATGAATTTAAAAAAAAAAAAAAAAAACATTCCAAAGAGAATGAAAGAAAAGAATCCTAGAGATCACCTTCCAAAGTGAAGTTAAAAGAATCCCCATGTGGATCAAATTCATAAAAGGATCAAAAAAGAATCCCAATGAGGATCAAGTAAATGAGATGTCATAACTTAAGTAACTTGGTCATGTAAGCTGTTGAAAGTTCTACCATGCATTACATGCAGACAGTTGACCTTGCCATGTTATGAGTGTGAGGTACATGTTGAATACCTAATCAACTCAAAACATGATAAAATCACTGGCATCTAACTATTAATCAAGCATGAGTTTAAGAGGACAAACATACCTGCAATCAATAGGTCATGATTTGTTTGGTATAAAAAATTGCTTGCATCTGTGAAAGGTATGATTGTTATGATCCCAAAGAAAGGTATAACTCAACTTCTTGTACTGATTACAACACAAAAATCAAAAAAAAAAAAAAAAAAAAATTTGGGTTCCCTTCAAATTTTTCAAATCCTTAAAAGTTTCTATCTATTATGGATACAAACTTTAGGGGAGAAAATACAAAATGTCCACAATGTCTGTGTTGGTGTAGAAGTTATATCATAACATCTCAACTGATGCAACAGATACATCCTCATGAACAAGTAAAGGAACAGTCAACAATGGGAAACTTGGTTCACAAATGATGAACAAGTAAATCCAAGCAAAAATGACATCAGTCAAACTTCATAAGAAACAAGCAACAAACAAATATCCACAATGTCAAAGACATCACTTCATAAAGCATCAGAGAAAATTCATCCAAAACCATTCAGAGCAAAAACATTAAGTTCAAAACTTAATGCGGGTAAGTGCATGGTTAATGCGGGTGAAGGTAACCCATGCATTCAACCAATGCAGGTAAAGGTTTGTGAACTGAAACACAAGGTTCAAGTGCAAACTAATGCGGACAAATCTTTTGTTCATCCGCATTTGTTTTTCCTCAGCCGCATTTCTTTTGAATGGCTGAGAAAAACACTTAAACTTGATTGAACTCTTGTGTCACAATTAAAAATTGATGTGCTTACACTCCTCTGTCATTTAGATCAAATTGAAGAAATGCGGATTGTATTTCACATTGCCGCATTTGCCAAAAATGAAAAAAATGGAATTTGTTCTTCCGCATTTGCAACAGTGCGCAAATGCGGATAGACATCTAGAATTTGCAAGTACACAAATGCGGGTAGACCTTTCTTTTCCGCATTTGCAACAGTGCACAAATACGGAGAGATATTTTCTCAACCGCATTTGACACAGTTGTGATTTAAAATTAGCAAATTCTCAGAATCTTATTAAATGGTCTATATAAATCAAAATCAAAGGATCATTTAATACTTTTCAAATTCTGAGAGACTTAAAGTGAGACGAGTGCCACCCAAACACTGTTCATCTTCTTCAAATACTGTTCATCTTCACCATCGACATTCTGATTCTTAATCAAAAAAACTCTAAGTTTGCTTCTTCAAAATCAACTCCTCTTTGATTCACGACTCAAGTAGTATCAAAGAAAGGTGAAAATTTGAATTGCGTGTAACCCTAACTGTCGAACTGTTACATCAAATCGAACTTAGTAACCTAGGTTATGAATCAGTTGTAAAAATAATCAAAATGCTCTTAAACCCTTGATAATTTCGACAAATGCTCACTGATTATTCAAGAAAACCTCAAGAAATTCAGTGTTTTTCTTAACAATTACGTCTGTGCGTAGAGTGCAAATGTTGAAATCCAAATGGTGAAGTAAAGAGATAATATCAAAGAACAAAATGTGTTGTAAAATCAAGAAATGATGAACTCATTGAGATTAATTATGCACACACTTCTGATGATTCAAAATTACTCAGAATCTTTGCACATGAAACAACAATTTTGACCAATAAAAGTCAAACAGTGATGAACAAGTTCTTAGGTGTTATGCATTATTCTAATTCATATGCCTTGACTGCAGGACATAATGGCTAATCTCACATGGAGCAAACTCCATAATGTCAGCGGATTTCTAGACCCTGATGTAGCAGAAGCAGCTGACTTAAGAGATATGATTAGATTTCTTCTAACCACTAGAGTTGCATATGCCATGACTGTCAGACCCATCATTTATGAGACTCTCATTAGGTCTTTTTGGGGAACAGCCCAAGTTCTTGAAGTTAATGGTGTGAGGACTCTAACTGGAAGAATAACTGATGATCACACTCTAGATGTTACTGAGCAAACAGTGAGACAGTGTCTGCAGTTTGGAGATGATGCAAACACTCCTCTAGAGCTTGAAGATGATGAGATCATGAATTTCTTTGCAAACATTGGTTATGAGGGAGGATATGAAGGAAAGCAGATAGTAAAGGGATTGGTAGATCTGCAATGGAGGTTCTTAATTCACATGTTTCAACACTGCTTATCCAAGAGGAAAACTGGATGGAATGACATCCCAGTGACTACATCATCTGCCATATGTGCCTTATGCACCAACCAGCCATTCAACATGTCAGCATACATATTCAATGGACTGGTATCCAACATCCAAGAAGGCAGAAGACACATGTTTTTGATGTACCCAAGATTCATTCAATGCTTCATCAATGAAGCATTTCCAGATATTGTGCCTACAGGACCAGTGATGGACATTCCTCACTATAATGCAAAGTCCTACAGGTATATCAAGAAGAGAGATCCTAGGAACTTCTACAGTGGAGCTTTCTTTCCTCTGCTGCCTTGGATGCAACAGCAGATAGATCAAGAAGAAGAACATGTTCAAGAGGCTCCTGCTAATGAGCCTATTCATGAAGAAGCGCAAGCTGCTCAATTTCAACAACATGTTGATGAGCATGCTGCTACCACTGAAGAGAGACCAGGATCAGTGTCACCACAAGGTGATGTAGGTGGTGATCTTCACACTGATCCTTATGTTCATGAAGCCGATATAGCCTCATCATCTATTCAACCTCCAATACCATCACCTCCCAGATAACAAATTCCTTCTCCTCAAACACAACACATAATATCTCCCCACATGTCTCCAGTTCACTCACCAATCACTCAACCCATCCATTCTCCCACTTACTATACACCTATCCCATCTCCACCTACGGCTGCACCACAAGAGTTTGGTGATTCTACTAGCTCATCGGAAGAATCCAAATCATCACCTGATGAGGAGGATCATACCATAAAGATGCCTGCACGGCAACCAACATCAGAGGTTGCTCCTTCAGAAAGTTATGCTGAATCAGGAGTAAACAAGCCTGATGAGAAGGATGAAATGATTTCTGCTCTACTTCAGAAAATTGCCAAGTTGGAGAAAATGCATAGTAGGAGATCAAATGTCCTACAAGATAGATTGTTGGAGCTGGATGAGAAGGAAAAGGAATTAAAAGAAGTGAAAGATTCGTATGAAAAGGAAAGAAAAGTTAAAGATGAAGAGATCAAAGTTTGAAAGTAGCTCTTCATAGTTCAAGAGAAGAAATTAGTGGTCATGTGGACACCTGAACATCCAAACTATTGCCATGATGGATCAAGAAGAGATAATAGAAGAACAGTCCAGTATCATCCTTGACCTTGAAAAACAAGTAGAAGCTCTCAATAAAAGAGTCTCAGAGTTGGAAATGCTTGTGAGGTTAAAGCAAGAAGCTGAAAAAGATAAGGAAGATGAAGGAGATAAAAGCCATGACAAGAGGAAAAGAGATGATGACAAGATGACAGTGACAAAGAGTCATCCAAAGACAGTGATGATGACTCACCTCCGCACAAAAGGATGGAAATCTCCAAGGGTGAAAAGAAAGGAGAACCAAGTGGATCCAAACATGAATCATCAAGCATGGAAATGATTAGTTATTCAAGTCAACCAGAAGAAGTTCACACTGAAGAGACTAATTTCAGTGAAATGATTAATGCTCTTGACATGTTCTCTGCTGAAGAATTTGTCATAGATGATGACTTCTGGGATTTCTTGATGAACCAAAGAACAGAGGCTGAGCCTTTTGTTGTTATACCTCAATCTCCTGTGCCAATTGAAAAGGAATTGAGTATGCAACTGGTGCCTGCTGTGTCACTTTCTGAAGAACAAAAAGAGCTGATTAAGAAGCTTTGTGAACAGCAAGTACTTGAAGAAGAATCAGCAGCTGCTGTAGTTCATAGTCCTGAAAAGGAACAATCTGAAGAACAGCCAAAGGAAGCTGAATGGCTGAACCATCTTCTGAAGTTCAAACATACACCAGAAAAAGGAAATACTTATCTGAAAAGGCTAAGGGGAAAAGACCAATAGTAGAAGAAGAACCTCAAATGAAAAAGCAAAAAGATGACCCCAGAAGCCTAGCAGCCATTGCTGGATTCTTAGAAGAACATGAACAAGCCGAGTCATTGATGAAGAAAAAGGGTGAGATGATTGATTTAGAAGAAGGTGAAATTCCAGGTGGATTCATGGTTGATAAGCCAGTGATCAGTAAAATCCCTGTGAATGAAGAACCTTATGTTTCTGAAAAGATTGAAAAGGCCAAGTCTGATGATTTGATGAAAAAGGCCGTATTTCTGATTGACCATGGTTATGACCCTGATGAAGTCTTTGGGATGAATTATGAAAGGATGGTAGCTGAAGAAGAAAAGTTGAACAGTCTACTAGATCCAACCATTGAAACTGAGTATGAGAAAACTCAATCACCCAAAGCTTCTGAGGTGAAGACACAAACAGTTAAATCAGCTTCTCCTCCTCAACCTTTGTTTCCTGATCCCTATAGCATGTCAGACAAAGAAATGAAGGAATATCTGTCTGCTCAAGGATTCACCAGAAGGAAACTTGGGAACATGAAGACCAATTCCCTAAGGGCTGCTATCCTTAGGCTGATCAATGAGAAGAAAGATAAGATGAAGAAACTGGAGGAACAAATCCCCAGACAGCAACCAAGAACAAGAATCTCTGCTCAAGAAATGAGCCTTACTCAAAGAGATCATGACTCATTGGTACCCATTCTTCACAAATACCCAGAGTGGTTTGCTGAACCATCTCAGATTGAACTACATGAAGGGTTAACTACTGCTGAGATGATCAGAGGTGTGTCTACTCCCAAAGGAAAAACTGATCAGAAAATCATTGCTTGGAAGTATGACAGTGACTGGAATATGTTTATGGTGAAGAGAGTATCTGGATTAGTCCAATTCTTCATAGAGTACTCTGCTCTGGTGAACTCTCTTGAGATCCATGATCTGAAGGAACTTGCTAATCTGAGACTGATCAACCATGCAGCAATGTTCAGGGGATATGAATTTGAGGACATTCTAAGGATGTTCAAGAGAACTGACAACTTCAAGTCCTTAAAGGCAATTTGCATGAGAAAAGATAAATCATTTGTCAATCCCCTTGACAAGAAACAAAGAAAACCAGCAGAGGAAGTGGTATTTCCTGAGCTTAGAGTGAAACCCACTGAATCATTGAAAAGAAAAGTGGTTGCTGGTACTCACACTTCTATACCAATCTCAAATGTATTTTATGATGAGAAGACTTATGAGATGGTGATTGAAAGGAAGTGGGGAGGAAAGGAAGGATCAGAAATCAGATTGTTCAGTGGATATGAGGTCAGACTGCTTGATGAGTCATACATCCAGTACATCTTCACAAGGCACTTCAGGGAGATCAGCAACAAGTTGGGTGAAGCTGATATGCTCTTCTTTTTAAAGTGCATTAAACTCCTGAAGTTGGCCTATGATCGAGTACAAAGAAAGAGAGATCAGAGAATGAGGAAGAAGACTCCCTTGCAGTTTGGGAACATTGTTAAACTTGAGGTAGACGTGGATGGGTATCTCCTAATTCACAGAGATGGTCTGTCAACCGTAGCCATCTGGGAGCCCATCTCACTGAGGAAGATGCCTATTGAGGCATTGCACAATATGAGACATATGAAGATCCATGTTCTGAACAAGGAAAAACTACGTGAAGCACAAGATTTCTCCAACATGATCAAGTCTCTTATGGATCCCTCCTACACTAATCCTCCTGCTGCACAAGACCCAGCAGAATCTTCACAACCTCATCCACCCTTAAACCCTTGAAGTACATAGGCTGTATAATCCTTAGGGGGAGTATTGTTGGACCCTGAAAGGATCATACATGCCAATTCAAGAGGTGGATGGTGTTCTGCTGGAAATCTCCTCAAGTCCAAGAAGAAATGCGGATCAAGAAGTTACTACAACAAGATGAATAATACAAGTGTCGGCTATCCGCATTTGTTAATGCGGATGCACAAGAACAAATGCTGACAAGTATTTGTTCATCCGCATTAACTAATGTGGACAACCGACAAATGCGGACAAGACTTTTGTTCATCCGCATTAACCAATGCGGATGTTCAGTAACAAATGCGCTCAGTGTTTGTTCATCCGCATTTGTCAATGCTGATGACCAAACACCAATGCGGAAGATAGAAGACTAATGCTGATGAAGACTTACTCATCCGCATTAACAAATGCGGATGACTAAGAACAAATGCGTACGAAGACAAACTATTTTGTACAGTTAGGGTAGTTTAGTCATTTTGTACAAGCTGTAAGTCAGCCTATAAATAGATCAGAAACCTCGTATGTGAGGTGACTTTTGAGACTTTAGACTTTGTAACTCAAAACTCCTGACTTTTGACACCTCTCATTCTGTGTTTCATCCGAGGTTGTCTTGCATTGTTACTGTAGCTTGCTAAACCCTAGCATTTACTTTGTAACAGTTCAGATAATCAATACAAGTGCATTTATGAGTATTTCAAGTGTTAAATGTTCATTGATTGTTTGATTCCGCCTCTCAATCATTGACTCAATCAACATATTCGATCCTTGTTGATTCACATCAACAGAGAATATCATTCTCAAACCCAGTCACAGTGCACCTGTTTTGGCCCTTCCAGAAGGAGTCGAAGACTTCGTAGTCTACTGTGACGCCTCGCGTCAAGGGTTAGGATGCGTGCTAATGCAACGCAACAAGGTCATTGCCTATTCATCTAGACTGCTAAATGATCACGAGAAGAACTATACTACGCACGATCTGGAATTAGGTGCCGTGGTGTTTGCTCTTAAAATGTGGAGGCACTACCTCTATGGCACGAAGTGCGTCATTTACACTGACCATCGAAGTTTGCAACACATTCTCGACCAGAAGATGCTGAACATGCGACAAAGAAGATGGGTTGAGTTGTTGAACGACTACGAGTGTGAAAACCGTTATCATCCCGGTAAAGCCAACGTGGTGGCAGATGCTTTGAGCAGAAAGGAGAGAGAAAAACCTCTTCGTGTACGAGCTTTAAGGATAAGTGTGTACACTAACCTAATTGCAAGGCTGAAAGAAGCTCAAAGTGAAGCGTTAAAGGAGGAAAATTTAGCAGGAGAAGGATTAACTGGAATGAAAAAGCGATTTGAAACAGGAAATGATGGTACATATAAGTGCGAAGGGAGAACTTGGGTGCCAAAGCATGGGGGAATTCGAGAGGTAATTCTCGATGAAGCTCACAAATCCAGGTATCCAGTTCACCCTGAGAGTGATAAAATGTACCAGGATTTGAAGGCACTTTTCTGGTGGCCTGGAATCAAGAAATCAATCGCTATGTATGTCGGAAAATGTCTAACCTGTGCCATGGTAAAAGCCGAAAACAAAAAACCATCAGGGACGTTACAGCAGCCAGAAATCCCAGAATGGAAATGGGATAATGTCACGATGGACTTTGTTACCAAGTTACCCAGAACGTCTAGGGGTCATGATGCTATTTGGGTAGTAGTGGATAGACTAACCAAATCAGCTCACTTCTTACCAATTCGGGAAGACTATGACATGTCAAGACTGGCTCAACCGTATATCAATGAAATAGTGACTAGGCATGGTGTGCCACTATCCATAATCTCCGACCGTGATAGTCGTTTTACTTCGCGTTTCTAGAAATCACTCCAACGAGCTTTAGGAACCCGGCTGGACTTAAGTACAGCGTACCACCCGCAAACTGACGGTCAAATCGAAAGGACTATTCAAACCTTAGAAGATATGCTGAGAGCTTGCTTAATTGGTTTTGGTAGGAACTGGGATAACCATCTTCCATTGGTAGAGTTCTCCTATAATAACAGATACCATGCAAGTATCAATGCTGCTCCGTATGAGGCTCTCTATGGTAGGAAATGTCGGTCACCCTTGAGTTGGAACAAACTTGGTGATAGTCAAGTATTGGGACCACACATCGTATTGGAGACCATTGATAAGATTTTCAAGATCAAGGAACGTCTATGGGCAGCAAGGGACCGTCAAAAGAAGTACGCTGACAGAAGACGGAAACCATTAGAGTTCCAGATAGGTGATAGAGTAATGTTGAAAGTAGCACCATGGAAAGGAACTGTGAGATTTGGGAAAAGAGGAAAGTTAAGCCCAAGATACATTGGACCATTCGAAATACTTGCAAGAATTGGTCCTGTGGCTTACAAGTTGAAACTACCTTAGAAATTGAGTTATATACACGACACCTTCCACGTGTCAAACTTGAAGAAATGCCTGGTAGACAAAACCTTGGAACTACCGTTGAAGGAGACAAGAATCAATGATAAGCTGAACTTCATGGAAGAGCCTATAGAGATCACGGACCGCTTGGTTAAGCAACTCAGACGAAGCCGCATACCCAAGTTAAAGGTTAGATGGAACTCGAGACGAGGGCCGGAATTCACTTGGGAACATGAGGACGAGATGAGGAAGAACTACCCGCATCTCTTTAAACCCACCCGTACCAATTCTAAGCGAAGTTAAAATTTCAGGACGAAATTTCCTAAACGGTGGGAGAATGTGACAACCGGTCCCAAGGTCACTATTCTAAACCCTAATTTATTTGCATCATATCCCATCTTATGCGTACTAATAATGGAAACAATTTAATTATATCAAGATGTTAGAATCACCAATTGTTATTTGATCTATTTTTATGATTCTATGTGATTTATGTGAATTTAGTCATTTTAAGTCTTGCCTTTTTAGAAAATTCGTGCCCGGGAATATTAATTAGTCACCCTAAGTAGGATATACAATATCAATTGAAACAATTAAAAATATATGTGCACACACATTTAATTTCGCATTAAGCATTAATAATCATGCAAGACATTAATCAACTAACTAAATAATACCATCTTACATCCTACACAATACTACACTATACAACAAATTAACATTATCTATTATTATTATTCTACATTAAAAACTAAACAAAAATCCCTCACTAGAGGAGAAATCGGCTGCCCAAGTCCACCAATGGACTCCCTTGTCCACCTCTACACTCCACCCACTTCTATCAACCACTCTCTACACATGCAACCTTCACCCTTTGCAAGACACTCACTCCTCTCATTCTCTCTCTCTCTCTCTCATTTTCGAAATCCAGCAGCTGAACCCACCTCTCCCTCTCAAAATTCTCTCCATTTCAGCTCATTTCCAACTCCAAAATCATGAACCACAACAACAACAACTTCGGCCAGCAGCAAAACGCAAGAAAGGTGACCTTTTGGTGATGTTTTCAAGCTTGGAACGTGCAAGACTTGAGGTTACAGCTTTTGTTCGAGATTCTCCAGCCTCATCTAAGGAGATTTCATCCATTCAAGACCATCCACACCTTCTAAACCGTGAGATACATCAAGTGTAAGCTCACTATGTCCGGTTTTGGTCATTTCTTAAGCTTGTCTTCATTTTCACCTAAAAACCTATCTTTTTCTTGTTGTAGCAGAAACATCTCACCCTCACTTTGTTCTTTAGGAGTTCCCAACATTCTTGAAGGTATATCACATGATATAATGCTCATTCCAAGGGGTAGAACCCGATTTACCCCTTGAAAACCCTCTTTTGGTGTTTTTGGCACCATCTAACTTGTGTATCTTGTAACCCTTCAAAACAAAATGTTTAACCTGCATATTAATGGGTTTTAAGACTACTAAAAACCTGTATTTAAAGTCTCAAATACTATACACCACCTACATGTGGTAAAAACATGCATTACACCTTGAACAATCCCTCTTTCTACTAGTAACAACCTCTTTTAGACATTTCTTGAAAACCCTCTTAGACAAGGGTTATAACCTGCTCAAAAATGATTTTTAGACACCCCAAAAACCTTATTTTTAAGTTAGATGAGGTTTTGGTAATGAATAAACTTTAGTTACAATGATTTACACAAGTGTAATGGTCGGTTATGGCATTTTCTATGAATTTGAAGACTATGGATGTGTAGAATGACTAGGCCACGATTTGGGACTGTTATTTAGTAGGTTTTGATGAATATTAAGAGTTTAATATTGTTTAATCTCTGGAACAAAGGACATATTGTGCTTAGACCCGTTTTGGTCACTATCGGGACCCGAAAACAACCAAAATTACTCAAAGACAAGAAATCTTGAACTATAAACTTTTTAAAGAGAATTCCAGGTTCATTAAGGATTAATAAAGTGTTATGGAGCTAATGGGAATTTTTAGTGGTCAAAAGATAATTTAAATGGAATTTTAAGTGAAAACGGATGCTAACCGGGAGACGTTTTTAGTAAAAATCTAAGAAAAATGGATATAAGGTTAGAAATTACAAAAATCATGTTATTCCAGTAAGATATATAATAAAATAACTTATAAGTGGAAAAGTTAGTCAAACAAGCTTTAAAATGGTCAAACCCGGTTAAAAACACGTTTTAACGGTTTAAACGTAAAAACGAGTCTTCCCACTACTAGGGGTAAATTTTGTGATTTAAAAGGTTAGAAACTCATGAAAATGACTTTTAAAAGTTAGCTACTGGACCTAGACTCAAGAACATGAAAACCCATAGTCAACCATCTAAAACCCTTCGGTTTTACCGTAACCGGCAACGGTAAACGCGTAAATTATAAACCGAGCCCTTAAACTGAAAATTTGAGTATACATTCCTAAAATAAAGTTATTTAAGATTCTTGAAACTGATTTTTGATTATAAGGTGCTAGACTTGAGACATTCCCGGCACACGAAGGATTTCTTTGCTTAATATCTAAGGTGAGTTCTCGTGTTCCCCTTTTTACTTTGGTTTTGGGGATGAAGCATGCTCTTTTAAACTGAAACTTTTATTTTTGAGTTCTAGTGATCCCTTTTTACTTATTGTTTTTGGGATGGAACATGCTCTTTGTTATGAACTATGATTGTACTTTATTTGATGCTTGTATGTGCGACTTTTTGGATACATGCTGATACTTTTGTCATGATCATTAATTCTTTTATGAACCGCTTGTTTTATGTGAATAGATCTATTTGGGGAATCCCCCACGCACAGTGGCTCCCGCTACAGGGAAGTACCCCACTGAGATCCTGAGGGGTCGTTTGTGGCATGTAACAGGTTTTGAATAAGATACTATGGTGAACCATCCTAGCCGGAATGGTTCACTGTTCTGAGGCTTGGTTCTTTCCTATGGGAATATCTGGTTAAACACAAGTTTAGAAGAGGCCAACCGGGGACCAAGTGCAGGGTTGATTGTGATACCCCACGATGACTGATACTAAAAATGATGTTTTTAAAATCAAATGAGATTTTCATAAACTTTCACACTTGACTCTAAAACCTTTATTGTGGACTTTAAGAGTTCCTTTTATTGTTTTGAAACTTTAAGCACTTGAATTCACCAACTTTTTAGTTGACACAATTTTCTTTTGAGCATGTCTCTGGTAATCCGTGAAGACTCTTAGCTGTTATGGAAGACTTAGACTCAACCCCGAGACCATGGCATTAATCGTGTGACCAATTTATGACTTGAATAATTTGATACAATGACTATTTAACTTATGTTGAAACATGTAAACATTTGGGGCTGGATCTGTTTCCAGCCCGGTGTCTTTTAAAACCTTGAAATGCCATGTGATGTTCTCTCCCTTTGAGCTCTTATATTGGTTTGTTTCCGCTGCCATGTATGTTGTTGCTAATCTGTGACGTCCCACCCTACCTGGGCCCGGGGTGTGACAGATTGGTATCATGAAGCATGAAAAATGTTGTACAAAATGTATTTTATTGTGATAATTTGTATGGACATCATTAATTCGAGACAAATCGCTTAGTAGGTCTAAGCATGCTTCACAATTTTGTACAAAATTGATCATTTTGTACGTTTTGTATCATCCAACATTTTTATTTAAAATTTTGTACAAAATTATTAACATTTTATACAAAATGTTGATACAAAAATGTTGTACAAAAATTTAAAAAGACACCGGGCTGGAAACAGACCCAGCCCCAAATATTTACATGTTTCAACATAAATTAAACAGACATTGTATCAAATCATTCAAGTCATAAATTTTGGTCACACAACTAATGCCATGGTCGCGTGGTTGAGTCTAAGTCTTCCATAACAACTAAGAGTCTTCACGGGTTACCTGAAACATGCTCAAAAGAAAATTGTGTCAACTAAAAGTTGGTGAATTCAAGTGCTTCAAGTTTCAAAACAATAAAAGGAACTCTTAAAGTCCACAATAAAGGTTTTAGAATCAAGTGTGAAAGTTTATGAAAATCTCATTTGATTTTAAAAACATCATTTTTAGTATCAGTCATCGTGGGGTATCACAATCAACCCTGCACTTGGTCCCCGGTTGGCCTCTTCTAAACTTGTGTTTAACCGGATATTCCCATATGAAAGAACCAAGCCTTAGAACAATTAACCATTCCTGCTAGGATGGTTCACCATAGTATCTTATTCAAAACCTGTTACATGCCATAAACGACCCCTCAGGATCTCAGTGGGGTACCTCCCTGTAGCGGGAGCCACTGTGCGTGGGGGATTCCCCAAATAGATCTATTCACATAAAACAAGCGGTTCACAAAAGAATTAATGATCATGACAAAAGTATCAGCAGATATCCAAAAAGTCCCACATACAAGCATCAAATAAAGCACAATCATAGTTCATAACAAAGAGCATGTTCCATCCCAAAAACAGTAAGTAAAAAGGGATCACTAGAACTTACAAATAAAAGTTTCAGTTTAAAAGAGCATGCTTCATCCCGAAACCAAAGTAAAAAGGGGAACACGAGAACTCACCTTAGATATTAAGCAAAGAAATCCTTCGTGTGCCGGGAATATCTCAAGTATAGCACCCTAACATGAATATATTAAGTGATTAGCTATTGCTCTAAACCTATTTAAGGTGTAACAAGAGTGTCTAAGCCTTAGTTGGTCGGATTCGGCTTTGATTCGATTAGAGTTTGTACGAAAGTTTTTCTTTTATGGAAAGTCAAGGTTCCTCATAAAATTAAGGGTTTCTACATTAATAAGTCCAGAATATATGATAAATATGCTAATAAAGTGAATAAAGTGCTTATTGGAGTCGATTATGAAGTTTAACCAAATTTTACAGTTTAGCCCCTGAAGTTTCCAAAATTGACAGTTTCTACCCTTAAGTTTGGTTTCTTGTATTAGATGGCCTTTATAACCAAAAATCAGTTTCAAGAACTTAATATAAATTTATTTTAAGAATATATACTCAAATTTTCAGTTTATAGGTTCGGTTTGTAATTTACGCGTTTACCGTTGCCGGTTACGGTAAAACCGAAGGGTTTAAGATGGTTGACTATGGGTTTTCATGTTTTTGAGTCTAGGTCCAGTATCTAACTTTTAAAAGTCATTTTCATGAGTTTATAACCTTTTAAATCACAAAATTTACCCCTAGTAGTGGGAAGACTCGTTTTTACATTTAAACCGTTAAAACGGGTTTTTAACCGGGTTTGACCATTTTAAAGCTTGTTTGACTAACTTTTCCACTTATAAGTTATTTTATTATATATCTTACTGGAATAACATGATTTTTATAATTTCTAACCTTATATCCATTTTTCTTAGATTTTTCCTAAAAACGTCTCCCGGTTAGCACCCGTTTTCACTTAAAATTATTTTAAATTATCTTTTGACCACTAAATATTCCCATTAGCTCCAGAACATTTTATTAATCCTTAATGAAGCTGGAATTCTCTTTAAAAAGTTTATAGTTCAAGATTTCTTGTTTTTGAGTAATTATAGGTTGTTTTCGGGTCCCTAAAGTGACCAAAACAGGTCTAAGCACAATATGTCCTTTGTCCAGAGATTAAACAATATTAACACTCTTAATATTCATTAAAACCTACTGAAATAACAGTCCCAAATCATGGCCTAGTCATTCTACACGTCCATAGTCTTCAAATTCATAGAAAATGCCATTACCGACCATTACACTTGTGTAAATCATTGTAACTCAAGTTTATTCATTACCAAAACTTCATCTAACTTAAAAATCAGGTTTTGGGGTGTCTAAAACTCATTTTTTAGCAGGTTATAACCCTTGTCTAAGAGGGTTTTCAAGAAATGTCTAAAAGAGGTTGTTACTAGTAGAATGAGGGATTGTTCAAGGTGTAATGCATGTTTTTACCACATGTAGGTGGTGTATAGTATTTCAGACTTTAAAAACAGGTTGTTAGTAGTCTTTAAACCCATTAATATGCAGGTTAAATGTTTTGTTTTGAAGGGTTACAAGATACACAAGTAGATGGTGCCAAAAACACCAAAAAGAGGGTTTTCAAGGGGTAAATCGGGTTCTACCCCTTAGAATGAGCATTATATCATGTGATATACCTTCAAGAATGTTGGGAACTCCTCAATAACAAAGTGAGGGTGAGATGTTTCTGCTACAACAAGAAAAAGATAGGTTTTTAGGTGAAAAATGAAGACAAGCTTAAGAAATGACCAAAACCGACACATGGAGCTTACACTTGCTGTAACTCGCGATTTGGAAGGTGTGGATGGTCATGAATGGCTGGAATCTTCTTGGATGAGGCTGGAGAATCTCAAACAAAAGCTGGAACCTCAAGTCTTGCACGTTCCAAGCTTCAAATCATCACCAAAAGTCACCTTTCTTGCGTTTTGCTGCTGGCCGATGTTGTTGTTGTTGTGGTTCACGATTTTGGAGTTGGCAAGGAGCTGAAATGGAGAGGATTTAGAGAAGGTTGTATAGTTTCAGAAAACAAAAGTCTCTTTAGAATCCATTCGTAAAATTTTCAAAACATATGTGCTTTAAGTCTTAAACAAAAGGGACTCTGAAAGTCCATATTTAAAAGTTTAGAATCAAGTGTAAAAGTTTATGAAAAATCCAATTTGATTTTAAAAGCATCATTTTTAGTATCAGTCATCGTGGGCTATCACAATCAATCCTGCACTTGGTCCCCGGTTGGCCTCTTCTAAACTTGTGTTTAACCGGATATTCCTGTTGGAAAGAACCAAGCCTCAGAACAGCGAACCATTCCTGCTAGGATGGTTCACCATAGTATCTTATTCAAAACCTGTTATATGCCACAAACGACCCCTCAGGATCTCAGTGGGGTACCTCCCTGTAGCGGGAGCACTGTGCGTGGGGGATTCCACAAATAGATCTATTCACATAAAACAAGCGGTTCACAAAAGAATTAATGATCATGACAAAAGTATCAGCAGGTATCCAAAAAGTCCCACATACAAGCATCAAATAAAGCATAATCATAGTTTATAACAAAGAGCATGTTCCATCCCAAAAACAGTAAGTAAAAAGGGATCACTAGAACTCACAAATAGAAGTTTCAGTTTAAAAGAGCATGCTTCATCCCCAAAACCAAAGTAAAAAGGGGAACACGAGAACTCACCAACTTTACGTTGACAAAATCTTTTTGAGCATGTCTTCAGGTACAGCTAGGGAGAATAGTTGAGCTATAGAAGTTACCCAAATCCGAAGCAAGATACGAGGGTAGAGGTTAAAGACAAAGGTTGAGCCTAGAAGCCTTAGTTACTGAAGCTTCAAGAAATATTTCCTGGGAGATTGATCACGACACCTATAGATTGTAGGTTGAAGCACCTTGTGAATTGAAAACAAAGCCAATATTTTAATGTAAATATCACATTTAGTTTCCGCTGCATTTTGGTTGTTGTTTACTAATCGTGACGTCCCGCCTCTCTGAGCCCGGGGTGTGACAGATCTGTCACACCCCGGCCCAGAGAGGTCGGACGTCACGATTAGTAAACAACAACCAAAATGCAGTGGAAACTAAATTGTTTAATACAATACAACTTTCAACATTTACATCAGAATATTGGCTTTGTTTCAATTCACAAGGTGCCTAAATATACAGTCTATAGGTGTCATGATCAATCTTTTGGTAAAGGTTTCTTGATGCTTCATTAACTAATGCTTCTAGGCTTGACTTTTGTCTTCAACACCTACCCTCACTTCTTTCCTAGGATTTAGGTATCTTCTATAGCTCAACTATTCTCCCTAGCTGTACCTGAAGACAAGCTCAAAAAGATTTTGTGTCAACATAAAGTTGGTGAGTTTAAGTGGTTAAAGTTTCAGAAAACAAAAGTCTTTTTAAAATTCATTAGTTGACTTTCAAAACATGTGTGCTTTAAGTCTTAAAACAAAAGGGAATCTCAAATTCTACATTTAAAAGTTTAGAATCACGTGTAAAAGCTTATGAAAAATCTCATTTGATTTTAAAAGCATCATTATAGTATCAATCATCGTGGGGTATCACAATCAACCCTGCACTTGGTCCCCGGTTGGCCTCTTCTAAACTTGTGTTTAAACGGATATTCCCGAAGGAAGGAACCAAGCCTCAAACCAGTGAACCATTCCTGCCAGGATGGTTCACCATAGTTTCTTATTCAAAACCTGTTACATGCCACAAACGACCCTCAGGATCTCAGTGGGGTACCTCCCTGTAGCGGGAGCCACTGTGCGTGGGGGATTCCCCAAATAGATCTATTCACATAAAACAAGCGGTTCACAAAGAATTAATGATCATGACATAAGTATCAGCAGGTATCGAAAAAGTCCCACATACAAGCATCAAATAAAGCACAATAATAGTTCATAAAACAAAAGAGCATGTTTCATCCCAAAAACAGTAAGTAAAAAGGGATCACTAGAACTCACAAATAAAAGTTTCAGTTTAAAAGAGCATGCTTCATCCCCAAAACCAAAGTAAAAAGGGGAACACGAGAACTCACAAATAAAAGTTTCAGTTTAAAAGAGCATGCTTCATCCCCAAAACCAAAGTAAAAAGGGGAACACGAGAACTCACCTGGCATCCTTATATAATTTCAGAGCTTTGATAAAGAAAAGTGATGATCACCAACAAAGCAATTCTAACTAGAACTTATAAGATTCACGTTTAGAATTAGCATGATGTTATTACATGCGTGCGGTTGAGATCTTTAGTTGACTTAAGGTTGGTGATTAGTATCCTTAGTGTACATAAGCTTCTTGCGTATTTATTAATTGTCATGAATTGATTCGTGTACATTAGGTTAATTTATGCATTTAATCAAGAATTGTGTCTTAGTATGAAGAATGTCAAAAAATCAATTTATATCATGGATTCCAAATCTTTATAAATAACTAGCATTAAAAATGTAGGTAATATATAATGTTTCAAACGATGTTTATAATGCTCGCGTTTATATCGTATTTGTTAACTTGATTGACGATAATTTGTATAAAAAGAGCGTTACAATTAATATTTATGTCAATAACAATGACATGACCGACAATTAATAACAACACTCTTTTTATACAAATTATCGTCAATCAAGTATGGTTTAACCGCACATAAACATCGTTATCATATAAGGACAAATTATGATACCAATCTGTCACCTAAAGTGTTGTACAAAATTATTAATTGTACAAAAATGTTGTACATAAAGGTTAAATTTATTTGTGAGTTCACAATTTAAATGTTAACCATCCTAGGTTCCGGGGGTGTGACAGATTGGTATCATCAAGCATGAAAAATGTTGTACAAAACGTATTAATTGTACAAAAATGTTGTACAAAATTTAAAATTTTCATAATACCAATCATTTTTACGTTTAAACCGTTTAAACCCTATGAGGTTCATATGGTTGTAGTTGGAAAGGAGTTGATACCAATCAGTGAGTCATCTTATATGATGTTATCAGATCATATAAGATTCATGTTACTTTTAGTCCATTGTGAACTGATTATGCTGTCTAATTAAAGGCATGCACGCTAATATCCTCTTCTTGTCAATCGTTCTTAAGATTATCAGCGAGGACGGTAACGCCGTCGGGGTTTTGGAATCGTCTCCTGGTTAGATCTACCTAGTAGAACGGTGCATTGAACCACCGTAAAGAATCTCTTCCTTGCTAATTTTGTACAAATGCCAATTGATCTGATTGTGAAGCCAAAAATCGATACACGATTTGACTCATTAGTTTTGTCAAGCATGTTCTAAAGTTCGGATAGTTACTTCAATCCAAATCAAACCTGATTATTTGACACATAATCATCAACATTTGTCCTGGGATGCTCAGCTAAATAACTTTAAATCCTCAAGATTCATACTATGATTGTATCACACTCGGAAACAAATATTAACGATACTAAAATTTCGAGGGTGAAATTTCTTAAAGGAGGGGAGAATGTAACACCTCTGAAATATGACCCAATTGAAAACCTATAAATGTTATAAAACTCAATAAAAGTTTGAATTGAGTTGGGCTTATCAAAGAAAACTCAGAAAATGAAACTAGGCTTCTTGGGCCCAATAAGCCCAATAAGGGCCCGAACTTATAACAAGGCCCATTTAAGACCCAAATACACGTTTAGGAACTAATTAAACAAGAAACCATGAAACAATGAATTATTAGGTGATTTGAAATAACTATGGAAAGATCCAAGCAAAAAACAGATTCAGAACCCATACCGGGTAAAATCCGACAATTTACTGCGTACTACGTCGGAATTCCATCAGAAATTCTTAAAATGGGTTGTCATCCAATCTAAATCATTGTTAACCTTAACTAATATCATAAATAATTCTTTCTAAAAGAATTTTTATCAATCATGCATAAACAACGGAATTTCGTAACTGAAACGCGAATACCGGTTTTCACCAGCATTTAAATGTCATCTAATACGTCGACCGAGCCTCGTAACTCCGTAAACAATTATCTAACCATTGTTTATTATCATAACATAGTAGATTTGGTGAGTGATACGTTGTCCGGAATAAATGCGTTCCGAAACGCGAACGTGACGCGCGTCGATCTGGAATTAGGTCAAAACCCGAGAATTCGTCAGATAAGGTTTTAACATGACCAATATGGGAAGATAACGCTCAAAATATCATTTTAATACTTAATTTCATGCATTTACATGTAAAAATAATAATAAAAGCGCTCGTTCGAGGAAAACGTGTCAAACCATTAACGTGTCGATTTAGCGGTATCGTTTAACTGTTCGGTATGTTTTTAATGCAATAAAATTCATAATCCCGGAATACTTATAACGTTTCGTATAATCGAATCCAACGGGTAGCGAAATTATAAAGTCACGCGAAAAACTTAATCGAACGCGTTACGAACCGAACTGTTAACGAACCTATCATTTAAACCCTCTATATAAGCAAATGTTCTATCATTTTTGGGTTGAAAGAAAAATTAGGGCAGAGAGAAAGAGAGGCATTCGCAGCCTCTCCCCCCCCCCCCCTCTCTCGATTCAACATCGACCTCCGGCCACCGGCGACTCCTCCGGCGAGGGCCGCACCATGCCGGAACCCCCTCGACGCCCCGGTCACAAGGGTATCGTCAATTTCTCCTCTAACGCAGCATAGCAGGGGGGATCGAAGGAAGAAGGCATCGGTTCTGTGAGTCCTCAAAGTGGTAATGGTGGCCGACCACCAAGGAGGCGGCTCTATTGGTCACAGTGGCTGTTTTGGGCGGCGAATGCAGATGACGGTTGAAGCTGCTGTGGTGATTTTTGCGATGTGAGGTTGCGATGGTGGTGTGCGGTCGCAATGGTGGTGGATCTAGACCGAAAGTCCGACGAGGCTGATAATGGTGGTGGTGGTCGAACTATGATCCCCGACGATTGCCCAAGGGGCTGACATTGCTGCTGATTAGGGATGGTGGTTGTGTTGGTGGCTTGATTCGGTGGCTACGGCCCCCCTTTTTGGTGGGTGTCGGTGAAGGTAAGCTGCGGTGAAGGGGGTCAGGACCTCGAAGTGGTTGATTAGGCGATGGTTTGGCTATGATGGTTAGTGGCGGTAGTATGGCGGTCATGGATGTGGATCTAGGCAGTGATAGTGGTGATGGTGGTTATGAATAATAGCAGCGATGGTCATGGCTGTGTTGTGGTGGTTGTCAGTGAGGTTAGGCGGTGGTGAAAGGGGTTGTGTTGGTATGTGTCGATTGATGGTGGTTGGTGGCGGTTGTTGTTGTTGTTGGTGAATTATAGCGGTTTGATGTTGTTCCTGTGTTTGCATGTTGGGTACTAGACAAGATCTTCAAGATTTTGGTATGTTGGGTTAGATCCGGCGAGAATTTCGGTCGACCAAGGGGCTGCAGGTGGCGGCCAGTGGCTAATCATGGTGGACCATGGCTGCATGTAGTGGGTACTGATGGTAAAAGTCATAAACGAGGGGTATAGTGACGGGAAAAGTTATAACCGATGGTGGCGATGATTGGAAAAGGCTAGTAGTGGTAATCTAGGACTCTGATTGTGGTTGCATGCGATGACTAAGGATGGTTAAACATCGGTCAAAGCTGGTCAAACTTGGTCAACGAGCGGACAACGGAACGCGAACGCGATTAACTCAAGTCGTAAACGAGTGAGTTAAAATACATAACCGAGTGGAAGGTAATATCGCACGCGCAACGCATTGAAATTGAATTATAAATTGCATACGTATTGTTGAGCTCAATTTATAAAAGGCATAAATTATAAAATATGTGAACTATATACGAAAACGAACGTCGCTTATTATAAATGATTGATTTAAATGGATGGTAAGATATATGAAGCATTACATTTTGGGAAATGGTTATAACATGTTATTGATTAAACAAATAAGTTGATCTCATGCCACGTAAATCATTACAAGACTTAGAGATGTAAAATACAGTCGAATACGATTGTGCATTTGTATATATATATATATACAATGAACATTTAGGTTAACCGACATCTATACGTTTTATTTAAGGTAAAAGACCTAAAATGCAATAATGTTCCACTATCTTGTTGTTATTAATAGGCAGTCATCTCATTGTTATTGAAATAAATATTATGTGTAACCCTCTTTCTATTCAAAATATCGTCAACTATTATCAATAATTGGATTATTTAGCGTCAACCAGGTTAACAAATATGATATAAACGTGAACATTATAAACATAGCTTGAAACATTATATATTACTTACATTGTCAATGCAAGTTATTTAAAAGATTTGAAATCCATGACATAAATTGATTTTTCTACATTCTTCACGCTAAGACTCAAGTCTTGATTAAATGCATTAATTAACCTAATGTACACGAGTTAATTCATGACAATTAACAAATACTCAAGAAGCTAAGCTACATTAAGGATACTAATCACCAACTTAAATTTAACTAAAGAGCTCAACCGCACGCATGTAATAACATCATGCTAATTCTAAACGTGAATCTTATATGTTCTAGTTAGGATTGCTTTATTGATGGTCATCACTTTTCTTTATCGAGCTCTGAATTTATATAAGGACACCAGGTGAGTTCTCGTGTTCCCCGTTTTACTTTGGTTTTGGGGATGAAGCATGCTCTTTTAAACTAAAACTTTTATTTGTGAGTTCTAGTGATCCCTTTTTACTTACTGTTTTTGGGATGGAACATGCTCTTTGTTATGAACTATGATTGTGCTTTATTTGATGCTTGTATGTGGGACTTTTTGGATACCTGCTGATACTTTTGTCATGATCATTAATTCTTTTGTGAACCGCTTTTTTATGTGAATAGATCTATTTGGGGAATCCCCCACGCACAGTGGCTCCCGCTACAGGGAGGTACCCCACTGAGATCCTGAGGGGTCGTTTGTGCATGTAACAGGTTTTGAATAAGATACTATGGTGAACCATCCTAGCAGGAATGGTTCACTGTTCTGAGGCTTGGTTCTTTCCTACGGGAATATCTGGTTAAACACAAGTTTAGAAGAGGCCAACCGGGGACCAAGTGCAGGGTTGATTGTGATACCCCACGATGACTGATACTAAAAACGATGCTTTTAAAATCAAATGGGATTTTCATAAGCTTTTACACTTGATTCTAAACTTTTAAATGTGGACTTTCAGAGTCCCTTTTGTTTAAGACTTAAAGCACATATGTTTTGAAAATTTTAATAATGGATTCTAAAGAGACTTTTGTTTTCTGAAACTTTAACCACTTAAACTCACCAACTTTATGTTAACATAATTTCTTTTGAGCATGTCTTCAGGTACAGCTAGGGAGAATAGTTGAGCTATAGAAGTTACCCAAATCCGAAGCAAGATACGAGGGTAGAGGTTAAACACAAAGGTTGAGCCTAGAAGCCTTAGTTACTAAAGCTTCAAGAAATATTTCCTAAGATTGATCACGACACCTATAGTTCACATTGAGCAGCGTAAACACATGTGACGTAATAAACCACGCTGCATTACTAATCGTCCGCCTCTCTGGGCCCAGAGAGGCAACAAGTAAACAACAACCAAAATGCAGCGGAAACTAAATGGTTTATTACAAAGTGTCACATGATGTTTACATTAAAATATTGGCTTTGGTTCTAATTCACAAGGTGCTTCAACCTACAACCTATAGGTGTTGTGATCAATCTCTCGGTGAATATTTCTTGAAGCTTCAGTAACTAAGGCTTCTAGGCTCAACCTTTGTCTTTAACCTCTACCCTCGTATCTTTCTTCGGATTTGGGTAACTTCTATAGCTCAACTATTCTCCCTAGTTGTACCTGAAGACATGCTCAAAAAGATTTTGTGTCAACATAAAGTTGGTGACGTCAAGTGGTTAAAGTTTCAGAAAACAAAAGTCTCTTTAGAATCCATTAGTAAAATTTTCAAAACATATGTGCTTTAAGTGTTAACCAAAAGAGACTCTGAAATTTCATATTTAAAAGTTTAGAATCAAGTGTAAAAGCTTATGAAAAATCTCATTTGAGTTTAAAAGCATCATTTTTAGTATCAGTCATCGTGGGGTATCACAATCAACCCTGCACTTGGTCCCCGGTTGGCCTCTTCTAAACTTGTGTTTAACCGGATATTCCCGAATGAAGGAACCAAGCCTCAGAACAGTGAACCATTCCTGCCAGGATGGTTCACCATAGTTTCTTATTCAAACCTGTTACATGCCACAAACGACCCCTCAGATCTCAGTGGGGTACCTCCCTGTAGCGGGAGCCACTATGTGTGGGGGATTCCCCAAATAGATCTATCCACAAAAAACAAGCGGTTCACAAAAGAATTAATGAACATGATATAAGTATCAGCAGGTATCCAAAAGTCCCACATACAAGCATCAAGTAAAGCACAATCATAGTTCATAAAACAAAAGATAATGGAAAACAGTAAATAGTATCACAAATAAAAGTTTCAGTCTAAAAGAGCATGCTTCAACCCCAAAACCAAAGTAAAAAGGGGGATACGAGAACTCACCTGGTATCCTTATATAATTTCAGAGCTTGATAAAGAAAAGTGATGATCACCAACAAAGCAATCCTAACTACAACATATAAGATTTACGTTTAGAATTAGCATGATGTTATTACATGCGTGCAGTTGAGCTCTTTGGTTAAATTTAAGTTAGTGATTAGTATCCTTAGCTTCTTGTGTATTTGTTAATTGTCATGAGTTAATTCGTGTACATTAGGTTAGTTAATGCACTTAATCAAGAATTGAGTCTTAGCATGAAGAATGTAGAAAAATCAATTTATATCGTGGATCCCAAATCTTTATAATAACTTGCATTGACGATGTAAGTTATATATAATGTTTCAAGCGATCTTCATAATGTTCACGTTTATATCATATTTGTTAACTTGGTTGACGCTAAATAATCCAATTATTGATGATAGTGACGATATTTTGTATAAAAGAGTGTTACGATTAATATTTCTATACATTTATAAGTGCATAATCGTATTTGCATGAATTACATCTCTAAGTCTTCTAATGATTCAATGTGACATCAAATAAACTTATTTGTATCATCTATGACATGTTATAACCATTTCCCAAAATGTAATATTTCACACATGTTATCTAGGTTGATATATAATAAAGTATCATTGCTAATTAAATCTCAAGTCCAGACCATCTATTTAAATCAAATAATCATAACAAGTGACGTTCATCTTTCATTTATAATTCACGTATTTTATAATTTATGCCTTTAATTACTTAGAGCTCAAATAACACGTATGCAAATTATAATTCAATTTCAATGCGTAGCGCGTGCGATATTACCTTCCACTCGGTTATGTATTCTAACCCACTCGTTTACGACGGGATTTAATCGCGTCTCGTTCCGTTGACTGCCCGTTGACCATGTTTGACCAACTTTGACTAAGGTTTAACCATCACCATCCACCACATGCAACCACTGTCCACCATGAACCACCTTTGTCATTGCTAGAACCTCCTAGTTGGCTAGAATCCTCACCGAAAATAACCCAATGTCACCGAATACTCGGATCTAGCCTAGTATCTAACATGCAACCACCATCACCACCCTAGGTTACTACTACTAGCCCTTACCAACATCATCACTATTGGTTTACAGCTCATTGTCAAAACAACCACCATCGTTGCATCCACCTTCCTTGCCATCAGAATCCCGACAACCATTACCACAATCACCATTTCCATTACACCTAACAAACATAACCACAATCTGCTATCGTGACCACCTATCTACCATCACCATCACCTAAAACGACACATCGAAGCCACCATCATCATCACCGCAGCCTATCCTATAATCACGGCCCTCGTCTTCAACCACAACCAACAACACAAAGATCGTAGCCTCATCCGGGGTCGGCCTTCACACCCCCGACACCCACAGCCACGACCAAGTTCCACGACAACCCTGACAATCTTTACCACTGCATGACCATAGCAGCCCACCACCGACAGCCTTTACTGCTGCCGCCATGAACACCACCACCAATCTGAAATGCTACCACTAGCAGCAGCCTTCCACCAACCCTATCACTGTCCCAGCCCCAACACTTAAACCCCACCATCAATATCGGGTCTTGATAACACCACTCACGGTCACCATCTACAGCCACCAACACCACAGCCGGCGTATCCTAGTCCCTCGGCCGGCAGAAATCCCAAATCACCACATATCACCGACACCCCTAGCCAGGTCGCGCGACTGCTAATGTCGCCCACCACCACAACCATCGCCACCTATCTATCTTGAATTGGCACCACCACAACCATCGCCACCTACCTGCGACAGTCATTATCTTCTTCGATTCGTGTCTCCTAGTTGTGTTTTAGGAGAAACCTTGACCACTATTGTGTTTAGGGTGCCTAGGAGTGTCCGGATCCGTGTGCCACTTGCCGGCACTCGCCGATGAAGTCGCGGCGGCCGGAGTTCGGAGCTCGACCGATAGAGGAGGGGGAAGAGAAGGCTTTGACCGCCTCTCTCTCTCTCTCTCTCTGACCTAATTTTTCTTTTAAAACCCTAAAAATGAGAGGACATTTATTTTTATGGTGGGTTTAGTGTTGGGTTCGTTAATAGGTCAGTTCGTATCGCGTTCGGATCAGTTTCTCACGTATGGTTATAAATTTCGCTTCTCGTTAGATACAATTATACAAAATGTTATAAATATTCCGAGATTATTGATTTTATCGTATTTAAAACATGTTGAACAGTTAAACGATACCACGAAATCGACACGTTAACGGTTTTACGCGTTTTCCTCGAATGAGCGGTATAATGATCATTTTAGTATCAAATTATATGCAATTAGGTATTAAATAATATTTTGAGCGTTAGCTTCCCATGTTAGTCACGTTACAGCCTTATCTGACGAATTCTCGGGTTTGACCTGATCGTAACCCGGTTCGCGTCACGGATGCGTTTCGGAACGCATTTATTCCAGACAATGTATCACTCACCAAATTTACTATGTGATGATAATAAAAAATGGTTAGAAGAATACTTACGGAGTTACGAGGTTCGGTTGACGTATCAGATATCAGTAAATGCCGGTGAAAACCGGTATTCGCGTTTCAGTTACGAAATTCTGTTGTTTGTGCATGATTGATGAAAAATCTTTTTGAGGGCCTTATTTATGGTATTAGTTGAGATTAACAATGATTTAGATTGGATGAAAAGCCCTTATAAGAATTCCTGATGGAATTCAGACGTAGTACGCGGTAAATTGCCGGATTTTACCCGGTATGGGTTCTGAATCTGTTTTTAGTTTGGATCTTTCCATAGTTATTTAAAATCACCTAATAATTCATTGTTTCATGGTTTCTTGTTTAATTAGTTCCTAGACGTGTATTTGGGCCTTAAATGGGCCTTTTTATAAGTTCGGGCCCTTATTGGGCTTATTGGGCCCAAAAGGCTAGTTTCGTTTTGCAAGATTTCTTTGGTAAGCCCAAATCAATCCGGACCTTTATTGGTTCCTATAATACATTAAGCTTCCTAAATGGGCTAGATTTCAGAGGTGTTACATTGCACCTGTCACATTTGGGGTGCGGCCCAACATACTCTCTCTTGCCCTGAGTCACAGCCACGAAATTTCTGGTGATCTTGGCCCTTTTATCAGATTTCCCGGCATTCGACCGGCTTGTTTCCCCAACATCCTTTCTCTTCTCTGCTCCCCTACCCAATACCCCTGTTCTTACCATCTCATCAGTTAGAGCACCAGCCTTCAGAATTGCGCTCTGAATCGTTGAAGGAGTGGCTGCTGTTACCATTACCCGGATCTGAGGCGCAAGTCCCCAAAGGTACCTCTTGATTATTTTTGATTCCGGAGTCACTAGATATGGAACTTGCCTCGCCAGTTCGTGGAATCGATCAGTATAAGCGGCATGCCCAGCCCCCACTATAGCATGATTCCAGAATTCATGCTCCAATTTCTGCATTTTGTTGAAGGGGCAGTACTCCTCAGTAATCAAAGCTTTGAACTCATCCCATGACATCTGCATCGCGGACTCTCTTCCTCTAGCTTGAACCTGGGTGTTCCACCAGGTTAATGCCTTGCCCTGCAGTGAACATGTTGCATACTTGATTCTTTGATTGTCAAGGCACTCACTTATGTCAATCACTGCGTCCACCTTTTCAAGCCACCTAGTTAGGGCTATCGCCCAACCTTTCCCATCAAACTCTCGGGGTTTGCAGGCCACAAATTCCTTGTAAGAACACCCCCGTCTTGTGTTATCAACCCCCGTTTCGTTACCGGTTGTTCCACCAATCCCAGTGTCTTCCCCTGTTCCTTGGTTATGCTGATCATTAGTATCATGATCCCCGTGGAGATTATGATTCAGAAGAGTGTCGCTCACTTGAGTCACTATAGTCGGAATCAGTGCGGCAGCTGCTGAGCAATCATAGCAGCTATATCAGGGTTTTCAGTTCCCTGATTGTTGCCGGAGGGACCACCACCTGTTCTTGGTGGTATACCCCTACCTCTGCCTTGTGGGGTCTCACCTTCATGATTTGTACTACGTGTGACTATTCTAGGCGGCATCTTCTAATCATAAAACGAGTAAACATGTAAACTTTAGTAAACATGTAAACCTTAGTCACTTGAAGATACATGTATGATTCCATTCATCAAGTTCTAACAATCCATGCTTCAGTCAATCCGGATCATCACGCAACCCAATTTAAGCACATTCTTAGTATACCGGTGATGCTAATATATAGGGTTCCCCGCAGCGTTCCCACGACATCCACCATATACCTAGAACGATGCCTAAGCCAGTTACTTGACATCCGATTTTCCATAGCATCATCCCAATGAATAACATAATGTATGTGTGGAGAGTGTCATCACTACTCTACATTTCTTGAAGTCCACTTTCATTCTAAGCATTCAATCTGTTCCTTAGTTATTGAAATGCTAAGTGGAGAAATGTTTCGTGGAGAATAACATCAATGTCATGATTGGAAATACCATGAAGGCTCTAAGTAGGACAGGACTTAGGTAATAGTAGGTGTTAGTAATGTTTTGTTACCCTTAACAAGGTCTTACTAGAATTATGATCCTAGCACTCTAGGGTATAGAATAGAAAACTTCTAGCACTCTAGGGTATCATTATACTCATGGTAAGAAGATTAGCCAGACTTCTGATGCACTGCAAATTGCAATTACGTGTGCACCCGTAATGGTAATTTGCCTTGCATGGTCACCCTTAGCTTCACCTACCCCAAGTTAACATGATGTATTGTCAACATTCATCAAGAACGAATCATGTAATGCCCTCATGTCCATGAGCCATTAGTATTCCAATAGTAGTATGTGATAGAAAATAAACTCCAAGCACATAAGCACAATTTGTCTAATGATAGTTGCCTATCCTTCATACTTTTAGGATCTCAAGCATGCTATCTTAGAGTCGGATTTAGTATTTGAGATCGACGCTACACGTGATCTGTGAAGTTTCCCTTTAGTTTGGTGTGTCCGACCTAATGGTATAATGTAGTGCGTATACAAATGTAAGATTCTAGTATAAGGTATCACGTGAAGAAAGACTAAGAGTAATAGTGTCTTCCTCAGGATGATCAGATAACAAGCTATATGTATAGAATCATGTATAGAGACAAGAAACAAGTATAGAGGAACATACATGTAACATCAAATGCAAGCCAGTCCTAGCATGCATTCTACATGAAGGTTCCTAGGTTATAGTCTAGGTTAAGTGAATTGCCTAATTCTCTATAACCAATGGCTCTGATACCAGTCTGTCACACCCCCGCTGAGAGCGGAAACACGGGGATGCGAGCGAGACGGGATCGTCATAACACATGGTTAACAATAGAGATGCAATATGTATGTAATTGATGACAAAGCGTGTCATGACGACACCCGCACAAATGGAGACTCGTGTCGTATTTAGCCATTGTTCACGAAAGCATAGCCATAAGCATAAGCAGAAACTTGTAATTGATTCACTAAACGGTTCTCATAATCACAAAAATTGTACTTCACAAAATAGTATCACGTTGATTCCAAGTATGAAAATTGTATGTATGTTGTACAACATTGAAAACGTGTGAGCATACCTTTTCCCCCATGTTTGTAAAAGATTGAAATAATTGTATAAGTGTGACAACTGGTCCCAAGGTCACAATTCTAAACCCTAAATTAATTGCATCATTTCGCCATCTTATGAGTAGTAATAATAGAAACAATTTAACTATATCAATAATATTAGAATGACCATTTGTTAATTGATCCATTTTTATGATTCTATGTGATTTTGTGAATTTTAGTTTTTTCAAGTTTTAACTTTTAGAAACTTAGTGCCCGGGAATGTTGATTAGTCACCCTAGCTAGAATTTAGAATCCTAATTGAAACAATTAGCATGTGTGCTCATACACACATTTAAATTTCGGATTAAGCATGCCTAATCATACAAGACACATCAACTAACTAAAACCCTTACCACCTAAAATACTACACTACACAACAAATTAACACTACATAATATCAATTTACATTTAAATTTAAATAAAAAAACACTACACAAAATGACAACTCTCGGCCGCCCCCCTTGTCCCCAATGAGATCCCTTGCTTGCCACTACAGACCACCATCTCTATCACCCGCTCCCCTCTCATGCAATCCCCATTTTTGTAGGATAACTCCACCCTACTTTCTCTACTCCCTCTCTCGGTTCTCTCCTAAAACACACACACAATTTCTCTCATTTCAGCCTCAAAAACTCGAAGACAGCACCCTCTAGCATCAGCCAAGCTTCAAACCGCAAGAAGGTGACCATTGTGTGAGCTTTTGGTGCTTGGAACTTGCAAACCCGTGCTTTGCAGCCTTTGTTCGAGATTCTACAGCCAAGTCCAAGGAGTTTCTAGCCATCCACGACCATCAACACCTTCCAAACCGTGAATTACATCAGGTGTAAGCTCCATGTTGTCAGTTTTGTTCATTTCTCATGTTCGTCTCCATTTTTCACCTAAAACCCTACCTTTCCTTGTTGTAGAAGAAACTTCTCACCATCACTTTGTTCTTGAGGAGTTCCCAATGTTCTTGAAGGTAAATCACATGATATGATAGTCATTCTAAAGGATAGAGCCCGATTCACCCCTTGAAAACCCTATTTTTGGTGTTTTTGCACCATCTAACTTGTGTACCTTGTAACCTTTGTAAACTAAAAATGTAACCTGCTTTTTTATGGTTCATGAAACTTATAATAACCTGTTTTAAATGTTACAAATGGGTATACACCATGAATGGGAGGTTATAGCATAAAAACACCTTGAAAATCCTTCTTTCTACAAGTACAACACACTTTAAACACTTGTTTGAAAACCCTCTCAAAAAAGGGTCATAATGTAAGGCCCCACTCCCGGGCACCTCACGGTTGGTCATTCATCGCACA
The DNA here is from genome assembly GCA_024085815.1 of Flaveria linearis. Classification (NCBI taxonomy): domain Eukaryota; kingdom Viridiplantae; phylum Streptophyta; class Magnoliopsida; order Asterales; family Asteraceae; genus Flaveria; species Flaveria linearis. The sequence continues at coordinate 39,738,136 of CM044014.1, forward strand.
TAAAACATACTTTTGGTATACATTCATAAGCATCTTAGATAAACAACAGATCTTAAGTAAAATAACGCAGCGGAATTAATAAGAAATACATTCTCATTTCATCATAAAAGCTTTTACAATGCGTTACATCGTTGATCTGATTACAAAATACAAGCTTTCTTTACATTGCCTATCTTTACTATGATTGCTGCTGAAGCATATGAAACCGAGGATTTCATAAGTAAATCCCCGTTTATGTCAATCCTCAACAATCATAGGGTCATATACAGTGACCTCTAGTACAGACACTTTATGATTTTCATCATAAAGGAGGTTCCTTAAGTAATCTCGTTTATCAGAATCATTAAGGAAGGTTCCTTAAATAATCCTGTTTATCGGGATCCTCAAGGAACACTTGACACTTGCATGCAACATAATGTGTTGCATGCATTATAAGCCCGCATCCTATTGCGTGGCAGCATTATCAAAAGGAGAATGTCATCCCCCACGAGATGAGTAGTCGCCTCGTGCCATCCCCAGCAACACTACCTGCCAACTGGAAACACATAAAAGTCAGCGTTGCTGAGTGAGTTCTAGTTTTATAATAAACATACTTTAATTACATTATAAACCATTTCTTGCTTTCACATGATCATACATCGTACGTACACATAGATAATATTCTTTATTATCTTCATCATTCGTTTTACATCATCATCTTTTAGTTCTCATATGGAACCTGTCAGGCTTTACCCACTTCATAGCACTCGGCTATGATTACTGTGGTCGAATGACAAGGATCCCGTTCATCTTTGCTTACACATTGAATTTCTTTTGTACCAATACCATATGCTATACCCTGAACATTTTTAGCTACTGGGCCGAAGTCAACAAATGAACAACAAAACGTATGCCACAGTACTAGTAGGTAAGCGGTAGAGGTACCATGACCATGGTCAATCACAAAGAAGGACCAATCGACTTATTCAATGCTTGCAAGACTTATTCGTTCATTCATTAATGCATGTATTCATCATCATCTTTCTTTTCATTCATTCGTTAATACATGCATTTATCATCATGTTCCTCTTTCATTATCTTTCACTTTACGTTACATAATACTTCATTCGTTCATTTCCATAATTCATGAAGTTTTGGAAAGATAAACATACATGATCATAGGAACATACACAAAACATTCATTCATCATCATACAAGGCATAATACGTATATGGTACATAGTAGGTATACCTATGCAACATCATCATCATCATCATCATCATCCTATGTTACTTGTTTACTCAAATAGGTCAGATTTTACTAAACTAAATCCGCATTTCATAACCTGGTTCATCCGCATTTGGCTAGTCATCCGCATTAGTCAATGCGGATGAGGAATGCCTTGTCCGCATTTCATTCTTCAGTTCATCCGCATTTCTTGCCATCCGCATTAGTCATTGCGGATGAGGAAATGCCTTAACCGTATTTCGAATCCTACCCGCATTGGTCAATGCGGTCGAAGAATGCCTTGGCCATTCTTCCTGACTTGTCCGCATTAGATCAATGCGGCTGAGTATTCCCTTAACCGCATTTCCTAACCCATCCGCATTTGTTAATGCGGCTGAGCAAAATGCCTTGACCGCATTTTTCTTAGTCATCCGCATTTGTTTATGCGGATGAAGACAACCACATTTCGTGGTCTGTCAGCATTAATTTGATGCGGTTGAGTATGGTGACCTGCACTTAACCTGTGCCATTTCTACAACTTGCTCATCTTCTTAACATACATTAGCACTGATTTATCGTATCAACTGCTTAGAATCAACTAAACATCATGCATATCATAAGAAGGACTTCTAAAACATACATTCAGCAGTACTCATATGATCTACATGCTGAGATTCATCTATCTGCCCTAGGAATCTTACATACACTAGGCATAGCAATCCAAACGGACCATACACACTTTCATACTCATACATACATACACAGATTGAGCGCTCACGGCTCAAAAACAGTTTCAATATGTGCTCTAGCCCCAAAAATCGTTCAAAATACGTAAAAGAAGGGGTCTTAGGACTCACCTTGTGTTGCTGGGTATGGCTTCTTTAAAATCCGTAGTCGTGAGACCCGGTACCTTGAATCTGTCTTCTTCTTCTTCTTGTTCTTCCTTCAAAACTCGTAGTTAGCTCTTTCTCTCTCTAGAACTTTCGCTGATTTGGGGGTTGTGAGAAAGGAGTGGGCAGCCATCCCCATGTATATCAGACATTTCTCTTTTCTTTGTACTTTTTACACAATACCCCCTTCTACTTTCTCTTTCCTTTCCTTTCCCTCCAAAATTCTTTCTTTTCTTTTCTTATTATTTCTCTTCGTCTAATCAAAATTTCGGGTGTTACAAGTCCACCCCCCTTATAAAGGTTTCGTCCCCGAAACCTGTTATTCCTCGAATAGACGTGGGTAGTGTTGTCTCATCTCTTCCTCAGTCTCCCACGTAGAATCAGATCCCTTTCTGTGCTTCCACTGTACACGCACAAGGGGAACCACTTTATTTCGCAGCCGCTTTTCTTTTCTATCAAGGATTGCCACTGGTTGCTCTACACAGTTGAGCCGTTCATCTACTTCGATATCTTCCAGTGGAACAATCATATCTTCATCGGCCAAACATTTCTCAGATGAGATACATGAAAGGTCGGGTGAATTCCACTCAACTCATCTGGCAATTCCAACCTATAGGCCACCTCTCCTACTCGAGCAACGATTCGGAAAGGACCTATATACCGCGGACTCAACTTACCCCGCTTCCGGAACGGAATGATTCCTTTCCAAGGCGAGACCTTCAGCATAACCCGATCCCCCACCTGGAACTCAATCGGCCTGCGTCGTTTGTCAGCATACGACTTCTGTCGGTCTTTGGCCGCCTTCATATAGGCTTTGATCTTTTCAAGCTTTTCAGTCGTAGCCTCAATCACTTCGACGCTTCCCAATTCTTTCTGACCAATATCACCCCAACAGACGGGTATCCTGCATCTCCTACCGTATAGCATCTCATAGGGTGGCATGCCAATACTGGCATGATAGCTGTTGTTGTACGAGAATTCAGCTAACGGTAGGTGGTCATCCCAACTTCCCCCAAAGTCGATAACACATGCTCGAAGCATGTCCTCCAAAGTCTGAATGGTCCTTTCCGAATGACCATCAGTTTGAGGGTGATAAGCCGTGCTAATATGTAACCACGTCCCCATGGCATCATGGAATTCTTCCAGAATTTAGATGTAAACCGGGTGTCGCGATCGGATACAATCGACACCGGTACACCATGACGAGTCACAATCTCTTTGATGAAAAGATCGGCCAACCTCTCAGATGAATATGACTCGCGTATCGGAGGAAGTGAGCACTCTTCGTCAGACGATCCACAATCACCCATATAGTATCATACCCTTTCGGGGTACGTGGCAGCTTTGTGATAAAATCCATGGTGATGTGCTCCCACTTCCATTCCGGTATGTCCAGAGGTTGTATCTTTCCATACGGCTTCTGGTGTTCGGCCTTCACTTGCAAACAAGTGAGACATCTACTCACATACTCCACCACATCACGTTTCATACCCGGCCACCAATAATCTTTCTTCATGTCTTAGTACATCTTGGTAGCACTGGGATGAATGGAGTACCGAGTCTTGTGAGCTTCATCCATGATCTTCATACGTAGATCCCCAAATCGTGGAATCCACATTCGCCCAAATCGAGTCTTGACACCAAACGTGTTTTCACCCAATTCCGCGACCAGACCTCTCATTCGTTCTGAGTTAAGATGATCTTCTTTCAGTGCTTCATCTTGAAACTCTTTGACTTGCTTCATTACGTCCGAGGTCATGATCAACTGGTATGCCTTCACCCGTATCGGTTCGGGCCTCTCCTTTCGGCTAAGGGCATCAGCCACCATGTTGGCTTTGCCCGGATGGTAGTGGATTTCACAGTTGTAATCCTTTATAAGTTCCAACCATCGCCTTTGCCTCATATTCAGACCTTTTTGCTCGAAGAAGTACTTCAAGCTCTTGTGGTCTGTGAAAATGGTGCACTTCGTTCCGTAGAGGTAGTGCCTCCAAATCTTTAACGTGAAGACCACAGCTGCTAGCTCCAAGTCATGAGTGGGGTAATTAACCTCGTGAACTTTCAGCTGTCGAGATGCATAGGCTATCACCTTCCCCCTTTGCATTAGTACGCACCCCAACCCCGAGTAGGAAGCATCAGAATAAACCACCAAGTCTTCGCTTCCATCGGGTAATGCCAACACAGGAGCTTGGGTCAACCTCGTCTTCAATTCTTCGAACGCCTTTTCCTGAGCCTGACCCCATACAAACTTCACATCCTTCCAGGTCAACTTGGTCAGTGGAGAAGCAATCTTGGAGAAGTCTGAATGAATCGTCTGTAATAACCCGCCAAACCCGAGAAACTACGGATCTCGGATGGCGTCTTTGGAGACTTCCATTGCATTACTGCTTCAACCTTTGCCGGATCAACCATAATCCCATCCGGATTCACCACGTGACCCAAGAATTGGAATTAACGCAACCAGAATGCGCACTTGGAGAATTTAGCATACAACTTCTCCCTTCTCAACGTCTCCAGAACTTCTCGAATGTGACCGGCATGTTCTATCTCACTTTTTGAATGAATCAGGATGTCATCAATAAACACGATCACCAACTTATCCAACATCGGCCGACACACTCGGTTCATCAAATCCATAAAAGCAGCGGCGTATTGGTCAAACAAAAAGACATGACAAGAAACTCGTAGTGACCATAGCGCGTACGAAAGGCTGTTTTAGGAATGTCTTGCTCCTTCACTTTCAGTTGATGGTAGCCCGATCGAGGATCTATTCGTGAAAACCAACTGGCGTCTTGAAGTTGATCAAATAAATCATCAATTCTTGGCAAGGGGTATCTGTTCTTCACCGTCAACTTATTCAGCTCGCGGTAGTCGATGCACATCCTCATACTACCATGCTTCTTCTTTACGAACAGAACCGGAGCACCCTAAGGTGAGATACTCGGCCTAATGAACCCCTTATCTAGCAGTTCTTGCAACTGCTCCATCAATTCTTTCATTTCCGTTAGGGCCAATCGATACGGTGCCTTGGCGACTGGTTGAGCACCCGGTATCAGGTCAATCTGGAACTCGATCTCTCTGTCAAGTGGCAATCCCGATAAGTCTTCCGGAATACGTCTGGAAAATCATGCACAACCGGAACATCAGATAGTCGTGGTGTTGGCGTTTCCACATCTTTTACGTAACATAAGTAGGCGCTGCACCCACGCCTCATACATGTTCCCGCCACAGCCATTGAGATCACCTTCGGAGTCGTGGTAACCCGATCACCATAAACCGTCACTGAACTACCGCTGGGCGCTGTCAATTGAATCATCTTCTGGCGACACACGATGTTCGCCTCAAAGTCCGTCAACCAATCCATACCAAGCACCAAATCGAAACCACCCAAAGTCATTGCAAACGGCGTAACCGGAAATTTATGACCCTCCAATTCAACATCACAACCCTCTATCACTGCAGGATCGGTTATGTGGGTGGTTTTTCTCTCAACTCACTGTGAATCAACACTCAGCAAGCAGTCTTATGAAGAGTTGATCACAATATATCAAGTAACAAGCAGTAAGAAAATTTAACACAGCAAGTAAATTTTCAAGATACTTTTATATATTGCTTCTCAACTCAAAGGATTACAAGACACTTGACTCAAATCGCTTATCTAAAGAGTTACAGGGAGAAGATATATATAATACTACCTACAGCCGGATATACTTTGATACCAGCTGGACACCTCTAACCTTACATCTATACTACAAGACTCTAGGTGAGGTCTTTCAGACATTTTGCCTGAAAGTTGGTAGTCAGGACATGTCCCTGACTTACCTTTTGTCACCAACTAAAGTTGGTAACATGTACTATCATAAAAAGGTGAACAGTAGAATAAAGTATGGTCAACAACATGGCTCTTTAGGAAGGTGCCATGCTGTATCAGAGGTCTGCAGCGGACTGTCAGGGACCATACTTTTATCTGCTGGACATAGCAATGTCTTCCGAAGGATAAAGTACTTCGGAAGAATAACTTCTTCCGAAGGCACTTATACTTCGGAAGACTGCTTCTTCCGAGGCTTGGAGTCTTCTTTGTCTTTGGAAGCAGACTTTGTCTTCAGCTCTTTCATCAGACTTTGTCTTCGGAAGCTCAGACTTTGTATTCAGCTCTTTCATCAGACTTTGTCTTCGAAAGCTCAGACTTTGTCTTCGGAAGTTCAGACTTTGTCTTCGGAAGCTCTTTCAGACTTTGTCTTCGGAAGCTCAGACTTTGTCTTCGGAAGCTCTTTCAGACTTTGTCTTCGGAAGCTGTCCTTCAGACTCTCGGAAGATCTCTTCTCAGCTTCGGAAGCCTTTGAATGTTAGTACCAAAAATTGACTATGAAGTGATTTTGGTTGCACCAGCCTTATCATGATCCAACAAACTCCCCCTAGGCTGATGCTACCAAAACTTCACTTCTTTCTTCTTCTCAAAGCTCTCAGCACCAAGAAAGCAGGTGTTTATCGGTGTCTTCATTCTTTCCTGCTGTGGTGCTGAGAATCTTGTACAGATCCTTGGTGGACAGAACCTCTACTCTGTCACCTTGGATTATATGTACCCTCTGTTGTGGCCCTCTGAAAAGAGTTAGTTGATGGGAAGTATAGTCATATTCCATCGAACTATTGGTTCCAATTCAGGACCTTCCACCATCTGTAGAAAGGCTGTGCCTTTGGTGGTTGATCTTTCCTTGTCTTCCACTCTCTTCAGCTTCAACTCTTCTTCAATCTTGGCTCTTCTGCTTCGTTCAGCCAAGTGGAGACCACTGATATGGTTTCTGATGTGTGCAGCAGTCTCAGAGTTGGAGGGATTGGAGAATGGCTTCTCTGCAAGCTCAGCAAGGTCGAATCTGCTGAGATGCAATAGAGAAGTGGCATTAAGCCTGTTGGTTTCACCATTCTCCCTTTCCACAACAAAGTTGTGAGAAGGTTCATCGAACCTCCACTGGATTATAGCATTTCTAGGTCCAGGAGATTGACCAGAAATCCTGTCCTCTTTCCTGGTATCCAGCAGAGTCGCCAGTCTTCTTCTTAGCCTCTTCTCCTCAGCATTGAGGGTATCGGAGTTGAGACCAAGAAGTCTTGCAGCCTGGCCCAAAGTATCTCTAGGCAACTCAAGAAATTGGCCTAGAGTGAGGGAGCTTGAAGAGTTATCAACATAGGTGATGTTGATAAGTTCTCCCTCACAGGAGATGCTGCTCAAAGTAGTGCAGTTGATGAGCCTCGTCTTGAACTCCTTTATTTCCTCGAAGGAGAGATGTTGAGGAGGCTGAGGGGATGGTCTAGGTTGTTGTTGGGTAGGCTTAGGTTTAGTGGTTTTGGGTTGAGTCTTGGGTTTTAAGATGGGTAGTTTGGGTGGTTGAGGTGATGTGGTAGGTTTGGGTAGAGTTGTGGGTTGAGGGGTGAAGGTTTCATCAGTGGGTTCGGCTTTAATGGGAAAAGGAGTTGGTTCTGGTGTGGGTTGTGGCTGTGGTTGAGTGGCTGGGGTGAAGACCATTCCTTTCATCCTCCTATACATCTCCTTCCTTTTCCCCAAACGGATGTCAGCTTTAATTTCACTGACTATCCGCTGGAGTGTCCTTTCAGACATAGGTCCCACCTGCCTACCAGAGAAGCCATGAGCCCGGAGGTAGTCCTTCATCCAGGCTTTGTCAGTTGACTTCTTGGTAGCAGTGACCTCCTTCTCTTCCTCCCTCTTCCTTTTCACCTTCAATTTCTCCCTAGCAGCCTTCTTCCTTTCCTTCTCCATTTGATCCTGCTCTTTGTTGTGGAGCAGCAGGATCATATCATCGTCATGTGGAGACAGTTCAGGAAGACTGAAGCCTCTTGAGAGTAGGAACTTGATCCTAGCCTCTCTCAGCTTCAGGGCTGCCTCCCTTTGCTCTTGTTCTTCCTTCTCCAAGGCTAACCTGGCTTCTTTTTCTTGTTGTAGCCTGGTTGACCTCTCCAAAGTCACCAACTCCTCTAATGGTAGCAGGAGTATCTCCTCATTGGCAGCTCCTAGATTGATGAGCTGGTCAATGAGTGCTGTTCTTCTCTTCTGGTTGATTTCTTCCTGATTGGCTACAGCTGCCTTAGAACTAGCAGCTAGCAGCTTCTCAGTAGGAAACCGACCTTTCTTTTTGGCCTTCTCAATCTTCTCCTCCTCCTGAAGCTCTTCCGCAGTCAATTTTCTTTTGCCTTTGTCTTTGATGGTGCTTGACTGTGGTGGTTCTTGGATGGAGGGTTGTGATGAGAGAGAAGTTCAGCTGGTGCTTGGGTTGGAGGAATGTCAGAAATGTCCTCCCTGCTCACCTCAGATGCAATTTCAGCAATGACATCTGTGATGGTCAGTTCCTCGGACATCTGAAATAAGCCTTCCGCAGCTTCTATTTCGGCCTCGGAAGACTTGTCTTGTTCTTCCGAGGCTTCCATGTAAGCTTCGGAAGCTTCAGCTAGAGCTTCGGAAGATGAGACTGCTGCAGATTCTGTCCCAACTGTTTCAGTTGCTGGGCCATCAGTCCCCATTTCCCCTTCGAAGCTAATCTCAGGTTCCATGAAGACCTTAGGTTGACCAACTTCCTCCACAGTGGTAGAAGGTGCAGTCAGTCTTTGAAGCTCCTCAGCCCCAAAGTATGCGAGTGTGGTGTCGGGGCTGGGCTGTTCTAGGGATGATCTCAATACAAACTTTGTGAAAAGTCTGTAGAGATCTTGAAGCATCCTTGAGTCAATCTCCAGAAAGGATTGAGATGACTCAGGTAGTGTAATGATTTGGGAAGAAATGAGTTGGGTCTGTGGTTCCTGTGGTGTTTGTCTCTGAACTTTCTCCCCCTTTTTGGTAGCATCATCTTGAGAGCTAGATGAGCTAGAGGAAGAAGTCATTGAGACCTGAATTGGTACATGCCTAACAGACCTCTCCGTCTGTTTCTCAGCTAGTTTAGCCTTGAGAGAGTTAATCTCAAGTTGCTGAGTGGCAGTCCTTGATTCTAAGATCTTCACCTGTGATTCCAGGTTGGAGACCTTAGAAAGCAAGTACTGAAGTGTTAGTTGCATACTTCCCTCATCTTCATGAGAAGAATCATGGGGAGATGAGATAACATACCTAGTATGCTCACTCTCACCACCAGATGTGGCTTCTTGGCACCCTGGTTTCCTTTGCTCAGAGTCATCTCTTTCAGAGATGTCAATGGGCAAAGTTGCCGTAGACTCAGTCCTAATTATGTTACCACTGTCCTGAGAGCTCAATGAGAGACTCTGAGTAGTGGCAGCTGAGTCTACATGAGTCCCCTCCACATCAGTGGGACTCACCTCAGTAATTGGCTTCTGATGGGGGCTAGAGACAAGGGATCCCTCTTGGCTCTGTTGATCTTTCAGTGGGTGTTGTAGATCAACTTCATGGCCATGGAGAGATGTAATCTCTTCATCAGTTCGGAGTAAAAGGTCAGTGAAAGAGAGGGTGGTTAGTCCTACTGACCCGGGACCTTGATCAATGTCTACAGGCATTGAGCCTATGGTGGGGCTGTCCCTAGAAGGCTGCACAGGGGAGTGTAGAGACTCACCCTGTGGGCTTAAGGCTTGGGGTTCGGGCTCAGGGGTTTGAGACTGAGGAGGCTCAAAACCCACATTGAGGTCAAATGTGAAGGATGGTGTGACCTCGGACTGAGTGGGAGCCCATGATTCCACTCTAGTCCTTTGGGTGTGAACAGAAGGAGCTTGTTCAATCAGAGTAGATTGAACAAGGGTTCGTTTGGGCGTCTCTGATATGTAGCTTTGATGGGTAAAGAAGGTTTTGGTATTGTGGTGGATGTTGCTGGTGTGGGTTCATCACCTGTGGGGTTAACAGGGATGTCACCAGGAGCTATGCGCTCAGTCATCTCTGGAGGTAATGGAGTGTACCGTCCAGTGAAGTTGGTGGACATCTTCTTCAGTATCTTGAAGATGGTAGGCCTCATGTGGGGAACAGGAAGAGCAGCTGCGCAGACAAGCTTGCTTGGTTCCATCTCACAGTTGATTATTGTTGAAGAAATCGGGGATACATGAAGAATGTATCCCTGCTCAGATTGGCGATTAGGTTGTTCAACACAAATCGTGAGTAGTTGAATCTGAGGCCTCTCACCAACCCATGAACTAGGCATCCTAGTTCATATGGGATTTGATCCCAACCCCCTGATTTGTTGGAGAGGCAATGTAGGACAATGTGCAGCAGGAACTTCCAATGGTAAGAAAGTTGAACTTGTATACTGTAGACCTGCTGACATCGCCTCCATATCCCATGAGGATATAGGTGCCTTCCACGTTTTCCTTGGGGAACTCAGTAGGAGCCCCATCATCGTGAAGCTCGAGATGCTCCCTGATGAGCTGTTCATTGATGACCAACTCTTGGCCACAAACTCGGGTTCTCAGGACTCGAACCCCATTCAGTACTGCAGTTTCACCGTTGCTCCAAAATTCTGACATATGGTTGGAGTATACGGTGGGGTTAACTGTTAGTGCAGTGAGGTAGGTGGATTCGGTGAGAAAGGTGATGATTTGGGTGAAGTCGGCATCCCTTGACGAGTCAAGTAATGCGACTTGGTTGTGCTGAGGGTTTAGCGCCATTGAAGAAAGGTAAGCTTGAAATTTTGGGTGAATTTGAGGGTTTTACAGTGAAGGGAACAGTTAGGGCTGTAAAGTGGTAAAAGAAGATGAAATTGATCAGTCAAGATTATTTAAAAGGGGTGAATAGTGGTAGTGGTGGTAATAGGGTAACTGTTTTGGGGTTACTGTGGGTGGTATGGTGGTTTACGGCGGAGAATGATGTTGGCGGCAAGGATAATTTTAAATAATCTGACATTATCAACAAAATCTTTACTTTTTACAGAGTGGGGCCCAAAAGATATCCGTTACATATAAAAACCTTTACTTCCGAAGGTAAAACATTTCCGAAGGTATTTTCTTCCGAAGGCTTCCGAAGCATGATATTGCTTCCGAAGGTAAAATTGTCCTTTGAAGACACTTTATCTTCCGAAGCAAGGCATTGCTTCCGAAGGTAAAGTTGTCTTTCCGAATGGAGAGTTGTATAAGTTTCGGAAGTAGATCTGATATAAAATCAATCGCTTCTTCCGAGACCAAAAACTCTTCCGAGAAGAAATTTCCATTGAGGAATTTGGCTTCGGAAGATATTCAGGAATATCTTCCGAGAGTTAACTCCTCTTCGGAAGGAATTTACACTTGGAATAAGTTAAAGATCTTTTTTAACAGGGCTTAAATTGTATTGACACAAGACATTACTCATTTAAAAGGTCTTCAAAAGAGGTAGTTATTCAATGTTTATCATCCCAATTGCTGATATGAGATACTTAAATCTTTGTTCATCAAATGCCTTTGTGAACAAATCAGCATATTGTTCATTTGAGTCAACTTTGATTAACTTTATCAGCTGTTTCTCATGAATATCTCAATGAAATGATACCTGATATCAATGTGTTTTGTCTTGGAGTGCTTCACCGGATTCTCAGTAATGGAGATAGCACTGTTGTTGTCAATATGGATAGGAGTAGTCATGAAGTTGAACCCATAGTCTAACATCTGATTTTGAATCCATAGCAGTTGAGCACAGCAGCTAGCAGCAGCAATGTATTCAGCTTCAGCAGTTGATGTAGAGACACAGGATTGTTTCTTGCATTGCCATGAGATAATCCTTCCACCAAGAAATTGACATCCTCCTGATGTTGATTTTTGTCAATGTTGCAGCCACCATAGTCACTGTCAGAGTATCCATAGAGATTGAAATCACTATTTCTTGGATACCAGAGACCTAGTTTAGGTGCTCCTTTGAGGTATCTGAGGATTCTCTTTGCAGCAGCTAGGTGAGACACCTTTGGAGCAGCCTGATATCTTGCACAAATGCATGTGGCAAACATGATATCTGGTCTACTTGCAGTGAGATACATCAGAGACCAATAATTGCTCTATACTGATGTTGATCAGTATCCTCCCCCTCAAGGTCAGGGCAAAGATTATGGTTTCTGGGTATGGGTGTCTTGGCTGGTTTACAGTCCTTCATTTCAAATCTTTCTAAGATGTCTGAGACATACTTAGATTGACTTATGAAGAACCCTTCCTTCATATGTTTCACCTGTATTCCAGGAAAAAGTCCATTTTTCCCATGGAACTCATCTCAAACTTCTGCTTCATAATGCTTTCAAAGTCCTTGCACATTTGGTCGTTTGAAGAACCAAATATGATGTCATCAACATAGACTTGTACTAGCAAAATGTCTTTTCCACTCTTTCTGATGAAAAGAGTCTTGTCAATGGTACCTCTAGTGTATCCATTCTTCAGGAGAAACTGAGACAAGGTCTCATACCACAGCCTAGGTGCTTGGTGCAGCCCATATAGAGCTTTATCCAGCTTGCACACATAGTTGGGGTGCTGTGGGTCTTTGAATCCTGGAGGTTGACACACATAGATTTCCCTGTCTATATCCCATATAGAAAAGCACACTTGACATCAAGTTGGTAGACTGTGAAGTTCTTGGATGCAGCATAAGCAAGGAAGATTCTAACTGCCTCAAGTCTTGCAACAGGTGCAAAGACATCAGTATAATCAATTCCTTCCTCCTGGGTGTACCCTTGAACTACTAGTCTTGCCTTGTTCTTGATAATCAAGCCTCTATCATCTTTCTTGTTCCTGAATACCCATTTTGTGCCTATGGGTACTTGACCAGATGGTAGTGGGCATAGATTCCAGACCTTTTGTCTTCTGAATTGAAGCAGCTCCTCCTGCATCGATTCAACCCAACTACTATCCTTTAAGGCATCTTCTACCTTCTTTGGTTCCATCTGAGACAGAAGCATGAGTACAAGCAGACATTCCCATGATGAGTTTGTCCTCTTGTTCTCACACCCTCAGAGACATTCCCTATATGTTCTCAGTTGGATGAGTGTTGTGAATCCTAAGACGAGGAATCACTTCCAGTTGCAGATAAGTCTAGGTTAGACATATTCTGATCAGGAATGGATCACTCTCCAACTGCTGTTTCAGAGTCATTCAATGAGGACTGATTGAATGATTGAGAAACATCATCAATGGTTGGTTGTGAAGTAGTATTAACAGTTGCCTGTTCCTTCAGAATACCACTTCCCTCAACCTGGTGTTGTTGGATCACCTGAGGAACTTTGAGGTTGATCAAGTGATTCACTTGTTGAAGCTTCACTATTTCTGGAGATAGTTACACTGTCAGATCTGTGAATAGTTGAAGCTTGTTGCCTTCAGCTCTTGGAGAATTTGGAATAGGTCTGGGAAGCTCATATAGTTGACCTGCATCAGCATCAGCATCACTTTGAGCACCTGTTCCAGCTGAAACATTCTCACAAGATGGTTTAGAATAGTTTGGAAACAATTCTAAATCAAAGATATACTCAGGTCCATTCCCCCTAACACAAGGAGTGTGCTCATTAACAACTATGTTGGATGACTCCTCAAATTGTTGATTCTTGATATTGTATACTCTATAAGCTTTAGAGCTAGAAGAGTATCCAATAAAGATAGCATCATCCGACTTCTCAGCAAACTTTGCCAAGTTGTCCTTTGTGTTAAGTATGGTACACCTGCAGCCAAAGGACCTTAGAAAGCCAATGAACGGTGGCCTCTTGTTCCATAACTCATAAGGGGTTTTTCCATGGGGCTTTACTACAAGAACCCTGTTCTGCACATAGCATGCAGTGCTGACTGCTCTGCCCAGAATGTTAGAGGCAGCTTTGAATCAGCTAACATGGTCCGAGCAGCCTCAATAAGTGTCCTATTCCCTCTCAGCAACACCGTTTGTTGAGGAGTTTGGGAGCACTATATTGTCTGGCAATCCCTTTTGAGTCACAGAATGAGTCAAGAACGAAGTTCTTAAACTCAGTCCCTTGATCACTTCTAATAATCTTAACCTTGTGATCAATTTGATTTTCTATTTTAAGAATAAAAGATTTTAAAGTTTCAGCAGTTTCATCTTTACTTCTTAAAAAGAATACCCATGTAAATCTTGTAAAATCATCAACGATCACAAGGCAGTATGATTTCCTTCCAATGCTCATTATACTTGTCGGACCAAAGAGATCCATGTGCAATAAGTGTAATGGAGTAGTGATAGAGTTAACACATTTGGATTTATGAGATGATCTGTGTTGTTTCCCTTTCAGGCATGCAACACAGTTATCTTTGCAGAAAAATCCTTTTTAGGCAAACCATGTACCAAGTTATTTTTAGCCAATTTATTCATTGTTTTAAATTCACATGACACATGCGTTTATGCCATAGTGTGGACTCATCACTATCAGCTTTGGAAAGAAAGCATGATACTTCACCCATAGGAGAAGCATTGTTCATATCTAGCTTGTACATATCCCCTTTCCTGGGAGATCTGAGAAGCACCAATTCCGGAGGAATTGTCATCCCTGGTCTGAGGATAATGCACTCATGTTCTGTGAAAAGCATCTGATGCTTCTGGTCACAGAATTGAGAAACACTTAACAGATTGTGTTCAAGTGTTTGACAAAGTGAACTTTGTCAATGTTTATTCTGCCATTGGATATACTTCCTCTGCCAGAAATATATCCTCCGGCCTCACCTCCAAATTGGACAGGCCCTCCATCAAAGTTCTGGAATTGTTGAAGGAGAGATCTGTTCCCTGTCATGTGCCTGGAGCATCCACTATCTACAATCCAGATATTGTTGTTCTTGTCAAATGGATGCCCCTGCACATAAGATGAGATGGTTAGTTTTGTTTGGAAGCCCAAGCCTTGCAGGTCTTGGGCTCTTCCAAGGATAGTGACATAATTGAACCAAAAGATATGCAATGGGGTTCAATAGAGGTCATTGTTGAAGAAGAGGTTTGGGCTGCAGCATCTTCCTTGATCTTCCAATCCATCCTTTGGTTGATCTTTGAGGATGAGCTTGTTGAAGCTTTTGCAGCATGGTCTTCTTCCGAAGCTTCTCTCTTTTCGGAAGAAGCCTTCACCACCTTTTCTTCCGAAGTAGTCTTCTTCTGAGATGGTTTCAAGGGAGCCTTCTTGTTCTTCCGAACCTTAGAAGGTTTGGCTTCCGAAGCCATTTTCCCTTCGGAAGAAGCAGTTTCTTCCGAAAGCAACTTGGCTTCCGAGACCAACTTTCCCTTTTTCATCATTTGGACCTTTTGAAGTGGTCCAACTGAGAAACCTTCTCTGACTCCTTCTTGTCTAACATTATTTGCATAATGTGTGCTTGCTGGATTGTAGTAACAATCTTTAGCCATGTGGTTGTGCAGACCACACATTATGCATGCAATGAAAGTCTTCTGGGAACTTGCATGTTGCTGTTTCTTGGGTTTCTTCTCGTCATCAGCAACTTTCCCTTTCAACTTCTGATCCTTCAGTAGGACAGGAGTGCTGGTACTACACTCCTTTCCTGAATCAGGAGTACCTACCACTTGAAATCCGGCAGAAATGAAGACACCCTTTTGCTTAGGGTCAAACTTAAGCTTGGACTCTGCAACCTTCTTGGTAGTCGTTCTAGCAGCTTTAGCTTTGCTTCTTCTTGCCTTGGTGGTCAGGATTTGATCATCACAGGTGGAGATGGGTGTATCCTCCTATTTCTCCCCTGTGGAGGCCACTATTTTCACTTCATCCTCTAGTTCCAATGGAGAAGGGTCAGCAGTTGGAACCTCTTGCTCTTCAGTACCACATCTAGGTAGTCTAATAGACTCATAAGAGTGTGGTGGAGCTATTTCACTGGTTCCCAACCCTTCTTTGTTTTGATAAAACATTTTGAAATGAGAGGTTGATGCAAGAATAGTTTGGAAGCTTTTCTCAGCAATAGCTTGCTTCCTGGCCTGAGCCTCAGCTGTGACTAACTGGGCTTGAACTTCAGAAAGTTTGGAGATCAGATCTTTGATTTGAGTCTTATAGTTAGTCTTTTCATGTTTTAAAAGAGACACAGTTTTCTCTAACTCATCAATTTTCCTTTGATAGTCAGATTCAGCTCTTTTAAAGTCAGATTTTAGCACATTTAAAGACTCAACCTCAGATCTGATTTCCGAAATGTAATCCTTATATAGTTTAACTTTAGCAATACAGGCAGCAGTACAAAGATGTTCATATACCTGATCATCATCTGTTCCGGCCATGAGTGCTTGAGCGGGAGTCACATCCTGTACCATGAAGCTCCAGTCAACTTCCTGAGCAACAGCAGCTGTTTCAGTTGACTTTTCTTCATGCTTGGGAGCAGTGGGATGTGTGAAGGCCTGTGGGGTTCCCGGGTTGTTCTTGGGAGCCTTGCATTCCCTAGCAAAGTGACCAAGTTGGTTGCAGTTGTAACACCTTGCTTTGCTCTTATCAAACCCAAACTTGTTGTTGACTGGGTTTTGAGGGAATTGCCTTCCAGTTCTCTTGAAGAACTTCTTCGCTCTGTAAGTTAAAAGAGCCATCTGCTGGACAATGTCCATATACTCCACATCATCTGGACTGAAGCACTCAAGATCATCAAAGCAGTATTGAAAATCACCAGAGTGTCCACTTCCAGAGACAAAGGCACAACTATCCTGAAAGGAGTTGTGTTGAACCTTTTGAGACTTTGGAGTCTCAGGTAGAGTAATGAAGGGTCCAGTATGTGAGTTGTCAGGGTAGCATAACAACTGATGCTGTGGTTCTATGCCTTCCCTTTCAACCACATGAAGGGTTGAACTCAGTTGGTTATTGGAGTGGTCAGAGGAGTTCTGCATGTTCATCTCCATCTGAAATGCACTTAGGATACCATACAACTCTGTGAGAGAAAGAGTCTTAAGGTCCGAAGTTCTCTTGATAACAACACAGTAGTGAGTCCATAGTTTAGGAAGAGAAGACATGAACTTCCTAACTATGTCTCTGTTCTCAAGAGCTACTCCAATATCCGCCAGAGTGTCTACTAGCTCAACATACCTGAAGTATTGTTGAGTCAAGGTCTCACCAGCCTTGAAAGTAAAGTTCTCAAACTGCTGCTTCAAGAGATCTTTCTTGTTCTCTTGGGTTTCCTTGGATCCTTCATACATCAGCTTCAGTGCTTCCCATAGATCTTGGCAGTTTTGCACTTCTTGAAGTGTCTGTAGACGGAGTTGGGGAGAGCAGTTTGGAGACAAGTCATAGCCTTTTGATCTAGCCCTATTCTCTTCCTGTCTTCCTCTGAGTAATCATCAACATCTTTTGGAATGATGCGATTACCAGTGGCAGATGTAGTGCTTGGTATGAAAGGACCATTGACAATGGAGTCCCACATCCTTGAATCTTGACACTTGATAAAGCCTTCCATCCTGATACACCATGTGTCAAAGTCTTCAGGGGTGATCATAGGGGACTTGGTCAAGGTACCAGTTTCCATATCAGCCTTGGAGAGAGCAGCCATTTGAGTGAGTGGATTGTGGTGAGGAGTGAAAAAACAGGTTGATTAGGATGGTAAGATCTCACAATCAAGGCCTGGAGCTCTGATACCAATTGCAGGATCGGTTATGTGGGTGGTTTTTCTCTCAACTCACTGTGAATCAACACTCAACAAGCAGTCTTATGAAGAGTTGATCACAATATATCAAGTAACAAGCAGTAAGAAAATTAACACAGCAAGTAAATTTTCAAGGTACTTTTATATATTGCTTCTCAACTCAAAGGATTACAAGACACTTGGACTCAAATCGCTTATCTAAAGAGTTACAGGGAGAAGATATATATAATACTACCTACAGCCGGATACACTTTGATACCAGCTGGACACCTCTAACCTTACATCTATACTACAAGACTCTAGGTGAGGTCTTTCAGACATTTTGCCTGAAAGTTGGTAGTCAGGACATGTCCCTGACTTACCTTTTGTCACCAACTAAAGTTGGTAACATGTACTATCATAAAAAGGTGAACAGTAGAATAAAGTATGGTCAACAACATGGCTCTTTAGGAAGGTGCCATGCTGTATCAGAGGTCTGCAGCGGACTGTCAGGGACCATACTTTTATCTGCTGGACATAGCAATGTCTTCCGAAGGATAAAGTACTTCGGAAGAATAACTTCTTCCGAAGGCACTTATACTTCGGAAGACTGCTTCTTCCGAGGCTTGGAGTCTTCTTTGTCTTTGGAAGCAGACTTTGTCTTCAGCTCTTTCATCAGACTTTGTCTTCGGAAGCTCAGACTTTGTCTTCAGCTCTTTCATCAGACTTTGTCTTCGGAAGCTTAGACTTTGTCTTCGGAAGCTCAGACTTTGTCTTCGGAAGCTCTTTCAGACTTTGTCTTCGGAAGCTCAGACTTTGTCTTCGGAAGCTCTTTCAGACTTTGTCTTCGGAAGCTGTCCTTCAGACTCTCGGAAGATCTCTTCTCAGCTTCGGAAGCCTTTGAATGTTAGTACCAAAAATTGACTATGAGTGATTTTGGTTGCACCAGCCTTATCATGATCCAACAATCACCTTGGAGATCCTAGTAGATTTACCTATGGCAGTTTCTACATCGAAGGGCACATCAATACGTCTACTACTAACAGGTAGCTTAGTACGAAGGCAATAGAAATAAAACTCCTACTGGCACCCGAATCAAATAATACAGAGGCTAAAGTTTGGTTCACCAAAAACGTACCGGACACAACATCAGGGTCCGTCCTAGCCTCTTCTTGCGTCATCGTGAACGCCCTGGCCTTTGCCCTCGGTGCTTCTCCTCCCGTCTTCTTCTCCCCTGAGCCCTCAGCCCTCGGCTTCTTGCAATCTCTGCTCATATGATCACTTTCCCCACAGTTGAAACACTTGCCATCCGGCAATCCTTGGCCATATGCCCTGTCTTCCCACACTTAAAGCAGATGTTGGATCCGCATTTGCACTCCCCCGAGTGCTCTCTACCACATTGGCCACACTTCCTCAACCCTGCTCCTGACATGACCACACGACAGTCATCCACCCTTGCCTTCTTGTTACTTGTCGAGGTATCACCTCGACCAAACCTCTTTCCCTGCCAACTTTTCTCGCCACCTCCCTTCTTACTAACCTCAGCCTTCATCACCACGGCCCGCTCATCATATAACCTTCCCGCCAAATCCACTGCCGACCTAAAAGTGCTCGTTGGGCAGTAATCAAATGCATGCGGATGTCAGCTGGCAGCCCCTGAATATATCGGTTGATCTTTCGAGACACCGGCGTCACCTGATCCGGCACCAACCGTGCATTTCATTGAACTTGGTGGTGTACTGTTGGTGGGTCATCGTCCCCCCTCCAACTGCAGGAACTCTCTCTCAACTTTGTCCATTTCCTGACGAGGACTGAACTCCTCGATCACCATTCTCTTCAACTCGGACCACTTCATCTTCCCAATGGCCCTACTACCCTCGGTCTGGACTATATTGTCCCACCAGCACAAGGCCGACCCCGTGAAAGAGTGGGTAGCAAACTTCACCTTCTTGTCCTCTTGACAATCACTAATATCGAGGACAACCTCCATTTCCCTCACCTATTGGTGAGCATCGGCAGCAATGCCAGTACCGTCAAAAGTAGGGGCTTGCACCTCATGAATGCCCCGTAATTACAACCCCGTGTTGTCTCTCGTACCGGCTCCTCCTCCTCTTCCTCTTCATTATCAGATAGAACCGTTTCCGGCTCTTGTTGCTCCTGTCTTCCTGAGGACCTGTTCCTCTCCTTTCTTTCACCTTCCCTGACAGCCTTAATTACTCGGTCAGCACAGACGGTAAGATCGTCTGCATGACTTGATGTACCTCCTCGACCACTGCCTCTTTTACCGAGGCTCTCAAGTTAGCGCTCTCATCTACCCCCTCCTGATGAGGGGTCTCAGTTTCCTCGTGAACCACTTTCTCTACTCTAGGTCTTCCTCTTGTGGCTCGTGGTTCAGCACCACGTCCGCCACCGCCTCCACCCGGAAGCTTTGGAAGATCTACCACCAGCCATTCTCTACCTCCCGCTAAAAGATTCAAACACCAACACGGTCATTCAAGGAAATAGCTCAGTTTATGTCAAGTATAGCAAGTTCCTAATTACAGTGGCCAGTTGTGATTAGCCACTTACTGTAGTCTTCGTACCCCGAGCATTACCTGTCCTAACCACATTAGTATCTAACTCTAACAGTAACACATACATCACATAACATGCGCACGTAATACTGATTAACTTTAATAAAAATACCTGATGGCACGCAACTACTCAGATGGCATTCTCTTCCTTTCTGTCCCATTTTCAGTTCAAGTTTAGGTTTATTTTGAAAATTTACCCGTTTCACTTAAACTTTGGCTCTGATACCAACTTGTAAGGCCCCGCTCCCGGCACCTCATGGTTGGTCATTCATCGCACATAAAACATACTTTTGGTATACATTCATAAGCATCTTAGATAAACAACAGATCTTAAGTAAAATAACGCAGCGGAATTAATAAGAAATACATTCTCATTTCATCATAAAAGCTTTTACAATGCGTTACATCGTTGACCTGATTACAAAATACAAGCTTTCTTTACATTGCCTCTCTTTACTATGATTGCTGCTGAAGTATATGAAACCGAGGATTTCATAAGTAAATCCCCGTTTATGTGAATCCTCAACAATCATAGGGTCATATACAGTGACCTCTAGTATAGACACTTTATGATTTTCATCATAAAGGAGGTTCCTTAAGTAATCCCGTTTATCAGAATCATTAAGGAAGATTCCTTAAATAATCCTGTTTATCAGGATCCTCAAGGAACACTTGACACTTGCATGCAACATAATGTGTTGCATGCATTATAAGCCTGCATCCTATTGCGTGGCAGCATTATCAAAAGGAGAATGTCATCCCCCACGAGATGAGTAGTCGGCTCGTGTCATCCCCAGCAACACTACCTGCCAACTGGAAACACATAAAAGTCAGTGTTGCTAAGTGAGTTCTAGTTTTATAATAAACATACTTTAATTACATTATAAACCATTTCTTGCTTTCACATGATCATACATCGTACGTACACATAGATAATATTCTTTATTATCTTCATCATTCGTTTTACATCATCATCTTTTAGTTCTCATATGGAACCTGTCAGGCTTTACCCACTTCATAGCACTCGGCTATGATTACTGTAGTCGAATGACAAGGATCCCGTTCATCTTTGCTTACACATTGAATTTCTTTTGTACCAATACCATATACTATACCCCGAACATTTTTAGCTACTGGGCCGAAGTCAACAAATGAACAACAAAACGTATGCCACGGTACTAGTAGGTAAGCGGTAGAGGTACCATGACCATGGTCAATCACAAAGAAGGACCAATCAACTTATTCAATGCTTGCAAGACTTAATTCGTTCATTCATTAATGCATGTATTCATCATCATCTTTCTTTTCATTCATTCGTTAATACATGCATTTATCATCATTTTCCTCTTTCATTATCTTTCACTTTACATTACATAATACTTCATTCGTTCATTTCCATAATTCATGAAGTTTTGGAAAGATAAACATACATGATCATAGGAACATACACAAACATTCATTCATCATCATACAAGGCATAATACGTATATGGTACATAGTAGGTATACCTATGCAACAACATCATCATCATCATCATGCCTATGTTACTTGTTTACTCAAATAGGTCAGATTTTACTAAACTAAATCCGCATTTCATAACCTGGTTCATCCGCATTTGGCTAGTCATCCGCATTAGTCAATGCGGATGAGGAATGCCTTGTCCGCATTTCATTCTTCAATTCATCCGCATTTCTTGCCATCCACATTAGTCATTGCGGATGAGGAAATGCCTTAACCGTATTTCGCATCCTACCCGCATTGGTCAATGCGGTCGAAGAATGCCTTGGCCATTCTTTCTGACTTGTCCGCATTAGATCAATGCGGCTGAGTATTCCCTTAACCGCATTTCCTGACCCATCCGCATTTGTTAATGCGGCTGAGCAAAATGCCTTGACCGCATTTTTCTTAGTCATCCGCATTTGTTGATGCGGATGAAGACAACCACATTTCGTGGTCTGTCCGCATTAATTTGATGCGGTTGAGTATGGTGACCTGCACTTAACCTGTGCAATTCTACAACCTGCTCATCTTCTTAACATACATTAGCACTGATTTATCGTATCAGCTGCTTAGAATCAACTAAACATCATGCATATCATAAGAAGGACTTCTAAAACATACATTCAGCAGTACTCATATGATCAACATGCTGAGATTCATCTATCTGCCCTAGGAATCTTACATACACTAGGCATAGCAGTCCAAACGGACCATACACACTTTCATACTCATACATACATACACAGATTGAGCGCTCACAGCTCGAAAACAGTTTCAATATGTGCTCCAGCCCCAAAAATCGTTCAAAATACGTAAAAGAAGGGGTCTTAGAACTCACCTTGTGTTGCTGGGTATGGCTTCTTTAAAATCCGTAGTCGTGAGACCCGGTACCTTGAATCTGTCTTCTTCTTCTTCTTGTTCTTCCTTCAAAACTCGTAGTTTGTTCTTTCTCTCTCTAGAACTTTCGCTGATTTGGGGGTTGTGAGAAAGGAGTAGGCAGCCATCCCCATGTATATCAGATATTTCTCTTTTCTTTATACTTTTTACACAATACCCCCTTCTACTTTCTCTTTCCTTTCCTTTTCCTCCAAAATTCTTTCTTTTCTTTTCTTATTATTTCTTTTAGTCTAATCAAAATTTCAGGTGTTACACATAACCTGCTCAAAAATAAGTTTAGACACCCCAACAATCTGATTTCTAAGTTAAATGAAGTTTTGGTAATGGTTAAACTCAAGTTACAATGATTTACACATGTGTAATGGTCGGTTATAACATTTTCTATATATTTGAAGTCTATGGATGTGTAGAACAACTAGGCCATGATTTGGGACTGAAATTTCAGAAGGTTTTGATGAATATTAAGAGTTTTAATAATGTTTTATCACTGGAATAAAGGACATGTTGTGATTGGACCCATTTTAGTCACTTTCGAGACCCGAAAACATGGTAAAACTACTTAAAAACAAGAAATCTTGGGCTATAAACTTTTTAAAGAAAATTCCAGGTTCTTTACGGGTTAATAAAGTGTTCTGGAGTCAATGGGAAATTTTAGTGGTCAAATGAATAATTTAAATGGATTTTTAAGGGAAAACGGGTACTAACCGGGTGACATTTTTGAGAAAAATCTAAGAAATATGGGTATAGAGATAAAAATTATAAAAACCATGTTATTTCAGTAGGTTAAATGAGAAAATAACTTATAAGGTAGAAAAGTTGGTCAAACGAGCTTTTAAACGGTCAAATTCGGTTAAAAAAGCGTGTTAACGGTTAAATGTAAAAACGAGTCTTTCCACTACTAGAGGCAAACCCTGGTGATTTAAAAGGTTTGAAACTTATAAAATGTCTTTAAAAATATAGCTACTGTTCCCAGACTCAAAAACATGAAAACTCATAGGTAACCATTTAAAACCCTTCGGTTTTACTGTAACCGGGAACGCTAAACGCGTAATTAATAAACCGAACCCATAAACTGAAAATTTGGGTATATGTTCTTAAAAATAAGTTAGCTTAAAGTCATAAACCTGATATTTGGTTATAAATGTTATCTAATACAAGAAACGAAACTTAAGGGTAGAAACTGTCAATTTTGAAACTTCAGGGGCTAAACAGTAGAACTTTGCCAAACTTCATAACCGACTCAAATGACCCTTTTAATCACTTCAATAGCATATTTACCATATATTCTTGACTTAATAATGTAAAAATCCTTGATTTCATGAGAAACCTTGACTTTCCATAAAAGGAAACTTTTTATGCAAACCCTAATCGAATCAAAGCAGAATTCGACAAACTAAAACTTAGACACTCTTGTTGCACCTTAAATAGTTTTAGAGCAGTAGCTAATCACTTAATATATTCATGATAGGTTGCTAGACTTGAGATATTCCCGGCACACGAAGAGTTTCTTTTGCTTAATATCTAAGGTGAGTTCTAGTGATCCCCTTTTACTTACTGTTTTTAGGATGAAACATGCTCTATTGTTTTATGAACTATGATTGTGCTTTACTTGATGCTTGTATGTGGGACTTATGGATAACTGCTGATACTTATATCAAAACAAACAAACAAACAAACCCAGTATATCCCACTCAAGAGCAGGGTCTGGGAGGGGTAGGTGGTGGCAAGTCTTTCCTCTATCCAGATAGGTAGAGAGACCGCTTCCAAAGAGACCCCTGGCTCGTGCTGATACTTATATCATGATCATTAATTCTTTTATGAACCGCTTGTTTTATGTGGATAGATCTATTTGGGGAATCCCCCACACATAGTGGCTCCCGCTACAGGGAGGTACCCCACTGAGATCCTGAGTGATCGTATGTGGCATGTAGTAGGTTTTGAGTAAGAAACCATGGTGAACCATCCTGGCAGGAATGGTCCACTGTTTTGAGGCTTGGTTCCTTCCTTCGAGAATATCCGGTTAATCACAAGTCTAGAAGAGGCCAACCGGGGACCGAGTGCAGGGTTGATTGTGATACCCCACAAAGATTGATACTAAAAATGATGCTTTTAAAATCAAATGAGATTTTTGATAAGCTTTACACTTGATGCTAAACTTTTAATGTGGACTTTAAGAGTCCCTTTTATTGTTTTTAAATTTTAAGCACTTGAATTCACCAACTTTTTAGTTGACTTTATTTTCTTTTGAGCATGTTTCAGGTAACCTGTAAAGACTCTTAGCTATTATGGAAGACTTAGACTCGACCCCCGAGACCATGGCATTTGCTTGTGTGACCGAATATTTGATTTGAACAATGATGGAAAATGTTGACACAATGACTATTTGATTTATGTTGAATTATGTAAACATTTGGGGCTGGATCTGTTTCCAGCCCGGTGTCTTTTAAAACCTTAAATGCCATGTGAAGTTCTCTCCCTTTGAGCTCCTATATTGGTTTGTTTCCGCTGCCATGTACATTGTTGCTAGTCTGTGACGTGCCACCCTACCTAGGCCCGGGTTGCGACAATAAGCATAAAAAGGGGCCAC
The DNA here is from genome assembly GCA_024085815.1 of Flaveria linearis. Taxonomy (NCBI): domain Eukaryota; kingdom Viridiplantae; phylum Streptophyta; class Magnoliopsida; order Asterales; family Asteraceae; genus Flaveria; species Flaveria linearis. Next base: position 39,763,239 of record CM044014.1, read on the forward strand.
GAAACTCACTTGTTAAGTGGTAAGTATATATGATGAAACTTCCCAAACTTGTATGTATGAACGGTCAATCACCTATTGACAGTTATGTTAAGCATTAATGAAGTGTCTGATGTTAATAATATTGTTTAGTCGGGGCGGGTCATATCGGTTCGGTCGTGGGTAACACTTGCACACAAGCACGCATAATGGATCTTATGTAGATCCAAGTACTAGAAACATTGCCATTGTAGATGATATTTGTGTAAAAGTGTTATTGTTGTTAAAGAAATACTTAATAAGCACTTGTGTTATGAATTGTTTGTTGCTAATTGTAAAATGTTATGTTGATTTGACTTGATATAACATTAATGAGTTTGATAGTGTTAATCTTAAAGATCGTCATTAGCAATGGCAACAGTGTCGATGTCACCTTAACATCACACGACTACACACATCACACATAGGAAGAATTCACGCACAATGACTCCAATTGCACGACCGGACACTCCATTCTCACGAATCAACTCTCAATCGTGCGAATCAGCTTCATTCGCACGTTTGAACCCCCATTCGTGCGATTAAGCATTCAGTCATACCACACAGCACCCAATCGCACGACTCAACTTCCATTCGCACGATTCAGCCTTCATTCGTATGAATTAGCTTCATTAGTACGACTGAAGTTCCATTCATACGACTGGACCTTCAGTCGTGCGATACACACAGTCGCACACATTCATCCGCATTGACGCAATCGCATGGAAATACTCATCCGCATGACTCAATCACACGACACACACAATCGTATCGGCTCAGTCGAACGACTTAGTCAATCGCTTGGACTCAGTCGCACGACAGACCCAATCGCATGGACTCAGTCGCACGACACGCCCAGTCGCACAGAAGCAGATCGTGACTGCTGAAGGTGCTGAGCAGCCTTCGGCTGCTCTGTACACGGGTTTCACACAATAAGGACTTCCAGAAACACTTATCTAACATATCTAAGCAAGATGCACACTCAAAAAGGCAACACACGCACCCACACGACCTCTTGTGCTCGGGTTGAACCCGAGCACCCGAAACCCTAGAAATCGCAGAAGTAAAATGAGCAAAATGGACGACCAAGGTCGTCTACCTGCTAAAAACGTATAGTCTAGGCTGTAGTCGAGGTTTCACCGGTGAAAACGAGACGGGATGGGGCGGTTTTGGTGCAAGGATGAAGAAGAAAAGTGGAGAAGAAGATAACGAAGAAGAAGAAGTGGTGAAGGCTAGGGTTGATACAAGGGTATTTATACCCAACTCTAGTTTGGCAATTGTCATATTTAGTCCCTGCACTTAGCCCCCGAGTTCCCAAATTTTTTTCGGTTGAAAACGACGTAAATGAGCGAGTTTTATTTATTATAGGGAAGTATTTAATGTTGTTTGTATCTTGAAAATGATGTTATTAATGATGTTTACATTATATAACATAATATAATTAACGATGTCGGTGGTGATATTCGTAAGCGTTTTAAGTGCTAATGTTGCAAACAATGATATCACAACTGTAAAAGAAAATCAAGCAAGTATGATATCCTCACGAATAGTCTATGAAGATGTGAAATGAACATTCTAAGGGTAGTCAACGAACTCATGTTAAATGACGGACCATATGGTGACGGTTGTCACACGGCTACAGCTGAGACTACTCCTTTCTTGCAGGTAGACGACCTTGATCGTCCCTTTTCTTGCTTGTTTACTACTGCACTTTTAGGGTTTCAGGTGCTCAGGGCCAACCCGAGCACATGAGGCCGCGTGGGTGTGTGTGTGTTGCCTTTTTGCATGTTCTTCTTGTTTGTACATGTTTGAAATGTGTTTTTGGAAGTCCTTGAGGTGTGAATCTCGTGCGTGGAGCAGCCGAAGACTGCTCTGCGCTTCTACACTCGTGATTCTGCTGTCCACGCGACTGGGTCTGTGTGCAACTGAGTCTATGCGATTATATGAGTCGTGCGACTGAGTCTTTGCGATTGTGTGAAGCGTGTGATTGAGTCTATGCGAAAGAACGTATGCGTGCGATTGAGTCAATGCGGATGAACGTGTGCGATTGTGCGTGTATCGCACGGCTGAATGCCTAGTCGCATGAATGGAGGTTCAGTCGTACGAATGAACCCAATTCGTACGAATGAAGGTTGAGTCGTGCGTATGGATGTTGAGTCGTGCGATTGGGTGTTGTGTGGTACGACTGAATGCTGAGTCGTACGAATGAAGGTTCAATCATACGAATGAAGCTATTTCGTACGAATGAAGGTTGATTTGTGCGGATGGAGTGTTGAGTCGTGCTTCGGCTCCTGTCGTGCGATTGGAGTTGTTGGGTGTGAGTTTCTTCTTGTGTGTGGTGTGTGTTTGTCGTGTGATATTAAGGTGACATTAACACGGGTACCGTTGCTAATGACAATCCTTATAATTGACACTATCAAACTTATTAATGTTATACCAATCAAATCAACATAACATTTTACAATTATCAACAATCGATTTGCAACGCTAATATTTGCTAAGTATTTCTCTAATAACAATGACACTTTTACATAAATACCATCGGCAATGGCAACGATTTCTAGTACTTGGATCTACGTAAGATCTAATACTTATGTCTGTTTGTGTGTTTTACACGTGGCTGAACCGATACAACCCAAACCGATCAAATGTTACTATATGCTTTATACATATCCTTAATGCTTAACATAACTGTCAATAGGTGTTTGACCGTTCATGGCATACTACATTTGGAAACTTTCATCATTCATACTTACCACCTAACAAGTGAGTTTCGTGGCCCCTTTTTATGCTTATTCAATACTTCAACTACTTACAAACATGGGGGAAAAGTATGCTCACCCATTTCTATGTTGTACAACTTACATTCTTGGAATCAACGTGTTACTGTTTTGTGAGTACTTATCTGATACATACATGAGTCGTCGTGTGGTACTTTCTTTACAACCATTTAATTCCGTTGTTGGAACCGACGGATAGGTATTGGTAGTACTACTGGGTTGACACCGCTATCCTTGTTTGTTGGTATACTAGTTAGTGACGGGTTTGCTAGAACACAAAATCCATGTTTAACCTTTTAAACATTCTGAAAACGCAGCGGATACATGGCTTTCAAAAACGATTTTTAGAGCTGAAAATCTTATGTTCTATATGTTCATTTATTATGAAAAACAAACCCATAACAATAAGGATCATTTATGTGGATTAACAAGCTATGAACATGATGAAAGTATACATAAAATCACAGCTACATAGAGCTGTGATTAACTACCTTGTTCCAGCTGAAATCTCGACCAAAAGAGAGTGTTTGGATGCTAAATTTTCAGCCAAGGCTCCAAGGAAGGACCCCCTCAAGTTAGTATACCCAAAGCTCTAAGCAAAACACTTTCTTGCTAGGGAGAACAACACCAAAATGCACTCCAAAGACCTTCCAAAACCTGCTGAATTTTCGAGAATTCTAGAGAGATGGAGAGGTTTTGAGTTGTGTTCTTGCATGTATGAAAAAAGAGAGAGAGACTTGAGTCTTGGACTAGCAATTAAAGATGTAGTTTACAAGAAAAGGGAGACCCTTCATTGGATAGAGGGGCGGCCGAAATGTGATCTTCGAAAGATCATTTCCCCCCAAAACTTAATATCTACATTTTAATTGTCTAGTCCATTATAAGTTGTACAATTAACAATTTAATTGTATAACTTATACACCTTTTTATCACTTAATGTTATCTAACCAACTTAAATAACACTAAGTAACACTCTTGAACAACATATCCTAGTAAGTTGTTTCATTTCACATGCAACTTATTTAGAAAGCTTGTTTTCTAAATATGGTGTTATTATTTAATTGCATGATCATATCATCAATTGAATAATTGGTTGTGTTTGCAAAGCTTATTATAGGGTATAACCCGACTTGGATCATAACGTACTAACCGCATAAATATTTTACGTGTCTTGGGCACATAGAATCCTACAATCTCCCACTTGCCCAAGATTCATAAAAGATTGATGCAAGCAGTAAATACCGCCTAACAACGGTTTACTACCCTTAATACGCATGACTTATAGCCATTCAATAACATCATCCTTTCAAGTACCCTACTTGAAATGATTTAGGTGAATCAATCATCTATCCTTTTGTTACAGATGTCATGTTAAATCCAAGAACACAGAATGATCATTTCTTGTTGATTTAACTTATCAGGCCTTAGACATCTAACTCTCAACGAATAAGATGAACAAATTCCATCTCGACTACATACGTTTCTCACAAACCTCGTGTCATACCTGAACATACCCTTATGTACTGTCCACTATTTCAGGACAGTGAAGAATTTGCTTAAGGTATAATACTTGGTAAATATCAAAACCCAATATGTATCTCAGGTCAGAGGATACCAAATGATATTCGCCTTTACTCAAATTTACTTATGATCAATCAATAAGATTCCATGTAGTAAAATTTGAGATGCGGGTTAGTCCAATATTTGTATTCCACAAATATCTATGAACCTTGGTAGCAACCCATTGCTCTATATTCATCCTTATGAATATCAACCAATCCAAGTTCATAATAGTCTTACCTTCAAACTTGTTCCCACATGTCTGAATGACTACGGACATTTAGAGTAAACGATTTACTCATGGATTAAATATGCTAAATTGGAACATTATTTGAAACATTATAACCAAATAATTTTATTCAAATAATAAAAGGTTCCACATATCCAAATACAAAATTTACAGATCAAATCCAATCACTAGAATATCGAAGTCCCATGGCACAAGTATGACCTTCATGCTTTGCCCTTTCAAGGAGCTTCGTGAGAGGATCCGCAATGTTTTGATCCGGGTGAACTTTGCGAATATATATCTTTCCCTTTTCAACTTCATCTCGTATGTAGTTCAATCTCCGCTCAATGTGCCTAGTCTTTTGATGAGCACGGGGTTCCTTGATTTGTGCAATCGCACTCTCGTTATCACAAAAGATCTCTAGGGGGTCCTGAATGGAAGGGACAACCCCTAGATCAGCAATGAATTTCTTCAACCATGCAGCTTCTTGAGCTGCCAATGAGGCGGCGACGTATTCTGATTCTGTAGTTGATAGAGCCACCACATCCTGCTTGGAGCTCTTCCAGGAAACCGCTCCTCCATTCAGAATGAAAATGTATCCCGATTGTGATCGAGAATCATCACGATCGGTTTGGAAACTCGCATACGTGTAACCTTTACAACGAGTTTCTCGTCACCAGATCCATAGATTAGGAACATATCTCTTGTCCTCCTTAGGTACTTAAGTATGTTCTTAACAGCCATCCAATGACTGTTTCCAGGATTTTGCTGGTAACGGCTTGTCATGCTTAAGGCGCATGACACGTCTGGTCGAGTGCATATCATTGCATACATGATGGATCCAATAGCAGATGCATATGGGATTCCCTTCATTTTATCTTGCTCATCCTTTGAGCTTGGACATTGAGTCGTACTCAACATCGTTCCTCTTTGAATAGGTACGGTACCTTTCTTAGAGTTCTCTATCTTGAACCTTTTCAAGATTTTATCAATATATGCACTTTGATTTAAACCAATCAACCGCCTTGATCTATCCCTATAGATCTTTATTCCCAGAATATAGGCGGGTTCACCAAGATCCTTGATGGAAAAACAACTTCCAAGCCAGGTTTTACACCTTCCAAGGTTGGAATGTCATTTCCAAATAGTAGTATGTCATCAACATACAATACCAGGAAAGTTATTGTGCTCCCACTAGCCTCTTTATACACGCATGATGTCGTGTGGGTGCGTGTGTTGCCTTTCTGCGTGTTCTTCTTGTTTGCACATGTTTGAAATGTGTTTCTAGAAGTCCTTGAGGTGTGAATCTCATGTGCGGAGCAGCCGAAGGCTGCTCTACACTTCGGCAGTCGCGATTCTGCTGTCCATGCGACTAGGTCTGTGGGCGACTGAGTCTATGCGATTGTGTGAGTCGTGCGACTGAGTCTATGCGATTGTGTGAGTCACGCGACTGAGTCTATGCGATTATGTGAAGCGTGCGATTGAGTCTATGCGGATGAATGTATGCGTGCGATTGAGTCAATGCGGATGAACGTGTGCGATTGTGCGTGTATCACACGACTGAATGCCTAGTCACATGAATGGAGGTTCAGTCGTACGAATGAAGCTGATTCGTACGAATGAAGGTTGATTGGTGCGTATGGATGTTGAGTCATGCGATTGGGTGCTGTGTGGTACGACTGAATGCTGAGTCGTACGAATGAAGGTTCAATCGTACGAATGAAGCTGATTCGTACGAATGAAGGTTGATTCATGCGGATGGAGGGTTGAGTCGTGCGTCTGGTCCTGTCGGGCGATTGGAGTTGTTGGGTGTGAGTTTCTTCAGTTGTGTGGTGTGTGTTTGTCATGTGATGTTAAGGTCACATCGACACGGGTACCGTTGCTAATGACAATCTTTAAAATTGACACTATCAAACTTATTAATGTTATTCCAAATCAAATCAACATAACATTTTACAATTATCAAGAATCGATTTGCAACTATAATATTTGCTAAGTATTTCTCTAATAACAATAACACTTTTACACAAATACCATCGGCGATGACAACGATTTCTAGTACTTGGATCTACATAAGATCTAATACTTATGTATGTTTGTGTGTGTTACACGCGACCGAACCGATACAACCCGAACCGATCAAACGTTACTATATGCTTTATACATATCCTTAATGCTTAACATAACTATCAATAGGTGTTTGACCGTTCATTGCATACTACATTTGGAAACTTTCAACATTCATACTTACCACCTAACAAGTGAGTTTCGTGGCCCCTTTTTATGCTTATCCAATACTTCAACTATTTACAAACATGAGGGAAAAGTATGCTCACCCATTTTTATGCTGTATAACTTACATTCTTGGAATCAACATGTTACTATTTTGTGAGTACTTATCTGATACATACATCAGTAGCTGTGTGGTACTTTCTTTACAACCATTAAATTTCGGTGTTGGAACCAACGGATAGGTATTGGAAGTACTACTAGGTTGACTCCCCCATCCTTGTTTGTTGGTATACTAGTTAGCACCAACAATGGCCAGGAACGGGCCATTGGGTGAATATATTCCGACAAGATTCTGCGTGTACGTCATTAGGTTTGGTTGTAAAACTCATTGTTATGTGATTTTGCTTACTTATAACTGTATACACGGTATTCCACAAAACAATTATGCAGCATCAATTTACTTACTATTTAAACCTGCGAGCTCACCAACAATTTTGTTGATCATTTTGAGCATAGCTTTTCAGGTGACAATGCTAATTTAAGATGTAGGTGTGCTGCCTTAGTGGAGACCCTAGGATGCATTTTGAGACTATACAATACTGACAAACATTCTTTTGAAACATTGTTGGTCAAGATACATACAATTATTCTTTTGGATACTTGTTCCCGGGTTGTGGGAATTACATTACAATGTTAATATTTTGGTTATGTGAATCAATTACAAGTTTATGTTTATGGCTATGTTGTCGTGAATATTGACTAAACACGACACAATTCTCCTTTGTGTCGGGTTTCGTCATGACACGCTTTATCATCAATTACATATATTGCATCTCTAGTATTAACAATGTGTTATGACGATCCCGTCTCATTACATCCCCGTGTTTCCGCTCTCAGCGGGGATGTGACAAGAAATTATTCTACTTCCCTATGAGGATCTTGTCAACTTAGGAAAGAAAATCTTGCTGCAAAAGGAGAGAGTAGAAGCATCAAGGTTGGCAAAGGAGGAAGAAGAAGGAGGATGATAAGACCAAGGCTCAGGCCAAGGTGAGAGCAGAGAAGATAGTATTTCTCTGCTCTATGGGATATGACGAAGAAGACCTGGCCCCTCATGAGTTTGATACTATCATGTTCTTTTTCAAACAAGAACAGGAGAAAATCATGAAGAAAAGGAAGAGGGTTGCCAGGGAGAAGCTAAGATAAAAGGAGAAGAAGAAGGAGAAGGGTAAGGAGCTAGCTGCCAAACAAGCTGATGATAGGGACTGGATAAAATCCTATCTGAAAGCTCATGGCTTCTCAGCCAGGCAAGTAGGATCAATGGATACAAAGACTCTCCAACGACATGTCAGTGACATAAAGACTGACATTCGAATAGGGAGTAGGCAGGAGGTTCAATGGAAAACTACAAGTCAGAGGATGGCCACCAAACCCACACCCAAGCCAAAGCCTACTCTTAAATCCAAACAAACACCACTCTCAACAACTAAATCACCTACACCCTTCCTTTTTCCCTTCCCTATAAAACCTGAACCTGTTGATGAACCCTTCACCCCTGAACCTGCCCCTTCAACCACCTCACACCCAAATCACAAATATCTAAACCACCACCAACTCTAAAACCTAAAACCATACCAGATGAAACCAACAACCCAACCATCCTCAAAATCACCAAGAGTTTGAAGAGATTCAGGAAGGACTCAACCAATGCACTAGGTTGAGCTCTTTCTCTTGGGATGAAGACCTGATCAAACTGAGATATCTTGATGACTCAATCAATCTTCTCTCGAGGGAAGCTCTCCTGGATCACCCTACAACAACCCTGGACCAGAACATACATGACCTAAATGACAAGGAGAAGAAACTGAGAAGAAGACTGGTGACTCTGGTGGATAATAGGAAGATAGAAAACTTTCCAACTACTTCTCAAGTGCCATGGAGCCCTATAGTCCAATGGAGGTTCGATGAGCCTTTAGATGCCTTTCAGCTGGTGAGAGAGAGTGGGGAAACAAACTAGTTACATACACTATCTCTGCTACACTCAGCAGATTTGATATAAATAATCTAGCTGACTTACCACACTCCAACCCCTCCAACTCTTTGTTGCTTCTCTCATCCGAAAGCACATACACAAGATGAGAGAGCAGAGTTGAAAATAAGAGATCAAGCTGCTGTTGATGCTGAAGCCATTGTAAAAGGTCAAGCCTTTCTACAGATGGTTCAAGATCCAGCTTTGGAGCCTATAGCTCGATGGGTGTATGACCTTAACACCCATCAGCTTACTCTATATAGATGGGATCACCAACGGATTCATGTTATTCATGGTGACAGACTTGATGTCTTAACCAAGAAAGACTTGATTCAAATGCTAATCACATCTACTAAGTAGAACCGAGAAAAAGATGTAAAGATTATGGTTATGATCAGGAAAGCACTAGAGGAGAAAGATAGGTAGAGTTTTGGTAGCATCAGCCTAGGGGGAGATTGTTGTGTCTGATGAGGCTGGTGCAACCAAAACCCAATACATACCTTTATTTTGGTACATCTACAATGGACTTTTGAAGATAATGCTGAATTTCGAAGCTAAGTCAAAAGTCATCCGAAGCCAAGCAAGAAGAACTTCCGAAGAGAGTTACTCTTCAGAAGTATCATAAAGACCAAGACAAGGAGCAGCTGATTCAGAAGAAGTTGTTTCTTCCGAAGCCAAAGTGACTTCGGAAGACTTCATGTCTTCCGAAGTATACTTACCTTCAGAAGAACCAACTGTGACTAGTGGATAAAAGTAAGGTTCCTGTCAGTAAAGTCAACTACTTTACTGAAGACTGCTTAGAGGTTCTCCATGCGGGTATGTTTGACCTTACTCTATCCACTGTTCATCCATTATAGATTAGTACAGTTACCATACTTAATTGGTGACAAAAGGTAAGTCATGGACTTGTCATGACTACCTAATACTAGGATAATACTTTATCTTAGTTAACATATATCTAGCAACTGTAGTATTTTGTGTAGTTGTATTTCCTAGCAATTTTCTAAGTATAACCGGCTGTAGATAGTAGTATATTTAGTTCTAATTGTAAGCTCATTAGAGCATGCTTGCAAGAGTCTTGTAATCTTTGACTTGAGAATTAATATATACAAGTATTTTGAAAAACTTATCCTTCTGCCTTGCTTACTTAATATATTACTACCAACTCTTAAAAGATTCTGTTTCATTATTTGAGTGTAATCAAGTGAGTTTAAAAGAGAACCATTGTGTTAAGCGACTTGTAACAATCCTGCATATATGTATATATATATATATGTATATATGTATATATATGTATGTATATATATGTATATATATGTATGTATATATATATATATGTATACATACATATATGTATACATATATATATATATATGTATATATACATTTATATACATATATATATGTATATAAATGTGTGTGTGTATATATATATATATACACATATATATATATACATACATATATATATATATATATATATATATATATATGCATACGTATATATGCATACGTATATACGTATGTATATATACATACGTATATACGTATGTATATATACATACATGTATATACGTATGTATATATACATACATGTATATACGTATGTATATATACATACATGTATATACGTATGTATATACATATATGTATATACGTATGTATATATACATACATGTATATACGTATGTATATATACATACATGTATATACGTATGTATATATACATACATGTATATACATATGTATATATACATTATACATGTATATATACATATATGTATATACATATGTATATATACATATACGTATATACATATGTATATATACATATACGTATATACATATGTATATATACATATACGTATATACATATGTATATATACATATGTGCATATACGTGTATACATATGTATATATACACGTATATGTACATATGTATATACGTATATGTATATATACATATGTATATACGTATATGTATATACATATGTATATATACATATACGTATATACATATGTATATATACATATACGTATATACATATGTATATATACATATATGTATATACATATGTATATATACATATATGTATATATACATTTATATATATACACACAATATATAGATACATATGTATATATACATACGTATATATATGTATATATATGCATATATATACATATGTATATATACATTTATATTATGTATATATATGTATATACATATACCTACATATATATACATATATATGTATATAAATGTATATATATATATGTATATATATATACATATGTATGTGTGTATATATATACGTATATATACATATGTATATGTGTATATATATACGTATATATATATACATATGTACATATGTATATATATACGTATATATATACATACGTATCTACGTATATATACGTATATAAATACATATGTGTATATACGTATAGATATATATATACACATAAGTATATATACATATATATATACACATACATATACGTATATATATACATACATACGTATATATGTATGTATATATACATACGTATATACACATACATATATACGTACTAGTATGAAACCCGCGCGATGCGGCGGTGGCGGTAATCTATATCGTTGTATGTGTTTCTATAAGTTTATCAATCCTTTCGTGATATATTGTATGATACTTTTGTTAAATTTTTATTTAAATCATCATTATAACATACATATCTAATTAATTATAATTAAATTACATGACATCATTCTTACCATGTCTCTAAACAAACTTATATAATTTATTCTAACTTAATCACATGACATCATTTCCAATAACATGTAGGGTTAAATTAAATACATTTTAGAGATGCAAGTAAAAGATGAAATGAAAGGTGAAGTAAACTAAATGCATAAAGGCCAACATATAACTTTTAAAAGCTAAATAGAGGATAAATGGTTTTAGAGATTAGAGAATAACTATAACATTTAAAAAACATGTTTACATTAGTACGAATGACTATTAGGAAATAGTATGCTTCATGCAAAATCTCTATACATGGTTATGATCCTTAAAGATGAAAGACTTATTTGTCAATTTTGTTCTTGAAGCTACTGATAGTAAAATTTAGTGTCTTTAAAAGTTAAAAGGTGTGATTTGGAGGATGTAAATACTAAAAGTTTAGTGCCTTTTACCTCGTTTACCAATTGTTAATTGAGCCTTCTATAGCAAAGCCCTTAAACGAAATACAAATTGAATGACCATTAGGAATAAATCATAAGCCAAATGGTAAACACATAATGTATGACCAACTTATAGTTGTCAACATATTTTACATGCTATTTATATTAATAACTTTTCATTAGCCATAAGTTAGCTTTAGTTTTCTCAAGAATACATACAAAGATGTTGAGCTAAGCCTTTCCCACCGGCAAAGAAAAGCAAAAAATTCATATGAGCCCAATCAACAAAACGGGTCAACATAAATTTTGGTTTTAAATAGCGGATGTCAAAATACCTTTCTAGCATTATAAATTACCAATTTTTTCCCTCGCTTTTCAAACATAAATACAATATCACACATATTTACATCCACATAAAGCTTTTACTCCTAGATTTGATAAAGATCATATGTGCTTTATCTATTCCTTAAATACTCCCCACATGTTAGATACCGAGTACACAAACACCGTAATTTTTACTTTTTGTAGTTACAAGGCTCGCATCCATCATGAAGAGAAATGAGCAGCTTTGGTTTATTGTTTAACATAACTCATCGAGTTACCTATGTATACTTCTTTTTCTCAATCAAGCAAACAGTTATAATCATAATCAAACAATCAATGTCAAAGCTTCCTTTTAAATCAGTTAAAAAGTTCCTTATGATAAACCAATCAACATTCAACTTAATCAATGCTAAGCTTCTGCATTTACTATAAACCCAAACTAACTACAACTTCCCATCCCGTAAAATTTAAAATTAAAATATAAAAGAACTTCAAACCTTTTATGAACATGTTTCTTATCAAATTTTCAATCAACACGTTACACACATAATGAAAAAATTAAAAAAATCCTCCACCAACCTTGACCTCATTCAGAACTGTTCTACTGCTACTTGAATATTCTCCTTAATGATCTCATAATTGAATTTTTTTATCTTCTTCACTGTCAATGTTAATTACTATTACGTGGATGTGATTGTAGAACCTATATTCAAACTTTTAGTAGTTTGGTAAATAAGCTTCAAGCTTACATCAAGAGACTTTATCAAAAGCAAATAAATTATATACAAAACAATCTATTGTTCTGTAACAAAAAACCACTTAAATTAAAACTTACCCAATTGAATCACAATTTCAAAACTATATAAGCATTTTGAACTTCATATTGATCAATTCTATACATACCAGTATAAACCTTCAAGCTTAAAAATCACCAAATAATTTAGTTAAACACTAACCTTGCAGAGGACACAAATTGAAAATCAAAACTTATGTGGTTCACTTACGATCCCAGAACTACATAAGCAACTTCTGAACTTCAAACTAATAACCTAGCATACCCAAATCATTTCTAATGAGCACTAATACTAACGTTGAAAGTTTAAGATACTGGATAACCGAATTAAGCACTAACTTTGCATAAAGGGGCAGGAGAGAAGTTATTAAAGATTGCAGATGGACTAAATAGATGGAAAGGGTCTATCGAAACAGTGGCAAGGAAGATGAGCATGTGTCACAGAAGAGGATAAACCTCCGTTTATGAGTTGCAGGTCAATCTATGGTGTGAAGGTATGCATTAATCTGTAAAGTGTAAACTAATAAACTACATTAAGAACTTATCATATCCGACTCATGTCCAATTATAAGAACTTACCGATCTACCGATTGATATTCAAGAAACTGCAACCTCTTCTTGTTTAAGATTGTAACCCTAGTAGGCTAATATAGATTTAGATTTAGAACCGAGTAGTTGAAAGGTGCAATATTTTCATGGTACAAAATCACCTTTTGTATGGAAAGAACTCTTTTCACAGTTTCTTGCTTTTAATTTAGGAATCTAACCCCCTTAAAGAGATTCAAAATAAAAAAATAGAAAGAAACACACCTGACAAAGCAATTTGTTACCATGAAGTGGTTAATTCGTTTTCACCGCCATTGTCATCTTGATTATTAAAATCTTCATAGCTCATCCTGCAAATTAACCCATCAAACATATGGTATTTCCTTCAAACAGGCTTATACATCATAAATTACGACTAATCATCATCCTAGGTTAACAGTTTTTAAAAATCTACATATTGTAGGTTAATGGTACAGGTTACTTACCTGATGATCTGGACTATTGAAATCTCCATCATCCTTTGTCTTACCAGTGAGATGTTGAATGTGGAGTAGAAAACTTTCTCTGGTACTAAAGGCAGAGAGCAAAGCTTAACAGGGAAGAACATTAACGGTGAAAGTTATGGTACCCGGTTAAGCTGATTCCAGGGTTCTTCTTTGGGCTCTCAATAAGGTGTTCTTGTGGATGTTTGCAACATAGCTACAAGTAAAGAAGAAGGAATCTTTCTTCTTTGTTTACATGAATGGGTTTTTACTATTTAGTAAAGAAAACCGTAACTCGTAAATCAAAACCCCAACTGGTTCTAAGGAAGCAACAAGTACAGAAACAGTGAAGATGAGAGTGTAAATCACAGTGTTGGATTTGATAGAACACAAAAAAAACATAGTTTAACAATTTAAACTTTGTAAAAACGCAGCGGAATAATAGCTTTATAACCTTGTTTATAAGCTAAAAATTTCAAGTTCTATTTGATATTATAAGTTGTAAACAAACCCAAGAACAAAAGGGATCTTATATATGTGAATGATGCTAGCTATGAAACATAAAACGAATATTATGGACAGCCATATAGAAGCTGCCATAATCTACCTTTGAGCTGCCAAAAGTGATGAAAATGGGGTTGATATGTAGCAAGAAATTCGACCAAGGCACCAAGGGAGGTCCTCTCAAGTTAGTATACCCCAAACTTGATAGCAAACAACTCTTGTTAGAAAGAATCAACACCAAAAAACACTTAAAAACCCTCCAAAATGCTGCTGCCTGGCCGTGAGGTTTGAGAGAGAGAGAGAGGAGTTTTTGTGTCTTTTGCATTTAATGAGAGTGATGTGTTGAGGAGTGCAAGACTAGTTGATAATGATTATTCTCAAGAAGCAAGAAGAACCAATCAAAATTAAGGGGGCGGCCGAAATTATGTTTTTAAAAGGTTTTCCCCA
This sequence comes from Flaveria linearis, assembly GCA_024085815.1. Classification (NCBI taxonomy): domain Eukaryota; kingdom Viridiplantae; phylum Streptophyta; class Magnoliopsida; order Asterales; family Asteraceae; genus Flaveria; species Flaveria linearis. Next base: position 39,778,343 of record CM044014.1, read on the forward strand.
TAAACCAAAATACACATTATTTATCTAGTCATCTAACTAGATATACAATTAACCTTTTAATTGTATAACTTACACACTCCTATTATTATTTGATGTTATCCAACTTACTTAAATAACACTATAAATAATGTTATTGAACAAAATATTTTAATAAGTTGTTCTATCTGATATACAACTTATTTAGAAAACCCATTTTCTAAATTGGTGTAAATATCTAATTGCATGATCATATCATCAATTAAATATTAATTGGTATTTGCTAAGCTTGTTATTGGGTATAACCCGACTTGGATCATAACGTACTAACCGCATCAATATTCTACGTGTCTTGGGCATATAGAATCCTACAATCTCCCACTTGCACAAGATTCATAGAAGATTGATGCAAGCAGTAAATACCGCCTAACAACGGTTTACTACCCTTAATACGCATGACTTATAGCCATTCTTTAACATCATCCTGTTCAAGTATCCTACTTGAAATGATTTAGGTGAATCAATCATTTATCCTTTTGTTACAGATGTCATGTTAAATTCAAGGACACAGAACGATCATTCCCTGTTGATTTAACTTAATCAGGCCTTACACATCTTGCTCTCAATGAATAAGAGGAACAAATTCCATCTTGACTACATACGTTTCTCACAAACACCTCATGTCACACCTGAACATAGCCTTACGTACTGCCCATTATTTCAGGGCAGTGAAGTGCTAGCTCAAGGTATAACACTTGGTGAATATCAAAACCCAATATGTATCTCAGGTCGGAGGATAACAAATGATACTCGCCTTTACTCAAATTTACTTATGATCAATCAATAAGATTCCATGTAGTAAAATTTGAGATGCGGGTTAGTCCAATATTTGTATCCCACAAATATCTATGAACCTTGGTAGCAACCCATTGCTCTATATTCATCCTTATGAATATCAACCAATCCAAGTTCATAATAATCTTACGCTCACACTTGTTCCCACAAGTCTGAACGACTACGGACATTTAGAGTAAACAATTTACTCATGGATTAAACATGCTAAATTGGAACATTAATTGAAACATTATAACCAAATAATTTTATTCAAATAATAAAGAGTTCCACATATCCAAATAAAAAATTTACAGATCAAATCCAATCACTAGAATATCGAAGTGCCATGGCATAAGTATGACCTTCATGCTTTGCCTTTTCAAGGAGCTTCATGAGAGGATCCGTAATGTTTTGATCCGTGTGGACTTGGCGAATACATATCTTTCCCTTTTCAACTCCATCTCGTATGTAGTTGAATCTCCGCTCAATATGCCTAGTCTTTTGATGAGCACGAGGTTCCTAGATTTGAGCAATCGCACTCTCGTTATCACAAAAGATCTCTAGGGGGTCCTGAATGGAAGGGACAACCCCTACATCATCAATGAATTTCTTCAACCATGCAGCTTTTTGAGCTGCCAATGTGGCGGCGACGTATTCTGATTCTGTAGTTGATAGAGCCACCCCATCCTGTTTGGAGCTCTTCCAAGAGACCGCTCCTCCATTCAGAATGAAAATATATCCCGATTGTGACCGTGAATCATCACGATCGGTTTGGAAACTCGCATCCGTGTAACCTTTTACAACGAGTTCCTCATCACCAGATCCATAGATTAGGAACATATCTTTTGTCCTCCTTAGGTACTTAAGTATGTTCTTAACAGCTATCTAATGATTGTTTCCAGGATTTTGCTGGTATCGGCTTGTCAAGCCATTTGTCACAATCCGAATTGGACACTGCATCATGGTATGTGGTTGGTTCATCTGAATCTACCACATAGCATCCATCCATGAAAAATCCATATCTTTTAGGTGGATTGCTAGTTCTACCACTTCTGCGAACGTTTTGTGTGTATTGATTAACCGCTTGATCATCCTCAATATCCTCATGTTGAGTGCTAGTTTCAACCAAACGTGCATCGGGTTGTGGTTCTTGATCCTCCTCAAGATCCACTGTTCTACTGCTAGTTTCTTCCATAAGGAACTTTGCTTCTAAGAACTCACCCTTTCTGGCAACAAACACTTTTTGTTCCAGTGGATCATAGAAATAATATCCCATATAATCTCTAGGATATCCAACAAAGATACACTTGGTGGATCGGACTTCCAATTTGTTTGGGGTGGGAGTCTTAACATAAGCCTCACAACCCCAGACCTGTAAGTATAATAGGGATGGAACTCTTCCATGCCATATCTCAAAGGGTGTCCTTTCCACCTTTTTGGTTGGGGCCATATTTAGAATACGGGCCGCGGAGAGCAAAGCGAAACCCAAAATGATAGAGGCAATGTGCTTCTAGCCATCATAGATCGGACCATATCCAATAAGGTTTGATTCCTCCTCTCAGACACACCATTATGTTGTGGTGTTCCAGGTGGAGTGAGTTGTGAGACAATCCTACAACTCCTAAGATGATCTTGAAAAGCATCACTTAGGTATTCACCTCCTCTATCGGTGCGGAGAACTTTAATCGACTTGTTGAGTTGATTTTCTACTTCATTCTTTAAGATTTTGAACATTTTAAAAGCTTCATCTTTGTGCCTTAATAAGTACACATACCCATAGCGACTATAATCGTCGGTAAAGGTAATGAAGTATCTTTCACCATTCCTAGTCATTGGCTTAAAAGGACCACATACATCCGAGTGTATGATTCCTAATAAATCTTTTGCCCTTTCGTTAGTCCCACTAAAGGGTGCCTTAGTCATTTTTCCTTGTAAACAAGATTCACATACATCAAATGAATCACATTCATTTGTTTTTAAAAGACCATTCTTTTGAAGTGTTTGTATACGTTTCTTGTTTATATGACCAAGACGACAATGCCAATGATAGGTATCACTCAAATCCAACTTGAGTTTCTTGGTGTTAGTTTGGTACAATAAACTATTTAAAGTATTTTCATGAACCAATTCATAAATACCATTAATGGGAATAGCTTTAAAATAGAACATATCATTTAAAGAAACATGAATATCATTTTCAACAAAAGATAACATATAATCATAATGTCTTAATTAGGATACAGAAATAATGTTCCTAGTCAAACTAGGAGCATACAAAACATTCTTCAAAATTACATCCAAGCCACTTGGAAGTTTTAGGATGTAGTCCCCACGAGCTTCAACTTTGACTTTAGTTCCATTGCCCATGAAGAGGCTAACATCCCCTTGATTGAAGTCCCTACTTCTTTTGACCCCTTGCAATAAATTGCAATTATGAGTTCCACATCCGGTATCCAATACCCATGTGTTAGAAGATGTAACATTAAGATCAATATGAATCATGTATATTGTACCTGAGGTCTACCCGGCATCCCTCTTTGCTCTCAACCCTTGCAGATGGACCGAACAATTCCTTGCCCAATGTCCAATCTCCCCACACTTGAAGCATGGGTCATTAGTAGCAACCTTTTGCTTCTTCTCTTGTAGTTTGGGTGGCAGCCTTGCCACCCCTTTCCCCTTTCCCCATACGGGTCCCTTACCCTTGGTAACTTTTGCCTTGGGTGCGGGATGAGGCCTTTTCTTGTTCCCACCTTCATTGATGGTGGGAACGGGTAAAACCCTTTTACCCATGGCCGCTTCGTCTGTTTTGAGCATTAAGTGAAGCTCACCAATGCTTTTATCCCAAGCATTCATGTTGTAGTTCAACACGAACGTCTTGAACTTTTTGGTAAGGCCATTGAGGATCAAATCCGTGGCCAATTCCTTCGAGACAGGACAATTAAGCCTTTCGAGGCGGTCAATGTGGTCTTTCATCTTAAGTACATAAGATGAAACCGATTGGTTGTCATCCATACGACATGCATGGAGTGCTCGAACCGTTTTGAAGCGCTCAACCCTTGCTTGCTGTTGGAACGTTTCCTTCAGCTGGGTTATCATGTCATATGCTCCGTGATGTTCATACTCCATCCGGAGTCATGGTAGCCAGCATGAGGCAAGACACTTGGGCGGAGTCCTTATTGTATTTCAGCCAATCGTTATAGGCCTCCTCATCATCCTCAGTAGGTTGATTGGGGATAGGGTCGTCTAAAACATATGATCGTCTCTCTTGCTTGAGAACGATTCTCATGTTTCGATACCAATCAATGAAATTGTTATGATTCAGACGTTCCTTTTGGAGAATCGCTCGTAAAGATTGGGTGGACGTGGATGAGTTATCATGATTATCATTGTTGGTGGCCATTTACAAAATTTAAACAAAGATCGATTTTAGTATTTTCGATATTACTATTTTTAATAATTGATTAATGCCTTTTAAGGTCATTTTCATATTAAAACCTAGAACCCAACATTACATTTAAATAGTGGTTAGGTGACTTTTATCCCACGATTTAAATTAATAAGGTGGTCAACAATTGACGGTTGCAACCATTTGCAACTTCTAGAGGTTTGGGATCGACTTGAAACATCACATGTAAAGTCGGCATGTTAATCCCATCAACAAGATTTGGAAACCATATTGTAGGTGATCCATTTAACATGGTTTGCAAATCTAGTTACCCTACTTGCACACACGTGTGAGTTTTCCAACATAGGTGGTTAGGTGATCTTTATCGCACAAATGTGGTATCCCTACCTCAAATCACAAGTTCCCTCAAAATGGTTAGGTTACCTTTATCCCATTGAGAGTTTCCAAGTGACTCAAGTGTTGTGCAAAAGGACGATGTTGATCTCGTTTTAAAATATTTAGAGATTTCATAATTCTAGTTTAGAAAACGTTTTGTACTTGTATTTGCATGCTTTCAAATACAAGATACCCTATGGTCCTTTGATTAAAACCTATCTTAATCTTTAAAATCATTAAATCATTTTAATAACCTTTTATTACCTTTTAATGATTAAAAACCATTTAATTAGTTTGTTTTGACCATGGATAGGATTGTTAAAGCAAATATCACATACATGCCATCAACCACAATAACATAAACAAAACAACATAGCATATGTGCATAACCATAGCATCTAAAGTGGTCCACACTTGTTTGCCATCACAAGTGTGGTCCATAGGGCATTCCTAAGGTCATAACAAAACACATATAAAGCTTCCAAAAGCCTCCCACTTGAAACAACATCCAAAATGCTCCATGTTTCTTTTATGTCTTTCCTTTGTGCTTCCAACGCGTACGTCTTCATATTACAAGATATAAAGTCCCAATACAAGATATCTAGTAAAACTAAAAATACACCTAATCTATTTATTACAACCCAATAATAAATAAATTACATTTTTAAACAAAGCACAAATAAATTAATATACAACCCCATTGAATAAACCAAAACAACCATTGCATACATCCAAACAACACAAGGCCAAAGGCTAGGTTATGCACCAATATGAACATTCATCATATCATCCAAATATAACAAAGAATCCCCACTAAAACCCACGAAATTTCAGCCAACATAAACTGAAATTTTGGGTTTTAAACATGTCCAAACAACATACATATCAACATATATATTTCAAGGTTTAATCACAAGCATGTGTAATATAACCTTGAAAGTTTGGGGATTCAACATATAAGAATATTGCAGCCCATAAAAGGGTTGTAAAGTCCCATAAAAGGACAAGAACAAGCAAGCCATCCACATAACCGGCTCTAGATGCCATTGTTGGGTTTGATAGAACACAAAAAAACATAGTTTAAGCATTTGAACTTTGTAAAAACGCAGCGGAATAATAGCTTTATAACCTTGTTTATAAGCTGAAAATTTCAAGTTCTATTTGATATTATAAGTTGTAAACAAACCCAAGAACAAAAAGAATCTTATATATGTGAATGATGCTAGCTATGAAACATAAAACAAACATTATGGACAGCCATATAGAAGCTGCCATAATCTACCTTTGAGCTACCAAAAGTGATGAAAATGGGGATGATATGTAGCAAGAAATTTGACCAAGGCACCAAGGGAGGTCCTCTCAAGTTAGTATACCCAAAGCCTGATAGCAAACAACTCTTGTTAGGAAGAATCAACACCAAAAACCACTCAAAAATCCTCCAAAATGCTACTGCCTGGCTGTCACACCCCCGCTGATAGCGGAAACATGGGGATGCGAGCTAGACGGGATCGTCATAACACATGGTTAACAATAGAGATGCAATATAGATATGATGACAAGCGTGTCATGACGACACCCGATCACAAAGGGAGACTTGTGTCGTGTTCAATCAATGTTCACGACAGCATAGTCATAAGCATAATATAAAATGATAACATAAACATTGCTGATAACTTGTAATGTAAATTCCCACAACCCGGGAACAAGTATACTGTGTACAAGTTAAGCAACCAAGATGTTCCACAAAGTAATGTTTAACAAAAATGCTTAATCTTCCAAAAATGCACCCTAGGGTCTCCTTTAAAACGCAGCACTCCTAGAACTTCAATTACTTTGATCACCTGAAAAGAAATGCTCAAAATGGTAAACATAATTGTTTGTGAGCTTCGCAGGTTTTAAGTAACAAAATATGTTGAGTTGAAAACAGTATGTAAGTTTAATAAGAGCTACCGCAACTACACTTATGTGTAGGCGGTTTTACCAGTTATAAGTAGCTACAGCCAAACCTCTTCATCGGTTCCACATGGGAATTGATGGCTGTATAGAAAGCATTACCAAAGCGTAAATAGTTTAAAATGATGTAGCAAGATCAACAAAGCGCATACGTATAGTTTACAACCAAGCCAATCGTTAGGTCCCATTACCGGGATTAAGGGTTGTATAAAAAGATTTTCCATAGCAAAACAAGTTTAACATGATGTAGCAAGATCCACAAAGCGCATACGTAATAGGTGACAACCAAACCAATCCTTAGGTCCCATTACCGGAACTAATGGTTGTATTGAAGGGCAATGACGTAGCAAGATCCACAAAGCGCTTACGTATAGGTTACAACCAAACCAATCCTTAGGTCCCGTTACCGGAACTAATGGTTGTATTGAAGGGCAATGACGTAGCAAGATCCACAAAGCTCATGCGTATAGGTTACAACTAAACCAATCCTCAGGTCCCATTACCGGAACTAATGGTTGTATTGAAGGGCAATGACGTAGCAAGATCCACAAAGAGCATACGTATAGGTTACAACCAAACCAATCCTTAGGTCCCATTACCGGAACTAATGGTTGTAATGGATGCTCGGCAAAGAAGAAACACAAAGTAGACCCACGAAGAAGAACCACACCGCCGAGAGCATCCAAGGTCAATAGCATTCACAAGTAGCAACATACAACACATAGCATCAAGTAATAGCGCATAGTAATGTAATGCCACCAAGTAACATACAAGGTAGCAACATGGCATAGAGTCAAGAGTCATAATAGATCATTCAACAGATAGGCAAGATAAGTTAACCAGATAAGCAAGATAAGTTAACCATAATTGTTGCAGCAGACTTCCACTAGGGAAGGTGCTTGAAAATGTGTTAAGTAGGCGAGCATTCTTTTCCCCCAACTTTGAAAATGTTTAAAAGTTTTATAAGCGTAAGAAGGGGCCGTGAAACTCACAGAATAGATGATAAGCACGAATGATGAATATTCCCGATAGCAGAATGCTATGAACAGTCAACACCTATTGACAGTTACTGACAAGCATTAATAATGAGCATAAAGCATAAGATGATGTTCAATAGGTTCGGGAAGTTTTGGTTCGGTCGTGGGTAACATTTGCACACAAACACGTGTGATAGATCTTATGTAGATCCATTGTACTAGAAGCATTGCCATTGTCGATGATATTTATGTAAAAGTGTTATTATTGTCAGAGAAATATTTAGTAAGCTCTTGTGTTATGAATCGGTTGTTATTAATTGCAATATGTTAAGTTGATTGGATTTTGATATAAAATTAATAAGTTTAATAGTGTTAATCTTAAAGATCGTCGTTAGTAATGGCAACCGTGTTGATGTCACCTCAACATCACACGACAACACACACCGCACACAGGAAGAATTCACACACAATGACTCCAATTGTATGACAGGACTAGACGCATGACTAGACACTCCACTTGCATGAATCAACCCTCGGTCGTGCGAATCAGCTTCATTCACACGATTGAACTCCCATTCGTGCAACTAAGCATTCATTCGTACCACACAGCACCCAATCGCACGACTCAATCTTCCATTCGCACGATTCAGCCTTCAGTCGTGCGAATCAGCTTCATTCATACGACTGATGCTTCATTCGTACGACTGGATATTCAGTCGCGCGATACACACAGTCGCACACAATCATCCGCATTGACTCAATCGCACTCACTCCCAATCGCATGCATTCAATCGCAAGACACACACATACGCATGGACTCAGTCGCACGACTCACCCTAGTCACACCACTCAGTCGCACGATAGACTCAGACGCATGGACTCAGTCGCACCACTCACTCAGTCGCACGGCTCAGTTGCCTGAAAGACCCAGTCACCCTATACAGCAGGTCGCGACTGCTGAAGTGAAGAACAGCGTCCAGTTGCTCCGGGCACGAGTTTTACACCCCAAGAACTTCCAGAATCCATATTCTAACATGTCTAGACAAGAAACACACACTGGAACGCAACACACAAGCCCACACGACCTTATGTGCTCGGATGAACCCGAACACCCGAAACCCTAGAAAAAGCAGAAGTTAAATCGAGCAAGAAACGGGTCAAACAAGGTTATCTACCTGCTAGGAGTGAGTATTCACGATGATAAAAGGATTTGACGGGGAGAACGCAACAAATGTGACAGTTTTTGGTGCTAGATTGAGAGAAAAATGGAGAAGAAAGTGAAGAAGAAGAAGAAGAAGAAGAATGTGAAGGCTAGGGCTGGTGTGGGGCATTTATACCCAGCCCTAGTTTGACAGTTTGTCAAGTTTAGTCCCTGCATTTAGCCCCCGAGTCCCCAAACTTGTTTCGGTTGATAACGACGTAAACACGCGCGTTATATTAATCATGAGGAGGTGTTTAATGTTGTTTATATCTTGAATATGTTGTTGTTTATGATGTTTATATTACATAACATAATATAACTAGTAATGTCGGTTGTGATATTCGTGAGCGTTTTGGATGATATGATTGCAAATATTGATAACACCACTGAAACGGAAAACAAATCAAACATGATGTCCTCACGAATAATCCATGAAGATGAAAATGAACGCTCTAAGGATAGTTAACGTAATTTCACGTTAAATGACGGACCTTGAGGTGACGGATGTCACAGTATCCTCCAGTTAAGAGAATTTCGTCCCGAAATTCAACTGCTGTTAGGTCCAAGAGTGTCATCCTCGAATAGATGTGGATATTTGAGCTTCATCTGGTCTTCTCGTTCCCACGTGAATTCTGGTCCTCGCTTGGAGTTCCATCTCATGCGAACGATTGGTATCTTGCTGCGTCTCAGGCGTTTGACCTTTCGGTCCATGATCTCGATAGGTTCCTTGATAAAATGAAGCTTTTCGTCGATCTTGATTTCCTCAATTGGTACGTGTAAGGACTCGTCGGCCAAACACTTCTTGAAGTTCGACACGTGAAAAGTATCATGTACACCGCTGAGTTCTTGTGGCAACCTCAATCTGTAAGCCACCGGACCGATTCTTTCTGTAATCTCGAATGGTCCTACGTAACGAGGGGCCAACTTCCCTTTCTTTCCAAATCGTAGAATCCCTTTCCAGGGAGAGACTTTGAGTAAAACGTGATCTCCAACATTGAATTCTAGAGGCTTCCGATGATTGTCGGCATAGCTCTTTTGGCGATCTCTAGCAGCTTTAAGTCTGTCTTTGATTTGGAAGATCTTGTCAGTTGTCTCTTGTATGATCTCCGGGCTCGTAAGCTAGCTCTCACCAACTTCGGCCCAACAAACTGGGGATCTACATTTCCTCCGGTACAATGCTTCAAATGGACCGCATCCAATGCTTGTATGATAGCTATTGTTGTAGGAGAACTCAATCAATGGTAAATGAGTGTCCCAGCTACCACCAAAATCGATTACGCAAGCTATGAGCATGTCTTCCAATGTTTGTATTGTTCATTCACTTTGGCCATCTGTTTGTGGGTGATAGGCGGTACTCATATCTAATCGAGTGCCCATCGCTTTCTGTAATATTTGCCAAAATCGTGAAGTAAATCGACTGTCACGGTCGGATATGATTGACACCGGCACTCTGTGTCGTGTCCTGACCTCTTTGATGTATAACCTTGCCAGCTTATCCATTTTATAGTCTTCTCGGATAGGCAAAAAGTGAGCGGATTTTGTCATTCGATCCACTACGACCCATATCGAGTCGTGTCCGCTAGGCGTCCTTGGGAGTTTGGTAATAAAATCCATGGCTATGTTCTCCCATTTCCACTCGGGGATTTCAGGTTGCTGTAATAATCCTGATGGTTTTTGATGTTCAGCCATAACTTTCGAGCACGTCAAGCATCAGCTTACATACATAGCAATGTCTCTCTTCATGCCTGGCCACCAGTATAGATCCTTAAGATCGTGATACATCTTGTCTGCACCAGGATGAACAGAATATCGTGTCTTGTGTGCTTCCTCCATGATCAGGGTACGAACGTCTCACCATGTGGGTACCCATATGCGATCCATGAAGTACTGTATGCCATTATCCTTGCAAGTCATCTGTTTGTCTAACCCTCGAAATTCTTCTCCCGCAAGGTTTTCTTCTTTCAATGCTTCCCTTTGTGCAAGTTGGATCTGAGCTTTCAAGTTTGTTTGAATAGTCAATCCCAAAGCTCGAGTACGTAGTGGTTCTTCTAGGCGGCATCTTCTAATCGTAGAAAGGGGTAAACATGTAAACTTTAGTAAACATGTAAACCTTAGTCACTTTAAGATACACGTATGATTCAACTTATCAAGTTCCAATAACCCATGCTTTGGTCCATCATGATCATCACATAGGCCAGTTTAAGCATATTCTTAGTATACCGATGATGCTTATATATAAGGTTCCCCGCAGCGTTCCCACCACACCGTCGATATACATGGGATGATGCTTAAACTGGTTACATGACATCCTAATTTTCCTTAGCATAATCCCAATGAATAACATAATGTATGTGTAAAGAGTATCATTCCTCCTCTACATCTCTTGAAGTCCACTTTTATTTTAAGCATTCAACTAGTTCCTTAGTTACTGAAATGCTATGTGGAGGAATTTTTGCGAAAGATAGAATCAATGTCATGATTGGAAATACCATGAAGGCTCTAAGTAGGACAGGACTTAAGTAATAGCAAGTGTTAGTAATGTTTTGTTACCCTTAACGAGGTCTTACTAGAATTATGATCCTAGCACCCTAGGGTATAGAATAGAAAACTTGTAATACTCATGATCATTACGTCCTGGTAAGATTAGCCAGACTTCTCATGCAGTGCAAAATGGCAATTACGTGTGCACCCGTAATGGTAATTTACCTTGCATGGTCACCCTAGCTCCACTTACCCCAAGTTAACATCATAGTATTGTCAACACTCATTAATCATGGTTCGTGTAATGTCCTCATGTCCATGAGCCATTAGTATTCCAATAGTAGTATGTGGTAACAAGTAAACTCCAAGCACAAAAGCATAATATGTCTAATGATAGTTGCCTATCCTTCATACTTTCAGGATTTCAGGCATAACCATGTTAGGGTCGGATTTAATATCCGAGATCGACGCTACGCGTGATCACCAAGGTTCCCTTCGGTTTAGGTATCTCGACCTAATGATATGATGTTGTGTGCATACAAAAGTAATGTATTAGTATGAAGGTATCCCGTGGAGAAAGACTAAGAGTAATAGTGTCTTCCTCAGGATGATCAGATAACAAGCACATATGTATAGAATCATGTATAGAGACAAGAAACAAGTATAGAGGAACATACATGTAACATCAAGTGCAAGCCAGTCCTAGCATGCATTCTACATGAAGGTTCCTAGGTTATAGTCTAGGTCAAGTGAATTGCCTAATTCTCTATAACCAATGGCTCTGATACCAGTCTGTCACACCCCCGCTGATAGCGGAAACACGGGGATGCGAGCTAGACGGGATCGTCATAAGACATGGTTAACAATAGAGATGCAATATAGATATGATGACAAGCGTGTCACGACGACACCCGATCACAAATGGAGACTTGTGTCGTGTTCAGTCAATGTTCACGATAGCATAGTCATAAGCACAATATAAAATGATCACATAAACATTGCTCATAACTTCTAATGTAAATTCCCACAACCCGGGAACAAGTATACTGTGTACAAGTTAAGCAACCAAGATGTTCCACAAAACAATGTTTAACAAAAATGCTTAATCTTCCAAAAATGCACCCTAGGGTCTCCTTTAAAAGGCAGCACTCCTGAACTTCAATTACTTTGATCACCTGAAAAGAAATGCTCAAAACGGTCAACATAATTGTTGGTGAGCTTCAAAGGTTTTAAGTAACAAAATATGTTGAGATGAAAACAGTATGTAAGTTTAATAAGAGCTACCGCAACTACACTTATGTGTAGGCGGTTTTACCAGTTATAAGTAGCTACTGCCAAACCTACTCATCGGTTCCATACGGGAATTGATGGCTGTATAGAAAGCATTCCCAAAGCGTAAATAGTTTAAAATGACGTAGCAAGGTCCACAAAGCGCATACGTATAGTTTACAACCAAACCAATCCTTAGGTCCCATTAGCGGGATTAAGGGTTGTATAAAAAGATTTTCCATAGCAAACAAGTTTAACATGACGTAGCAAGATCCACAAATCGCATACGTAATAGGTGACAATGAAACCAATCCTTAGGTCCAATTACCGGAACTAATGGTTGTATTGAAGGGCAATGACGTAGCAAGATCCACAAAGCGCATACGTATAGGTTACAACCAAACCAATCCATAGGTCCCATTACCGTAACTAATGGTTTCATTGAAGGGCAATGACGTGGCAAGATCCACAAAGCTCATACGTATAGGTTACAACCTAACCAATCCTTAGGTCCCATTACCAGAACTAATGGTTGTATTGAAGGACAATGACGTAGCAAGATCCACAAAGCGCATACGTATAGGTTACAACCAAACCAATCCTTAGGTCCCATTACCGGAACTAATGGTTGTAATGGATGCTCGGCAAAGAAGAAACACAAAGTAGACCCACGAAGAAGAACCACACCGCCGAGAGCATCCAAGGTCAATAGCATTCACAAGTAGCAACATACAACACATAGCATCAAGTAATAGCGCATAGTAATGTAATGCCACCAAGTAACATACAAGGTAGCAACATGGCATAGAGTCAAGAGTCATAATAGCATCACTCAACAGATAGGCAAGATAAGTTAACCAGATAAGCAAGATAAGTTAACCATAATTGTTGCAGCAGACTTCCACTAGGGAAGGTGCTTGAAAATGTGTTAAGTATACGAGCATTCTTTTCCCCCAACTTTGAAAATGTTTAAAAGTTTTATAAGCGTAAGAAGGGGCCACGAAACTCACAGAATAGATGATAAGCACGAATGATGAATATTCCTGACAGTAGAATGCTATGAACAGTCAACACCTATTGACAGTTACTGACAAGCATTAATAATGAGCATAAAGCATAAGATGATGTTCAATAGGTTCGGGCAGTTTCGGTTCGGTCGTGGGTAACATTTGCACACAAACACGTGTGATAGATATTATGTAGATCCATTGTACTAGAAGCGTTGCCATTGTCGATGATATTTATGTAAAAGTGTTATTGTTGTCAGAGAAATATTTAGTAAGCTCTTATGTTATGAATCAGTTGTTATTAATTGCAAGATGTTAAGTTGATTGGATTTTGATATAAAATTAATAAGTTTAATAGTGTTAATCTTAAAGATCTTCGTTAGTAATGGCAACCGTGTCGATGTCACCTCAACATCACACGACAACACACACCGCACACAGGAAGAATTCACACACAATGACTCCAATTGCACGACAGGACTAGACGCACGACTGGACACTCCATTCGCACGAATCAACTCTCAGTCGTGCGAATCAGCTTCATTCGCACGATTGAACTCCCATTCGTGTGACAAAGCATTCAGTCGTACCACACAGCACCCAATCGCACGACTCAACCTTCCATTCGCACGATTCAGCGTTCAGTGGTGCGAATCAGCTTCATTCATACGACTGAAGCTTCATTCATATGACTGGATATTCAGTTGTGCGATACACACAGTCGCACACAATCATCCGTATTGCCTCAATCGCACTCACTCCCAATCGCATGCATTCAATCGCAAGACACACACATACGCATGGACTCAGTCGCACGACTACCCCCAGTCGCACCACTGAGTCACACGATAGACTCAAACGCATGGACTCAATCGCACGACTCACTCAGTCACACGGCTCAGTCGCCTGAAAGGCCCAGTCACCCTGTATAGCAGGTCGCGACTGCTGAAGTGCAGAGAAGCGTCCAGCTACTCCGAGCATGAGTTTTACACCCCAAGAACTTCCAGAATCCATATTCTAACATGTCTAGACAAGAAACACACACTGGAATGCAACACACAAGCCCACACGACCTCATGTGCTCGGATGAACCCGAACACCCGAAACCCTAGAAAACACAGAAGTTAAATCGAGCAAGAAACGGGTCAAACAAGGTTATCTACCTGCTAGGAGTGAGTATTCACGATGATAACCAAGATTTGACGGTGAAAACGCAACAAACGTGATGGTTTTTGGTGCTAGATTGAGAGAAAAATGGAGTAGAAAGTGAAGAAGAAGAAGAAGAAGAAGAAGAAGAATGTGAAGGCTAGGGCTGGTGTGGGGTATTTATACCCAACCCTAGTTTGACAATTTGTCAAGTTTAGTCCCTGCACTTTGCCCCCGAGTCCCCGAACTTGTTTCGGTTGATAACGACGTAAACACGCGCGTTATATTAATCATGAGGATGTGTTTAATTTTGTTTATATCTTGAATATGTTGTTGTTTATGATGTTTATATTATATAACATAATATAATTAGTGATGTCGGTTGTGATATTCATGAGCGTTTTAGATGATATGATTGCAAATATTGATAACGCCACTGAAACGGAAAACAAATCAAACATGATGTCCTCACGAATAATCCATGAAGATGAAAATGAACGCTCTAAGGATAGTTAACGTAATTTCACGTTAAATGACGGACCTTGAGGTGACGGATGTCACACTGGCCATGAGGTTTGATAGAGAGAGAGAGAGAGGAGTTTTTGTGTCTTTTGCGTGTGATGAGAGTGGTGTGTTGAGGAGTGCAAGACTAGTTAATAATGTGTATTCTCAAGAAGCAAGAAGAACCAATCAAAATTAAGGGGGGGCGAAATTATGTTTTTAAAAGGTTTCCCCCTTAAACCAAAATACACATTATTTATCAAGTCATCTATTTAGAAAATAATGTTATTGAACAAAATATTTTAATAAGTTGTTCCATCTCATATGCAACTTATTTAGAAAACCCATTTTCTAAATTGGTATAAATATCTAATTGCATGATCATATCATCAATTAAATATTAATTGGTGTTTGCTAAGCTTGTTATTGGGTATAACCCGACTTGGATCATAACGTACTAACCGCATCAATATCCTATGTCTCTTGGGATGAAACAAGTGTAGATGGATGATCAGATGTATTTGAATCAGGGAGAGTGATTTTTAGGAGCGCGAGAAAAAGAGAAAGATAGGGTTTGAATTTTAAAAAGGGACAAGGTTTGAAAGCTTTAAGGGATCAAAGCTTCAAGAGTTGTACTATGAGCTATAAGAGTTGTAAAACTCTTAAATTTAAGAGCTTTCATTAAATGACCATTCTACCCTTCCAATATGTATATTAATATAGTATAGATGTATATACACATACGTATATACGTATGTACACGCGTGTATACATATGTATATACGTATGTATATATACATACGTATATATGTATGTATATACACACATATGTATATACGTATGTATATACACACATTTCTATATACGTATGTATATACACACATATGTATATATACATATACGTATATACATATATGTATACATAAATATATAGGTCAATACATAGATATAAGGAAACTTACGTATACTATACCTATAGGACTTTTCTCTTATGAAAAGGAAAACTACGGGATATATATATATATACATATATATATAGATACATATATATAGATACATATGTATATATACATACGTATATACATGTATATACATATACATACATATGTATATGTATATATATGTGTATACATATACATACACATGTATATGTATATATATGTGTATACATATACATATATATATACACATATATATATGTATATAACTGTATATATATATGTATATATACGTAAGTATATATGTATATATATACGTATGTATATATGTATATATATA
The DNA here is from genome assembly GCA_024085815.1 of Flaveria linearis. Lineage (NCBI taxonomy): Eukaryota > Viridiplantae > Streptophyta > Magnoliopsida > Asterales > Asteraceae > Flaveria > Flaveria linearis. Next base: position 39,794,747 of record CM044014.1, read on the forward strand.
CGTATGTATATACATATGTATATATGTATATATATACGTATATATATGTACATATGTATATATGTATATATATACGTATATATATAAACATACTATATATGTATATATATACATATATATATATACATATGTATATATACGTGTATATATATACATACGTATATAAGTATATATATACATATATATATATATACATATGTATATATACGTGTGTATATGTATATATATATATACTTATATACGTATGTATATATATATATGTATATATATATACGTGTATATATATATACGTATATATATGTATATATATACGTATATATATATACACACACACACATACACGTATATATACATATGTATATATAAGTGTGTATATATATATACATATATATATACATATATACGTATATAGATACATATACATATATACGTATATATATACGTATATCCGTATATATACGTATATGCGTATATATATACGTATATGCGTATATATATACGTATATGCATATCTACATACGTATATCCGTATCTAGATACGTATATACGTATGTATATACGTATATGCGTATGTATATACATATATGCATATGTATATACGTATATGAGTATGTATATATGTATATGCGTATGTTTATACGTATATGCATATGTATATACGTATATACGTATGTATATACGTATATATGTATATATATACGTATATAGATACGTATATACGTATGTATATACGTATATGCGTATGTATATACGTACATGCGTATCTATATGCGTATCTATATACGTATATACGTATATATACGTGTATATATATATATGTATATATATATACATATTTACGTATATATATATATATACGTATACACGTATATACGTATGTATATAGATACGTATATACGTATGTATATACGTATATGCGTATGTATATACGTATATGCGTATGTATATACGTGTATGCGTATGTATATACGTGTATGCGTATCTATATACGTGTATACGTATCTATATACGTGTATACGTATCTATATACGTGTATACGTATATATATACGTGTATACGTATATATATACGTGTATACGTATATATACGTGTATACATACATACATATATATATATATATATATATATATATATTTACGTGTGTATATATATACGTGTGTATATATATATATTTATATATATATATATATATATATATATATATATATATATATATATATATATATATATATATATATATATATATGTGTGTGTGTGTGTGTGACATCCGTCACCAAAAGGTCCATCGATTAACGTGATTCCGTTAACTCTTCTTTGAACGTTCATCCCTTATTTTTGCAAACTATTCGTGTGGATATTATACGTACTTTATCATCGTTGTGCTTGTGATGTCATCGTAAACGTATGCTACATTTAAAACTTTTACAACTTTCGTCATCGTCATCGTTAGAATGTACCATTTATGTATATTATAATTGACATTAACAAAACCATCTTTAGGTTACAAATATCATTAATTCCCTTTTTATCATTAATACAACTTGCCGATTTAAGTCATTTTCAACCAAAGCGAAAATTGGGAACTCGGGGGCTAAGTGCAGGGACCAAACTTGACATTTTGCCAAACTAGGGCTGGGTATATAAACCCCTTACCAGCCCTAGCCACCACATTCACCTTCTTCTTCATCTTCTTCTTCTTCTCCCATTTTCTTCCTCCTCCATGCACCAAACCGCCCCGTTTTCTTCGCGTTTTCACCGGTTAAACCACGGCTACAGCTGAGACTACACATTCCTAGCAGGTAGACGACCTTGGTTGTCCCTTCTTGCTCGTTTTACTACTGCGATTTAGGGTTTCGAGTGCTCGGGTTCAACCCGAGCACATGAGGTCGCGTGGGTGCGTGTGTTGCCTTTCTATGTGTGCATCTTGTTTAGAAATGTTAGATAACTGTTTCTGGAAGTCCTTGTGGCGTGAAACTCATGCACGGAGCAGCCAGATGCCGCTCTGCACTTCCTGCAGTCACGAATCTGTTGTTTTCACGACTGGGCCTGTCATGCGACTAAGTCGTGCGACTGGGGGTGTCGTGCGACTGAGTCCATGCGATTGCATGTGTCGTGCAATTGAGTCCATGCGAGTGTGTGTGTCGTGCGATTGAGTCCATGCAACTGTGTGTGTCGTGCGATTGAGTTCGTGCGATTGAGTTCATGCGATTGTGTGGGTCGTGCGACTGAGTCTATGCAAACCAATGTGTGCGATTGTGCATGTATCGTACGACTGAATGCCTAGTCACACGAATGGAGTTTCAGTCATATGAATGAAGCTAATTCGTACGAATGAAGGTTGAATCGTGCAAGTGGATGTTGAGTCGTGCGATTGGGTGCTGTGTGGTACGAGTGAATGCTGAGTCGCACGAATGAGGGTTCAATCGTACCAATGAAGCTGATTCATACGATTAAAGGTTGATTCGTGCGGATGGAGTGTTGAGTCATGCGTCTGGTCCAGTCGTGCGACTGGAGTTGTTGTGTGTGAGTTTCTTCTTGTGTGTGGTGTGTGTTGTTGTGTGATGTTAAGGTGATATTGACACAAGTACCGTTGCTAATGACAATCTTTAAACTTAACACTATCAAACTTATTAATGGTATTCCAAATCAAACCAACTTAACATTTTACAATTAACAACAATCGATTTGTAACACTAATGCTTACTAAGTATTTTTCTAATAACAATGACATTTTTACACAAATATCATCGATAATGGCAACGACTTCTAGTACTTGGATCTACATAAGATCTAATACTTATGTCTGTTTGTGTGTGTTACACGTGACCGAACCAATACAACCCAAACTGATCAAACGATACTATATGCTTTATACATATCATTAATGCTTAACAATATGTCAATAGGTGTTTGACCGTTTACTACATACAATGTTTGGAAACTTTAATCATCCATACTTACCACTTAACAAGTGAGTTTCGTGGCCCCTTTTTATGCTTATACAATATTTCATTCTTTTACAAACATGGGGGAAAAATATGCTCACCCACTTTCTATGCTGTACAACTTACATAGAATTTACATACTTAGAATCAACGTGATACTGTTTTATGAGTACTTATCTTATACTTACATGAGTTGCTGTGTGGTTCTTTCTTACAACCATTTAATTCCGGTGTTGGAACCGACGGATAGGTATTGGTAGTACTACTGGGTTGACACCCCCATCCTTGACAGATGGTTTACTAGTTGGTACCATCATTTTGCTAGGACCGGGCCTTGGGTGAATATATTCCGACAAGTTACGGTGTGTACGTCATTAGGTTTGGTTGTAAAAATCATGGTTATGTGATTTTGCTTACTTATAACTGTATGCACGGTATTCTACAACAAATACTATACAGCATCAATTACATATTTACCATTTAAACCTACGAGCTCACCAACAATTTTGTTGACTATTTTGAGCATATCTTTTCAGGTGACAATGATAACTGAAGATGTTGGAGTGCTGCCTTAGTGGAGACCTTAGGATGCATTTTTGAGACTGAACATACATGACAAACAATCATTTTGAAACATTATTGTAGTCTATTAAACAATTATCATTCTTTTGGATACTTGTTCTCGGGTTGTGGGAATTACTTTACAAGGATACAATATTTGGTTATGTGAATCATTTACAAGTTAATGCTTATAGCTATGCTATCGTGAATATTGACTAAACACGACACAAGTCTCCTTTGTGTCAGGTGTCGTCATGACACGCTTTTGTCATCAATTACATATATTGCATCTCTATTGTTAACAATGTGTTATGACGGTCGCATCTCATCTACATCCCCATGTTTCCACTCTTAGCGGGGGTGTGACAGACTGTATCAGAGCCATTGGTTATAGAGAATTAGGCAAATCACTTGACCTAGACTATAACCTAGGAACCTTCATGTAGAATGCATGCTAGGATTGGCTTGCATCTGATATTACATGTATGTTCTTCTATACTTGTTCTATGTCTCTATACTTGTTCTTTGACTCTATGTTTTGTTATTTGATCATCCCGAGGAAGGCACTATTACTCTTAATCATTCCTAATGGGATGCCTTCTGCTGGAATCTTCCATTCGTATGCGCGCCGCATTATACCATTAGGTCGGAATACCCAAACTGAAGGGAACTTCATAGATCACGCGTAGCGTTGATCTCGGATATTAAACCTGACACTAAGATTGTTATGCCTGAGGTCCTAAAAGAATGAAGGATAGGCAGCATTTGTTATACTAATTGAGGCTATGCGCTTGGAATCTATTTGTTAGGACGGACTACTATTGGAACTTTATGGGTTCATGAACATGAGAACTTACACGATCGGTACATGAGGAATGGTGTCAATACTGTGATGTTAGCCTGGGTAGGTGAAGCTAAGGGTGATCATGCAAGGAAAATTACCATTACGGGTGCACACGTAATCGCAATTTGTAGTGCATGTGAAGTCTGGCTAATCTTACCATGAGGTAACAATCTTAGTTAGTACAGGTCTTCCATTCTATACCTTAGGGTACTAGGAACATAATTCTAGTAATACCTTGTAAATGGTTATAAAACATTCATACCCTCTACTATCACTTAAGTCTTATTCTACTTAGAGCCTTCATGGAATTCCAATTATGATATAGATATTAATCTCCATGAAACATTCCTCCACTTAGCATTACAGTAACTATGTAACTGATTAAATGCTTAGAATGAATGTGGACTTCAAAGAATCGTAGAAAAGTGATGATACTCTCTACACATACATTACGTTGTACATTGAGATGATGTTAAGGAAAATCGGATGTCATGTAACTGGTTTAGCATCATCCTCGGCGTATCGTGAATGTGGTGGGAACGCTGCGGGGAACCCTATACATAAGCATCATCGGTATACCGAGAATGTGCTTGAACTAGGCTACGTGATGATCTTGATTGACCGAAGCAAGAAATGTTGGAACTGATGAGTGGAATTAAATGTGTATCTTAAAGTGACTAATATTTACATATTTACTCCTTTTATGATTAGAAAATGCCGCCTCGAAGAGTCACCCGCAGTACAAATCATAAGGGTGAGACCCCACGAGGCAGAGGTAGACGTAGGCCACCAAGAACAGGTGGTGGTCCCACCGGCAACAATCAGGGAACTGAAAACCCCGGCATAGCTGCCATGATCGCTTAGCAGCTAGCCGCACTGATTCCTACGATAGTGACCCAAGTGAGCGACACTCTTCTGAATCATAATCTCAACGGGGATAATGATACTAGCAATGAGCATAACCAAGGAATAGGGGAAGATACTGGGATTGCCGGAACAACTGGTAATGAAACTGGGGTTGTTAATACAACACGAGGATGTTCTTACAAGGAGTTTGTGGCCTGTAAACCGAAAGAATTTAATGGGAAAGCTGGAGCTGTTGGGTTTGTTGGACCATATACATAGTTGTTTAATCATTTAAACAAGCAAAAACACAGCGGAATAAGGGCTTAATTTCATGTTTTATAATCTGAAAAATAAAGCTCATAACTTTGTCTCAACAAACCCAAGGACATAGGATCCTTTATATGTGTTTGAACAAGCTATCAAGAAGAATAAACAACCAAAACAATACAAAAGATACAACCTTTGTAGAGCTGCAGAAAAATCTATTTTGGATGAAGATGGGGCTGCTCTTGAATGACCAAAACACCAAGGAGAGGTGTCCTCAAGCATCCATACCCACAAGTGTGAAGCAAACACCCTTTTGCTAGGATTTTGACCCCAAAAATCGAACCATGGATGCTGAAAATCCGATTTTCAGCATGTTTTCTTCAAGAAACTTGAGAGAAAATGTGTGTTCTTGGCCCTTGCATGTATGAGAGAGAGAGATGAATGGAGTGTGTTTTCAAGTTTGCTAGTTACAAGACTAAAGGCACACAACCCATGAAAGGGGTGGCTGGATATATTTGAAAAGGGTTTCCCCCTTTAAAATTTTAACCTCCCTTTTTTAACTACTTACTAGTTGAGTTTATAAAATTAACTTTTAATTCTATAACTCATACACACTCATTTATATTATCTAATGTTATTTAACTAATTTAAATAACATTACAAATAATATTCTTGAACAAAATATCCTTATAAATTGTTCTATCTCATATGCAATTTACTTAGAAAACCAATTTTCTATGTTGGTGTTGATATTTAATTGCATGATCATATCATCAATTAAATATTAATTGGTGTTTGCTAAACTTGTTATTGGGTATGACCCGACTTGGATCATGACGTACTAACCACATCAATATTCTATGTGTCTTGGGGATAAAGAATCCAACAATCTCCCACTTACGCAAGATTCATAGAGGATTGATGCAAGCAGTAAATACCGCCTAACAACGGTTTACTACCCTTAATACGCATGACTTAGAAGCCATTCAATAACATCATCCCCTTAAAGTATCCAACATGAAATGATTTAGGTGAATCAATCACTTATCCTTTTGTTATAGATGTGATGTTAAATCCAAGGACATAGTATGATCATTCCTTGTTGATTTAACTTAATCAGGCCTTAGACATCTTGCTCTCAACGAATAAGAGGAAAAAATTCCATCTTGACTACATACGTTTCTCACAATCACCTTATGTCATACCTAAACATAGCCTTATGTACTGACCATTATTTTAGAGCAGCGAAGAACTAGCTCAAGGTATAACACTTGGTGAATATCAAAACCCAATATGTATCCCAGGTCGGAGGATACCAAATGATAATCGCCTTTACTCAAACTTACTTATGATCAATCAATAAGATTCCATGTAGTAAGATTTGAGACGCGGGTCAGTCCAATATTCGTATCCCACTAATATCTATGAACCTTGGTAGCAACCAATTGCTCTATATTCATGCCTTATGAATATCCACCAATCCAAGTTCATAATAGTCTTATGTTTATGTTTGCTCCCACAAATATGACCGACTATGGACATTTAGAATAATAAAATTATTCATGGATATAAACATGCTAAAAGGAACATAACTCAAAATATCGTAAATATATAGATGAGTTAAATATTACAATTGTTCCATATTTTCAATATTAATACTAAACAGATCAATTCCAATCACTAGAATATCAAAGTCCTAAGGCACAAGTATGACTTTCATGCTTTGCCCTTTCAAGGAGCTTCGTGAGTGGATCTGCAATGTTTTGATCAGTGTGAACTTTGCGAATACATATCTTTCCCTTTTCAACTTCATCCCTTATGTAGTTGAATCTCCGCTCAATATGCCTAGTATTTTGATGTGCACGGGATTCCTTGATTTGAGCAATCACACCCTCTTATCACAAATGATTTCTAGGGGGTCTTGAATGGTAGAGATCACCCCTAGATCAGCGATAAACTTCTTTATCCATGCAGCTTCCCAAGCTCCTAATGAGGCGGCTATGTATTCGTATTTTGTAGTGGACAATGCTACCCCATTCATAATGGAGACATACCCCGATTGTGATCGTGAATCATCTCAATCAGTTTGGAATCTCGCATCCGTGTAACCCTTTACAACAAGTTCCTCTTTATCAGATCTGTATATTAGAAACATATCCTCAGTCCTCCTAAGGTATTTCAATATACTTTTAACAGCCATCCAATGGCTACTACCTGGATTCTACTGATATCTGCTTGTCATGCTTAACACGCATGACACGTCCGGTCTGGTGCATATCATCGCATACATGATGGATCCTATAGCAGACGCATATGGGATGTCCTTCATACGATCTTGCTCATCCTTTGAGCTTGGACATTGAGATGCACTCAATGTTGTCCCTTTTTGAATAAGTACCATACCTTTCTTAGAGTTTTCCATCTTGAACCTTTTCAAGATTTTATCAATGTATGCACTTTGGTTTAGACCTATCAACCGCCTCGATCTATCCCTATAGATCTTTATTCCCAAAATAAAGGCGGCGTCACCGAGAACTTTTATGGAAAAACAGCTCCCAAGCCAGGTTTTAACACCTTCCATGGTTGGAATATCATTTCCAAATAGTAGTATGTCATCAACATACAGTACTAAGAATGTAATTATACTCCCACTAGCCTTTTTATAAACACAAGCCTCATCAGCGTTCTTGATGAAACCAAATTTCTTGAGCTCTTCATCAAAACGTTGATTCCAACTTCTCGATGCTTGTTTCAATCCATAGATTGATCTCTTTAACTTGCATACTTTTTAGGATGCTTTGGATTGACAAAACCTTCAGGCTGAACCATATGGACAGTCTCTTCGAGATGTCCATTAAGAAAAGCGGTTTTGACATCCTTTTGCTAAATCTCATAATCATAATGAGCAGCAATGGCAAACAATATCCTAATAGGCTTTAGCATTGTCACTGGCGAGAAGGTTTCATCATAATCAACCCCTTGAGTTTGAGTGAAACCTTTTGCTACAAGTCTTGCTATGTAAGTATCCAAGTTTCATGCATATCTTTTTCTTCTTGAAAACCCACTTGCATCCAACAGGTTTGGACTTAAGCGGAGGGTCAACCAATTCCCAAACTTGGTTATCATACATGGATTGCATCTCTCCGTTCATGGCTTCCAGCCACTTGTCACAATCTGAATTGGACATTGCATCATGGTATGTAGTTGGCTCATCGGAGTCAACCATGTAGCATCCATCCATGAAAAATCCATATCTTTCAAGTGGAATCCTAACTCTACAAGATCTACGAACGTTTTGTGTGTATCGATCAACCTCTTGATCATAATCAACAACCTCCTGTTGATTGCTAGTGTCAACCATCATAATCAACGACCTCCTGTTGATTGCTAGTATCAACCAAACGTGTATCGGCTTGTGGATCTTGATTCTCATCAAATTCCACTATTCTATACGTCATTCCTTCCATAAGGAACTTGGCTTCCAAGAACTCTGCCTTTCGAGCAATAAACACCTTTTGCTCTATTGGATCAAAGAAGTAGTATCCTATACGGTCTTTTGGATATCCAACAAATATACACTCAGTGGATCGACTTTCCAGTTTGTTTTGGGTGTTAAGCTTAACATAAGCTTCACAACCCTATACTTTTAAATATGATAGAGATGGAACTCTTCCATGCCATATTTCAAAAGGTGTCGAATCCGCTTTCTTGGTTGGGGCCATATTCAAAATACGAGCCGCGGAGAGTAGTGCGAACCATATCCAATAGGGTTCGGTTTCTCCTTTCAGACACACCATTATGTGGTGGTGTTCCGGGAGGAGTAAGTTGTGAGACAATCCCATAATTTCTTAGATGATCCTGAATGGCCTCATTGAGGTATTCACCTCCTCTATCTGAACGAAGAACTTTGATAGTTCTATTGAGTTGATTTTCTACTTCATTCTTGAAGATTTTGAACATTTCAAAACTCCATGTTTATGTGTCATCATGTACACATAACCATAGCGACGGTAATCGTCGGTAAAGGTAATGAAGTATCTTTCACCATTCCATGTCATTGTCTTAAAAGGACCACATACATCCGAATGTATGACTCCTAATAAGTCTTTTGCCCTCTCGTTAGTACCACTAAAGGGCGACTTTATCATCTTACCTTGTAAACAAGATTCACACTTATCAAATGAACCATTTTCATTTGTTTTCAAAAGACCTTTCTTTTGAAGTGTTTGACTCCGATTCTTGTTTATGTGACCAAGACGACAATGCCAAAGATAAGAATCACTTAAACTCATTTTAAGTTTCTTGGTGCTTGATTGGTATAATGTGTTGTCATAGGATGAATCATCATGAACCAATTCATAAATATCACTAAAAGGCACAGCCTTGAAATAAAATACATCACCCATATAAACGTAAATACCATCGTTTACAAACTTTAAATCATAACCATATTGTTTTAAAAGGGAAACTGAAATTATGTTCCTAGTCAAAACTAGGAGCATACAAAATGTTTTTAAGAACAACTTCCAAACCATTTGAAAGTTTCAAAACATGGCCTCCTTTCTTAAAGTGTTTATTTCTTTTGAACCCCTGCAACAGATTGCAAATGTGAGTTCCACACCCGGTATCCAATACCCATGTGTTTGAAGAAATAACATTTAAGTCAATATGGATCATAAAAGTTGTACCTGAGGTCTGCCCAGCATCCCTCTTGTTTCTTAACTCTTTGAGATATGTTGGACAATTCCCTTTCCAATGTCCTATCTCGCCACACTCAAAGCATGGATCATTTTCCGTTACCTTAGGCTTCATAAGATTAGGTTTTGGAGGTTTCGCTTTAACCTCCCCTTTCCCTTTGCCTTTGATGCGCCCCTTTCCTTTGGCAACATTTGCCTTGGGATTGGGGAATGGCCTTTTCCTATTACCTCCCTCATTGATCGAGAGAACAGGTAGAACCTTTCTACCCATCTCCGCCTAAGCTGTTTTGAGCATTGCGTGAAGCTCACCAATGCCCTTGTCCCATCCGTTCATATTGTAATTCATTATGAACGTCTCAAACCTTTTAGTTAGGCCATTTAGGATCAAATCTGTGGCCAACTCCTTGGAGACGGGACAGTAAAGCCTCTCGAGACGATCAATGTGGCTTTTCATCTTAAGTACATAAGATGATACCAATTGGGTGTCTTCCATGCGACACGTATGAAGCGCTCGAACCGTTTCGAAGCGCTCTACCCTAGCTTGTGGAAGGAACATTTCCTTCAATTGGGTAATCATGTCATATGCCCCAAGATGCTCCAAGTCCTTTTGGAGTTCGGGAATCATAGTTCCCAACATGAGGCATGATACCTGCATGGAATTCTCAGTATACTGAAGCCAATCATTATAGGCCTCAACATCCTCGGGGTCGGGTTGGTCAGGAATAGGATCGTCAAGGACATAGACCCTTTTCTCTTGCTTAAGAACAATTCTCAAGCTTCGAAACCAGTCCATAAAGTTGTTATGGTTCAGACAATCCCTCTCTAAAATAGTTCTTAGTGATAGGGTAAGGACGGTCGGGGTGGTAGCATTATTGTTTGCAGCCATTCAACAAAATTTACAAAGTTCTTATTAGTATTTTTGAAAAATTATATTTTAATCATTAATACCCTTTTATGTCTCATAGACAATTAATAATTAAAATCTAGAATCCAACGTTACATTCAAATAATGGTTAGGTGACCTTTATCCCAGTATTTAAATTAACAAGGTAGTCAACATTTGACAATTGCAATCTTTTGCAACTTCTAGCCTTTATGGGATCGGTTAAACATCTCATGTTTGGTTGGAATGTTTAATCCTATCAACACCATTGTACGCCATGCTTCGGTGACCCTATGCACATGGTTTCCAATTCAAGTCGTCCTACTTACACACACGTGTGAGTTTAAACATACAAGTGGTTAGGTGACCTTTATCCCACAAATACGTTAAGCCCACCTCAAAAACACATGTTCCCTAAAAGTGGTTAGGTGACCTTTATCCCACAAATAGTTCTTAAATGATTCAATTGTCTTGTAAAAGGATGGTGTTAAACTTGTTTCCAAAGGGATTTTAGTTTTCATTAATTCTAGTTTTGAAAACTCTATGTACCTTGTATTTGCATGCTTTCAAAAACATGGTACCCTATGGTTCTCCTTTTTAATAAAAACCCATTTATTAGAATCATTAATCCTTTTAATAACCCTTTATTAATCACTTAACGATTAGGAACCATAAATTTTCAGCTTGTTTTGTTTGTTAATTAGTTTTGTATACATATCCAAATATCCAACAATCAACCAAAATTAAACAAATCAAACTAACACAACCAAACAATCACAAGTGCATAACCATAGCCACTAAGTTGACCACAATTGTTTGCCATCACAAGTGTTGTCATAAGGTCATTCCTAAGGGTTTAAAATTGACACTTCAAAGTGTCCACGAACTCCCACTTGAACCCGCATCCGTATGCTTCAAGTGTCCATGTCTTTTGTGTCCTTGCTTTGCACCTTCCTTTGCACCTACTTCCTTTGGTTCACCATCTTGTGTATCTTCTTTTACAAAATATATCCTAATACATTTTTCTAATAAAAGAAATACATCTAACCTATTTATTACACAACTAATGAATAAATAAATTACAAACCAAAAGGATATAAACACAAAAGAAATTATTACAACCCTTTGAATGAATAAAACCAAAACAAATCATTCATCCAAAACCAAATCAACACAAGGTCAAGGCTACGTTATGCACCAACATGAAACATCATATGCAACATACAAGAACAAAAATAAATCCCCAATTGACCCTAAATTTTCAGCCAACATAAACTAAGAATTTAGGGTGTCATTGTCCAAACAAAGCACAATCAACCATTTTGATATCTTTCCTTTCAAGATTTAATCATAAGCATGCAAGATACAACCTTGAAAGGTTGGGGATTTATAATATCACCACAAAACAGCCCTAATTTGGTTGTTAAAACCCTATAAAACCAATTTTACAAGGATAATTGAAGCTAGTCATCCACATAACCGTCTCTAGATGCCAATGTTGGGTTTGTTGGACCATGTACATAGTTGTTTAACCATTTAAACAAGAAAAAACGCAGCAGAATAAGGGCTTAATTTAATGTTTTATAATCTGAAAAATAAATCTCATAACTTTGTCTTAACAAACCCAAGAACATAGGATCCTTTATATGTGTTTGAACAAGCTATCAAGAAGAATAAACAACCAAAACAATACAAAAGATACAACCTTTGTAGAGCTGCAGAAAAATTGATTTTGGATGAAGTCGGGGCTGCTCTTGAATGACCAAAACACCAAGGAGAGGTGTCCACAAGCATCCATACCCACAAGTGTGAAGCAAACACCCTTTTGCTAGGATTTTGACACCAAAAATCGAACGATGGATGCTGAAAATCTGATTTTCAGCATGTTTTCTTCAAGAAACTAGAGAGAAAATGTGCGTGTTCTTGGCCCTTGCATGTATGAGAGAGAGATAAATGGAGTGTGTTTTCAAGTTTGCTAGTTACAAGACTAAAGGCACACACAACCCATGAAAGGGGCGGCCGAATATATTTGAAAAGGGTTTCCCCTTTAAAATTTTAACCTCCTTTTTTTAACTAGTTACTAGTTGAATGTATAAAATTAACTTTTAATTCTATAACTCATACACACTCATTTATATTATCTAATGTTATTTAACTAATTTAAATAACATTACAAATAATAGTCTTGAACAAAATATCCTTATAAATTGTTCTATCTCATATGCAATTTCCTTAGAAAACCCATTTTCTAAGTTGGTGTCAATATTTAATTGGTGTTTGCTAAACTTGTTATTGGGTATGACCCGACTTGGATCATGATGTACTAACCACATCAATATTCTATGTGTCTTGGGAATCCAACAGGAGCGATAGCTCTAACAAGGTGGCTTGAGAAGATGGAGGCCGTCATTGATATCAGTGAATGCCTAGACAACCAAAAGATTAAGTATGCCACGTGTTCACTACAGGGCAAAGCACTAACTTGGTGGAACACATAGATTCAAGCAAGGGGAAGAGAATCAGCAATGCAGATGACTTGGGACGAGTTTAAAGCATTGATTACTGAAGAGTACTGCCTACTCAATGAGATGCAGAAGTTGGAGCAGGAATTCTGGAACCATGCTATGGTAGGAGCTGGACACGCAGCATACACTGATCGTTTTCATGAGTTGGCAAGACTGGTTCCACATCTGGTGACTCCGGAATCCAAGAGGATCAAGAGGTACATCTGGGGATTTGTGCCTTAAATCCAGGCTATGGTGACAGCAGCAGCCCCTCCTACTATTCAGAGTACAATTCTGAAGGCTGGTACATTAACAGATGAGATGGTAAGAACTGGGGTTCTGGGGAAAGGAGTTGAGAAAAGAAAGGATGTTGGGGAAGCAAGTCGGTCGAGTGCCGGGAAATTTGATAAAAGGTCCAAGACCACGAGAAATTTTGTGGCCGTGACGCAAGGTAAGAGGGAATATGTCGGGCCGCACCCTAAATGTGACAGTTGCAACTATCATCATCCCCCAGTGATGCAGTGCCGGGTGTGTGTGAACTGTAGACGCCTGGGGCACCTAGCAAAAGACTGTAGAGTAGCGCCAAATCTGGTGGCACCGGTCAACGCGGTTAACCCCACCAGGAATGCTAGGGTCTGTTATGAGTGTGGAAACCCGGGTCATTATCGGAACATGTGCCCCAGACTGAATCGGCGCCAAGTCAGCAAGGAAACAACCAACCATAACTGAATCGGCGCTGACATTTTAATTTTTTTAAAATTTCACGCTAGAAAATCTTAGCAACTGGGGTCAAGCTGCCAGGTCAGTTTTAATTGTTAGTCCAGGAGCACTTGAATCAATCAAACAACAATGAAAATTTGGATCAAACACATAAAATATGAAGAATTTGGATGAACACCAAGAACAATGAATAAAACCCTTGTTTAATCCAAAATGTGATTACAAAATAATTTGAAAGTGGAAACCCTAATCACTAGCTCCTCCAAGCTTGAACCCTAATTGTCATACTTTACTATTTATAGTAAATAACAATTTACTAATGACACTTAGGACCCTAAACTATGACAATAAGAAATTACAATTAAAACCCAAAATGTCTAAAAATAAAATTAAATATATTTTGTCGACACAAAATATATTTAATAACAATAAACATCCTAGACAAATATATCTTCAACGTCTTGTCTCTAATCTTCGTCCCGAACGCGTCGAGTTGACTTTTGCGTTGACTTTGACCGTAGACGTTGACTTTGTTGACTTTGACTGTGTTGATAATATTAGACTATCCTTCAGACCCAACAATATTCCCCCTTAGTCTACTATTATCAACGTCTTTCATCGTGATCAGTACCGATAAGTCAACTGAACTTGATCTTCAATTTGGTAAGCTTCAGTCTCAATGTTGAGGTCCAACAATATATATATATCTGTATATGTATACATACATACATATATACATATATATATATATATACACACACACACACTGTAACACCCGGTTATTCTTAACAAAAAGAATAAAGTGAAGAAAAAGAAAGAAAAGATATTTTACCCAAGTTGAGGGGTAAAAAGTGTCAAAAGGACAAAAAGAATAAAAAGTAGGTGCATAAAGGAGATATGGCAGCCCATAATCTCATGCACACTTCATTTCATTCGATTTTAGAGAGAGAAAGAGCAGCAAGTTCTCGGTTTCGAAGGAAGAACAAGAAGAATTCGAATTTAAGGTAAGAATTCATGCTTTTATGGTGTTCTTGACTGGTCAGATCCTCGGGTCTATGCTTATGTGTGGTGCATGTGTTCGAATGTGTGTTTTAGTGGGTTTCTAGACGGTTGAACTCAATTGCAAACGAGTTTGGGAGAAGCCATACTCAAGAGCTGCAAATGTGAGTTCTAAGACCCCTATTTTATATGTTTTTGAATGGTTTTGTGGCTGGAACACATCTACAAACTATTTTGGGTATTTGGGTGAAAAACCCATTCATGTATGTATGTGTAAGTGTATGATTCGTTTGGGGCTGTTATGAACATAATGTTTTAAACAAACTATGAATTTTCAGCATGATGTTCGACTAGGTACTGTTTTTGCAGGTCCAGTTACTCAGCCGCATTAACTAATGCGGCTGGCTAAGGAAATGCGGCTAAGGCATTTACTCAGCCGCATTAACTAATGCGGATAGCTAAAGTAAATGCGGCTAAGACATTTACTCAGCCGTATTAACTAATGCGGACAGATAATGAAATGCGGCTAAGGCATTTACTCAGCCGCATTAACTAATGCGGACAGTCAAAGAAATGCGGATGACATTTGCTCACCTGCATTAACCAATGCGGACAAAAAAAAGGAAATGCGGATAAACACTTAGAATAAATTCTGACTTTTTGGAAAATGAAATGAGTGATGTAAGCTTTGACCTAGGAGATTCCCGAGGGTTATGTAAGTTGACTTTTGGGGTCATAGATGGTATGATGGGCAGGTAATGACATGTGCTTGATGTTTATGCATAATGATGATGCTGATGATGATGATGCTGCATGGTTATACATGATGTATGTATGTATGTATGATGCCTTGTATGATGATGTGTGAATGATATGTGTATGTTCCTTATAATGATGTATGTATATCTTTCCCATGACTTTACGTGTTATGATAATGAATGAACGAAGTATTATGTAACGTAAAGCGAAAGATAATAAAAGAGGAATATAATGAATGAATGCATGCATTAATGAGCGAATGAACGTAAGAAAGGCTTGCAAGAAAATGTATGTAGGTGCACACCCATTGAAGGTGTTAGCTGAACGGTATGCAGGTTAGCTACCCCAAAGGATGCACATTAGGGTTCAGTCTTTTTGATTGACCATATGTATAGGATCCTTGCCGCTTACCCTAGGTGACTGGATCAGCAGTAGTGCACAATGTTCGTGATTGATTATCATAGGTCCAGCACCAGCAGTCATGCATAATGTTCGGGATATAGTGCATGGCATTGATCCAGAATGAAAAAGGAAAGATTAGTGGTGCATGTACTTGCCCTAGGTGACTGGATCAGCGGTAGTGCACAATGTTCATGATAATTATCACAGGTCCAGCACGAGCAGTAGTGCATAATGTTCGTGGTATTGTACATGTCACCAAAAGTAATGAACATACGAATGAATGTAATGAATGTATGAATGAACGAAATTAACGTACGGACGAATGTAATGAATGTATGAATGTATGAAAGAGACGTACGATCAAAAGAAAGAATTTGAATGTTACCGATGAACGATACACGAACGAAAGCTAATGAATGAATGATGAAGATAATAATAATATTATCTATGTGTACGTATGCTTTGTGATCGCACGTATGTAAGAACGGTTTTAACGAAAGAAAAGTATGTTTTATTATAAAACTAGAACTCACTCAGCAACGCTGGCAGGTAGTGTTGCTGAGGATGGCACGAGGCGGTTACTCAGTTCTTTTGGGATGGCATTCCTTCGTTAATATTTTTGCAATGTATTATGTTGCATGTATTTATAAAACATAATGGTGTTTGTAGAGGATTCGGATAAACGGGATTACCTGAGGAATCCTCTTACTACTAAAAGTCACTGTTTATGACTATTTTGCAATTGATTAATGATGTATTGCTTTGCAAAGCTTTTATGATGAAATGAGATGTCTCTTTTAAATGCTTCCGCTGAAATGTTTACTGAAGATAAAGGAAAATATATGTTTAAAGACCGATGAGGATCCAACTGTAAGCGTCCCGGGAACGGGGCCTTACAAGTTGGTATCAGAGTCAAAGTTTAAGTGAAATGTGTAAATTTTCAAAATAAACCTAAACTTAAACTGAGAATGGGACGGAAAAGGGAAAGGATGGCAAGCTGAGTAGCTGCGTGCCATCAGGTATTTTTCTTAAAGTTCACCGGTATTATGTGCGCATGTTATGTGTTTATTTGTTACTGTTAGATTTAGATACTAGTGTAGTCAGGACAGGTAATGCTCGGGGTACGAAGAGTAAAGTAAGTGGCTGATCACAACTGCCCACTGTAATTAGGGACTTACTATACTTGACATAAACTGAGCTATTCCCTTGAATGACCATGTTGGTGTTTGAATCTTTCAGTGAGTGTTAGGGGATGCAGGTGGTAGATCATCCAAAGTTTCACGTGGTGGAGGTGGTGGCGGACGTGGTGCTGAACCACGAGCCATAAGAGGAAGACCTAGGGTGGAGAAAGTGGTTCTTGAAGAGCCCGAGACCCCTCATCCGGAGGATTTAGATGAGAGCGCCAATTTGAGAGCCTCAGTAAAAGAGGCAGTGGTTGAAGAGGTGCATCAGGTCATGCAGACAATCTTACCGTCTGTGGTGACCGAAGTGATAAAGGCTATCGGGAAGGAGAAAGAAAGGAGAGGAATAGGTCTTCAGGAAGACAGGAGCAACCAGAGCCGGAAACGGTTCTTTCTGATGATGAAGAGGAAGATGAGGAGGAGCTTGTACATGAGTCAGCACGAGGCTGTAATTACAGGGCGTTTATGAGGTGCAAGCCCCCTACTTTTGACGGTAATAGCACTGCTACTGCTGCTCATCGATGGGTGAGAGAAATGGAGGTTGTCCTCGATATCAGCGAGTGCCGGGAGGACCAAAAGGTGAAGTTCGCTATCCACTCTTTCCCGGATTCGGCTCTATGCTGGTGGGACAACATAGTCCAAGCTGAGGGTAGCAGGGCCATTGGAAGAATGAAGTGGTCCGAGTTGAAAAGGTTGGTGATCGAGGAGTTCTGTCCTCATCGAGAGATGGATAAATTTGAGAGAGAGTTCCTGCAGCTGGATGCGGGGACGATGACCCACCAACAGTACACCAAAAAATTCAACGAAATGGCACATCTGGTGCCAGATCAGGTGACACCTCTGTCGCGATAGATCAAGAGGTATATTTAGGGTTTGCCGGCGGATATTCGCAGGCATATGATCGCCGCCCGACCGAGCACCTTTAGGTCGGCGGTGGACTTGGCGGGGAGACTGTACGATGAAAGGGCAGTGGTGGTGGTGGCTGAAGGTAGTAGAAAGGGTGGTGGTGACAGGAATTGGAATAGAAAGAGGTTTTGTCAGGGTAATGCCTTGACGGGCAACAAGAAGGCACGGGTGGACGACCGTCGTGTAGCCACACCGGGTACGGGGCTGAAAAGGTGTGGTAAATGTAGGAAGGAGCATAGCGGGGAATGTAGACTGGGGTTGAACGTCTGCTTCAAGTGTGGGAAGCCTGGTCATATGTCTAGAGAGTGTAGGGGCATGAGGTGTTTCAACTGTAGGGAGAGTGGTCATATGATTAAAGACTGCAAGAAGCCGAGGGCTGAGGGTTCTGACGTGAAGAAGACGGGGAATGAGGACCGAGGGCAAGCACCAGGGCATTCACGATGACATAGGAGGAGGCTAGGACGGACCCTGACGTTGTGTCCGGTACGTTTCTGGTGAACCAAACTTTAGCCTCTGTATTATTTGATTCGGGTGCCGGTAGGAGTTTTATTTCTGCTGCCTTCTGTGCCGAACTGCCTGTTAGTAGTAGACATGTTGACGTACCGTTTGATGTAGAAACTGCGATAGGTAAGTCTACCAGAATTTCAGAGGTGATAGAGGGTTGTGATGTGGAATTAGAGGGTCATAAATTTCCAGTTAGACCATTTCTAATGACCTTAGGTGGATTTGATTTAGTGCTTGGGATGGATTGGTTGGCGGACTTCAAAGCGAATATAGTGTGTCGAAAGAAGATGATTCGATTGATAGCGCCTGATGGGAGTTCGGTAACGGTTTATGGAGATCGGGTCACGACGATCCCTAAGGTGATCTCAATGGCGGTGGCGGGAAAATGTATGAAGCATGGATGTAGCACCTACTTATGTTATGTAAAGGATGTGGAAACGCCGACACTACAACTATCTGATGTTCCGGTTGTGTGACACTTTCCAGACGTGTTTCCCGAAGACTTATCGGGAGTGCCACCTGACCGAGAGATTGAGTTTCAGATTGATCTGATACCAGGTTCCTAACCTGTCGCCAAAGCACTGTATCAATTGGCTCCGACAGAGATGAAGGAATTGATGGCGCAGTTGCAAGAGCTGCTGGATAAGGGTTCATTAGACCGAGTATCTCACCTTGGGGTGCTCCGGTCTTGTTTGTGAAGAAGAAAGATGGCAGTATGAGGATGTGTATTGACTACCGTGAGTTGAACAAGTTGACGGTGAAGAACCGATACCCCTTGCCGAGAATCGATGATTTGTTTGATCAACTTCAGGGTGCCAGTTGGTTTTCAAGGATAGATCTTCGATTGGGCTACCATCAACTAAGGTTGAAAGAGCAGGATATCCCTAAGACAGCTTTTCGCACGCGCTACAGTCACTATGAGTTTCTTGTCATGTCTTTTGGTTTGACCAATGGCCAGCTGCTTTTATGGACCTGATGAACAGAGTGTGTCGGCCGATGTTGGATAAATCAGTGATTGTGTTCATCGATGATATCCTGATTTATTCAAAGAGCGAGGTGGAGCATGCCGGTCACATTCGAGAGGTGTTGGAGACGTTGAGGAGGGAGAAGTTGTATGCCAAGTTCTCCAAGTGCGCGTTCTGGTTGCGCGAAGTTTAGTTCTTGGTCACGTGGTGAATCCGGAGGGTATAATGGTGGATCCGGCAAAGGTGGAAGCGGTGATGCAATGGAAGTCTCCAAAGACGCCATCCGAGATCCGCAGTTTATTGGGTTTGGCGGGCTATTACAGAAGGTTCATTCAAGACATCTCCAAAATCGCTTCTCCATTAACCAAGTTGACCCAGAAAGATGTAAAGTTTGTATGGGGTCAAGCTCAAGAGAAGGCGTTCGAAGAAT
Source organism: Flaveria linearis (assembly GCA_024085815.1). NCBI lineage: Eukaryota > Viridiplantae > Streptophyta > Magnoliopsida > Asterales > Asteraceae > Flaveria > Flaveria linearis. The sequence goes on from CM044014.1 coordinate 39,815,160, forward strand.
TGAAGGCGAGGTTGACCCAAGCTCCTGTTCTGTCATTACCCGATGGGAGCGAAGATCTGGTGGTTTATTCTGATGCTTCCTATTCGGGATTGGGATGCGTGTTAATGCAGAAGGGAAAGGTTATAGCTTATGCATCCCAACAGTTGAAAGTTCATGAGGTTAACTATCCTACTCATGACTTGGAGCTAGCAGCTGTGGTCTTCGCATTAAAGATTTGGAGGCACTATCTCTACGAGACGAAGTGCACCATCTTCACCGACCAAAAGAGCTTGAAGTACTTCTTCGAGTAGAAGGATTTGAATATGAGGCAAAGGTGACAGTTGGAGCTTATAAAGGATTATGATTATGAGATCCATTACCATCCGGGCAAAGACAATGTGGTCGCGGATGCCCTTAGCCGAAAGGAGAGGCCCGAGCCGATTCGGGTGAAGGCATACCAGCTGATTATGACCTCGGATGTGATGAAGCAAGTCAAAGAGTTTCAAGATGAGACACTGAAGGAAGATTATCTCAACTCTAATAGAATGAGAGGTCTGGTCACGGAGTTGGGTGAAAATACATTTGGTGTTAGAACCCGGTTTGGACGTATGTGGATTCATCGTCTTGGGGATCTACGAGTAAATATTATGGATGAAGCTCACAAGACTCGATACTCTATTCATCCCGGTGCTACAAAGATGTATCAAGACATGAATAAAGATTATTGGTGGCCGGGTATGAAGCGCGACGTGGTGGAGTATGTGAGTAAGTGCCTTACTTGTTTGCAAGTGAAGGCCGAGCACCAGACGCTGTATGGAAAGATTCAACCTTTGGATATACCGGAATGGAAGTGGGAGCACATCACCATGGATTTCATTACGAAGTTGCCGCGTACTCCGAAAGGGTATGATGCTATATGGGTGATCGTTGACCGCTTGACGAAGAGTGCTCACTTCCTACCGATATGCGAGACGTACTCATCCGAGAGGTTGGCCGATCTTTTCATCAAGGAGATTGTGACCCATCATGGTGTGCCGGTGTTGATTGTGTCTGATCGCGACACCCGGTTTACCTCCAAATTCTGGAAGAAATTCCACGACGCCATGGGGACGAGGTTACACATTAGCACGGCTTATCATCCCCAAACTGATGGTCAGTCAGAAAGGACCATTCAGAAACTGGAAGACATGCTTCGGGCATGCATGATTGATTTCGGGGGAAGTTGGGATGACCACTTACCATTAGCTGAATTCTCATATAACAACAGCTATCATGCCATCATTGGTATGCCACCTTATGAGATGCTATACGGTAGGAGAGATGCAGAACACCCTCTTGTTGGGGTGATATTGGTCAGAAGGAATTAGGGAGCGTCGAAGTGATCGAGGCTATGACTGAAAAGCTCGAAAAGATCAAGGCCTTCATGAAGGCAGCCAAAGATAGACAGAAGTCGTATGCTGATAAACGACGCAGACCGATTGAGTTCCAGGTGGGTGACCGGGTTATGTTGAAGGTCTCACCTTGGAAGGGTATCATTCGGTTCAGAAAGCTGGGCAAGCTGAGCCCGAGATATATAGGCCCTTTTCGAATCATTGCTCGAGTAGGAGAGGTGGCCTATAAATTGGAGTTACCCGATGAGTTAAGTGGAATTCACCCACATTCCATGTATCTCATCTAAGAAAATGCTTAGTTGATGAAGACATGATTGTTCCATTGGAGGATATCGAAGTAGACGAACGGCTCAATTATTTGGAGCAACCAGTGGCAATCATTGAGCGAAAGGAAAAGAGGCTGAGGAATAAAGTGGCTCCCCTTGTACGTGAACAGTGGAAGCGCAGAAAGGGATCTGAGTCTACGTGGGAGACTGAAAAAGAAATGAGACAGCATTACCCACGTTTGTTCGAGGAATAACAGGTTTCGGGGACGAAACCTATTTAAGGGGGGTGGACTTGTAACACCTGGTTATTCTTAACAAAAAGAATAAAGTGAAGAAAAAGAAAGAAAATATATTTTACCCAAGTTGAGGGGAAAAAAGTGTCAAAAGGACAAAAAGAATAAAAAGTAGGTGCATAAAGGAGATATGGCAGCCCATAATCTCCTGCACACTTCATTTCATTCGATTTTAGAGAGAGAAAGATCAGCAAGTTCTCGGTTTTGAAGGAAGAACAAGAAGAATTCGAAGTAAAGGTAAGAATTCATGCTTTTATGGTGTTCTTGACTGGTCAGATCCTAGGGTCTATGCTTATGTGTGTTGCATGTGTTCGAATGTGTGTTTTTAGTGGGTTTCTAGACGGTTGAACTCAATTGCGAATGAGTTTGGGGGAAGCCATACTCAAGAGCTGCAAAGGTGAGTTCTAAGACCCCTATTTTACACATTTTTGAATGGTTTTGGGGCTGGAACACATCTACAAACTATTTTCTGGTATTTGGGTGAAAAACCCATTCATGTATGTCTGTGTAAGTGTATGATTCGTTTGGGGCTGTTATGAACATAAAATTTTAAAGCAAACTATGAATTTTCAGCATGATGTTCGACTAGATACTGTTGCCGTATGTTTTTAGGTGTTTTCCTATGATGTGTATGATGTTAAGTTTATTCTAAGCGTGTAGAATTGTAGATCTGTGCTAAGGATGGGTTAAGATGTTGATTGAGATCTGAAAATGGCACAGGTCAGGTTGCAGGTCCAGTTACTCAGCCGCATTAACTAATGCGGATGGCTAAGCAAATGCGGCTAAGGCATTTACTCAGCCGCATTAACTAATGCGGATAGCTAAAGTAAATGCGGCTAAGGCATTTACTCAGCCGCATTAACTAATGCGGACAGATAATGAAATGCGGCTAAGGCATTTACTCAGCCGCATTAACTAATGTGGACAGTCAAAGAAATGTGGATGACATTTGCTCACCCGCATTAACCAATGCGGACAAAAAAAAGGAAACGCGGATAAACACTTTGAATAAATTTTGACTTTTTGGAAAATGAAATGAGTGATATAGGCTTTGACCTAGGAGATTCCCGGGGGTTATGTAAGTTGACTTTTGGGGTCATAGATGTATGATGGGCAGGTAATGACATGTGCTTGATGTTTATGCATAATGATGATGATGATGATGATGATGATGCATGGTTATACATGATGTATGTATGTATGTATGATGCCTTGTATGATGATGTGTGAATGATATGTGTATGTTCCTTATGATGATGTATGTTTATCTTTCCCATGACTTTACGTGTTATGATAATGAATGAACGAAGTATTATGTATCGTAAAGCGAAAGATAATGAAAGTGGAATATAATGAATGAATGCATGCATTGATGAACGAATGAACGTAAGAAAGGCTTGCAAGCAAATGTATGGAGATGCACACCCATTGAAGGTGTTAGCTCAACGGTGTGTGGGTTAGCTACCCCAAAGGATGCATATTGGGGTTCAGTCTTTGTGATTGACCATATGTATGGGATCCTTGCTGCTTACCCTAGGTGACTAGATCTGCAGTAGTGCACAATGTTCGTGATTGATTATCACAGGTCCAGCACCAGCAGTCGTGCACAATGTTCGGGGTAAAGCGCATGTGTTGGTCCATTGGTGATCAATTTCAGTGCTATTGAGATGATAAACACAATGATATCCCACGAATATAGAATCAAACAGTGCAAAAACAAAGAAATGAGTTTCAATATGTATCCATATGATCCAAACTCATTCAATATCAATAAACAAGGCTCAAAGATAACAAACAAACACAATTCCAGCCTAAGACGAGCTATGAAACAGTAATGCAAAAGTATTTCTCAATTAGGTATTGGCAAAACTTGCTGCCAAAGATACATGAACTGCGTATATATAATCAAAGGTAAATTCGCTGGTAGATTCGCTATAGCAAATCTACCCTGACCAATAGGTAAGTTCACCCGGCGAACAACAGTTTCGCCGGGTGACCTTCATCAGCTGACTACTAGCGAATCAGTAGATTCGCTAGTAGATTCGCTGGGTCAGAGCAAAACTAAAACATTACTTACATAAGTCAAAGTTATCTAACATTAGTCCTATTACAAACAAAATGAAAGATACTAAACTAAACTAGGTGAGTCCAACCTATCTATATCATCAATACTCCCCCTAGGTTGGACCTCACCTAGAGGGGTCTTCTCAATCAGCTCCATCCACATCAACTTCGGCTTCAAAGTTCCTATGAAAGCTCCTGCCCTCAACTCAATCCCGGCCAATGGATTAGTTACATCTTCAGATCCTGCCTCAGATTCAATGTCAACAATAAAATTCTCAACAAACCCAGCTTCACTGACTTTTTGAATTTGTGAGTCTTCAACTACAACCTCCTCCTGGTCTTGCATGATTTGATCCTCAGTATTAGCTCCAACCCACCTGCCTCATCTATCACCTTCTTTTCAAACCTTTTTGAAATTGATTGATCAAGCGTTTTACTCAAATCATCCACGTCCATTCTTGTTTCGTCCGCTTGAACTATTTTTCTTGCCAGCTCCCGGACTTCAGCTCTGAGTCCCCTAGCCTTGTTGGCTACTCTCATGAAGAGGCTCGCTTCTTCCAACGTATCAGCTCCAGCCCCAACTTTTATGTGATTCTCACACAGAATCACCAAGTCTTCATCACAAAAGAAAATACTTCCATCGGATCAAACAATCTGATTTCAGGGGCTCCTTTTACTCTAATCACTGCTTCCCCGGTGTTGTTATCATAGAACCATTTTTGAAATGCTTGTAGTCTTGGGGGAAGAGGATCAGGCATCCTAATTCGATCCACAGTCTTTGCCGGTTTTACCTTAAGAACAATCTTTCCTTTTCCAGTCACCCAATCAACATCCTTCTTTGACCTCTTTCTTTCCATTTTCATGAAACCAAATGCTTTGAAGTTCTCAGATAAACCCCTTTTAGTTTCCAACTCTAGCAGCTTGGCCCGTTCACTCTGTTCTGCTCCAATCAAAGGAATCTCAGCCAGTCTTCTTAAATCCCATCTTGGGAGGGTTTTAAAAGCTTTTCTTTTGTGAACGTAAGATATTCCCCCTCCCATTCTCTTGATCATAAACAATTTCAGCTCAGAGTTGTATTTCCAGCTGAAGATCTTCTTATCGCTCTTTTTTCTGGTGGGTTTTTTTATGTTCTGGAACAGTGGAGTTATTTCTTCAGCCTCCTTCTCTCTAACAAACCACTCAGATTGATCTAACTTCACCGTTCCAGTTTCAGCTGACCCACTATCAGTCACATAGGTCACTGGGCGTTCATCCACCTCATAAAATTCCGGTTCTGAGCTGTAATCTACCAACTGCTCCTCAACTTCCTCCTCTTCATCTACTAACTTCATCTCAGCTTGTTTTCCCTTCTCCAATCGTTGTTTCTCCCCCACAACCTCCTCACCTGTTAAATCATTCTCAATATCAAGTCCCAAATCATCAAAATCTTCATTCACAACCTCCACATCATCATCCTCACCCTGAGCTCCTTCATCAACAACAGGCTCATCATCTTTGTTCTTCCCTCGACTTGATCCTACAGCATTACTAGTACCAGCTGCTGAGCTTGGGCCCTCTCCTGCCGCAGAAGATCTCCCCACTTTCAGAAATATGTATTTTGAGGTATCGGTGAGGTCATGTAGTTCCTGTTCAGATCTAACATCTGGCAGGCCAGCCGTTTCTTTCAGAGAGTTCACTTCCTTCAACAGTGTCTTGATCAGTTCTTGTTGATCAAGCACCATCTTTGTCAATCCTTCAATCATATCTTCCTTGGATTTCTCCTTCAACTCTTGATTTATCAATTTGGTTTTCATCATACTCAGCTCATTGGCCACAGAAGCACTGACGTTTCTAATCACGTCTTAGTCAAGCTCAGATCTTGCATCTTTTCTTGGAGGATTTTCTGTGAAGGCCTGATGTTTGTGTTTCGTTCTCCTCTCTGATGCTTCAGTGTGACTACTTTCTTCAGCCTCTTCTTAGTTTTCCTTTCCTTCTCAACTCTCATTACATCCATTGCTTGCTCAATTTCATCCTCAAAGTCATACTCTTTCTCTTTGGCATATCGTTTTCTCTTTTTAATTATTTCTTCTTGTTTCTCCCTGTTCTCTGCAGATCTCTTTTTCTCTGCTTCTATCACCTTCTTTATGTATTCCCATCTCTCAACAGAATACATATTTTCCCATAAGTTCCCACTGAAGTCATGTCTTGCAGAAGAGCAGTCTGCAAATATTCTTGAGCTCATCGGGGTTAGTCTCTTGATTTCTCCGTGCTTGGGGATGTTTGGAATCAAGTCGTCAATTAACATCTGAACAAATCTTGGATACAAAAGCCATTTCTCTTTCTTCACTGCCATTATGTTGTCACACATGCACTCAAAGATCAGTCTTGCTATATTTGCATTTTGGCCTCTGCAAAATATCACCATTGCTTTGGCCCATCTCAGGTTAAGACCATCTGATCCTCCTTTCCGATCATCTAAGCACATGATGAAGATATGAGCAATGTATCTCCATTCTTTTGACAGCATAGACCTCTTTATTTCTTTCTTTGAACCAAAAGATGGTCCCTCATACCCCATGCTTCTGAATCCCTCCAAGACTTGATCTTCAGAAATCTCAACCTCGTCTCCCTGATCTCCTTCCAGACGAAGCACTCTTGCTATGATTTCTTCAGTGATGGCAATGTCATTTCCTTCTATCCTCGCTCGAATACAGTGTGGATTAGCTTTAACATCCAACTTAGCTGATCTCCAGAAATCTTGGATGTGCAAAATGTAAATGGATGGTGAGTGAGTGATAGCATGATAAATTGGAGACTGCTTCAGCCACTTTATGCAGTCTCTGAACCCTGCAGCTTTGGGATTGTTGTCATCCAATAGTGCTACGGTGTTGTTCTTCTTATCGAACTTTAGGTTAGCCATGATTGCTGAAAACAAATTAGAAAAGTCTAAGTATACAACATAATAAATGTGTGAGAATAAGTAAAAGCAAAAACAGAAGAAATAAATTAAATTCGCTCAATTGAATCTATAAATTCGCTAAGGTGAATCTATAAATTCGCTAAGGTGAATCCATAGATTCGCTCAGATCATGTGAACTTTCGTTCAAATTCGCTCGACCTTAGTTAATTTACAGAGGCGATTATACAGATTCGCTTAAACTTAAGTGATTTTTAGTTTTATTTTGGTTGGAAAACATTAAGTTCGCTGGGGTGAAGTTATATTTTTGCTCGGTTCAAGTGATCAGGCGAAGTTGTTGGGTGAATTTACAAATTCGCTCGAGTTCAAGTGAACTTTCGTTCAGATTCGCCTGAAGATCAGCAAGTTCCCTGGACGAGGGTTCCCGAACCCTAACCCAGGCAAACCTGCCAAATCTCACAATGTGAGATAAAATACACCGATTAAATCCTTCAACAAGGTTCGCGACACCCGCCTACAACTTTTATAACGAACGAATCCAACGGAAATCAAAACTAAATGGGCACTCTAAAATTTCGCTCGATGAACGAATATTTTGGGTTTAAGGTTTCTGTGAAGAATTTCGCCTTCAATGTACCTCTTATAAGACATAGATTCGCTGTAGCGAATCTATAAATTTGCCTGGTAAACCCGACATGTTGGTTTGACATGCAACTGGTCGAGCTTAATGGCGAAACTATAGGTTCGCTAAGGCGAATCTTAATTTCGCCCAACTCAAAAACAAATTATTAAAATAAGATAAAATTAAAATTAAAAAGAAATAAAATAAAATAAAATAAAATAAATAATAAAATAGAGTAAGATAATAATAATATTTTCCTATGAATGCCTTATTGGACCAAAAAATTAATATTTTAAAAAAAATAAGAATAGAAATAAAAATAAAATTAGAATAAAATTAAAATTAAATGGTTAAGGATATAATATCATTTTTCTCGAATTTTTTCAGAGGGCATGACTTAGCGAGATTGTTGATATGTTTGTCCGCTTAAACCCATTCCCAGTTCTTTTCAACTTATGATCTGCAACTGTTTATCATGTTCTGCATTGTCTTAGAAACTCAGCAACTTGGTCCCCACTGATATTTGATAAAGAATTAGTCTCGTCATCAAGGTTTATTGAGCATAGTCATTGATTTTTGCCTGCTCACTATACTGAATCTATTTAATGCAAACACAAGTACTGGCATATATACATATGGGACATTATAATGTACAGATGCAGACACACATATATGCAAGATATACACATGAGATGCAGACTCAACCTTTAACTAACTGACGAGAGCTTCAGGTCAATGCTTTCGCATAGCAAAGAAGATCATCTAGGCGTGTTGATGAGAGCTTCAGGTCAATGCTTTCGCATAGCAGAGAAGATCATCACTCCAGGTCAATGCTTTCGCATAGCAGAGGAGATAAACACACATCTTTTCTTATGTAAAGTATGAAAGTATATACAGTAATGGGCTATTTGAGATTATTTAATGTTTGACTTAGAGGGTGTTATCACCGAGTCACCATCCAGTGGGAAACACCATAAGCTTCACATCAATAATCTAATCCTAAAAGTATGAAAGTATATACAGTAATAGGCTATATGAGATTATTTAATGTTTGACTTAGACGGCGTTATCACCGAGTCACCATCCCAGTGGGAAACACCATAAGCTTCACATCAATAATCTAATCCTAAAATTAAACCCAGTACATGAGCAAGACATCAATTGGCAACTCTCAACCAAGTTTTAGGCAAGACTTATATCTTTGTGCAGGCCAAAGTATCATGAGGATAATCCTATTACTGAGTTATGATCTTTAATTTGGCTGCATGATCACTTGTTTACTTCGTTTTTGGGATGAGTCTATCATGCATATCCCAGCGTAAGATGTTCCCCTCTTTCTTTCTTCATTTTCTAATTTCCTGAAAGAATAAAAGTTAAATCTTATTATTTGCATTAATCTCCCCCAAAATTTTCATTTGATAGCTTGCTAAATAGAAAATTCCTAACAACCAAAGTAAAAAAAATAAGAAGAAACGGTAAAGACCTATGGGACACAAGGCAGACAGCAATCAAGACTGAAAAGAAAATATGTACATATCTACAGATTAAACGGTAGTTTTGCTCAGAAAAGGTTTCAGAAGGATATTAATCCTAGCATAGAGATTAGTTCATAAAAACGTGGTTTATCAAATGTTTTAGTGAACAGATCTGCTTTTTGCTTCCTTGTTTCAATAGGAATAATATCAATGAACCCCTTTTCCTGAGCATCACAGATGGCATGAATTCTTGTTTCGATGTGCTTGGTTCGAGTATGATGAATTGGATTCTTGGAAATTCCAACAGCTGCTTCATTGTCGCAGAAAATCGGAGTGTGAAGGAAATTTATGCCATAATCCATCATTTGGTGTTGAATCCAGAGCACTTGGCAACAGCAGCTTCATGCAGCAATATATTCAGCTTCTCCTGTGGATAAGGATACTGTTGTTTGCTTTTTGCTTTGCCACGAAACAAGACAGTCACCCAGATATTGACATCCACCGGTGACCGACTTTCTGTTAATCCTGCAACCACCATGATCACTATCAGAAAAGCATGTAAATCGAAGTTCCCACCTTTTGGGTACCAAAGTCCCAAAGGATAGGAACCTTTAAGATAACGAAAATGCGTTTAACAGCTAGCTCATATGATTCTTTGGGATTGGCTTGATAGCGAGCACAGTAGCACACGACAAATGTGATATCTGGACGGCTTGCAGTCAGATACATGAGAGATCCGATCATCGAACGATATCGATGAGCATCCAAGGACTTCCCATTATCATCAGGAGACAAGCATGTCTGAGCAGTAAAGGGAGTAAGTTCTGGCTTTGAATCATCCATGGCAAACTTTGTGATGATTTCCTTGATGTACTTCTCCTGGTGAATAAGAATACCTTCCGGTTTCTGTTCTACCTGCAATCCTAAGAAGAAACACATCTCCCCCATCATGCTCATTTCAAAGCGATCCTTCATCACTTCTTCAAATCTTTACACAGCTTTTCGTTTGTTGATCCGAAGATAATGTCGTCTACATACACTTGAACAATTAGCATCTCACCATCAACCTTCTTCTTGAAAAGTGTCATATCTATAGTCCCGCGAGAGAAACCCTTGCTGAGAAGATACTGCATCAAGGTTTCATACCAGATTCGGGGAGCTTGATGCAACCCATACAAAGATTTGTCTAGCTTGTATACTTTATCTGGAAAATCTGGATCCTCGAAACCTGGTGGCTGACACACATAGATCTCCTCATCAATGTTTCCATACAGAAATGCACACTTCACATCCATCTGAAAAACCTTAAAGTTCTTGTTAGCTGCATGTGCAAGAAAATTCTGATGGCTTCGATCTGAGCAACTGGAGCAAACACTTCAGTGTAGTCTATCCCCTCCTCCTGAGCAAATCCTTGAACAACCAATCTGGCTTTATTTCTGATAACAACACCACGATCATCTGGCTTGTTCCTGAAAACCCACTTGGTACCAATGGGTCATTTGTTTGGAGGAAGATCAACTAACTCCCAAACTTTCAACTTCATGAACTACTGCAACTCAGATTGCATAGAGTCCACCCAGCTTGGGTCTTCAAGTGCCTGTTTGTAATTCTTTGGAACGATCTGAGATAGAAAAGCTGCATAAAGGCACTCATTTATCAATTCACTCTGACTCCGAGTCCTCACTCCGTCTGTGATAGATCTAATGATGTAGTCATGAGGGTGATCTTTTAAGGTTTTAAAATTTTTGTTAAGCAATGAAGGGTTATGTTGAGGTCTCAGTTTTGTTAGACAGAAATCTCACCCAAGAGTACCTGGAGTAATCATCTGTCACAACAAGACAATAAGATTTCTTAGCAATTGATTTTATACTGATAGGGCCAAATAAGTCAATATGTAACAATTCGAGGGGATGCTCAATCGAGTTTTGAAGTTTATGTTTATGTGGCTTTTTGTGTTGTTTTCCTTTTGTACAAGCCATACATTTTTTCTACCATAGAATAATCTTTCATGGTAGTCCCCTGACCAAATTATTCTTAACTAACTTATTTATCAATTTAAAATTGATATGCCCTAATCTTTTATGCCACTGAAAAGATTCATGGGAAGAAGCTTTTGATAAAAGACAGGTCACAGTGGAAGATGATTCTTTCGATCCCATATTTAACAAATAGGTATCATTCCTCCTTGGAGCTCGCATGATCACCATCTCTTCAGGGATTGAGAACTCTGGTTTCAAGAACAGACATTCATTGGCGAGGAACATCACGGAATATCTTTATCACAGATTTGTGATACACTGAGAAGATTGAATGCCAATTCTGGAACATAGTTGACTTTCTCCAAAGTAAGGAACCATTTGAAACATCTCCTTGGCCAATCATCTTTCCACCCTTCTTGTCTCCAGCAAAAGCAACATAGCCACCATCAATTATTCTAAAATTTGTCAGCAGGTCCTTCAGCCCAGTCATATGTCGGGAACATCCACTATCTACATGCCAATAACTATTTACAGTGGCCTCTGAATGTTCCTGACACATTAAAAAAATTGGTTAGACTTTTGAAATTGGGACCCAAGTCTTAGTGTACTTAGGTCTTGAAGGAACAGATCTTCTGCAAATGAAACCATTCACAAAAGCTGTCAATCTAGTTCCAAAAGATTTAGTCTGTATATTAAGACCACCTGATTTAGGACATTGCTTTATTAAGTGATCATCCTTTCCACATCTAAAACAATAGGATTTCAACCTTGTTTTGGAACAATTTGATGAAGGAATTCTATCAATAGATTTTCTTCATCACATTCAGACAATCTTGAATCTGAATCACTGTTCGAGTCATATGACTCGTTTGACTTCCCTGTAATAACTTCCACATTAACTGATTTTTGTTCAATTTTATCTTTGTTATTTCAGAGGAAGAAGACATTTCTTTATGTTTTGGTTTAGAAATCATTATCGGTGTAAAAGATGGGATTGGATGAGAGAAGAATTTGTTAAAGCAATTAGTTTTTGTTTCACTTTCAGTGACATGACCTGAAAGTTAAGCTGCATCATTCATACACACATTAACAGCAACTGCGGAATTTAAAACATTCAAGTCATCACAAGTGTTTGAAACAGAACATCCTAAGTTACTATTACATGCCCCAGAGTTTGAATCCGAAATAGTTCCACCAGACACAAAATGATTACTTAAGCTAATGTCTACAAATGACTTCTTGGAATTCAAAACATGACTACTAGAGCTCCCAAGACCAACACTACCACCATAATCATATCCTTCTCGCAACTCCTTAGAATTATCTCCTTCTAAACCTGCAACAGAGCTGTTAGAATCATTCTGTATAATCTCTTGTATCAACTCATTTGATGGATGAGTAGTGGGCATAGGAGAATAACAGAAAGTACTAGGTGGAGGATATACCAATGCATCATTTCATTACCCAAACCGGTCTTGATTCTTGCCCCCCTTTGTTTTTGCATAATTCCTCCCTTTTCATGCTCGAAAGTCCACTGTTCTAATTTATTTTTAAGTTTTCTGACTTCAAATTCAGCAAGTGTGACTTGTTCAGTTAAATAGTTAACCTCACAGTTCTTTTCCAAAAGGGTCCTTTTTAAATGATCATTTTCTTTCAAAGCTTCTCTTAATTTAACAAAATACTTTGACTCATTTTGTTTAAGCTCTTTATTGGTTTTATTTAATTCATTTTCATTCATTATAAGCAACCTATTAGCTTTATATATACCAATCAAACAGATTTGCATGCAGAGGAACACATATCTTCAACAATTTCATAAGGGAGACCCATTACCAGTTTTTCTGCTGCGAGAGCACGATCATATTGGCAATAAGGAGTGTTCCTCTTGTACTCCTCCACAGCTTCGTTCTTGGCTTCTTCAATCATTGATCTCATTTTCAGCTCCTCGTTTTCACCAGCTTCCTTTGCAGCAGATTCACAACCTAGTTTAACCTCTTCCTTAACAGCTTCACACACCAAGCCAGTTTGAACAATCTCTTCTTGAACCACAGCTTTCTGAACCACACCTACACATTCCTTAACCTTTTGAATGGCTTCAGACCTAATAGATTCACCATTGCTACCAACTTCATTATTAGCTTCACCATAGAACTCCTTGAAAGGATCAAAACTGTCAATGTCCCCATCATCAAGAGCATGTTCCTCCACTATCTCAGCAATCAAGGCATGGTTGATTTCCTCCTTTGACTCCTCAATTTCTGCACTCCAATCAAAGTTGGTCAACAGAGCAGTTTCTATCTTAGGCTTAGCTTCTTCAACTTTATCCATGACTGGGATGGTTCTTGAGTTTCCAGAATTAACAGGTTCCGTGACAATGGGAGAAGGACACTCTCTTTTGAAATGACCAAGCTGCTTACAATTGAAACATCTGAGCTTAGACTTGTCATATCCTAGAGCATTGTTCTGACTCTGGTTTCCGAAATTTTTCCTGCCAGTTCTTTCCATGAACCTCCTGGCATGAAGAGTAAGCATGGCCATTTGCCACTGAATGTCGGTTTCTTCAAGGTCATCAGGATCAACCTGATACATATCTTCCACTGTCATACCACGTCCCTTCAATTCTCCAGCCACCAAAGCCTCATAACTGTGCACAAATAATCCAAACAGTGCCATAGTATCGTGTGGAATTTGAGTAGAAACTAAGGCATTTGAACTTAACCTAGCATCCTTACAACCACCACCCGAGTTGACAATTTTACCATACCCAGAGTTAGCGAAGCCACCATTACCAGATGAACTCCTACAAGCTGCACCATAATAGTTAGAGTTTGCAGCGGATGAAATCAATGCAGCGTTTTGAGGAGGGACATTGGGAGACATCATGGTTTGATTATACTCTCTTCTCTTCATATCAAGATCAAAAGATTTTAACTTGTTGATTACATCCATCAACTTGTAATCAGCAAAATTTCTTTCTTAATTGAGTAATTGATTTGCAGACTCCACTGAGCAGGAAGAGAGTCTAACAATTTACTCAATTGCTCATGATTTCCAAGCTGTTCATCATACTTCTTCAGATCGCTTGAAACTGACAGAAAACGGTTTGTTATATCAGTAAGTGTCTCATGCTTATATCCCACGAATGAGTTAAACTCCTTCTGAGCCTGAGCTTTCTTGTCTTTCTTCAGATCTTCGTTCCCGTCATAAAACTCACATAAGGCATCATACAATGCCTTAGCGGTAGTGTGCTCAGCAAACCTGTTATAAATATCCTGATGCAGACATAGAATCAAAGCTCTAAGAGCTTTCTTGTCACGATCAAGCAACTTGATGTCAATCTCAGTATAAGTGCTAGGATCATGATTTGGTGAAGTGACAGATCCTACAGTTGTTGTTGGTAGGTGAGGTCCATTAGTGATAGATTCCCACTGACCATGATCAGTGTAGAAGAAGAAAGCTTTCAAGTACCGTTTCCAATCTTCAAAATTCTCTCCGTTGACAAGCCTCGGTGGCCTGTTTGGTTAAACACACTCCATATCAATCAAATTCACACTTGAAGTATACATGATAGAATCAGAAATTAGATTCGCTGAAAAGATGTAAATTCGCTTGCAAGTTCGCCTGTAAATTCGCTCGGCAAACCAACAGCAGATTCGCTCGAATCAATGCTATTGAAGCTCTAGTTCGCTCAACAAGTTCGCAGAACTAGTAGAACTTTCGTTCTAATGGTAAATTCGACGGTATCTTCACTTGAGAATAAGGCAACAAAGGTGAACTTTCGTTCAATGAATGCAGATTCGCTGAAATCCCAGAGAAAAATAGATTCGCTCGGAATGTCACAAATTCGCTGGGAGAACGATAAATTCGCCCGATGAACAAACAGCACTGTTCGGTCTGAAAATCACTCTAAACTCATCCAAATCGCTATGAATTAGTGATTGGACGATTAGGATATCTCCTTACTACTTGAGCAATGGTTTTTCTATGAATTGTTGTAGGTAAACACACTTTGATGCTACAAATCGAATGAAACAGTAACTTTTCTTCAAAAACACCTCAAACCCCAAAAACTCAACAAATCAAGAGCACAAAGGCTCTGATACCATATTTGGGTCCATTGGTGATCGATTTCAGTGCAAAAACAAAGAAATGAGTTTAAATATGTATCCATACGATCCAAACTCATTCAATGTCAATAAACAAGGCTCAAAGATAACAAACAAACACAATTCCAGCCTAAGACGAGCTATGAAACAGTAATGCAAAAGTATTTCTCAATTAGGTATTGGCAAAACTTGCTGCCAAAGATACATGAACTGCATATATATAATCAAAGGTAAATTCGCTGTACCCTGACCAACAGGTAAGTTCACCCGGCGAACAACAGTTTCGCCGGGTGACCTTCATCAGCTGACTACTAGCGAATTAGTAGATTCTCTAGTAGATTCGCTGGGTCAGAGCAAAACTAAAACATTACTTACATAAGTCAAAGTTATCTAACATCAGTCCTATTACAAACAAAATGAAAGATACTAAACTAAACTAGGTGAGTCCAACCTATCTATATCATCAGCATGACATTGATCCAGAATGAAAGAGGAAAGATAAGTGGTGCATGTACTTGCCCTAGGTGACTGGATCAGCAGCAGTGCACAATGTTCGTGATTAATTATCACAGGTTTAGCACCAGCAGTAGTGCACAATGTTCGGGTATTGTACATGTCACTGAAAGTAATGAATGTACGAATGAATGTAATGAACGTATGAATGAACGATATTAATGTACGAACGAATGTAATGAATGTATGAATCTAGGAAAGAGACGTACGATCAAAACAAAGAATGTGATCATTAACGATGAACGGTACACGAACGAAAGCTAATGAATGAATGATGAATATAATAATAATATTATATATGTGTACGTATGCTGTGTGATCGCACGTATGTAAGAACGGATTTAACGAAAGAAAGTATGTTTTATTATAAAACTAGAACTCACTCAGCAACGCTGACTTTTCATGTGTTTCCAGTTGGCAGGTAGTGTTGCTGAGGATGGCACGACGCGGCTACTCAGATCTTTTAGGATGGCATTCCTTTGTTAATATTTTTGCAATTTATTAAGTTGCATGTATTTATAAAACATAATGGTGTTTGTAGAGGATTCGGATAAACGGGATTACTTGAAGAATCCTCTTACTACTAAAAGTCACTGTTTATGACTATTTTGTAATTGATTAACGATGTATTACTTTGCAAAAGCTTTTATGATGAAATGAGATGTCTTTTTTAAATGCTTCCGCTGAAATGTTTACTCAAGATAAACGAAAATATATGTTTAGAGAGCGATGAGGATCCAACTTTAAGCATACCGGGAACGGGCCTTACACACACGTAGATACATATGTACATATACATACGTATATATATATATGTATAGATATATATATGTATATATATATATATTCATATATATATATATATATATATACATATATATACATATATATACATATATATACCTATATACGTATGTACGTATATGTACATATGTATCGACGTGTGTGTGTATATATATATATGTATGTATATTTGTATGTATATATACATATATATATATATGTGTGTGTGTATACATATACATAGACATATACATATATGTATATATATATATATGTGTGTGGTGTGTGTGTATGTGTGTACATATACAAATACATATATATATATGTGTGTGTGTGTGTATACATATACATATACATATACATATATATATATATATATATATATATATATAATATATATATATATGTGTGTGTGTGTGTGTGTGTGTGTGTGTACATATACATATACATATATATGTATACATTATATATATATGTATACATATACATATATATATAGATAAATCTATATATCTATACATATACATATATATATGTATAGATATATCTACATATCTATACATATACATATATATATGTATAGATATATCTATATATCTATATATATGGGTATATATATATATATAGGATTGGGTTCATATGAAAATCCTAAGTAATTGTGAGAACTCTTTAATCCAACAACAACCATTGATTTAATATTAAAAAATCTAGATTCCCATTGAATGGTTAGGATGACATCAAGGGCATTTAGGTCATTTTGTACTCTGACTTTTCTTTCTTAAGAATCAAATACCACCCTACACCATAGAAAATTTCAAACCCACCAGCCACCACCCAACCCAACCAACTCATACCAACAACCCTCACCACCATCACCCCACTTTCAGCGAACCTCTCGACACCTCAATGTCATCGACGGTGGCGCCGGTGGTGCGAAGCGTCCGCCACCACACTCTCCGTATCCAGAAGCTTCCGCTGGTGAGCAACAACCACCGCCTAGGGTTAATCATGTCGGTGAAGCGTTCGTTTCACTGTCATAGTCGCACCGCCGGCTCCGGCCACTGCTGCCTTCGTCCATTGCACAAATTGAATGACGAGTTTTGATTTTTGTATCAGTATGTTCAAGCAGAGATGATGAATCGGTGTGACAACTCATCCAAAACTCACTAGATTTTGATTTCTGTGTGCCAATGCAGTAGACCAGTGATGGAACACCCTCACCATGTAATGCAATTTTTGGCATGAAATTCTTTCAACATGGGGATAATGTGACATCCGGTAATTTTCAGTTACCAAACTCCGTTAGTTCCGTTAAGTCTTGCATACACGCGTCGTAAGCACACACTAGTTGTCGTTTAACGTTGTGACCTAATAATATTTAATAATGTTAAAATAATGATAATTTAACTGGTTATATGATTTTTGTATTATGTTTACGTGTTTGGTGTGTTTTAAATACTAATTAGGAAATTAATCGCGTAACGTGGAAACGTGCGTATTAATTCGTATGTCTTGTGTTTTTATAAAATAAAATATATAATGGCTAGCATTAGTTTATATGATTAATAACTTAGTTAAAAACCCTTAAAAAGGAGTTTAAGGACTAATTGTTATAAAATACAAAACACAAGGGTTTAAAGGGGTTTTTTTGTAAAATAAATTAAACAAAACACAAAAGCCCAACCCTAACCCCCCAAGCGGCCGCGACCATCTACCTCTCTCCCTCTCATTGCGATTTTCAGCCAAGAACAAGCATTAGGAGGCTATTTTGATCGATTGATGACGTTTGGGTTTGGTTCAAGTATTTTGTCTTGGCCGAGACATGTAGGTCGAAATTGATGAGTTGGGTGTTGAATTTTGATCAATTGATGACGTTAATATGTTAGTTAGGTTGTATACATGTTGTTTAACGTTGATTATGAATGAATGATACGTTTATAATGAATGGATCATGAACTTTGAGTCTAGATGAACCCTAGTTCGAATTTCATGTTGATTATGTGGAATTGATAGTTGTTTGATGTTGTTGAGGTGTTAATTAGATAGTATGAATGCTACAATACATGAATCTTGCAAGATATTGATGAATTGGGAGCTTTGTTCATGGGTTACTACTAATAGTAACTTTATTTTGCATGTAATGTTGAATTGTTAATGTATTGATGTTATAGATGTGTTTATGATGATAATTGGATGTTAGATTGTTGCTATGAACATTGGTAATTAAGGAATATATGCTAGAATCCATACATTACTAAAGATAGTAACTTTTTATATATGAATTGATGGATTATGTTAGCTTGATGTTGTTGATCATGCTTAGGGGTTATTATGAACTTGAAATAGTATATTCTTGATGAATTATGTATACATTGGATGTTTAGTAGATTTTGGGATGTACTTTCCCAAAAGGGAAACTTTATTTTTGATGAACTTTGGATATGATGGTTTGGACATGTTCTTGATGATAGGATCATGCTAGAGTGTTTATTGTGGATATCTAATGTGTTAGAATGTGTTATTGGAGTTGTATGGATACTTAGTTGATCATGTGGGATTGATGAACCTTGATTTGGTCATGTATGGTATTGAATGTTGATTAGTAACTAGGACATCATGTTTGGGACTGGAAATCGATCATCTTGATGTATGTTGAATGTAATGGACATATTGAATGTGTTCTGGCTAGTATGGATGATTAATTGGTAAATTATCTGTTTTGTCCTATTTATGATAATTCATAGTTATGGATCATATGAGTAGCTTATGCATGATTTAATCTTCGTATGATGCATTGGTTGTGTTATGGATGCACTGAGCATGCTAGTTGTTAAGGACTTACATAACTTGTATGACATTTACATGGTATGATAATCTAAGCAATGCATTGGGAATGTAGCACCATATGTGATCCATTGAAATGTTAACCATGTATGATATATGCTCATGTCTGTTTCAATGGTTTGCAACACATAGTGTCACCAACGGGTCAAACGGGTCAACTGGGTCAAACATGTTTATCCTTGTAAAACCTTGAGTCTTTGGTTGTACTGCACTTAGGGTTTCACATATTCTCTGTTTACACATACTCATGTACTTACATGATCTAGGTAACCTCTGAGGATTGACTGTCCACTTTTTTTCAAGTAAACTCTAAGTACTCAATAAGCGTATCAGGTGAGTTCATGCCCCACTCTTTATTTAATCTCTTTTGGGGGAGATAGCATACTCGTAACTCTACAAACGTTTTATGTATTTAAGTTTGTGTATAATATTAATATAGTGCTGTTTACCATGGAAAAGTCCTCACACTTTCAAATTGTTAATATTGAATAGCGTGGAAACTTGGGTAGTACTGGTGGGTCTGACGAGCCCCACCTGTGTGACTCGAGGTCAACCGGGTACAATTTGTCCTATGAACATTTTTCATGATATGGTAAGTCGTGACAGGAGGCAAAAACTAGCACAGTCAGCTTCAATTCCGAAATCACTATGAATTAATATTTATTGTCAATAGACTAGCTATCTGTTACAATACACTGCTTATATATATATATCAATTGTTAAACTGTTTATGTTTAAACGCAAAATCTTGAACTCACCAACCATTGTGTTGACATTTTAGTATGCTATTCTCAGGTCGATAACTCAGCTTGCCAATAGGAGCACAGTGCAGGCCAAGCATGCATTTAAGACTTAAACCATAAACACATTTGCTTGTCTTTACATTTAGGTTATCTAAACAGTTGGTTGGCGCATGTTTTGCCATATTATACATTTTTATATTTTGGGTTTGTCTTATTTACAATACGCTTCCGCATGGTTTTAAAGTTTGAACTCTGGTTTTGTTTATATTCTAAATGGCATATAGAGTCCTTCTGAGTAACTATTGACTGTGATCCTGGTTTATTCACACGGCTTGTGGTAAAACTCCGCACGTAGATTTTGAGGGTGTGACAGATTGGTATCAGAGCCATTGGTTATAGAGAACTAGGTTGCATACACACTAGACTATAACCGCACACAGTTAGTTAGTTACTTGTTCCGGATTTCTCTACTGTATACTCATTGGCATACACATCACACTCTCTGCCACATGGCGTCATCGTCTAGAGCTCATGGTAAGCAACCGGCATCACCCACTCGATCCGAGTCCCCACCTCCTGGACCAGTACCTGACAATGGACGTGGCTGGCCTCGTTTAGATTACCCACGAGGAGAGTTTGACTGGGATCAACCTTTTGCCCTGATGGAGCGCGACCCCCCGCGAGACTGGAGTTTCTATCCTGATTTCGAGGACCATATCATGTATAGGGAACTTGTACCTACACCGAGACCTAGAACTAGAACTAACATCGAACAGCCACTACCCTCACTCCCGCGGACGGTGCAGCCCAATGAGTAAGTGATTGCTGCGTTAGTGGCAGCACTGGATAAGGGGCAGCACCGAGTCAGGTGACTCACGAGCGACATTTGTACACTACAGTACGAGGTGTACAAACTACGACACCAGCTGAATACATATGAGGAACAACATGGTAAGAGCTTGGAGGGATGTTACCACATGCAACACGGTTATCAGACACTTAGTGGACGCATGACAGCTCGAGAATAGCGTGACGAAGCAGCCGATAATAGGATTGCTGCTTTAGAAGCCCTGTTGGCGGCGCTTCAGATCGCCCTAGCTCCTGCTCTTGTAGAGGCCCTCGAGGAGGAGGAGGAACCCCAAGTGGAACCTGAAGAGGAACCTGAAGAAGAACCCGTGGAGATGGAAGATGACAGCAATGGGTCGGATATCGTTGATTGATTTTTATTTTCTTTAAATGACTTGGACTATGTAGGGTTCTTTCTTTTGAAACCTATGTGGGAAGGGTTGTTTCCCCACCTGAACTAGAAACTTAAATTTTGACATTGGTGAATACATTGTGACTTATTTACAACTTATTTATCTTGGTTATCATTTTTGTTATGAATGTTGTGGATGTGATGATTCATTACTTTCTTATTATTTACACTACTTCAATGAGATAAATATGTTTGATGTTACTCATTATCGTATTTGTGAATGAAAAGTGAAAGCAAATGGGCGCCCGAGGACGTGGACGTGGTCTAGGGCGTGGGCGCGGACGTGGACGCGGACGTGGACGTGGCACCGGTGATCAAGGTGGCAGTACTATCAACATAACCCCTGCTGAACTAGCTGCCCTGATAAACGAACAGGTTCAGGTAGCGGTGGCTGCTACCCAAGTGGGACAGCCAGCAGCTAAACGATAATAGAAAGTTAAACCAAATGCTATAGTTAATCGTATAGGATATCTGATCGATGTTTATCGTGTTAAAACAGGACCACCCGTGTGTACTTATAAGTCCTTTATGGACTGTAAGCCACACACCAACAGCGGTACTGAGGGAGCTGTAGGGCTAGTACGCTGGTTTGAGAAGACGGAATCCGTTTTCTCCAAGTGCAACTGCCCACCTGTCGACCAGGTGAAATACACCACTGGAACTCTGGAAGGTGCCGCGTTGTCCTGGTGGAATGCACAAGTACAAATGCTTGGGCAAGCTATGGCAAATGAGCTTCCCTGGGATGAATTCAAGCAGATGATAACCGAGGAGTACTGTCCTCGAAGTGAAGTGCAAAAGCTAGAAATGGAGTTCTGGCAACTGAAAATGCAGGGCTCAGAAATCGAGGCTTATACTACTAGAACTCATGAATTGGCCACTCTATGCCCAGGAATGGTAAATGAGACGCATAAGCGGGTGGAGCACTACATTCGGGGATTGGTGCCCGAGATTCGGAGCATGGTGACTTCCTCCAACCCAGCTACAATTCAGCAAGCTATTCTCTTAGCTCACAAACTGACCGACGAAGCCGTGGAACAAGGACGATTACCGAAACGGGGCGTTGTGGCGAGCGTGCCCGATAACAAGAGGAAATGGGATGCTTCTAACAACAACAATAAATCATCATCGTCCAGCGGTCCACAACAGTCTCAGCAACAACAGCTGGTTCAGCAACAACAACACAGGTTCGACGACAACCGTAACTTCAACCAGTCGGCTACAAACAATCAAGGACTAAGCGGTTATGGTGGTAAACAACCGAGGTGCACGCGGTGCAACTATCACCGTGTGGGAAGATGTGACAACTTCAAATGTCAACGTTGCGGTAAAATGGGACACTTAGCCAAGGATTGCCGTGGTGAGTTGATAAAGAAGCCACAACAACCCCAGGAGACTCCCAAGGGTTGTTTTGAATGTGAGAAACAAGGGCACTACAGGCAAAACTGCCCGCAGCTGAGGAAAAATGGCAATGGCAATGGTCACAATAACAACAACCAAGGCAACAACAACAATGATGGCAACAGCAATGGGAATGATGGTAACAATAATGGAGCCAATGGGAGAGCCTTCGTCATTGGCTGAGGTGAGGCTCTAAATGACCCTACGACTGTTACTGGTAGGTTTTCTGTCAATGGATGTTTCGCTACGGTACTGTTTGATATTGGAGCCGATAGGAGTTTCATATCTGTAAAATTATGTAGTCTTCTTAGTGATATTCCCTCTGCCTTAGAATCCAAATACCCCATAGAATTGGCCGATGGTAAACAGATCCATATAACACATATCCTTATAGATTGTAAGATAGAGCTCGCTAATCATACTTTCGCTATAGATCTTTTGCCTGTTACACTGGGAAGTTTTGATGTGATGATAGGCATGGATTGGCTCTCTAATAAGCAAGTGGAAGTCATATGTCACGAGAAAATTATACGAATTCCTGTTGGTGATGAAATTCTTACAGTCAGAGGCGATAGGAGTGGTGTAGTGATAGGCATCATCTCCTACATGAAAGCACAAAAGTTGTTGCGAAAAGGTCGTTTGGCTATTCTGGCGCTCGTCACCGATAATCAACCGGAGGAAAGGAGAATGGAGGACATACCTGTGGTACGAGACTTTCCAGAGGTGTTTCCAGAGGATTTTCCCGGACTACCACCTCATCGCCAAGTGGAATTTCAAATCAAACTGACTCCCGGTGCAGCCCAGATTGCTAGAGCATCGTATCGATTAGCATCGAACGAACTACAGGAGTTGTCATCACAACTTCAGGAGCTTTTAAATAAGGGCTTTATTCGACCTAGCACATCACCTTAGGGAGCCCCTGTCCTCTTTTTAAGAAGAAAGATGGCACGTTTCGAATGTGCATCGATTATAGGGAGTTAAACAAAGTCACAATCAAGAACCGATACCCTTTACCTCGTATCGACGACTTATTTGATCAGCTTTAGGGATCAAGTTATTACTCGAAGATTGATTTGAGATCAGGTTATCATCAACTTAGAGTCCGTGAAGAAGACATCTCCAAAATAGAGTTGCGTACTCGTTATGGTCATTACGAGCTCTTGGTCATGCCTTTTGGGTTGACTAATGCACCAGCGGTGTTCATGGACCTCATGAATCGCGTGTGCAAACCCTATCTCGATCAGTTCGTCATTGTGTTTATCGATGACATACTGATATACTCTAGGACCAAGGAGGATCATGAAGAGCACTTACGATTGATCTTGGAATTGATGAAGAATGAGCAACTGTATGCTAAATTCTCCAAGTGTGACTTCTAGATACGAGAAGTACAATTTCCAGGTCACATTGTTAATGAGAAGGGAATACATGTTGATCCTGCCAAGATTGTGGCGATAAAGAATTAGGCTATACCCAAAACACCGAGCGAGATAAGGCAATTTTTGGGGTTAGCAGGGTATTACCGACGATTCATAGAGGGATTCTCTAAGATTGCACAACCTCTCACAGCTTTGACCCACAAAGGAACGGCATACAAATGGGGTGAAAGTCAAGAGGCGGCTTTTCAGCTATTAAACAGAAACTCTGTAGTGCACCGATATTAGCACTGCCAGAGGGAATAGATGATTACGTGGTGTATTGTGACGCGTCCATTAAAGGATTGGGTTGTGTCTTGATACAATGTGACAAAGTAATAGCTTACGCCTCGAGACACTAAAAGTTCACGAGAAGAACTATACCACCCATGACCTGGAATTGGGCGCAGTAGTTTTTGCCTTAAAAATTTGGGAAAATTACTTGTACAATACCAAATGCACTATCTACACCGATCATAAGAGTCTTCAGCACATCTTTGAGCAAAAGGAGTTGAATATAAGGCAACGACGTTGGGTGGAACTTCTGAACGATTATGATTGCGCTATCAAGTACCATCCTGGAAAGGCGAATGTGGTTGCCGATGCCTTAAGCTGGAAAGAAATAACTAAACCCAGGCTGGTGAGAGCCTTGCAGCTTACAATCAGTACTCATCTGCCTGAACAAGTTAAGGAAGCACAAATAGAAGCCTTAAAAGAGGAAAATGTTAGTTCTGAGTCATTACGGGGAATGGATAAACAACTAATGGTGAAAGAGGATGGAATTCGGTACTTCATGGATAGACTTTGGGTGCCTGTCTATGGAAATCTAAGGGATTTAGTTATCAGTGAGGCACACAAGTCTAAGTACTCTATACATCCTGGATCTGATAAGATGTATCATGACCTAAAGGCGTACTACTGGTGGCCTAACATGAAGACGGATGTAGCTACATATGTGAGCAAGTGTTTGACCTGCTCAAAAGTCAAGGTAGAATACCAAAACCATCTGGACTGTTACAACAACCCGAGATACCAATGTGGAAATGGGAACAAATCTCCATGGATTTTATTACTAAACTACCCCGGACTAATACGAGTTGTGACACAATATGGGTCATTGTGGATCGGCTGACCAAGTCTGCTCACTTCCTTGCAATTAAGGAAATGGATAAGATGGAGAAACTAACCCGACTGTATCTGAAGGAAATCGTTTCGAGACACGACGTACCAATCTCAATTATTTCTGACCGCGATGCCCGTTTCACGTCACACTTCTGGCAATCACTACAAAAATCTCTTGGTACACAATTGGATATGATTACTGCTTATCATCCACAAACTGACGACCAGAGTGAGCGTACCATACAGACTTTGGAGGATATGTTACGTGCTTGTGTGATTGATTTTAGAAACAACTGGGAAGTTCACCTGCCATTGGTGGAATTTTCCTATAATAACAGTTATCACACTAGCATACAGGCAACACCTTTCAAGACTTTGTATGGGAGAAAATGTAGATCACCGGTGTGTTGGGCTGAAATTGGTGATAGTCAACTAACGGGTCCCGAGCTAATACATGAGACAACTGAGAAGATTGTGCAGATACGTACCGTATACCGCGCGAGATAGATAGAAAAGTTATGCTGACAAGAGACGCAAACCACTAGAGTTTCAAATTGACGACAAGGTTTTATTGAAGGTCTCACCATGGAAAGGCGTAGTTCAGTTTGGCAAGCGAGGGAAGCTAAATCCGAGGTATGTTGGACCATTTGAGATATTGGAAAGAATAGGTCCAGTGGCCTATCGACTAGCATTACCTGATTCACTAGTGGAGTCCATAATGTGTTCCATGTTTCAAATCTTAAGAAGTGTTTATCTGATGAAAGACTAATTGTACCACTAGAAGATGTTCAAGTGGATGAACAATTATGGTTTATCGAAGAACCGGTTGAGGTGATGGATCGTGAGGTGAAAACACTTAAGCAAAGCAAGATACCCATAGTCAATGTTCGTTGGAACTCATGACGTGGACCGGAATTCACGTGGGAACGTGAGGATCAAATGAAGCTTAAGTATCCTCAACTACTCGAGACGATGCCTGCAGATGAAGGTATTGATTTAAATTTCGGGATGAAATTTCTTTCAACATGGGGATGATGTGACAACTCATCCAAAACTCACTAGATTTTGATTTCTGTGTGCCAATGCAATAGACCAGTGATGGAACACTCTCACCATGCAACGCAATTTTCGGGACGAAAAATCTTTCAACATGGGGATAATGTGACATCCGGTAATTTTCCGTTACGAAGCTCCGTTAGTTCCGTTAAGTCTTGCATACACGCGTGGTAAGCACACACTAGTTGTCATTTAACGTTGGTGACCTAATAATATTTAATAATGTTAAATTAATGATAATTTAACTGATTATATAATTTTTGTATTATGTTTACGTGTTTGGTGTGTTTCAAATACTAATTAGGAAATTAATCACGTAACGTGGAAACGTACGTATTAATTCGTATGTCTTGTGTTTTATAAAATAAAATATATAATGGCTACCATTAGTTTATATGATTAATAACTTAGTTAAAAACACCTTTAAAAAGGAGTTTAAGGACTAATCGTTATAAAATACAAAACATAAGGGTTTAAAGGGGTATTTTTGTAAAATAAATTATACAAAGCACAAAAACCCAACCCTAACCCCCCAAGCGGCCGCGATCATCTACCTCTCTCCCTCTCTTTGCGATTTTCAGCCAAGAACAAGCATTAGGAGGCTGTTTTGATCGATTACAAGTGTTAGAACGTGATTTGGATCTCCATTAACAAGTATACATGTGAATTGAAGGTTAGTTTTGCGTTTGGTTCAAGTATTTTGACTTGACCGAGACATGCAGGTCGAAATTGATGAGTTGGGTGCTGAATTTTGATCAATTGATGAAGTTAATATGTTAGTTAGGTTGTATAAATGTTGTTTAACGTTGATTATGCATGAATGATACGTTTATAATGAATGGATCATGAACTTTGAGTCTAGATGAACCCTAGTTCGAATTTCATGTTGATTATGTAGAATTGATAGTTGTTTGATGTTGTTGAGGTGTTAATTAGATAGTATGAATGCTACAATACATGAATATTGCAAGAAATTGATGAATTGGGAGCTTTGTTCATGGGTTACTAATAATAGTAACTTTATTTTGCATGTAATGTTGAATTGTTAATGTATTGATGTTATAGATGTGTTTTTGATGATAATTGGATGTTAGATTATTGCTATGAACATTGGTAATTCAAGAATATATGCTAGAATCCATACATTACTAAAGATAGTAACTTTTTAGATATGAATTGATGGATTATGTTAGCTTGATGTTGTTGATCATGCTTAGGGGTTATTATGAACTTGAAATAGTATATTATTGATGAATTATGTATACATTGGATGTTTAGTAGATTTTGGGATGTACTTTCTCAAAAGAGAAACTTTATTTTTTTATGAACTTTGGATATGATGGTTTGGACATGTTCTTGATGATAGGATCATGCTAGAGTGTTTATTGTGGATATATAATGTGTTAGAATGTGTTATTGGAGTTGTATGGATACTTAGTTGATCATGTGGGATTGATGAACCTTGATTTGGTAATGTATGGTATTGAATGTTGATTAGTAACTAGGACATCATGTTTGGGACTGGAAATCGATCATCTTGATGTATGTTGAATGTAATGGACATATTGAATATGTTGTGGCTAGTATGGATGATTAATTGGTAAATTATCTATTTGGCCTGTTTTTGATAATTCATAGTTATGGATCATATGAGTAGCTTATGCATGATTTAATCTTTGAAAGATGCGTTGGTTGTGTTATGGATACACTGAGCATGCTAGTTGTTAAGGACGTACATAACTTGTATCACATTTACATTGTATGATGATCTAAGCAATGCATTGGGAATACATCACCATATGTGATCCATTGGAATGTTAACCATATATGATATATGCTCATGTCTGTTTAAGTGGTTTACAATACATAATGTCACCAACGAGTCAAATGGGTCAACTGGGTCAAACATGTCTATCCTTGTAAAACCTTGAGTCTTTGGTTGTACTGCACTTAGGGTTTCACATATTCTCTGTTTACACATACTCATGTACTTACATGATCTAGGTAACCTCTGAGGGTTGACTGTCCACTTTTCTTTCAAGTAAACTCTAAGTACTCAATACGCGTATCAGGTGAGTTCATGCCCCACTCTTTATTTAATCTCTTTTGGGGGAGATAGCATACTGGTAACTCTACAAATGCTTTATGTATTTAAGTTTGTGTATAATATTAATATAGTGCTGTTTACCATGGAAAAGTCCTCACACTTTCGAATTGTTAATATTGAATAGCGGGGAAACTTGGGTAGTACTGGTGGGTCTGACGAGCCCCACCTGTGTGACTCGAGGTCAACCGGGTACAATTTGTCCTATGAACATTTTTCATGATATGGTAAGTCGTGACAGGAGGCAAAAACTAGCACAGTCAGCTTCAATTCCGAAATCACTATGAATTAATATTTATTGTCAATAGACTAGCTATCTGTTACAATACACTGCTTATATATATATATATCAATTGTTAAACTGTTTATGTTTAAACGCAAAATCTTGAACTCACCAACCATTGTGTTGACATTTTAGTATGCTATTCTCAGGTCGATAACTCAGCTTGCCAATAGGAGCACACCACGGGTCGAGCATGCATTTAAGACTTAAACCATAAACACATTTGCTTGTCTTTACACTTTGGGTTTTCTAAACAGCTGGTTGGCGCATGTTTTGCCATATTATACATTTTTATATTTTGGGTTTGTCTTATTTACAATATGCTTCCTCATGGTTTTAAAGTTTGAACTCTGGTTTGGTTTATATTCTAAATGGCATATAGAGTCGTTCTGAGTAACTATTGACTGTGATCCTGGTTTGTTCACACGCCTCGCGGTAAAACTCCGCACGTGGATTTTGAGGGTGTGACAATCGGTGAGATGTAAGCCATAACATCTTCTTCGTCTCGACCACCGGTGAGACACTACCGTTTCTCCACTAAAGATATGGGTTCAAATATGGGTCCACCAACACCACCTTTTAGATCTGGGTTAAGATATAGGTTTGATCTAAAAGAAATTTGTCTTTCTAAAGATCCAGATCTAGGTTTTGTTCTATTCTCGCGTGAGCAACCACCACCACACTGTCAGGTTTTCCAGCTTGTTGTAACCATCACGATTCAGATCTTGGTTCTCTTTCTCCACTACAAATTATACCATTTCAGATCTATTTGTTTATGGGTTTTTCTTTTCTTTTAATTTCTGCATTTTTGTGTTTGTAGCATTCAAGAGAATCCACATTTGGGTTGTTTATTTCCAAATCTAGTGTCAAATCATTAGGGTTTCATCTTTTGTGCTTTTCATCTTAGTGCAAGATCTGGAGGTTTTTAGTATACTTACAAAAGAAGCTGTAGTTTTAATTTGGTTTACATTGGTGTATAAATATATGTATTGGGTTAATTTTGTTACAGACGTTTGCTTTATATATTTTATATATTAGTTTGCAGATTGGCTCACATTATTTTACATTAGTTTACAATAGTTTACATTGGTTTACAGTCTGGTTTTGTGATAGTATTGCTATAAGTTACGGTAGTATAACAGTGTAACTTGATGTAAGTATGTACGAGTATTAGTTTTTTGATCTACATTGGTTAATATTTGGGTTGTTTTGTTCCAGATGTAGTGCTAAATCATTAGTACATGGTGTAATGTCGTCTGGATTACATTTAAAAACGTTGATTTACATTGGTTAGGGATTCTTTTGTGTTTACAGATCATTTTACATTGGTTAATATTGGTTAACATTAGTTATACTGGTTCATATTGATATAATATTGTTGGTGGTTGTAATTATTATGTTACTTTTAGTTGGATGGGTGTAATATTATGTATTTAACAACGTGACTAGATATTTTATACAACTTTGCTAAAGATTATACTAGTATAACATAATGTAGTATTGTTTGTTATAAATTTGCTATATGGTCAAACAATGTAACATTGTAATATGATGTAACTACGTATGAATAAACCATTTTTGCAATACTATAGTAGAATTAAAGAGAAAAATATAATAAGTTTAATGGTGCAATTTTTATAAAAAAATTATAATTTTAAAAAAAGTTATGAGTGTTTAAATAAAAAGGGGGTAAAGTTTTTAAATATAAAGAAGAAAGAAATAAGGGGTTATAAGGATGCCACTTGTCATAATCTTGTTAAATCTGAATTTTAGTGGGTGAGTTAAATGACTTTTATGCTCTTTTGTAATAAAAAAGTATTTGACAAATCTTATCCATTCATTTCTTGATCTATGGTTAGGATTTGGTTATATATATACTAGTGAGAGGCCCGCGCGATGCGGCGGTGACAATTTACAATATAGCACTCTCCTTTTGTTTGAGAGATAAAGGGGGGAGAATGACAGTGCCCTTCTTTTGGAAGACTTTTCCGATGTTGTTTCCGGTGGTGGTAGCCACCGTGAGGAAGATCGATTCCCACATCTTATTAGCTCTCTATTCCTCTTCTGTTGCTCTTTCTTCGCTTATTTGACGTCAAGAGTTGGATCATCGATGTCTCTATCATCATTAGAGACATCTTGGAAGGAATCAGCCTACTCCCTTTCTTGGTTCCATTGCTCATTCTTTTCCATGTCACAACAATACATGTTTGTGTGATTGTGCAAATATGCGTTTATCAAGAATAACAATACATTGACAAAATCCAAAACCAAGTAAGGGAGATCAATACATACAGATTTGCAAATCCTTTTATTAAATCTCATCACCTACTAAATCTGTATCATACATCGATACTTTAAATACAAATCAGTTACTGTAGAAACTTAAATCCTAAATTGCTACAGAGATGGAGATAAGGAGAGTTACCTACAGATCCATCACCAAAATCAGGAACCGCTTTTAAATGGTTTCCAATGCCTGGATCTTAGCAGCCATCACCATTCGTTGATGTTTGAGGAGATTCAGGTTGCTTTCACCCAATTGACCTATTAGAGATAAATGATAATCAAATCAATCCATTTTGTAAGTAATTGGGTCAAAATGATCATGTTTACTTGATTTTGAGTTTACCTTCTAACATAGTAGTAACAGAAGTCGGCTAAGATGAACTTTTGAACAGCCTCTGCTATCAAGACTGTTGGCAACCAAAAGTAGCCACTTCCCAACAAGAACAGGTACGCACCAGCAGACTCATACACCTGATGGACCATACAACAGTTTAGTTTCAAACACATTGGGCGCACGTAAGCAATCGTGTTATGTGGACATAACACATAATAATACACTGGAAAGTGAAAACCAACCTGAATGATCCAGTGAACAGCTCCCAAAAATCTTGCAACTCCAAGAGCAAACACATAATCTGCGGTTGATGGTTCAATCATCTACAGTACAGTTTATCAAATGATTTACTTTTCTGATTATGCTTACTAAAGTAACTACAACACATGATAAAATGAATATGATATTGTTACAAAATTCAAAACCTTTGTTTTCTGCATCATAGTTAGCTGAGGAAGCACTGCAATTGCTTCCAAGTACACACAGAATGCCCACATAACTTTGCTCAAATGAGAATGGTAAGTATGCGGGTATATAACCAGAGCGAGAAGCACACACGGAACCACCTGCAGCAAAAATGAAAAGGATGGAAACCAACCGTTATTCTAACAATGAAACCATATTCTCAAGGTGGCTACACATAACTAAAGTGTTAATTCTTCTACAACATAGTTATAATCATATAACTAAAGTGTTAATTCCTCTACAAAATAGTTATAACCAAATAACCAAAGTGTTAATTCTTTGAACAAAGTGATTACATATACGGAAAATGATACATCAGTTATAATTTAAGGCATTACCAAATAATATTTGGGCATGTCGTCTAGATCTTCACTGTAGGTTGCCTTCAGCTTGAATCGGATCATGTAAATGACCCAAAGAGTAGACATCAATGTAGCGAAATCAAGTATGGTGTGAAATTAATCTTACAGCTAAAAATACAGCTGTGAGTTCTTGTGTCTGCAATGAAAGCCCTGCAAATGCAAAATACATCTAAGTCTAAGTTTTGACCTGCAAATGCAAAATACCACCTAAACTACAATTTTGCACTAAACTACTAAAAAGTATTCAAGATTATTATTGTATCATAAAGCAATCAAAATGAACAAGAAATCATATTTATAGGTGGATTACTTAAAACTTGGATAGAGAGTAGATAATCTACTAAAATAATAAATCTTGAATACTTCAGTTACTGATTGAGATTCTGCAGGTCAAGTGTATATTTTTTAATGCACCAAACCTTTTGAAGGTACCAGAGATCTTTGCACTGAATATATCAAAAGCATCAGATATGAAGCTGTATTTTCTTACAGTTGAAACTTTATTAATATGGTCGATTATCTGCAAAATGGAAAAGTGGAAATACATGTCTCCGTATATTCATAACAGATTCATAAAGTAATGGAATTTGAAACTTCATGCATATTAATAAGTATATGCTATTAAAATGATACCCTTTTCTTTTCGTCTTTTTCAAGATTTAGCAGGGCTTTGAATACTCGCCTAAATGACCCATCATCACACACCACCAATGTTGTTTTGAGCATAGATATAATAGCAGTTACTACCTGTAGGATCTCAATCAATAACTGAAGGTAAATTACCATGTAACAATATTAGATGTTGATACAAGAGTTAGCCTGAAAGCATCTACTTGCCAACCTTTTTTCTGTAGAACGCAACCCCATGAACGTTAAATAGGATTTTTCTTTAACAGAAAGTTGTTTAGAACATTTTCCCTGACACCTGTTACGTTGAATGTAAAACCAATAACTGCTTAATAAATTTTCATACAATGATAAAAGCTTATGTTTTGGGGTAGCAATAGGACCAAACCAGCCCACTAATGGCTGTGTTCAGTTCTCTTCACATTTTTTTATTCTTTTCTACTACTGCTTTACAGTATAGTTTTTTTTTCAAAACTTGATCTTTAGTTCACTGAGCTCTGTTAGAACCAAGACTAAATAAATCTTTGATTTTTCAAGCATACCTTATCTTTCCAAGCGAAGGCAAATCCAAATATGTATTTGGCCATATGTGCATCTGGTTCACAGTTACATTTGGGATCTAAACCAGTGGGCCAATTTAAATCAGTTTGTTTTTCGGTTTTTAGTTTCTATTTTTCTTTTTTTGTCCACTTATGGTCCAGTTCGGAACCGATGAACCTATTGGGAAGTGGGATACACATAGGTACATATGGTTTGACCTGTCGACGATAAAGAACTGCAATCTTTCCAAAAGTGCCTTTAACAGATGAACCGGAAGAAGTGAGTTCTAATATCTTGTCCATAACAAATGAACATTGTGCATCCTCATTACAACATTATTTAACAATAATCTGAGTAGGTAATCCAAATTATGCAAATCAGTCACAAACCTCATGTCTACACAAACTCATCCACATATATTCTATAAACAAAGAGTTAAGAAAAAGTTACCTTAGAGCCAGAAGAATTATCAGTAAGAACTTTGTTTAACTGGCACCGCTTTGAATTATTTTGTATAAGAAATGAAGCAGCATCAACAATACAGCGAGTAGAACGATAATTCTTATTTAGTCTGATCTGAAACAAATCATGTAAAGAACAAGAAGAGACATTTCTTAGAATATTCAATCTTGAGAAGTCAAATAGTTACAAATTACACAGAAAGTAAAGAACATTAAGATTATATAAGTGTTAGTCAGACCTCCTTGTGAGGCTGACAATCTTTATGGAATGACTTGAATCCACTGATTGTCACTAATTCTCTTAATACATAATATAACATACATAATAAAAGTTGAACATTGAATTTGCAGTACTTTTTTGATCCTATCTAGAGGAATAATTTCAATCAGAATATAAAAAAAGTTGCTTCAATTAGCATTGTCTTGATTCTAGAGGTTACATTCAATCACCCACATAAATTCATCCTTCTTCAAGGGCCATGGTTTCCATCACATAACAATCACATACTTTTTAAAGAATAACACTATTATCAAACCACAAGCTATTACAATGTTGGCCAAGGAGTTACAACTTCTATGTAAGAAACTTCATGAACACAAACCGTCATATAGAATCTTGCATCCTAATCATCCAATGTTATGAATCTATGATTCATCACCTCTATCCTTCATTAATCGGAATTCTGGTTCCGCTAGAGCAAATAGTCCCTTTTTGTAGGTATAATACCAAAAATCCCTGCCATGACCCATGTATATGTTGCTCATTTATCATTTAACATGGACAACACCCTAAATTTGCAACATAAACAAAAACCCTAATGTACAAAAAGCTCTCTCTCGGTATGAACATTCTACTAATCACATACATGAACACTAAATTGGTAAATGAAATAGGAAGAGAAGAGCAGCACTCACCCAATTTGAAATCCTCAACCTTAAAAGTGAAGAACTATAAAACTCGTGAGTATGAATATGAATAGCACCAGATGTGAACAACTACAAACTCGTGAGTATGAATAGCACCGGATGTGAGGAATTTGAATTTGAGGAGGTGATGGTGATGTTACCTTTGAGCCGAAAGCAACTCTGATACTCTTGCAGCCTACGAAATAAGCTAAAAGCAACTCTGATGGTACATCTCCGAAAGCAACTATGTAGAGGTTTAAGCAAGTCTGAGTCTCTGATCTCCGAAAGCAACACTGAGTTGTTGCCAAAAGCGTGGGTTTCGAAACCCATCCGGAAGCGTGTCTCTGATCTCCGAAAGCATGAGTCTCTGATCTCCGAAAGCATGAGTCTCTGATCTCCGAAAGCAACCTTCAGATATACAATTCTGGTAGAAAAGCAACTCTGGGTAGATAAGCAACTCTGGTACATCTCCGAAAGAAAAGCCCTTATGCTTTAGTGACTTGTAAGTTATGCTTTAAGAGATGTACATCTCTTAAAATTAAGAGATTTGTGTGAAATTACCTTGGTGCCCTTCTCAAATGAATATTAAGGTAGTATAGATACATACACATATATATATATACATACATATACATAGATATATATATACATATACATACATACATATATATATATACATCTACATACATATATATATATACATATACATACATACATATATATATATATGTATATATATATACGTGTGTATGGATATATATATATATATACACGTGTGTCTATATATATATATATATATATATATACTATATATATATATAAGCAAATGAGAAGGACAAAATGGTTATTTGACCAAAATCTCTTAAAATTAAGAGGTACAACTCTTGAAGCATAGTATACAACCCATGAAGCTTTGAATTCCACTAAAAACAAACAAACAAACAAGCATCTTTAAAACCCTGATTCCATTTCAAATTTCAAACACATAACATCCGAGATCAACTATCCTGCCTGAAACACCACCATATCCCAAGATCAAGAAGAGATCGAAGGAAAGGGGCTAGCCAGTCAATCACCGGCGGTCTCCCATGTTTCTATGCAAATCTTCTTCTTCGATATCTCTCTTCTTCATTCTTTTCTTCACACGATTCATATGCACCTTCTGTATTCAATCGAATCCATCTCTTTTCTTCATCTTCCATCACTGTCGGGGAAAAAGACAATTGGATCGAAATCTTGATCAACGTAAGACATCAAAATCTTCACCCTTTTGATCTATTTCGTTCATCATCGTATGCGTATATTACGCAACATTCTTGTGTGTTGTTGACTCTTTTTTGATCAATTTTGGAGATCCAGTTAAAGATTACACTACCCGCGTCTATAATTTATGAGTATTTGTTTTCTTGATTTATAGGTCTAACAGTTAAGTAGATGATGTATTCTTTGGTGGTCGTTGACTCTTTTGGGGGTTAATTTGAATGATTTAGTCAAATATTAGTGTGCTTATTTGATTTTATTCAAATACTCATATAAACAATTTGTGGGTGTTTGGCTTTCTGAAGCCACGGTTATCTTGGAATGTAGATGTAAATACTATTGTAATGTTTAATAGATGATATAACTATGGCGGGTTGTTGACTATCAATTGGGACTAATTTGGTTGATTCACGCAGTGATTTATTGGTTTTTTTTGAAGGAATCATATCAAGATTCGTTGGTATTGGATGCTTTTGAAGTTAGAGCCATCATGATTCTTGCCTTGTGTTGGATAAATTTGATTGATTTAAGGCTGGATTGTTATTTATCTTTATATGATTGTATTACAGATAAGAGGGTCTTTAGATGTGAGTTCTCAAAGTGGTTTACATGATAATTAAGCTTTTATCAACAGCCGCCTCCTCGACAACCCTAACTACCTCAAGCTGCGGCGATAATAGTCCGACCTAACCATGTTTCTAATGGTGGTGACGCAAGAGCGATAGTGATGTTTGCGGTTGTGAGGCTGACTTCAAGCGCACGAGGAACCAGAGTTCCATGATGCATCGGATAGAGAAACAGGTTAGTGTTTTCTTTCTTGAATCTAGGGTTTGCACGCAGTTAATTTGTAAATCAAACTGTTAAAAAAGGAACAACATGGTTTTGGAATTACAATTTACAGATTTGGGTCTGTGATCAATATATTCAGTTGTAAGACTAATTTTTGTTCGAAGAAATAACAGATCTCGAGAGGCCTTTTAAACACATGAAAACTACAAATGTTTGATATATTAGGAGCCTGAGAAGACGACGAGTGGAGCTGTTAATTTCCTTATGGTTTGATTAAATCTTATAATGTGGTTTTTGTTCAATATAATTCTAATATCATTTGGTATGCAGGGCTATGATTCAATACCATTGATTTCTTATGCATTTTTAGGTAACTAATTTGGAACCATACTGTTAGAAGTTTGTTTAGTACAACTTGAACTAATTAAGCCATTTGTATGTGCTCTAAAGTAACAATGGTCACGATATGGAAGTTTCGAATCATTATGATTATTGATCAAATCCTTTATTTCATCTTAATAGTAACAATGGCGATAATGTTGTTTACATATAGGGAGAGCTCAATTGCATGACCCAACAATTTAGGCATGTCTCATAATTTATCATCACTGTCACATGGTGGTATATTCATAAACTGGTGTGCAGATTAATTTGTGGGTTGGATAAAAGTGTAAGAATCTCGCTACAAGAGTTTCAATGAACTGAGTGGTATTCATGACCTCCAAACCAAGCTCTATGGTGATCATGTAAGTAACTAGGTTTGCAGACAAGTAATTAGCTATGATTAGAAATTAGTGAAACTTCCTACCATATCTATGAACTCTAATAAAGTTGATATAGTTTCTTCCCAAATAACCATGTTGTTAATTCACAAGAACTGCAAGTTCATTAGATTCAGTATGAATTAATTTTTTAATGCCCACATGGATCTAGATAGGTGGTTGTTCTTGATCTGTTATCAACAGGCTAGGTGAGGGCCCTAGGGTGAACAAAATGTAAGAGATGGGTAATGGGTCAAAACAGATAAGATTCATACAAGACATCACAATTGCAGAATCTTTGCCAATCTACTTGCTCTTGAATTTGATTATAATCACTGGTTAGCTCTTGAAATTAGACATCGCTCTCTATGTTTTTGCTTTTCATTGTCGTCTTCAATCATAGGTGTGTTTTGATTTACGCGTTGTTTTTGTACCGGTGAATCTTTTATTATAATCACTAATCACAGGTTATAATCTTTTTAATCCATAACTTAGCCCTGATGTAAGTTTGGTAGTAATGAAGGTGAGTCAATTATTTATTTCGAGATTTATTGATTTGGGCTATGGAAAACTATTTCATAATTTTGAATTTTGTTACTAGGGCAGTGGCAATGCTTTGTAACACAACAATGTATTTGAACATCCCAATATGAAAATTTATGAAGACGGAAAGAGTGATGCTCGAGGTTTAAGCTAATAGTGATGAGTGACAACATATATGTTCTAGTGGCTGCAATTTGTTTCTGTAGGTAAGCAATTTGCTATGATTGGTTTTAGGTGATCAATGGAATGATCCAAATTTCTATTTTTTGTACTCCTAACAAGGAGCCAGTTGTAGATCTTGGAGGTGCTATTACAATATTTCTTGTTTCAATAATTCAGGTGGAAGGCTTGGCAAAACATTTAAGGTGTGTTGGTATTGATGTTGTTGTTCCCTATTCTAAAAAGCCAGAAACAAGGTATTACTTCTACAACATACATATCCTCCCTTAAAAATCAAGTTGATGATTTCCTGTAATTGGTTCCCATAGTTATTGTTATAGTTTCGAGCGTTGTGATATGAATTCTTTCACTCTCGACCAGTGGGTTTAATTTTCACTTGTTGAAGAGGTTAGCCAATGAATTCTGTCATACTAAAGTCAATTTTCAGTATTTTATTTCGTTAGGGGGTTTGATTTTCAGAAAAAGGTAGAGAGAGCGTCTGTAAAACCAAATATACTTTCTGAAAAGTTGTAGTATGAAAAAAGTTTTATGTAATCTTTTGAGGTGGTGAATTTTGCAGGTGATTGACACTTTCAAGTTGAAAATTTGTGAGGATCAACTGATGTTAAGGTGCACCAAATGCAATGGCAGATTCATCCAAAAACCATTGTCAATTGAAGAGGCTCTTGAAGCAGCAAAGGGCTTTCAAGTTATCCCAAACTGTTTATTTGATAGGATATTGAGTTCTGGCAGTGCACAGACTGCAATCAACTTTACTGGGAGGTATGTATAAGTATAACAACACCATCGTCTTGTCATTTGTATTTGATTCTATGTTTCAACTAACAACCCTGTTATATGGTTTCTAAGTACCAATTAGATCTGTTTATAGTTTAGTGCAATGGTTTATTGTAATTGTTATTATTAGATTTTAGTTTTATTAATGTGTTTTGTTGTAATCTAATACAAGTTTGGAGATGTGGAGTAGATATGTGTATAAAAAGGATCAAATTCAGATCCTTTGCAAGTTATAACATCATCAAGCATGAAGCTATGGTATGAAAATGTGCCATAGATCAAATGATGTAACTAACTTCTCTTTAAAAGTTGCAATTTTGAATAAAAAGTTACATCTGTAAGTACTTATAAAATACTATTCCTTCATCTTGATAGAATATATAAGAGCATTCATAATATATTTTCAAAAAATTTATGAGTGAACTATAATGTTGAAATAATATACAAGTTAAATAACGTGCAATCTCTTTCTTGGGAGTGGTGTACGATCATGACAAGACGAAGGAAGAAAGGAGCCCTCTCAGGTTTAATTTTTGCTAATATAAACCTCTAAGTTAACATTGATGATTAATATCTTCATCCTTATTAATAGAAAAATATTGGTAAATAAAACCCAACCCTAAATATCATGTATTGAGATGTTGCACTTTATATCCTAAGGTACTAGTTATAATACCAATATGTAGTTGTAACACATAAAACAAATTATGCTGCATAAAACAAATTATGTTGCATATTGTATTTAGTAATGTGTCTTAACTTGTTAGACAGTTTTTGAAACTGAAATTCATCGATTCACATACAACTATGCATGGTAAGAAATAAATGTAAAACAAAAACGTTAGTATTTCACTATAATAATCGTCACCCCGCCGCATCGCGCGGGTCTCCTACTAGTATATATATATATATACACGTGTGTTTGTATATATATATATATACATATATATATATATGTATATCTATATATATATGTATATATATATATGTATATATACGTAAATATATATATATATATATACACACGTATGTATACATATATATATATATACATATGTGTATATATATATGTATATTTAACCAAAAAGTCTCCAGGACCTATTCTTAAGAATAGTGAATTGCTATTCTCATTAAAAACATATATATATACGTATGTATATATACATACGTATCTATATATGTATATATATAAACTATATGTATATGTATATGTATATATATATCTATATGTATATGTATATGTATATATATGTATATATATATGTATATATATGTATGTATATATATGTATATATATACGAATGTATATATACATATGTATCTATATATGTGTATATATATATCTATATGTATATGTATATGTGTATATATATATGTATATATATATATATTATATATATATATATATATATATATATTTACGTATGTATATGTATATGTATATATATATGTATATATATGTATGTATATGTATACATATATATATATATACACACACACACATATGTATATACATATGTATATATATTGTCACACCCCCGCTTATAGCAGAAACACGAGGATGTAACGGATGGAATCGTCATAACACATTTTTAAGTTAATAGAGATGCATTAAATGATAAAAGTCAACGTGTCATGACGTCACCCAACACAAATGGAGACTTGTTCCGTGATTAGTCTGTTCCACGACAAACATAGCCAAGAAAACAAGGAAAAGTAAATCCCACAACCCGGGACAAGTGTTTAAACATGTATGACAAGTAAGCCCAAAATAATAATTGATAACATCCAAATAGTCTAATAATGCAATCCTAGGGTCGTCACTAAGGCAGCACCCCTAGCGATACTCAACGATTGTTACCTGAAAAGATATGCTCAAAAAGGTCAACATAATGTTGGTGAGTTCGCAGGTTTAAATGATAAACAAATTGATGTTGTGTAATAGTTTTGTAGGATATAGTGTAAACAATTATTAGGAAGTAATATCACATGTAAATATGAGCATCACATTTAAACCTACGATGGATACGCACAGATCTTGACGGAACATATTCACCCAAGGGTCCGTTCGTGACCACTATACTAATGAACCAGGTTGGGGGTGTCAGCCCAATAGTACTACTAAGATATGTCCGTCGGTTCCACACCGGAATTAAATAGTTGTGAATTAAAGAACCACATAGTAACTCCTGCATGTACCAGATAAATACTTACAAAACAGTAACACACAGTCCAAAGATTAAATAGGTTCACAGCATGAAAAGGGTGAGCATACTTTTCCTCCAGTTTATAAACATTTAGAAAGGAAAACAGGGCCGCGAAAACTCACCTTGAGTGTGATGAAATAAATAGAACAAACACTTCAAAGAATGTGAGCAATGAGCGATCAAGCACCTATAATAATTACAACTAAGTCTTAAAAAGTGTTCAACTAGGTTAGACGTGTTCAGTTGGTTCGGGTCGGTTCGGGTTCGACGTGTGATGTGCACATCAATAGACACACCTATATATCTATAGCACATGTACAAAATGACGTTAACTATATTTATATTAATACTAATAGGAATATTATTATTACTATTAGAATGATAATAAGAATGATGGTAATAATAGCAATAATAATAATAATAACAGTCTTAATAATAATAATAATAATAATAATAATAATGATAATAATAATAGAAATAAGAATAATGATAATAATAAAAATAATAATGATAGTAAGACTAATAATAATAATAATAATAATCTTAAGAATAATAACAATGATAACAATAATAAGAATAATAGTAATGTTAACAATAATAAGCCCGTACACGTCTCTCACCCAACCGCAAAGCCACACACACATCATAGTCTATACTGTAACACCCGGATATTTTAAGAAGTAGTAAAAAGAAGAATAAAAGTGAAAAATACAATTTAACCCAAGTTGAGGGGTTAAATGTGTCCAAAGTATAAAATAATATATTATATTTTGTACAAAAGGTGGTATGGCTGCCCATGTTTGCTGCACAACACCTTTTCAACTGATTTTAGAGAGAGAAAGAGTAGAGAGTTTGGGTTTTTGAAGAAGAAGAAGGAGAAGTCGAATTTAAGGTAAGAATTTGATGATTTTTAGGTGTTCTTGACTGATTTTAGT
Organism: Flaveria linearis; assembly: GCA_024085815.1. Lineage (NCBI taxonomy): Eukaryota > Viridiplantae > Streptophyta > Magnoliopsida > Asterales > Asteraceae > Flaveria > Flaveria linearis. The sequence goes on from CM044014.1 coordinate 39,857,183, forward strand.
TGAAGTTTATACTTATGTATGTGTATGTACGTTTGTGTGTGTGTGTTTTGGTGGGTTTTAGGTGTTTGAGCTCATAGCAAACGGGTTTGAAGTAAGTTATACCCAAAGTTGCATAAGGTTAGTTTGTAAGACCCACTTTTAACATGTTTTTAACAATTTTGGGGCTGGAAAATGCATGTGAACCTGTTTTATGAAAGATGGGTTTTCACCCATATGTATGTGTGTGTAAATGTGTATGTGGGTGGGTGCAAATTTGGGATATATATATGTGCGTATGTACCTGTTATGATGCTTAGAATGTTAATACTAAGTTTAGATCATGATATAAGATGAGTTGGAACTGATTTATGTTAATTTAGTAAGAGTTAGTTGCCCAAATGTCCAAACAGTGGCCCATGCACCAATGGTTAAATAAACTTAGTGTTCCCAACCACCTAGAAATCCTAAACGTCCGAACAGTACCCAACCTCCTAGATATCCATGCGACTAAGTCAGGCCCATACGCCTGAATAGTACCCCAAGCGTCTGGAATACTACCCAGAATGACTAAGTGTCGGTTATGTTCTGTGATGACTTGTTAGGTATGTGTATGGGAATGGATGATGCATGATGTTTATGATGATGTGTGGTGATGTATGATATGGTTTCTTATGCTCCTTACTATGTATTATTCCATGACCTACGTATTATGGGTATTAGATGAATGTGAAGTATTATGTAACGTAAAGCGGAAGTTAATGTTAATGGTATAAGAAGCATAAAGAAAGAATGAATGCATGCATTAATGAATGAACGGATGTAAGAAAAGTCTTGCAAGCAATGTATGGAGGTTCACACCCAATGAAGGGTGTTAGCTCAATGGTGTGTGGGTTAGCTACCCTGGAAAGATGCACAATGGGGTCTAATCCTTGTGATTGACCATACGTATGGGATCTTGGCGCTTACCCCAGTACCGTTGTCAGGCCACCGGGCACAATGTATGGTAGTCTAATTATAGACTTTGGCCTAGTACCCGCTTTATGCATGATGGTGGGGTATAGCACAGGCATTGGTCCGAATAAAGTTACCCCGGTACTGTGGTCAGGCCACCAGGCACAATGTATGGGAGTCTAATTATAGACTTCGGCCCAGTACCCGCTTTATGCATGACGTTGGGGTATAGCCCGTGGCATTGGCCCGGAATGTAAGAAAGATAACGAATGATAACTATGACGTATGATGACGAATGAACGAAAGTTAATGAATAATGATGAAGATAATAATAAGATTATCTATTTGTACGTATGATGTATGAGCACATATGAAAGTAAAGAACAGTTTTGAATGATAAGTGAAGTATTTTATTTATAAAACTAGGACTCACTCAGCAACGCTGACTTTCATGTATTTTCCAGTTGGCGGGTAAGAGTTGCTGAGGATGGCACAGGGCAGCTACATGGCATTTTTGTGATAGCATCCATTAGTATAACAATGATATTTTTGTGATGTAATGCAATTATGATATCTTCTAACAGTTAACTGTATTGTATTACTTTACAAAAGATGTCATTAATATATATGAAATAGTTTTAATTAATTTCCGCTGCGATGTTTTAAATAAATGTATGTTTTATGTGCGATGAATGAACAACTGTGAGATGCCGAGGGAATGGGGCCTTACAAGTTGATATCAGAGCCAATGTTTAAGTGAACTGGGAAAATATTTTCAAAAGAAACCTAAACTTAAACTGAGAAAGTGACAAAGGGAAGGGATGCCAGTCCGAGTAGCTACGTGCCATCAGGTATTTTCTTTAATGTTAACCGGTTTTATGTGCGCTTGTTATTTGATCTGTTTGCCCTTAGTAGATTTAGATACTGATGTAGTCAGGATAGGAAATGCTGGGGGTTTGAAGAGTAAATTAAGTGGCTAGTCATAACTGGCCACTATAATTAGGGACTTACTATACTTGACATAAACTAAGCTATTACCATGAATGACCGTGTTAGTGTTTGAATCTTATAGTGTGTTAGAGGATGGCTGGAGGTACATCTTCTAAGGCTTTATAAGGCGGAGTACGTGGTGGACGTGGTGCTGGACCACGGGTCATAAGAGGAAGGCCCAGGGTTGAAAAGGTGACCCATGAGGAGCCTAAGACCCCTCATCCGGAGGGTGGTGAGGAGAGTGCTAATTTGAGAGCCTCGGTGAAGGAGGCCATGGTGGAGGAGGTTCATCAGGTCATGCAGACAATCTTGCCCCTGTGGTGACTGAAGTGATTAAAGCTTTTAGGGAAGGAGAGAGGAATGATAGGAACAGGTCCTTAGGAGGGAGAGAACAACCCGAGACCGAGACGGTTATCCCTACTAATGAGGAGGAGGAGGAAGAAGAGCCTGTGCTGGAGGCAGCACGAGGCTGTAATATGGGGCATTCCAAAGATGCAAGCCTTGTACCTTTGATGGTAATGGCACTGCTGCTGCTGCTCACCCATGGGTGAGGGAGATGGAGGCTGTCCTTGAAATTAGCGAGTGCCGAGAGGACCGGAAGGTGTTGTTGGCCACGCATTCGTTTGTGGACTCGGCTTTATGCTGGTGGGATAACATTGTCCAAGCTGAGGGTAGTATGGCGATTGGTAGAATGAGGTGGAGTGAACTAAAGAAGTTAGTGATCGAAGAGTTCTGTCCTCATCGGGAGTTGGACAAGGTGGAGAGAGAGTTCTTGCAGCTGGACGCGGGAACCATGACACATCAGCAGTAACCACCAAGTTTAATGAGATGGCACGGCTGGTGCCGGATCAGGTGACACCCTTGTCACGGAAGATCAAGAGATACATTCAGGGCTTACCGGCGGACATCCGCAGGTATATGATCGCTGCCCGACTGAACACGTTCAGGTTGGTGGTTGATTTTGGCAGGGAGACTATATGATGAAAGAGAGGTAGTGGTGGCTAGGGTGAGTAAGAAAGGTGGTGGTGACACGAACTGGAACGGGAAGCGGTTTGGACGGGGTGGTGCTCCGGCAAACAACAAGAGTGCACGGGTGGATGGCTGATGTGTGGTCACATCCGGTGCAGGGTCGAAGTGGTGTGGAAAATATGGATGGGAGCATACCGGAGAGTGTAGGTGGGGATCAAATGTATGCTTCAAGTGTGGGAGGATGGGGCATATAGCAAAGGACCGTCGTGTGGTGAGATGTTTTAGCTATAGTGGAGAGGGTCACTTGAGTAGGGAATGCAAGAAGCCAAGGGTTGAGAGTTCCAGGACGAAGAAGACGACCGGGACTAAAGGGCAGAAGGCGCGCCAGAGCTTTCACCATGACCAGGGAGGAGGCTAGGACAGACCCTGATATTGTGTCAGGTACGTTTCTAGTAAATCAAACTCTTGCTTCTGTGTTATTTGATTCTGGTGCTAGTAGGAGTTTTATTTCTACTACTTTCTGTGCTAAATTGCATGTTAGTAGTAGACGTATTGATGAGCCCTTCGATGTAGAAACTGCTATTGGTAAGTCCACTAGAGTTACTGATATAATAGAGGACTGTGCCATAGAACTAGAGGGTGGTAGGTTTGTTGCTAAGTTACATGTGATGCCCCTAGGTGGATTTGATGTAGTACTAGAGATGGATTGGTTAGCAACCTACAAAGAAAACATCATGTGTCAAAAGAAGAAGATTAGACTGATAGCGCCCGACGGTAGTTCGGTGACGATATTCGGTGATCGAGTTACGATGATTCCGAAAGTGGTTCCGATGCTGGTGGCGGGGAAGTGCATGAGGCGTGGATGTAGTGCTTATTTGGCCTACGTGAAGGATGTGGACACGTCAACACCACAATTTTTAAATGTATCGGTGGTGCGTGACTTTCCCGATGTGTTTCCAGAAGATTTACCAGGTGTGCCACCGGACCATGAGATCGAGTTCCAGATTGACTTGATACCCGGTGCCTAACCTGTTGCTAAGGCGCCGTATCGTCTAGCTCCTTCCGAGATGAAGGAATTGATGGAGCAAGTACAGGAGTTGCTCGATAAGGGGTTCATTAGGCCGAGTATCTCTCCTTGGGGTGCTTCGGTCTTGTTCGTAAAGGACGGGAGTATGAGGATATGTATTGGCTATCGTGAATTGAAGAAGTTAACGGTGAAGAATCGGTATACATTACCGAGAATTGATGACTTTTTTGATCAGCTGCAAGGTGCTAGTTGGTTCTCGAGGATTGATCTTCGACCTGGTTACCATCAGCTGAATGTAAAGGAGCAAGATATCCATAAGACAGCTTTTCGTATGCGTTATAGACACTACGAGTTTTTCATTATGTCCTTCGTTTTACCTAACGCGCCAGCTACCTTTATGGACTTGATGAACCGAGTGTGTTGGCCGATGTTAGATAAATCAGTGATTGTGTTTATTGATGATATTCTGATTTATTCGAGAATTGAGGAAGAACATGCCGGCCACATACGTAGGGTATTGGAGACACTTCAGAGAGAGAAGTTGTATGCCAAATTCTCCAAGTGTGCTTTTTGGTTACGTGAGGTGCAATTCTTGGGTCACGTGGTAAATCCCGAGGGGATTATGGTAGACCCGGCAAAGGTGGAGGCGGTGAAGCAATGGAAGTCTCCAAAGACTCCATCTGAGATTCGTAGCTTCTTAGGGTTGGCGTGATATTATCGAAGATTCATCCAAGACTTCTCCAAGATAACTTCTCCATTGACTAAGTTGACCCGTAAGGATGTGAAGTTTGTATGGGGTCAAGATCAGGAGAAGGCTTTTAAGGAGATAAAGAAGAGGTTAACTCAAGCTCCTGTTTTATCCTTACCCGAAGGAGGCGAGGACTTGGTGGTCTATTCGGATGCTTCTTACTCGAAGTTGGGTGGCGGGTTGATGCAACGAGGGAAGGTTATAGCCTACGCATCCCAACAGTTAAAAGTTCATGAGGTTAATTATCCTACTCATGACTTGGAGCTGGCAGCTGTGGTCTTTGCCTTTAAGATTTGGTGGCACTACCTATACGGGACAAAATGCACCATATTCACTGACCACAAAAGCTTGAAGTACTTCTTCGAGCAGAAAGATTTGAATATGAGGAAGAGGCGATGTTAGATCTCATAAAGGATTACGATTGCGAGATCCATTACCATCAGGGCAAGGCCAACGTGGTGGCAGATGCCCTTAGCCGAAAGGAGAGACCCCAGCCGATTCGGGTGAAGGCTTATTAGTTGATTATGACCTCTGATGTGATGATGCAGTTCAAGGAGTTTCAAGATAAGGCGTTGAAAAAAGATCATCTTAACTCTGAAAGGATGAGAGGCTTAGTCGCAGAGTTAGGTGAAAACACTCTCAGTGTTAAAACCCGATATGGGTCGTTACGGGGACTTACGTGGAAAGATCATGGATGAGGCTCATAAGACTCGATACTCCATTCATCCCGGTGCTAACAAGATGTACCATGATATGAAGAAGAATTATTGGTGGCTGGGTATGAAGCGTGATGTAGCGGAATACGTAAGTAAGTGCCTTACTTGTTTGCAAGTGAAGGCAGAGCATCAGAAACTGCACTGGAAAATCCAACCTTTGGATATACCTGAATGGAAGTAGGAGCATATCACCATGGAAATTATTACGAAGTTACCACATACCCCGAGAGGGTGTGATGGTATATGGGTGATAGTTGATCGTTTGACGAAGAGTGCCCACTTCCTACCGATCTGAGAGACGTATTCCTCAGAGAGACTCAGGGATTTATTCATCAAGGAGATTGTAGCTCGTCATGGCGTACCGGTGTCTATCATATCTGATCATGACACTCGGTTTACATCCAAGTTTTGGATGAAATTCCATGATGCGATGGGAACGAGGCTATAAATCAGCACGACTTATCAACCTCAGATGGACTGTCAGTCTGAGACGACGATCCAGACACTCGAGGACATGCTTCGAGCATGCGTGATCGATTTTGGAGGAAGTTGGGATTACCATTTGACGTTAGCAGAATTCTCATACAACAACAATTATCATGCCACCATTGCCATGCCACATTCATTGTTGGGGTGACATTGAAGTCCACGTTCATTCTAAGCATTTAGTCAGTTCCATAGTTACTGAAATGCTAGGCAGAGCAATGTTTCATAGAGGATAAGACTAACATCATAATTTGAATCCCATGAAGGCTCCAAGTAGAACAGGACTTAAGTAATAGTAGAGATTATATATGTTTTATCATCATTTACAAAGTCTTACTAGAATTATGATTCTAGTGTCCTAAGGTATAGAATGGAAGACTTGTACTACCATGATCGTTACCTCATGGGAAGATTAGCCAGGCTTCACATGCACTGCAAATTGCAATTACGTGTGCACCCATAATGGTAATTTGCCTTGCATTGTAAGGCCTCGTTCCCGAGACGCTTACAGCTGGTCGATCATTGCACAAAACATACATTTTTATTTATCTTATATAAACATTGCAACGGAAACAATCAAAATAACATCTCAGTTCATCTTAATAGCTTTTGCAAAATAATACATCCTTAATCAATTACAAAATATATATTGTTGCATTACATCACAAAAGCATTATATAAATGGATGCCATCCAAAAACGAGCTGAGTAACCGCCCCGTGCCATCCTCAGCAACCTTACCTGCCAACTGGAAACACGTAAAAAAGTCAGCGTTGCTGAGTGAGTTCTAGTTATATAATAAAACATACTTTTCTTTCATTAAAACCGTTTTTTACTTTCACGCAATCATACATCATACGTACACATAGATAATTTCATTATTATCTTCATCATTCATTATCTTTCACTGCTATCTAAATCCTGTTAAACTTTACCCGCTTCATGGCACGCAGCCATGATTACTGAGGTCGAGTGACAAGGATCCCGTTTTGTACAGTTACTATATTTCGTCCGTTCATTACTTTCATTTGTTCATTCTTTAACTTTGTTCATTCATCGTACTTTCTCGTCATATTTACTTTTTCATCAATACCTCTTTTCTTTCCATCAACCATAAACCTTACCCTGCTATTTCGTGGTACTCGACCTAGGCCTATCATAGACCTTCTATAACGGTGCACCACACCTCCTGGCCACAGTAACTAAGGTAAAGTTTAGGTGTACCATTACCATATGCAATACCCTTCTGTTTCATGGTACTGGACCTAGGCCTATCATAGACCTTCTATAATGGTGCACCGCACGTCCTCGCCACAGTACCTAGGATATGCAGCAACGGTTCTATACCAATGGTCAATCACAGTGTCAAGCTTTACCCTCTTCGTGGCACACAGCCACGATTACTAAGGTCGAAAGACAAGGATCCCATTTCGAATCTGTTGCGACAACATGGTCGCTCACCTCCTATATTTGCTTGCAAGCCTTTCTTACTCTCATTCATTATTAATGCATGCATTCATTCATCATGTTCCTCTTTCATTATCTTTCACTTTACGTTACATAATACTTTCGTTTCATTCTTTAACATATCACGTAAACTTATGGGAAAGATAAACATACATTATAATAAGGAACATCATTATACACAGATAGCATCATCATACAGGGCATCTCTATACATACATAACATACATCATGCATAAACATGCAACATCATCATGCCCAATCTACCCTCTAAGACCTCAATGGTCATCTTAGATGTACCTACGGGAGATTCCACGTCAAAACTTACATCTGCACTTTCCCCCGAAAGTCAGTAATTAAACTATGCTCCTCCTAGGGTACAATTGCCCTATTTGGGCGTATGGGCACCCTTTAGTTGCATGGCCTCCAGGTGACTGAACATCATGTGAATGGACCCATGCAGATGAACATCAATGCGGATGAACACCCCAGTCGTGCGAACGGACCTCATGCGGATGGACACTATGCGAATGGACTTTATGCGGATGAACACTATGCGAATGGACCTTATGCGGATGAGTACTTATGCGAATGGGCTCTCAGTCGCATGACTTCCCATGTGACTAGCCCTCCAGTCATGCGACTGAGCCTCAATCGTGCGAATGAACTTCAATCGCACTTTATTCGGCCGTATGGCCTCTAGTCGGTCGCCTAGCCCTAACTGATGCAAAATGCAGTTCCTCCCAAACCCAATCTGCCATTTTTGACCTCCAAGCTCATTCCAACCCATTCTAAGCCTAAATAAACCATCCTAAACCTTAGGTATGCATACTACAACCCATTCAAGCACACACACAAGCCCGAAAACAAACTCCAAACGCATCACACGCAAACACATCTAAATGGATCCAACACACACACATACAAAAATGGGTTTACTATGTCTTCCAGTCCTAAATTAGTTGAAAACGAGTAAAAGAGGGGTCCTAGAACTCACACAAACTACACCAAAAGAAGAGCTTTGTTTAGACCAACTACACGATGATTTTGCTCTCTTGAATCCACGCGAACTAACCCTTTTCTCTTCTCTTCTCCATTAACTCTCTTCTTTCTCTCTATAGCTGAAAATATGGGTGTGGGAGAGGGTAAGGGCTGCCCTCACCATTCAAATAGCTCCACTTACCCAACTTTCTCGCGTTAGCGAGTTTGGTCCCTCGACTTTGGACTTTATTTCTTTTCTTCTGTTGTCGGCTTCAAAGAAAATATCCGGGTGTTACAAGTCCACCCCCTTATATAGGTCATCCCCAAAACCTGTCATTCCTCGAACAACATGGGTAATGATGGCTCATTTCTTCTTTGGTCTCCAGGTTGACTCGGATCTCTTCCTGTGCTTCCACTATACACGCACAAGAGGAACCACTTTATTTCTCAGCTTCTTCTCATTTCGATTGATGATTGCCATTGCTTGCTCCATATAATTGAGCCGTTCGTCTACTTCGATATCCTCCAGTGGAACAATCATATCTTCATCTACCAAACACTTCCTTAGATAAGATACGTGGAATGTCGGGTGAATTCCAGTTAACTCATCCGGTAACTCCAATCTATAGGCAACCTCTCCTACTCGAGCAATGATTCGGAAACGCCTATGTACCTCAGGCTCAACTTGCCCTGCTTTCTGAACCGATTGATACCCTTCCATGGTAAGACCTTCAACATAACCCGGTCACCCACCTGGAACTCAATCGGTCTGTGTCGTTTATCCGCATACGACTTCTGTCTATCTTTGGCTGCCTTCATGAAGTCTTTGATCCTTTCAGGCTTTTCAGTCGTAGTCTCAGTCACCTGGATGCTCCCTAACTCTTTATGACCAATATCACCCCAACAAATGGGTGTTCTGAATGTCCTACCGTATAGCATCTCATAAGGTGGCATACCAATGCTAGCATGATAGCTGTTCTTGTATGAGAATTCAGCTAACGGTAACTGGTCATCCCAACTTCCCCCAAAATAAAAAACATATGCCCCAAGCATATCCTCCAATGTTTGAATGGTCCTTTCAGTCTGGGGATGATAAGCCGTGCTAATGTGTAACCTCGTCCCCATGGCGTCGTGGAATTTCTTCTTGAATTTGGATGTAAACCGGGTGTCATGATCAGACACAATAGACACTGGTACACCATGATGACTCACAATCTCCTTAATGAAAAGATCCGCCAACCTCTCGGATGAATAAGTCTCGCGAATCGGTAGGAAGTGAGCACTCTTCGTCAAGCGGTCAACAATCACCCATATAGCATCATACCCTTTTGGAGTACGCGGCAGCTTCGTAATGAAATCCATGGTGATGTGCTCCCACTTCTATTCTGGTATATCCAAAGGTTGGATCTTCCCATACGGCTTTTGATGCTCGGCCTTCACTTGCAAGCAAGTGAGGCACTTACTCACATACTCCAACACATCACGCTTCATACCCGGCCACCAATAATCTTTCTTCATGTCTTGGTACATCTTTGTAGCACCGGGATGAATAGAGTATCGAGTCTTGTGAGCTTCATCCGTAATCTTCACCCGTAGATCCCTAAAATGAGGAATCCACATCCACCCGAATCGGGTTTTAACACCAAGTGTGTTTTCACCTAATTCCGCAACCAGACCTCTCATTCTTTCAGAGTTAAGATGATCTTCTTTTAACGCCTCATCTTGAAACTCTTTGACTTACTTCATCATATCAGAGGTCATAATCAACTGGTACGCTTTCACCCGAATCGGCTCGGGTCTCTCCTTTCGGCTAACGGCGTCCGCCACCACGTTGGCTTTGCTCGGATGACAATGGATCTCACAATCATAATCTTTTAAGAGCTCCAACCATCTTCTCTGCCTCATGTTCAAGTCCTTCTGCTCGAAGAAGTAATTCAAGCTCTTGTGGTCAGTAAAAATGGTGCACTTCATCCCGTAGAGATAGTGTATCCAAATCTTTAGTGCAAAGACCACAGCTGCTAGCTCTAAGTCATGAGTCGGATAATTAACTTCATGAACCTTCAACTGTCGGGACGCATAAGCTATAACCTTCCCTCTCTGCATTAACACGCACCCTAATCCCGAGTAGGAAGCATCAGAATAAACCACCTGATCTTCACTTCCATTGGGTAATGACAATACAGGAGCTTGGGTCAACCTCGCCTTCAATTCCTCAAATGCCTTCTCCTGAGCTTGACCCCACATAAACTTTATGTCACACCCCAACCTTGACGGCAGAATCGTCGAGATGTCAGGGTTAAGATTGTTCACAGCCACATAACGCTATATTTAAATGTAAATGTTAAAATTATAAGTTTCAAAAGGCATTACAAACATAAGTCTCAAATATGAAATAAGTTCAAACATAACATAACAAAACATAATTCTTTTATTCCATTAACTAGGCCCAAATCCTAGATTATTGCAAGCTTCAAAAGATCACTTTAAACATGGGCATGACCTGAAACATGATAAAAATAAAAGGTCAACTAAAGATAGTTGGTGAGTTTTGAAGGTTTTCATACATAATATGATAAGATTACAAGTAGCAATTCATGTCATAGGTTATAAGTTAGCAAGGTTATAGAACACATATCGCTACAACCAAACCTCGACTTGATTACAAGTATATATGATTGGCTAAGTGTATTTGGTTCCCATGATGAACAAGCATACGTCATTAGGAGCCGGCAATACCTCGGCTTTAGCACCAAATAGGCTTGTCAGGCCCAAATCTAAGACGTCGCCAGGCTAGCAATAGTTAATGATTGTAAACAAACTATGTATCTCATATAATCACTTACAACACACAAATGATGAATTGCAAGTGCTTTACAAGTCTCAAACGTTTATAAGTGTATGATGTATATGTATCATGCTTCACCCTAAAATAGTTTTAAAATCATAAACAGGACAAGGAAACTCACATGATCAACAAGTATAAATATGACGACTAATAAGAATATTAACAAGCGTCGTTACAACGTGAATCGTCACAAGGCACCTAAATATATATATACATTCACACGGTTAAAGTTTTAATGATAAGTTTAATGTTTTAACGTGAACTAGGATTTTAGGTGAAATTTGGGGATTTTTGTAAGTATGATAAATATTTATTAAAGACTTTACTACTTATGTATTTTAATAGAGAGAAAAATAGGATATAATAGTTGTACACTTTTGTATAAAGAAATGCAAAAGGGAAAATTATTTATAGACTTTAGTTATAAGTTTGAATAAAACTTTCATAACATTTAAAATAATTATCATCTATATACAGATATTGTTTAAACATATATTTTAGTGATTTTAAACCACTATTTAAAGTCTATTTTATAGGAAAAATAAACTAACTAGATTATTTGTCTAAACTATTTAATAAAAATACTAAAATATTTTATTAAACAAATTTACAGAAAATAATATGGTGTCTTTAAAAATTTATTAAGTTTATAAACTGATTTTTATAATTTTTTTTAAAAAATTTGATTTAAATTGCAGGCCCTAAAGCCTCAAAATAAAAACATGAGGTTCCCCGGGATTGAACCGGGGACCTCCTGTTCGAGGGCGTGCAATCTTACCAGTGAACCAAGGGCCTTAGCCGTGGTATCACCTGGTTTTTAAATAATAAAAAAACCCAATTTTCTAAAGAACCCAATTCACCAAGAACCCTAATTTGGTTTGATCCAAATTGATAACCAAATCAGCAATAATAACAAGATTGTTCTTGGGGCTTTTAATCCCCATGTAAAAACGAGTTGGTGTGTGTACTTAATTTACCTTTTTCGATTAAATGAACGATTAACAGATCGAAGGTAAGTCGCGGATCGGTGGAGAAGTGGTACGAGATAAAGTCAATAACGATAATCCAATCCTTTGCACAGGAAGCTTCTAATGGTGTACTAGATCAAAAGCCCTCTGTCAATTTCTGCTTGGGTTGCTTGGAAGATGGTTCTCGATTAACTTGCAGGTTCGCGGCAATGGAGATGATCGAAGATGTGATTTTCGTGTGCTTCGGGTGTAATTGGAAACAGAGTTTGATTAGGAATAGTTAAATGAATGTGTAGGTTTGTTTAATTTGTTTATTATTAGAGATTTAATGCTCAATTGGCTATGGAATTAAAGGGTAGCGGTTATACGATCGTTTGAGGATTGTAACCGGTGTTTTAACATCATTTCAGTGGGTAATAAAGTTCGAATCATGTACACGAAAATGTTTGGAATGGTTTGGGGTCGTTTTCGAAGGTTTTGGTGGGTTTTTAGGGCTCGCCGGAGGTCGGCCGGCGGTTGGCCGGAGGGCCAGCCGAAAAATCGGGGAAGACAAATAGGGGTGGGGTTTGGGTTTCGAAATGTTACACAATGGTCCCTGCTGTTTGGCTCTTATTATTTTATACCCAAAGTTTCTATTTACAATTCATAAAATAACATATTAACCCCTTAAACTTTATTACCTTAAATTTTAAACACTTTTAAGATTATTAACTTTATAAATTATTATAAGTATTGTTATTATTATAAATTTTATCATTAATATTACTATTATTGTTAACATTATGATTATTATAGTTATTTTTATTATTAATAATATTATTATTATCTTAGGTTTTATTATTATTATTATAACTATTAGTATTATTAATGTTATTTATTATTATGTACAATTTAATAAACTATGGCCTTTCAAATTAAAGCATTTAAAGACAAATTAAAAGATAAGCATAAGTAATCCATAAATTGTAGGATTCTATATGCCCAAGACACTTATAATATTGATGCGGTTAGTACGTTATGATTCAAGTCAGGTTATACCCAATAACAAGCTTGGCAAACACCAATTAATATTTAATTGATGATATGATCATGCAATTAAATATTTACACCAAATTTTGAAAATTGGTTTTCTAAAAAGATTGCATGGGAGAAGGAACAACTTATCAGAATATTTTGTTCAACAATAACTATTTGAAGTGTTATATAAGTGAGTTAGATGACATCAAATAATAATAAGAGTGTGTGTAACTTATACAATTAAAAGGTTAATTGTATAAAAATTACAAGACTAGTTCAATAATGTGTGTGTGTGTGTTTAAAAGGGGGGAAACCCTTTTTAACTTGTAATTTCGGCCGCCCCCCCTTTTTTGATTGGTTCCTTGGCTTCTTGAAGACATACACACATTAACTAGTCCAACACTCTTGCCTCTCACTTTTTCAAGACATGCAAAACACAAACTAAAACTCTCTCTTCTCTCCTCTTGTTTACGGAAACAACAGCTGGGAAAAAGGGGTTTTGAAGTTGTTCTTGGTGATAATCTACCTAGCAAGAAGAGGTCTTTGCAAAGGCTTTGGGTATACAAGCTTGAGGACTTCTTCTCATGGAGTCTTGGCTGATTTTGGACATCCCATCTTCCTTCTTTGGTCGGTTTTTAGCTGCTGAAAGAGGTAGTAATCACAGCTCATTGTGGCTGTGATTTTATGTACATATACATATGTTCATAGCTTGTTTATTCACATAAATGATCCTTTGTTCTATGGGTTTGTTTCATACATAAATATGGTCACTTAAGAACATGTTTTTCAGCTTTATAATCAAGTTTATAAAGTAATATATCCGCTGCGTTTTTCAGAAAGTTTAAATGGTTAAACTTGGTTTTATGTTCTAACAAACCCAACATAAATTTCATAATGGGCATAATAATCCATACAAGAACTTAACAAGATTAACTTTTAGTTTAACAAAAAATACGAGATGTTACAGTCTCCCCAACTTAAAAGAATTTCATCCCAAAATTAAGAAAAGAAAAAAAAATGAAACTATACGAATAAGAACGGGTACTTCTTCTTCATATGCTCTTCACGCTCCCAAGTGAATTCAGCGCCACACTTATTCTCCCAACGAACCTTGACGATTGGGGTTGTCGTGGTTCTAGTCTTCTTCATAATACGGTCCATGATTTCAACAGGTTTCTTAATGAAATGCAATGACTCGTCGATCTGAATGTCTTCCAACGGAACATGCAGACTTTCGTTAGCCAAGCACTTTCTCAAATTTGAGACGTGGGACACAGGATGAACTCCACTAAGGTCGGAAGGTAGTTCCAGTTTATAGGCCACTTTCCCAATCCTTTTTAGGATTTTGAAGGGTCCTACAAATCTTGGAGCAAGTTTACCCTGCTTTCCAAAGCGAACCACTCCTTTCCACGGTGAAGCCTTAAGAAGAATCATCTCCCCAACTTGGAATTCCTATGGCTTACGTCGCTTGTCGGCATAGCTCTTTTGACGACTTCTCGCCACTTCAAGGTTCTTGCGGATGATAGAAACTTTATCGGTCATCTCTTGTATAAGTTCAGGACCAGTGATGAAATTTTCACCAATGTCAGTCCAGCAGATCGGTGAATGACATTTACGACCATAAAGTGCTTCAAACAGTGCCATCTTGATACTCGAGTGATAACTATTATTATACGAAAATTCCGCGAGCGGTAGATGCGTATCTCAATCACCACCAAAATCAAGGACACACAGGCGTAGCAAATCATCCAAGGTTTGGATCGTTCGCACGGTTTGGCCATCAGTTTGAGGATGGTAAGCCGTGCTTAGACCTTGTTGTGTACCCAAGAGTTATTGCATAGACGACTAAAAATGCGAAGTGAAACGAGCGTCTCGGTCGGATATGATGTGTAAAGGTACCCCATGACAACTTACAATCTCATCAACGTATATACGAGCCAACCTTGATGTCTTGTAAGCGTGACGTATGGGTATAAAATGTGCCGATTTGGTCAATCGGTCAACGATCACCAATACGCTATCATGAACACGAGAAGTTTGGGGTAGCTTAGTTATGAAGTCCATGGATATGTGTTCCCACTTCCACATAGGAATCTTGGGTTGCTCAAGTAATCCACTTGGACGTTGATGTTCGGCTGTAACCTTTGTACACGTGAGGCAGTTAGCTACATAAGTCGCTATATCTTTCTTCATTCCAGGCCAACAATATTGACCACGCAGGTCCATGTACATCTTATCGGAGCCAGGATGAATAGATTAATGAGTTTGATGAGCTTCGTTCATGATAAAGATACAAAGATTATCACGATTTGGAACCCATATTCGATTGCAATGTACATCAGTCCATTGGGTTTTGTTTCCAATCGGGTTAAAAGATTATGCTCCGGTTCATCCTTCATTCTTCCTTCTCGTTGCACCATTTGTTGAGCCTCCAAGATACTAGACTCGACGTCACTATCTATTCTCAGGTTTTGTAACAACACAGTAGTCTCGTTGACATCTAGTCGAATCTCAGTATCAAACTCACCCAACGTGTCAAACCATTGTCGTCGATCGCGAATTTCATGGAACGAGGTTGTCTTGTTGTGACTCTTTCGACTTAGGGCATCGGGTACAACATTTGCCTTACCTAGATTATATCGAATGTCATAATCGTAGTGACTAATCAACTCCAACCAACAACGTTGTCTCATATCGAGATCTTTTTGATTAAAGACGTGTTGAAGGCTTTTGTGATCGGCGTAGACAATGCATTGAGTACCATACAAGTAATGTCTCCAGATCTTCAAGGCATACACGATAGCTCCAAGCTCGAGATCATGTGTTGTGTAATTTACCTCATGGACTGATGTGTTGCAAAACACATATGTTTTTAGAGTCGGGTTTTGAGTCTTTATACGTCTATTGTGTTTAATTTTATTAGAATAAGTTAATGTTTTCGTTATTTGTCATTTGTAGGTGTTTGGATGCAAGAAGGAATGGAAAACGAATCGGAAACGAGGGCATTGGACAAGTGAAGGAGTTGCAAGTTGTTAAAATTGAAAAATAAAGAAAATTGCGGAGAAATAGGGTCTTCGCGCTGCGCGCACGAGCTAACCACTCTGTACGCGCTGCGCGAAGAGAGGGTTCGCGGCCCCCGACTATTTTGTCCCTTCGTGATGCGCGCACAGCTTAGTTAGCTTGTACGCTGTGCGTGAAGGCATGTGACACGGCCAAACCCTAATTTTCACATTTAAATAGAATATTTAACACATTCTATCGAGGCCCCGACTTCCAGACGATCAAAGAGACGATTTTGGAGATCCCAAGCAGATAACAAGCAATTGGAAGCATCAAGGAGCAAGGATTGAGCAAGAGGATTGAAGATTCAAGGGTGTTATCCATCGGTTTCATCTTCTTCTTGTTTACTCTTGTTTTTGAATCATGTTTACTGAGTTGTTTATGAACTTTAGCTACTGTTTTGATATGGTTGTAGGCTAGATCTAATAACACTACCTATGATGATTTTATGGTTTTAACATGTTAAATATTGGTTTTATGGAATAAACTTGTGATGTTCATTGGTTTAATTGTTATTGCTTTGAGTTCTGATGTGCATGCATGTTTAGATCAGGTTCTTGATCATGATTCTTGGTTCCATATACTCCTATATGAATGTCTTTCAATGGTTAGGTATATGTTAGGTCGTGTACTTGGTGTTATTGACTAGTTTATGGTTTAATTGACGTCTTGATTCATAAGGATTGATAATCATGAGTTGAATAGGTCTAAATGTTCTACTAAACTTGTTAATTGTGAGATTAAAAGTTATTGATTTGTCTTGGATTGTCAATTGGCTAGTTCTAGGGTATTCATGAGAAAATCCACCTAGTTAAAGTGTCGTCTTTCCTTGTAAATGAAATTAGATAATCAATGCAATAACTAACCCGTCATTTAAAATGAAAAGTTGTCTTGTGTTGTGAAACATTTAGATAAACTTAGGGTATTTCAATGAACCAATAAACTGCTGTGAGGTTGTTTGTTAATTAACCGGTAATTTTCAATAACTACTAAAAACCTTAATTGTCATACTTGAGAAGGGTTGAGTTTGCTTTAAGGGTTTGATTAGTTACATATCTCTAGATCCCGGTTTCACAAGTAAACCCATAAACCAATATGAGACTAGTTAAACACATAAAGGATTCTAGCATAGCTAGTGTCTGTTTCGTCATTTAAATTTCGTTTGAAATCGTCATCATTTTCTTAGTTAATATTTATTTTTATAATTTAATTTGATTACTTGTATTAGGATTTGCTAGAAAACCCCCCCATTTAATAATAAAAATCTTTATTTGGACTTTTTAGTAAATTAGTTTTTAAAGTTAATTTTCGTGCTCTTAGGGGTCTCGTGGGTTCGATATCCGGACTTACGTTTGCTTTACTAGAGTAGATAGGTACACTTGCCTGTCTTTGGTTTAGTTTTAGCGAGTCTAGAATATTACTTAGTTCATTTTTAGTCTAATTTAGTTCCTTTTTATTAGACTTTTATTTCGACATCAAGTTTTTGGCGCCGTTGCCGGGGATCGAACCCGGGTCACCCGCGTGACAGGCACTTTCAATCGTGACAGGCACTTTCAATCTTCGAGCTCATTTCACGCGCATGAAATGTGTACCTTGTCGTTAGCTTCCATATCAAGAATCATGAAATCCACGGGGAAGACAAATTTATCGACATTCACTAGCAAATTTTGAACGATGCCCCGTGGATATTTGACCGATCGGTCAGCAAGAGATAATGTCATGCGCGTTGGAGTTAGATCACCAAGGTCTAGCTGCTCGTAGAGAGAGTACGGCATCAGATTGATGCTAGCACCTAGATCTGCCAACGCGTGGCTCAGAGTGTCACTACCAAAAAAACACGGGATCGTGAAGATTCCCGGGTCTGTCAATTTCTCCGGTAGCTTGTTCAGAATCACCGCAGAACATCCAGCACTTAGGGGAATATTTGAGAGTTCCCCCAACCTATCTTTCCTTTTCTGGAGATCTTTCAAGAATTTTGCATACTTGGGCATATGCTGAAGAGCTTCAATGAACGGGAGATTGATTTTCAACTGTTTGAACATTTCAAGGAAGTGCCCATAATCTTTAGTATACTTCTGATTAGCAACACGAGCGGGATACGGAGCACGAGAAAGATCAATTTCAGGAGAGGGTCTAACAAAAACAGGTGTCGTTTTCACGACCTTCTCAACTTTTGGCTCACTGTTCGGTGCGGTACTTGCTGGGACTAGCCTCGGTTGCACCCAACCAGGAGTTTCCATCTCAATGTGCTCATCAACTTCCTTATCAGATTCTTCTTCTACTACTTCAACTGGGGGTGTCACAGGATCTCCACCTCTTCCACTACGAGTTGTGACTACTTTGAGTTGGGCGGCTGGGTTGGGTTGAGTGTTGCCAGAAAACTGGCCTGGAGGAGTTTGTTCCAACCGCCTAGCAATGTCACCAACAGAACGCTGAAGGTCTAGGAAAACAGATTATTGATTTTTAAGAATGATGTCGTGTTCAGCTAAAGTTTTCTGAGTGGTTTGATCCATGACAATTAATTGGGTTAACAAATCTTTGATTTCATTAAGATTGGTGTTATTATTATTAACCCCTCCCTGATTTGTTCCCGAACCCCCACTAGCAAACTGACCCTGCCCCTGGTTATTATTTGGATTCGATTGGAAACCAGGTGGATTTCCGAAAGATCTCCCGTTTTGGTTCTGAGCACCCCTCCAACCCGAGTTATAAGAATTGTTAAAAGGATTAGTTGGAGCACGGTTTGGGCCTCCCACGTAGTCAACTTGTTCTTGTGGCATCACTGGGCACTCAACAGTGTCATGTCCTCCTCTGCAAATCTCACATCTGCCAATCTTCATCATCAGACTCTTCATATCCTTGGCTAAAGATTCAAGAGTGGCGGCCACACTAGTATCCACAGTGACGTGGTGAACACCTCAAGTGGACGAGGGTGCACTAGTTACAGGAATGGAATTCCTGATAGCTGACCGTTGCTCATATTCAGCTTGAGCAAAACTTTCAAAGAGATCATTACAACCGACAACATCCTTCTTTCCCATGAGATGACCTCCCGCAGAAGTATCAAAACGAGCAGAGTTTCATAGGTCAGGCCATTGTAAAATTTCTCAACGAGGGCCCATTCAGTCAGACCATGATTAGAACATCTGCTAAGCAGATTCTGGAAACGCTCCCAGGCGAGATAACAGGGCTCATCAGGTTCCATCCTGAAAGAATGGATCTGGTCACGGAGCCTGGAAGCTTTGGCTGGAGGAAAGTACTTCTCAAAAAATTTGTCACGAAGACCGTTCCAGGTAGTGAAAGTGCCAGCAGGATGAGAATCAAGCCAAGAAGCGGCTCGACCAGAAAGAGAAAACGGAAAGAGGTGAAGAAATTTAGCATCATCGGTTGCTCCCTGAAGATTGAAAGTGCCTAGAATACGAGTGAGACGTGAAATGTGTGCAGGTGCATCTTCGTCGTCGCGACCCTGAAACTGACAAGTGTTTGTGATAGCAGTCATGACATAGGATGGAATCTGCCAAGAACTTTCGTTGACAATGTTGGGAACAGTGATGGGAGAGTTAACTCCTGTGAAGCCTTCAGTGGCTCTTTGGTGAATTATGCGGTTAGCCATGTGGAACGGGTTTGGTGATGTGGGTGCAGTGGGTGTGGAGCGAGTAGGTGAAGGAGGGGGAATTCTAAAGTTTAAGTGTGAGTATATATATTCACCACTTTTATTTGGTTTGGTGTGATTGTTTGTTTGGTTTATATCTTGATGTTAGGATGATGATGTCCGGGTTTTGTTTATATGATTGGGTCCAATTTATATTGTTTAATCCCTAGGTCTTATTAATTTTATATTATTTTCCTTATTTTCTTTTCTTAGATAGGTTTTCTTTTATTCTCTTTTTATTTGTGATATGTGTTTTTGGGATTACTTGCATCTTTTAATTGCATAGATTAGTTTTACCATTGCCTGTACTCAATCTCCATTCAGGCAGAGTTTAATCGGATTTATGATTACATTTTGTAAACCAAGTGTCCCTTTCTTTGTTCTCATTTGTTTTGGTGTGTTTTAATTTGGAAATTGTGAATGAAATGCTATACAGTTTTCCATTTGTTGCTGATTCAAGGCCCTAACTGCTTATTTCTTTTGTAGATATGTCTCGTCGACGACGTAGAACTGCTGATGATGGCATTCGTCATTCTATTGATTATCTAGAGGCAGCAGTTTTTCCCAGGCGGGATCAGGCACCTACTCCTGTCGACCAGCGGGACCTTCTCTCGCACACTTGTTTGAGGTTTGGGTTAGCAATAGGTGAGCGGGAGAAACTCACTAAGTTTCAGAATATGCATCTGTTTGTCCATAAGACTATAGACTGGGATGTCATTAATATTTTAGGACAGAGATGTAGGATTGAAGGGATGTTAGGACCTAGGTGGATGGATGCTATTACCTGTAGTTGGGACCAGTACTTGGAGTTAACTATTGAGTTCTATTGTACATTTCAGTATAGGTCCGGGTACTTTTTGCAGGGAGATGCTGTTAGCTTTTCCCTAGGTCGGCAGATTTATGAGATGAGCATTCCCCAATTTGCTGTTCATTTAGGTTTTTACCAGTTGAATGAGGTTCAGTCCCCAGCATTTCTTAACAGTGTTCGAGGAAAAATTAAGAAGTCTGGGGTTATAGGAGTAGGTGATGGTGATCTGAGGGAGTTTTGGATGACTGTAGGCGAAGGTTCCTACTCTAGCAGTATTACTGAGACGGGTTTTAGAGATCCTGTGATTAGATTTCTTCATAAGGTTTTAGCAAGTACGTTTATTGGCAGACGCCAGGGTAGGGATAAGGTGAATTCGTTGGAGTTAGTTATTCTTTATTGCATGATGAATGGGGTGGAAGCCAATTTGGCTATGTTGTTTATCCATTCTATAGCTAGAGCTCATAGTGGTGGGGATTTAGCTAGTTTAGCCTTGGGTCCCTATATTGGTAGGTTGGCAACGAACCTAGGAGTTTTTGATAGATTTCCTAGGGAACATCTCATGTTAGGACCACCTACTCAAGCTATCCCTTTAGATGTGCTGCGTCAGGCAGGGATGGTTACTTATGATGAGCCCCCCAGATGGGTAGCGGTTAGGCTTGGACCACAGGTTCCCCCTCCCTTGGGATCTTTGGCAGCCGATATCATTCAGCAGGATGCTCCCACGCGTCGCAAGATTCCTGTCCACCATGAGAGGTTTCGATAGCCTTTTCCCCTTAGAGAGCCTCCGGCTCAGGCTCCCTTGCCGGACCCGTTCAGTTTTATCGAGCTGCGTGATCAGATCTTTGGTCGCCTGGATAGTATGCAAACGCATTTTCAAACTAATATGCAGACTTTGCAGGATGGGATTTACTCAAGGATTTAGGACCAGCAGAGTTACACTCAGTAGCGATTTGATCGCACAGATGACTTGTTCAGGCATGTCTTTGAGCAGCAGCGCATACCCCCTCCCACTTGGTTCCAGCCCTTTGGACATGGCGCTTCCAGTTCAGGCGCAGGTCATAGTGGTACTCATGATGATGATGCTGAGGACGAGTAGCAGTTTTGGGTGTTGATTGTTTATTGCTGACTGTCGGTTACTGTCTCTGATTGGAACTGTGTGGGACTTTCTTGGAGTCTTGAATCTTACCCACCGGATGGAATTAGGTTTTGCTTAGTTTAATGCTCTACTAACTCAGGGGAGTTTCAGTTTCTTTTCTTTTTGCATCGTAGTGGTCATTTTTTTTGCTGTGTTTTTATTTCTTTAGTTTTGTCTATGCCTTGTTCACATTGGGGACAATGTGAATTTTAAGTGTGGGTATGGGTATTACTATTGGGTATTAGTACTTTGTTGGGTCTTTTACAAAAAAAAATGGAAAAGAGTCGGAAAATGTCCTTTGAAGTAATGTGCAATTAATGGAAAATGATAGGATTAGGAAATCAAGTGATCTAAATAAATTCTGGTTGACCCAATTAGTTACAGAGGTTCTTTAAATGTCTTAATTAATTTAAGTAAACTAGGGGGTCTTGTGGGTGCTCATTCTAGGAGAAACAAAGAACCAAAAGTTAGAAAAACCAGGCACCCTTATAGGCTGTTAAACTAACGGTATAATAGAAGCTTATTACTCACAAAATTCAGCACACTACTGTCTTGTTTATGCAAATAAATTTGAATATTAGTGGCGCTCCATTAAATTTCATAATGAACATGTAAACTGAGGGTAACTTAGGGTTAGTAGACTTACACATTTTCCACAACTTATACCCTGTTTCCCTTCAGTTTCAATTTGTGAGATAAGCCCATTTGTACTTGTTCTTTATATGCATTTTATGTGCATCTGCTTGGTTGAGTGATTGCCACATGATATGTACATTTTAGAACTTGTCTAGGATATACTAGTTGAGACCATAGACTGATGAACTTGCACAGAAATGGTAGGGGTAATTAGGATTTAAGCCTTGTTTGAAGCCTTCCCTTTTCTTTACCCTACATGTGTTTTTCCCTTAGTCAGCCCGTCTGAGCTTGTTTGTTATTCTCTCTTTCTTTGTTTAACCCCGTGAAGCCTTAACCTTTTTATCTTGTTTAACCCACCTGTTTTGGCCTGTGTGTTTAGATGAACCGGTTGAGCTAATGTCTAATTTCATTTATAATTTGTTTTTTCATTGTATCTAGTGATTATGTTTATTAAAAAAAAGAAAAAGAAAAGAAGAAGAAAGGGGTAAAAGAAATGCCCTATGTAGCAATTGATAGTTGGCTTGGATCCAAAGTATGATCCGGTTTTGGTTTGTGTTTAGTTTTGTTTATCTTTTTAGCTTAGCAAAGACCGGTTTTGTCTAATCACCTTTCGTTTGTTTTCCCAGTTTGTCTTCCTACCCTTAACCCTAGCCACGTTACAACCCTGTTAAGACCTTCTTGATTTGTGCATAGTTCATGCGTCATTTGGTGGAAATTGGATTCCTTTACAAGCTTATGATAATGTCATGTCATGGTTCGGAATTTCAGTGTTACAAAAAAATACTAGTACATCTTTTACTAGTTTCCAGAAAAATAGCCGAGTGGAGTGATAAATTGTGAGGCGTTGTGGAATATGTGGGTCTAGAGTCTTTAGGTTAACCAAGGTTTGCTAAAATGTTCAAAACCTCATTCCATTAATTTCCATCTGTGAATATGAGCTTCTATTAAATTTGTTAGTTTTTCAGGTTATAACGGTTTGGGTAAACCTAAATGGTTTAATCTGTGCCTTTCATTGCAAAAATAATTTGGTGATTTGTGGCTTCCTAGATGTGAGACCCTTTAGATGTACCTAGTTTTTGAACGTAAACGATAAACATTGACATGAAAAGGGACCTAAGTAACTAGTGTTAGGGAGTTCACTTGAACTATAACTAGAATTTGTTGCTGTGAGTGACCCATTTCACTTATTGAGATCGGTTTGTTTTCTTAATTATGATTCCATTTGCATACTTTTTCAGGGACGAAAAAGAGTCAAGTGTGGGTATGTTTGATGTGTTGCAAAACACATATGTTTTTAGAGTCGGGTTTTGAGTCTTTATACATCTATTGTGTTTAATTTTATTAGAATAAGTTAATGTTTTCGTTATTTGTCATTTGTAGGTGTTTGGATGCAGGAAGGAATGGAAAACGAATCGGAAACGAGGGCATTGGACAAGTGAAGGAGTTGCAAGTTATTAAAATTGAAAAATAAAGAAAAATTGCAGAGAAATAGGGTCTTCGCGCTGCGTGCACGAGCTAACCACTCTGTACGTGCTGCGCGAAGAGAGGGTTCGCGGCCCCCGACTATTTTGTCCCTTCGCGATGCGCGCACAGCTTAGTTAGCTTGTACGCTGTGCGCGAAGGCATGTGACACGGCCAAACCCTAATTTTCACATTTAAATAGAATGTTTAACACATTCTATCGAGGCCCCGTCTTCCAGACGATCAAAGAGACGATTTTGGAGATCCCAAGCAGAGAACAAGCAATTGGAAGCATCAAGGAGCAAGGATTGAGCAAGAGGATTGAAGATTCAAGGGTGTTATCCATCGGTTTCATCTTCTTCTTGTTTACTCTTGTTTTTGAATCATGTTTACTGAGTTGTTTATGAAATTTAGCTACTGTTTTGATATGGTTATAGGCTAGATCTAATAACACTACCTATGTGATGATGATTTTATGGTTTTAACATGTTAAATATTGGTTTTATGGAATAAACTTGTGATGTTCATTGGTTTAATTGTTATTGCTTTGAGTTCTCATATGCATGCATGTTTAGATCAGGTTCTTGATCATGATTCTTGGTTCCATATACTCCTATATGAATGTCTTTCAATGGTTAGGTGTATGTTAGGTCGTGTACTGGGTGTTATCGACTAGTTTATGGTTTAATTGACGTCTTGAATCATAAGGATTGATAATCATGAGTTTGAATATGTCTAAATGTTCTACTAAACTTGTTAATTGTGAGATTAAAAGTTATTGATTTGTCTTGGATTGTCAATTGGCTAGTTCTAGGGTATTCGTGAGAAAATCCACCTACTTAAAGTGTCGTCTTTCCTTGTAAATCAAATTAGATAATCAATGCAATAACTAACCCGTCATTTAAAATGAAAAGTTGTCTTGTGTTGTGAAACATTTAGATAAACTTAGGGTATTTCAATGAACCAATAAACTGCTGTGAGGTTGTTTGTTAATTAACCGGTAATTTTCAAAAACTATTAAAAACCTTAATTGTCATAGTTGAGAAGGGTTGAGTTTGCTTTAAGGGTTTGATTAGTTACATATCTCTAGATCCCGGTTTCACAAGTAAACCCATAAACCAATATGAGACTAGTTAAACACATAAAGGATTCTAGCATAGGTAGTGTCTGTTTCGTCATTTAAATTTCGTTTGAAATCGTCATCATTTTCTTAGTTAATATTTATTTTTATAATTTAATTTGATTACTTGTATTAGGATTTGCTAGAAAACCCCCCCATTTAATAATAAAAATCTTTATTTGGACTTTTTAGTAAATTAGTTTTTAAAGTTAATTTTAATGCTCTTAGGGGTCTCCTGGGTTCGATATCCGGACTTACGTTTGCTTTACTAGAGTCGATAGGTACACTTGCCTGTCTTTGGTTTAGTTTTAGCGAGTCTAGAATATTACTTAGTTCATTTTTAGTCTAATTTAGTTCCTTTTTATTAGACTTTTATTTCGACATCATGGACCTTCAATTGTCTTGATGCATAAGCCATGACCTTTCCTCGTTGCATGAGAACACAACCAATGCCTTGTTTTGATGCATCACAATATACGGTGAAATCATCAGTTTCATTGGGTAGGGTCAAGATAGGAGAATTGCACAGTTTGTGCTTTAACGTTTCAAAAGCTTCTTCTTGCTCGGAACCCCACTCGAATGGTTTATTCTTTTGAGTCAAAGACGTGAGTGGATTCGCGATCCTCTAAAAGTTGTCAATGAATCACCGATAATAACCAGCAAGACCAAGAAAAGAATGAACTTCGGTAGGAGTTGTAAGAACACACCAGTTCTTCACAGCTTCCATCTTTGCAGGATCAACGTGAATACCTTGGCTATTCACCACGTGTCCAAGAAATTGAACTTCCTCGAGCCCGAAGTCACACTTCGAGAACTTCACGTACAATTGCTCTTTCTTCAACAACTCAAGAACTTGTCGCAAATGTAGTTCATGCTCGGTGTTGGACTTGGAGTAGATAAGTATGTCATCAATGAAGATGATCACAAACTTATCTAGATAAGGCTTGCATACTCAGTTCATGAGATCCATGAAGACAGCAGGAGAATTAGATAAACCGAAAGGCATCACCATAAACTCATAGTGCCCATAACGAGTATGGAACGCAGTCTTTGGGATGTCATCATGATGGACTCGTAATTGATGATATCCAAAACGTAGATCAATCTTTGAGAATATAGCAGCTCCTTGATGTTGATCAAATAAGTCATCGATGCGAGGAAGAGGATAACGATTCTTGCTGGTAAGCTTGTTAAGCTCACCATAGTCGATGCACATACGAAATGTCTATCTTTCTTCTTCACGAAGAGAACAGGTGCACCCCAGGGCGAAGAACTAGGATGAATGAAGCCCTTCTTTGATAGCTCTTGAAGTTGACTAGAGAGTTCTTGCATTTCCAATGGTGCAAGTAGATATGGTGACTTAGCCATGGGGTTTGCTCTCACTATCAAGTCAATTTTAAACTCGACTTCATGCATGGGAGGTAAACCACTAAGGTTATCAGGAAATACTTCAGGAAAGTCTCGTACGATAGGGACATCCTTAAGTTCTTTCCCATTGACTTTCGTGTTGACTATGTAAGCCAAGAAGGCCATATACTTCTTGCTTAAGCACTTTCGGGCTTGAATGCAAGACATGAGTTTAAGTCCTTTGGAATATTTTTCACCGAACACTTTCAAAGCATCTCCAAAGGGTAACGGTATACGAATGCACTTCTCAAAACAAATGATCTCGGCATGGTGTTTGGTTAACCAATCCATACCAATGATGACGTCAAAGCTACTAAGTTTCGTAAGTATAAGATCAATTAGAAAATCGTGCACGTCAAGACTTAAGATGCAATCACGGATAATGACATCAACAGTGATTGATTCTCCATTGGTAACTTCAACAGTGAGATGTCTTTCTAGTTTCGTATGTGACCTAGCAAGTATGGGTTCAAACTCTAACGAAACAAAACTCTTATCGGCTCCAGAGTCAAATAGGACATATGCAAAAGTTTTATTAATAAGGAACATACCTATTCAATGTTAAAGGTATTTAACGTTATAGGTAACGAATGAAAAGAATTACGTCACAAAAGTTTAAGGTAAGTTAACATACCATTCACCACATCGTTGTTTGCTTGTGCTTGATTTGCATTAATGTTGAAAGCACGACCTCAGGCTTGTGGAATATTACCCACCAGACGAGGGCATTGTGGGCAGAAATGACTAGGTTCCCCACAGTTGTAACAAACACGGTTTGTGACCATTGCGGCGTTGTTAGGTGCACGGTGACAAGTCGCCACCAAGTGACCATATTTACCGCATAAGGTACAGATACGGCATGGTTGATTCCCCGGATAATGATACCCACAAGTGTTGCACATAGGTTGAGGGCCAGCATAGGCCCTAGCCGCAGGCACTTGTGCCACAGGTGCAGCCACATGTACAAGTTGTCTTTGGGGTTGTTTGGGTGCAGCTACGGCATAGTTGCACGCCGGTGTGAACTTGCGCTTCTTGTTGTTGTAGTTATGAGATGGCTCAGCTTTAGTCTCCTTAACGGCCTCGGTAGCCGTCTTTTCAACCTTTCTTTGCACACTTCACAGACATGGTGCCTGCTCGTATATGATTCTCGATGAGTTGAGCGGTGATAGTAATGGCTTCTTCCAAGGTTGTGGGTTGGCTACCCACCACAGCATCTTGAATTTGGGGCGGTACACCCTTAATGAACTTCTCGATGTTGCGGGGGACAGTGTCGACCAGATGAGGCAGTAGTATACTCAACTCATGATGCCTAGTTGAGTAGGACAAATGATCACCTCCATCTTGCTTCAAGTTCCAGAATTCTTCTTCCAATTTCTGTAATTCACTTCTCGGGCAGAACTTCACGATGGCGATGTTCTTGAACTCATCCCAAGAGAGTGCCAAAATAGCATCAGCTCCTCGATTTCTCTTCTCGCTATTCCACCAGGTAAGTGCCCTTTGTTGGAGCATACTAGTGGCATAACGAACTTTGAGTGCCTCGGGACACTCACAGTTGACAAAAGTGTTCTCCATGCTCTCGAACCACTCAAGAAGACTAGTGGCTCCTTCCTTGCCACTAAAACTAGTGGGCTTGCAATAGCTAAAATGCTTGAAGAACTAAAACTAGTGGGCTTGCAAGAGCTAAAATGCTTGAAGGTACAAGTTTGGTTGTTGCATCCTAGGTTAGCACTATTCTCCCCTTGACCATTCCCATTGTTGCTAGATTTTGTCATCAAAGTGCTATTGAGTTAAGCAACCATGGTCGGGATGACAGTAGCCATTTGCTGGGCAATCATGGCAGCTAGCTTACGATCAGAACTTCCACGCTTTCCATGATGACAAGACATGCTGGAATATGCAAAATGAGTTAGACACAGGAATGAGAATAACAAGGACAGTAAATTAAACAAGAGTAAGGCAAGATTTGTGAGGCACATGGAATGGTTCCATTTGGTAATGCATTACCATTTGGAAACATTGACACATCAAGGTAAATTGACCCATTTGCCTTAAAAACTTGTGTATGTTGACCATAGTTTATCACTCATCCCAAAAATCCCAGGTAAGTATAACTAGTCCCGTAGGATTTATGCGAAATTCGTACCTTAGCCCGAAGGCCTTTGCCAGGAAATCCAGGATATAGGTGTCTATGAGTCACACAATTTTCTTAGGTTTATGAATTCAAAACCTTGATGAGATTTTTATAGATTAGACATAAGTCTAAAGATTCAATTCATAAGCATAATTATACGATTCCACGTTTCGTCGAGAATAAGATTAAGAAGTTTCATTTGTCGGGGAGAGTCAAAGAGTCAAGGATAAGTTTAGGGAGACAAGTAACAAAGTTTAAACAATTATAAGGCCATCCTACGCTAAGGCATCAAGTTTCACATAAGAAGGCATAGCATTATGTAGCATGCAAACAATGTATATATTTACAAGAATATAAAACATTATTTTCTAAGGTTCATGCATAAACTATAGTCTAGGTAACCATCTCTAATAATCTAAATCCCTGTAGTTATGGGCTCTGATACCAATCTGTCACACCCCAACCTTGACGGTGGAATCATCGAGATATGAGGGTTAAGATTGTTCACAGCCACATAACGCTATATTTAAATGTAAATGTTAAAATTATAAGTTTCAAAAGGCATTACAAACATAAGTCTCAAATATGAAATAAGTTCAAACATAACATAACAAAACATAATCCTTTTATTCCGTTAACTAGGTCCAAATCCTAGATTATTGCCAGCTTCAAAAGATCACTTTAAACTTGGGCATGACCAGAAACATGATAAAAATAAAAGGTCAACTAAAAATAGTTGGTGAGTTTCCAAGGTTTTCATACATAAGATGATAAGATTACAAGTAGCAATTCATGTCATAGGCTATAAGTTAGCAAGGTTATAGAACACATATCGTTACAACCAAACCTCGACTTGATTACAAGTATATATGATTGGCTAATTGTATTTGGTTCCCATGATGAACAAGCGTACGTCATCAGGAGCTGGCAATACCTCAGCTTTAGCACCAAATAGGCTTGTCAGGCCCAAAGATCTAAGACGTTGCCAGGCTAGCAATAGTTAATGATTATAAACAAACTATCTATCTCATATAATCACTTATAACGCACAAATAACCATGATAAAATATAAAGATGAATTGCAAGTGCTTTACAAGTCTCAAACGTTTATAAGTGTATGATGTATATGTATCATGCTTCACCCCAAAATAGTGTGAAAATCATAAAAAGGGGCAAGGAAACTCACATGATCAACAAGTATAAATATGATGACTAATAAGAATATTAATAAGCGTAGTTCCAACGTGAATCGTCACAAGTCACCTAAATATATATACACATTCACAAGGTTAAAGTTTTAATGATAAGTTTAATGTTTTAATGTGAACTAGGGTTTTAGGTGAAATTTAGGGATTTTTGTAAGTATGATAAATATTTTATTAAAGACTTTACTACTTATGTATTTTAATAGAGAGAAAAATAGGATATAGTAGTTGTATATTTTTGTATAAAGAAATGCAAAAGGGAAAATTATTTATAGACTTTAGTTATAAGTTTGAATAAAACTTTCATAACATTTAAAATAATCATCATCTATATACAGATATTGTTTAAACATATATTTCAGTGATTTTAAACCACTATTTAAAGTCTATTTTGCAGGAAAAATAAACTAACTAGATCATTTGTCTAAACTATTTAATAAAAATACTAAAATATTTTATTAAACAAATTTACAGAAAATAATATGGTGTCTTTAAATATTTATTAAGTTTATAAACTGATTTTTATATTTTTTTAAAAAATTGGATTTAAATTGAAGGCCCTAAAGCCTCAAAATAAAAACATGAGGTTCCCCGAGATCGAACCGGGGACCTCCTGTTCGAGGGCGTGCAATCTTACCAGTGAACCAAGGGCCTTAGCCGTGGTATCACCTGGTTTTTAAATAATAAAAAACCCAATTTTCTAAAGAACCCAATTCACCAAGAACCCTAATTTGGTTTGATCCAAATTGATAACCAAATCAGCAATAATAACAAGATTGTTCTTGGGGCTTTTAATCCCCGTGTAAAAACTAGTTGGTGTGTGTACTTAATTTACCTTTTTCGATTAAATGAACGATTAACCGATCGAAGGTAAGTCGCGGATCGGTGGAGAAGTGGTTCGAGATGAAATCAATGACGATAATCCAATCCGTTGCACAGGAAGCTTCTAATGGTGTACTAGATCAAAAGCCCTCTGTCAATTTCTGCTTAGGTTGCTTGGAAGATGGTTCTCGATTAACTTGCAGGTTCGCGGCAATGGAGATGATCGAAGATGTGATTTTCGTGTGCTTCAGGTGTAATTGGAAGCAGAGTTTGATTAGGAATAGTTAAATGATTGTGTAGGTTTGTTTAATTTGTTTATTATTAATGATTTAATGCTCAATTGGCTATGGAATTAAAGGGTAGTGGTTATACGATCGTTTGAGGATTGTAACCGGTGTTTTAACATCATTTAAGTGGGTAATCAAGTTCGAATCATGTACACGAAAATGTTTGGAATGGTTTGGGTTCATTTTCGAAGGTTTTGGTGGGTTTTAGGGCTCGCCGGAGGTCGGCCGGCGGTTGGCCGGAAGGCCAGCCGAAAAATCGGGGAAGACAAATAGGGGTGGGGTTTGGGTTTTGAAAAGTTACACAATGGTCCCTGCTGTTTGGCTCTTATTATTTTATACCCAAAGTTTCTATTTACAATTCATAAAATAACATATTAACCCCTTAAACTTTATTACCTTAAATTTTAAACACTTTTAAGATTATTTACTTTATAAATTATTATAAGTATTGTTATTATTATAAATTTTATCATTAATATTACTATTATTGTTAACATTATGATTATTATAGTTATTTGTTATTATTAATAATATTATTATTATCTTAGTTATTATTATTATTATTATTATACTATTAGTATTATTAATATTATTTATTATTATGTACAATTTAATAAACTATGGCCTTTCAAATTAAAGCATTTAAAGACAAATTAAAAGATAAGCATAAGTAATCCATAAATTGTAGGATTCTATATGCCCAAGACACGTAGAATATTGATGCGGTTAGTACGTTATGATCCAAGTCAGGTTATACCCAATAACAAGCTTAGCAAACACCAATTAATATTTAATTGATGATATGATCATCAATTAAATATTTACACCAAATTTTGAAAATGGGTTTTCTAAAATATTGCATGTGAGAAGGAACAACTTATTAGAATATTTTGTTCAACAATAATTATTTGAAGTATTATTTAAGTGAGTTAGATGACATTAAATAATAATAAGAGTATGTGTAACTTATACAATTAAAAGGTTAATTATATAAAAATTACAAGACTAGTTCAATAATGTGTGTGTGTGTTTAAAAGGGGGGAAACCCTTTTTAACTTGTAATTTCGGCCGCCCCCTCCCTTTTTTTTGATTGGTTCCTTGGCTTCTTGAAGACATACACACATTAACTAGTCCAACACTCTTGCTTCTCACTTTTTCAAGACATGCAAAACACAAACTAAAACTCTCTCTTCTCTCCTCTTGTTTACGGAAACAACATCTGGGAAAAAGGGGTTTTGAAGTTGTTCTTGGTGATAATCTACCTAGCAAGAAGAGGTGTTTGCAAAGAGCTTTGGGTATACAAGCTTGAGGACTTCTTCTTTTGGAGTCTTGGCCTATTTTGGACATCCCATCTTATTTCTTTGGCCGGTTTTTAGCTGCTGAAAGAGGTAGTAATCACAGCTCATTGTGGATGTGATTTTATGTACATATACATATGTTCATAGCTTGTTTATTCACATAAATGATCCTTTGTTCTATGGGTTTGTTTCATACACAAATATGGTCACTTAAGAACATGTTTTTCAGCTTTATAATCAAGTTTATAAAGTAATATATCCGCTGCGTTTTTCTGAAAGTTTAAATGGTTGAACTTGGTTTTATGTTCTAGCAAACCCTACAATGGCATCAAGAGCCGGTTATGTGGATAACTTGCTTGTTCTTGTTCTTTAAAATCAGTTTTAAAAGATAATAATCAACTCATTAGAGGCTGATTTTGGTTAATTTAGTAAACCCCAAGTCTTTCAAAGTTATATCTTTATGCTTATTATTAAACTTTGAAAGATAGGAATGTCGATTGGTTGATATATTTGGTTGTTGTTTGTTTGGACAAACAAACCCAAATTTTGAGTTTATGTTGGCTGAAAATTTGGGGTTTGATGGGGTTTATTTTGTTTGTTTAATGATGTTTATGATTGCTCATATAATAGTGCATAACCTAGCTTAGGCCTTATGTTATTTGGACGATTCAAATGGTTGTTTTTATTCATTCAATTGGGTTGTAATATTTATGTTTATTATTTGGGTTGTTATTATTTATTCATTTGGTTATGTAATTCATAGATTAGGTGCATTTCTTTTATTAGAAAAATGTATTAGGATATAATTTTTGTAAAAGGAAGATGCACAAGATCAAGACCCAAAGATGGACATCAAAGACATGGACCTTGAAGTATTTGGATATGGATTCAAGTCGGAGTCCATGAGCACATATAATGTGTCATTAAACACTCTTAGGAGAGACCTTATGACAACACTTGTGATGGCAAACAAGTGTAGTCAACTTAGTGGCTATGGTTATGCACTCATATTTATATATTTATGCTTGTTTGATTGTTTGTTGTTTGATTATTTGGTTGATATTTAGTCATACATTACAAACTCAATAACAAACTTAACAAGCTAAAAATTGATGGTTCCTAATCATTAAAAGTTAATAAAAGGTTATTAAAATGATTTAATGATTTTAAAGATTAAAAGTAGGTTTTAATCAAAGGACCATAGGGTATCTTGTATTTGAAAGCATGCAAATACAAGTACATAGAGTTTTCTAAACTAGAATTATGAAACCTCTAAATATTCTAAAACAAGATCAACACCATCCTTTTACACAACACTTAAGTCACTTGGAAACTCTTAGTGGGATAAAGGTCACCTAACCACTTTGAGGGAACTTATGACTTAAGGTGAGAATGCCATATTTGTGGGATAAAGGTCACCTAACCACTCATTTTAGCAAACTCACACGTATGTGTAAGTAGGATGTCTTGATTTGCAAACCATGTTAAATGGATCACCTACAATATGGTTTCCAAATGGTGTTGATGGGATTAACATGCCGACTTTACATATGACGTTTAAAGCCGATCCCATACCTCTAGAAGTTGCAAATGGTTGCAACCGTCAATCGTTGACCACCTTATTAATTTAAATCGTGGGATAAAGGTCACCTAACCACAATTTAAATATAATGTTGGGTTCTAGATTTTAATATAAAAATGACCTTAAAAGGCATTAATTATTAAAATTGGCAATATCGAAAATACTAAAATAGATCTTTGTTAAATTTTGTAGATGGCCACCAATAATGACAATCATGATAACTCATCCGTGTCCACCCAATCATTACGAGCGATCCTCCTAAAGGAACGTCTAAATCATAACAACTTTATTGATTGGTATCGAAACTTGAGAATCGTTCTCAAGAAAGAGAGAAGATCATATGTTTTAGACGACCCTATCCCGATCAACCTACTGAGGATGATGAGGAGGCCTGTAGCGATTGGCTGAAATACACTGAGGACTCTGTCCAAGTGTCTTGTCTCATGCTAGCGAGCATTGTCGATACACATGTCCCCAGTTCTAGTCTAGTGAACTTAAATGTAATAGAACTTCTTCTTATAACACATATGTAATGTTTAATCAATATAATGAGAATCTCTTCTATATATGGTTGTTGGTTATTTAATGTTATATCTATTTATGTTAGTAGTTGTTACACGCATATTATAACAATGTTATATAGGTTTACAGTTGTTAGACATAGGTTTGAACCATCAAAGGTGCAAGAATGTGTTTAACTAAGTTATCTGATTCAGTCGCACGACTGGACCATGAGAATGGGCCAGTCACACGATTGAACCAGGAGATTGAGTCAATCGTACGATTGAGTCATAAGACTGACTCAGTCGTCCGAATGAACCAATCTTATGACTCAGTCGCATGACTGAGCCAGTCGCCTAGCTCAGTCGTACGAGTGATAGCTGTAACCTATAAACACCACTTAATTCGTGGAAAAACGAAACACTTCAAATACTTGAATCCCTAGTCGACCCAGAATGTCCAGTTCGTCCATTCCAAGTTCATAGAACGTCCCAGATCATTCCTATTCCATTCTTAACGTTTTCTAATCGTTAGGATTGATCTTGATTACGTTCTCCCTGATTGGATCACCAATCAAATAGGATTCTGCACTATTTGATCTGGTATAACGAAGAATCAGTTAGTACTCCGTACATACACGGTCCTAACAAGTGGTATCAGAGCTTTGGCTCTTGATTCTTCGTTTGATTCAATCAAGTTTTTGTTAAAGTCCACGTTTTTCGCGAAAAGATCCAATCTTTCTGCTCAAAACCGAGTCTTTACGTGTGCATGTTCTTCAAAATTAGTGTTTTTCGACTTACAGCCGTCTAGGGTGTCAGAAAACACATTTTAGGTCAAAAGTGTGAAAAATTTCGATTTCTGTAGTCTCAGTCGCACGATTAGCTCAATCGTACGACTGAAGTCCAGTCGCCCATTCATTCGACCGATTGAGTCAGTCGCTTCGTCAAATCGCCCGATTGAGTCAATCGCCCAGTTCAATCGCCCAGTTGAGTCGTTCGGTCTGTTCAGTCGCCTAAGTCTCTCAGTCGTCTGTTCAATCGTACGTTTGAGTCCAATCGCATACAGCTAGTGTCGGTCGCATCCCAGTCACACTCCCCAATCGCATTAGCAGTTTAATTTCACAAGTTAAAGTAATAACATAATGGACTCAGAAAACTTTGCGATGTCAGCTGGAAAGGACTCAAAGATACAGAGCTTACTTTTACTAGAAAATCAGATAGGGAACCATAACAAGCCACCTAAGCTATTAACCATAGATGAATTTCCACAATGGAGACAACGTTTTGAGATTCATCTAAATGGAGTGGACCCGAACTTATGGAACTCTATTGAGGCTGGTTATAACATGCCCGTGGGAGCTGATGGTGTTCCTTTGACTTTAAGTGGACTCACTGATACACAGAAGGTTGCCTACAATGCCAAAAAGAAGGCATATGCTCTTTTGACCCAGTCTATTCCCAAGGCCATTTTTCACCAATACTCAGAGCACAAGCAAAGTAAAAAGTTGATGAAAGCTCTTGAGAAGAGGTATGATGGGAATTCTACTCTAAATTCCCTAAAGGGTAAAGCGTTGAAGAAGGAGTTTGACAACTTCTCTTCAATTGGGAATGAAAGCTTGGATGAAATTATCGATCGCTTCTATCAGTTGATGAGTGAACTTCACACTCATGGAGTAAAGACGTCAATGGAAGACAAAGTTTCAAGCTTGGTAGATGGTCTACCTGAAAAGTGGAGTTCATTCATTTCCACTATGCGACACAACTCAGTTTTAGAGACCATGGATATTAATGACTTTATTCTAAAACTGAGAGAGGAAGAAGTGCGTCACAAGTATAGGACTAAAAGAGCAGCGTATACATAAGACCCATCACTCTACAATGTAACTCCTACTTCCACTCCTGCTGCAAAGTCGTCTGGAGCTCCTCTGCAAACAGCCTTTGTGGCTAATGCATCATCATCTACTGATCTAGGCTCATCATCTGCAAATGAATCTCATGGTGCATCTGGGGCTCTACAAAGTTCAATTGTTACTCAATCTGCTAAGTTGATGACAGAAAATTTGGGAAAAGTAACAGTGGAGGTTGCGAAAGAGCACATGGATCTACTTGCTGCAGTTGTGCACTTTTATGATGGTCTGGTGGCGGGTAAGATTGGAAATTGTCACCTTGCTGATGAAGACTACGAGCAAGTAGATGAAAACGAGCTTGAAAGGATGGATATCATGTGGGCTCTTGCAAGTGCTGTCCGGAGAGCCAAGAAGTTTGTGAAGAAAACAGGGCAGAATCTCGTGGCTACTAAAGATACGACCTTTGGTTTTGACAAGTCTAAAGTCACGTGCTTCAACTGTGGAGAAAAGGGTCATTTCAAAAGAGAATGCGTGAAGCCTAAGAAGACTGGGAACAGGAATCCATTCTCCTCGTTCAATAGACAAGATAAAGACAAGAAGCCAACATCCACAGGGAATGATTCTAAAGCTATGGCAGAACAAGGAGATGAAGGACAGGACTGGTCCTTTCGGTTCTTATCTGATGGTGAAGCGAACATAGCTTCTGTGGAAGACTTGAACGAAGACTCAGCGAGTGAGGGGGAGAGCTCAGCTGATGTTGATACTGCTGACTTGGAAGAGAAGTTTGATGCAGTGGATGAAATTGTCAAGAATGAGCTGATTTCAGAATCTGAAGCTCAACCTACGTCTCAGAATGCTTTCATGGCTGGAACGTCCACAGCTGCACAGGTACAATCTAAGGATGAATTATTCGCTAAACATGCTTGTGTTGATTGTGATAAATTTAGAGAAAGCATTGACTTAAAATTTGCTAGGTTATTAGAACACAATGATAACTTAGTAAATGACTTGAAACTATGCTCAGAGGCAAATCGAGTGTTAAAACAGAATGAGAGCAGTTATAAGGAAAAGATAGATGCTTTAAAGATGCAATTAAAGGAAACTGAAGTTGTTGTGTTTAACCAAGAAAATGACATTAAATTCTACTTAAAGACCATTGAAGAGACTAAAAAGGACAAAGCGGTTTTACAAGTAGAAAATGAGTCTTTGAAACAAAAACTACATAGTTTAGCGAGTTCCTCGCACATTTTGAAAAACTTGGTTAAAGAATGCAACAATGGGGAGGGTTTGGGTTACAAGATTGTTCCACTACCACATGAGATCCTGTTGAACACTAAACAACGTCCAATAAATAATAATCCAATTAAGGATCATGTGGTGACAACTCCTTTGGTTAGTGATCCGGACACAGCAGTTAAACCTGCTTCTCCGGATGATCATCAGAAAACCTCCGCATCGAGCAATGTCACTGCTGAGAAACGGGTGGAAGAGAATGTCCAAACATCTCTTGGGTTGGATTCAAAGTTAAATGACACACAATCCAAGATGTCTAAAACCACTCACGTTAAATCAGTTAAAAGAGATAATATTCAGCCACAAAGACAAATAAACCAAAATGTTAAACAAGTTAAGTTTGTCAAAGAAGGTGAATGTTCAAAGACTGAGACCAAAAAGCCCGTTCCTGAGGTCTACTCCCCACCCCACAAGAGAACTCCTAGTCTATTTGAGAGGAGATCCTGTTAGTCTTGTGGAAAACGAGGTCACATCTCTTCAAGTTGTCCTCGTTATCAGACACCTCGGGTTAAGATTGATTTAGATCACGATGTCAATAAGATACCAAAACAGAGGTCTAAGACTCCAGTTAGGTCTAACACACCTGCTAGGTCTTATACCTCACCTCCACACCACAGACAACATAGACATGTCACTGGCAAGTCTGTGATGCCTGAGGTGAAACCGGTTTTGGAACCTAAATCAAAGATACAAACCGTAAATCAATCTAGTGTCTACCACAAACAATCTTTTCATAAAGACGGTATGTGGAAGGCAAAATCATCTGATGTGTCTGATAGAAATGACAAGTTGAAGGTTGATGTCCCACCAACTGACAAAGGGCAGTGGGTTGAGTTCATCATGTGTGATGCCTCTGGGAAACCCAAGCTAGTTAAGGCTTGGGTCCCCCTCCTTAACTAATTGTTTTCAATTATGTGCAGGTTGTCCGCTATAGTGCTTCTACGAATACATGGATTGTGGATAGCGGAGCTTCAAGGCACATGACAGGAAACAAGTCTCTCCTTTTAAATGTCAAACAAATTAAAGAGGGACATGTTTCCTTTGCTGGTAACAAAGGAGGATACATTACTGCTCAAGGCGAAGTAGGTAATGAGAAGGTAAGATTTGATAAAGTAAATTTTGTTCAACAACTGGAAAACAATCTACTTTCAATGTCTCAGATATGTGACAAGGGATTCAAAGTTATGTTTG
The DNA here is from genome assembly GCA_024085815.1 of Flaveria linearis. Lineage (NCBI taxonomy): Eukaryota > Viridiplantae > Streptophyta > Magnoliopsida > Asterales > Asteraceae > Flaveria > Flaveria linearis. Next base: position 39,895,758 of record CM044014.1, read on the forward strand.
ACAATCGCAAATGTTACATACTTAAGAAGGAGATGGAGATTCCAGAGGAGCAGGTTCTGATGACCGCATCCAGGTACAATGATTTATATGTCTTGGATATGACTAATGCTTCTACCTCTGAGTCTACAGTTCAATGTTTCCTATCAAAAGCAACAGAGAAGGAATCCATCTCATGGCACAGGAGGATGGGACACATTAATCATAGGAAGATGAATCATCTGATTCACAACAACCTTGTTGAAGGAGTTACTGTAAAGAACTTCAAACTTTCTGATTTTTGTGTCTCATGCAAGAAGGGAAAGCAGACCAGGAAATCTCACAAGACCAAACAAGTTAATTCTATAGAGATGCTCCTGGAGTTGCTACACATGGATCTCTTTGGTCCAGTTAGCACAAAGAGTATCGCAGGAGACTGGTACTGCTTTGTAGTCACAGATGACTACTCAAGAATCACCTGGGTGATGTTTCTGAAAGCTAAATCAAAAACATTTGAATCATTCAAGGTGCTCGTCACGACACTGGAGTCACTCTACAACCTGAAGGTAAGGAAGATTCGTTCTGACAATGGCACAAAGTTCAAGAATCAGTGGATGGATGCTTTCTGCAAGGAAAAGGGGATTGTTCATCAGTTCACTTCAGCATACACGGCAAAGATGAATGGAGTTGCAGAACGAAAGAATCGAAGCTTGATCGAGACTGCGCAAACCATGTTAGCTGATTCTAAGCTTCCAGTCTAGTTCTGGAATGAGGCGGTTGCTAATGTTTGCTACACCTTAACCGTGTGTTAGTAGTCAAAAGGCATATCAAGACTTGCTATGAGTTGCTTCAGAAGCGCAAGCCTAACTTGGAGTATCTGGAACCTTTTGGAGCTCCTTGTACACTGTTGAAGAAGACTCAGGATGGCAAGTTCAGTGAGAAAGCCGATCAAGGAATATTCTTAGGATACAGCATACCAGACAAACGAGTTTACAATAACTCGACAGGTCAGGTAGAAGTGTGGTGCAACGTAGATGTTCAGAGATACACCACTCCCCCTGCTGGAAAAGGTCCATCATCATTCTTCGATTATGATGGCTTTTTCAAATCCTTTAATCTTCCTCAGTTTGAGTCAGATGACGAAGTTGCTATCCAGCTGATGTACGATGTCCTCAACACACCGAATCTGGATTCAAGCAACATCACACCTGCAAACAGTGCCTCAAGTTCATCGACTCCTACTCAAGACGAGAGTGATGACTCATAAGGTGATGAAGAAGCAGCTGAACCAGACCTTGATCACAATGTTAATCAACAAAGTGGGTCATCAGCTGCTGAACCAGCATTAGGAAATCCGGATACTAAACCTGTAGTCACCAATCTTGACTCTGAGGTTGTGGTTCCTTCCACACCAGTGACTAGGATCAGTGTGAATCATCCCCCCACGGCTATCATTGGGGATATTCAATCCGGTGTGCAGACGCGAAATTAGCTGTACTATGCTGATTATGCTGCAGTCATGGAGAAGGGGTATGTCAATGACGGGGCTTACTAATGTTTTGTTTCATAAATCGAGCCTAAATACGTCAGTGACGCCCTGAAAGATGAGGCATGGGTCAATGCTATGCAAGAAGAGCTACTCCAGTTCAAGAAACTTAAAGTCTGGACCCTCGTTGACAGGCCAAAAGGAGTTAAAGTGATTGGTACCAAATGGGTACTAAAGTGCAAGAAGGATGACCAAGGTGATGTTATCAGAAACAAGGCACGCTTGGTTGTTCAGGGATTTAGACAAGTCGAGGGGATCGACTACAATGAAGTGTTTGCACCAGTGGCAAGAATGGAAGCAATTCGGATCTTTCTTGCCTATGCATCGTTTATGAAGATCAAAGTCTATCAGTTGGATGTGAAGAGTGCATTGCTTCATGGGGAAATCCGTGAAGAGGTCTATGTCAGTCAACCCGAAGGATTTGAGGATCCGTATCATCGAGGAGTCTACAAGCTGGATAAGGCTCTGTATGGGCTACATCAAGTTCCTCGAGCTTGGTATGAGAAGCTCTCCACCATCTGTTGAAACACGGTTTTCGCAGGGGTGTGATTGACTGTACATTGTTCATCAAGGAAAAGGATGGTGATTTGCTTATGGTGCAAATCTACATGGATGACATCATTTTGGGTCTAGGAATGAAGCATTATGCAAAGAGTTCAAATCTGTGATGAAGGCAGAGTTCGAAATGAGTGCCATGGGAGAAATGAAGTTCTTCCTAGGATTACAGGTGGATCAAACACCAACCGGTATTTTCCTACATTAGACCAAGTATGTCAGCGATATTCTGCGTCGGTTTGATATGGAGAATGTTTCTACTGCCGGTACACCTCTCGCCACAAATCATGATGTGGCTCCTGATGAGAATGGGGATTTGGTGGATGCCACTATGTATCGTGGGATGATCGGATCTCTTATGTACCTCACTGCCTCGCGTCCAGATATTATGAACGCCACATGTCTATGTTCTAGATATCAAGCGAAGCCAAAAGTGAATCACCTGATTGGGGTGAAAAGGATTTTCCATTATCTGAAGGGTACTCCAACACTGGGGTTGTGGTATCCTCATGATGATGACTTTGAGCTTACTGCATACAGCGATTCAGACTATGGTGGTTGCAAGATGAACTTCAAGTCTACATCAGCAGGGTGTCAGTTCTTTGGAAGGCGATTAGTCACGTGGCAATGCAAGAAGCAGACCTCGGTTGCTTTATCAACCTGTGAAGCTGAATATGTTGCTGCTGCAAGTTGCTGCTCTCATATCATCTGGATCCAACAGCAAATGCGCGACTACAGTTTGCAATTTTCTAACACCCCTATTTATGTTGATAATTCTGCTGCCATAGCTGTTACTAAAAATCCTGTTCAACATCCAAAAACAAAACACATCAGCATTAAATATCATTTCATACGCGATTGCTATGAAAAACAATTGATTGATATGATTAAAATAAACACGGATTTTCAACGCGCTGACCTCTACACCAAACCATTTGATAAACCAAGATTTTTCTATCTGTTAGAGGTCAACGGTGTTAAAAAGAAAAGTGATGTTATATTAGAAGAAACAGATACATAGTCCGACTCGTACTTATTTGTTTATTTTTCTGTTAATTTTATTTTATTTTTTATTATTTCCTTCTTATATAAAATCCAAAAACACAAAAAGTTTTCTGTTTTAGTATTTTAGGGGGAGATTTGTTTCAGTATTCATTTACTTAAAAAAATAAAAAAGGGGGAAGGTGACTAAAGCTGAAAAGACATAGACAACTAAACTGGAAATGTGACTCGATAAATTTGGAAAGTGATAGTACACAGGCATCGAGTTACTTGGAACACCAGAAGGATTTTCGGTTCTGCAAAGTTAATTAAATCACAGATTAATTATAAATCCGACAAGTCTAAGTCTAACAAAATGGGAAGATGATAGTACGCTTGGTTGGTATTGTAACTACATGGAGAAAGTTGATCTAGGGAGGTGCTAGTTCACTATACGATTTGTCGGTAGATTCAACACAATAGACGAGTAGACGTCATTGGTAAACTTAATCTAAACTAAACGGTTCAATCAACTATGGGTTCCCATCTTATCACTGGTTAACACAATCAGCCATTTCCGATAAGGGATAACGAGCAAATAATCGCCACCAAAGGTGTGCGTGTGACTACAAAAAGAGCAAAAGAAAAAATTGAATACAAGCGCAATCATGCTAATAACAAACTGTTGTTGGTGCGTTATGTGAAAAAGAAAATAAGAAATGCTCTAACAAGGAGATAGGTTGTGTGCCTCTCTGCTGTGCGATGGCACTGACCTGAGGATAAGCATAACCTACATATTCTAGAATTCATTGTTGTTTGCCGCCTCTCTGCTGTGCGATGGCACTGACCTGAGGATTGGCTTCTCTTTGAAAGCTCTAAGAATAATTTCTTCTTGTCAAAATACCTATAGACCGCTCGAAAGTCCTCTAAGGAATACTGATTACCATATAAGCTTGGGATCCACAAATGTGGTTGAAATAATATAACTTAATTCGTTACCAATGCGTGTCAAAAGTCTGTGTATGGATTTAAGTGGACAAGTATACTGACAATCGTCGTGTATGCGCCGACTGAAGTTGATAATCAAAGTACGTTACGTATCGTATCAAGCATGATTCCCAGTTAGATCTTAGAAGTCTTAGATGAGTGAGAAAGCTGTGATATGCAAGTGCTTAAAATTAAATACTAATCAAAGGTTCCAAGTAATGCTGCTTATGCCTGTCTGATTCCATATGAGTCTGTCCTTGATATGATGTCAATGCTAATGGCTACACAAACCTACCCTAACAAAAATCACAAAAAGATGTTCGTTTTTGTTCGTAGTTAAAATTTCTTTAATTTAATAGCATAAGTGTATTTTTGTCGGACTGTGTATATTGTTCTCTGTTAACATCACCAAATGAGCTTAATGTTTATTTAACAAATTGTTTCTGAAAGGTTAAATGGATCACGTCTGAGGTGATCAGGTGGATAAATGGGTCATGTCTGAGATGATCAGGTGGATAAATGGATCACGTCTGAGGTGATCAAACTGTTTTATTAAAATGATCATGTCTGAGATGATCAAAAGATTATAATGTTTATCAATTGGTTAAGAAAACTAAGGGTAGGTTCATAACTTGACAAAAATGGCACAAGTATAGCCCAATCGCACAACTAAATCTGATCTGACCCAGTCGTACGAATAGGGTATACGATTGAACACAATCGTAAGATTGGGACATGCGAATAAGCCCAATCGGCCGATTGAATGTGACCGACTAGGCCAAATGTACAAATGGAAGTAAACCATGCGATTGGAACGAGTCGAATGAGTGAATAGTACGACTCAATTTCAGTCGTACGACTAAGTCATGCGAATAGACTCAATCGTACGACTGGAGTTTGAGTCGGGCGAATGAGTGGAGCGAATACGTCCAGTCGGCCGACTGAACTGAGTTCTAGTATAAATAGAACCCTCAGTCGATCGCAGACCTCATTCGCCCTAAATTCAAAATCGCACTGTTACGCTGTCAAAATTTCATTTGAAATCAAACCTCTGTCTACCTGATTACTGACATTGTGAAATTGTTATACAGGTAAAATGCGACCGAAAGATGATCAAAAATTGTCAAATTTGGTTCAAATACACAGATATTTGACCTAAATATCGAACAGAAACAAAGTTGCACAATAAACTACCTTAAACACATAAAATGTTAAAATCGTTGATTTAGGTGGTTTAGACAAATGATTACGAGTCTAATGAACATGAACTTAATGTCTAATTTAGCAAATTGATCAATCTGAGTTAAAATGGAACCGTTCTGTAATCCATGCGACTGGTCACCCAGAATGAACTTCAATCGCACGATTGAATGAGGCGACTCATTAAATCGTACGAATGAAGAATACGAATGGGTGGATTGTGTCATACGAATGGACTCTAGAATGAACTTGAATCGCACGATTGAAAGGAACGATTCATTCAATCGGCCGAATGAATCATGCGAATGAGTCATTCGGTCGACTGACCCAATCGCAGGTTCAGACTCCCAACTGAACTCAATCGCACAGTGCAATCGCACGATTGAACTAAACCGGTTTCTGATTTAGTCAAACACTGTTTTACATGTTTCTAACGTGTGTTTGCTATTGATTACAGGAATATGGCTAATAGGTGGACCATAAATCCAAAGCACAACATTTGTGCTCATTTGGATTCCACCTCGAGGAACGGTGGTGAGCTTTCAGGGATCATCGACTTCTTGAGGAGATCTCGGATATACAGAGCCATATCTACACCCTGTACTCCCTATCAGTCTATCCATCAGTCATTCTGGGAGGGAGCTTCGGTAGACCGATCAGTGGAGCCCTACTACATCCGTAGTAATATCTTCGGTAGGGAGATTGAGATTACAGCTGCTGATATCAGGAGGGTATTAGGTTTTGGAGACGACGAGAAACACCCACTTAAGCTGCACCCTCTTACTGTTCGTGGATGTTTCCTGAGGATAAGGTACTGCGGGGACATAAACTCGGGTGTGCTGAACAAGAGAAACCTAAGCCCCCAGTACAAGTACTTAGCGCACGTCATACTTAAGTGTATTGCATCCAGGAGGGGTGGGTTTGATGATCTGTCTGATCAAATCCAAAATGCCTACGTGGCATTGGTCCTAAACCACCCTTTCAGCTTCTCCAACATGATCTTCATGTATCTGATAGAGAACCTAGAGGCTAAGGGGAAGGAAGGATTTTGCATGTACCCCCGATTTCTACAGCTTATATTCGATGAGAAGCTGCCCGATCTTCCCAAGGAAAAGAGTGATGCAGTGGCATTGGAGATTATGGATGACACCACTCTTGGGAGGATGAAGGTTTACAGAGGCAAGCAGGTGAAGCCGGTGATGAAGAGGTTGATTGGGCATCTGGCCCGGGCTGATTATGTTGCCCTAGGGAGACGTAAGTGGCGTCATGATGATAGTGGATCGGATACTGAAGTGATAGCTATACCATCAGATGATTCTGATAAAGATGACAGTGGTGATGGTGGAGATACAGGCCCCATTCCATCTAGGGCCACTACCACTGATATACCATCTCCACCATCCACCCACAATGGAACTGAGTCTGCTGGTTTCCATCAGGATTTTGTTCCTGGTGAGGAGGAAGAGGAGTCTGAAGAGGAGCCCTTGACACGTACTATAGGGAAGCAAGGTTGTTCCCACAGAACATGGGCTAAAGGCGGTCAGTGAATGCCCACGAGACTCAGGAGAGATAGCCACTGATCCGAGTTATGCACCGGAGTCAGCTAGCAGGATTGTAGGGGGAGCATCCACTTCAACGAGAACGAGGAAGAAAAGGATGGCTCAACCCCATGGTCAGAAGAAGAAGAAAAGACGTCTCACCTTCGTTACAACCACTTCCACAGCCACACCATCCACCACCACAGCCACCACATCAACCACCACCACTACTAAAACTCCACCTCATACTCATATATCTACTACCACCACCACTGTGCCCCCCACTACAGCCTTCCCATCTTCCCCCATCTACACCACAGCTACCACAACAACCACCACTCACCAACCCAACCCTCATCTGCACCTTTGAGCTCAGCTATACCACCTGTCTTTGTGGTTGAGCAACTTGCTGCACTGAACAGCATGGTGCTCTAGTTGCTAGCCTCCGACAAGGCCAAGACTGCTCAGATTCTACAGCTACAAGAGCAAAGTTCTACACAAATAGCTGAGATTGAGAAACTAAGAGAGTTGACATCTTCATAAGCCCAGTTGATCACTGCACAGCCTGATCAGATCACAGGCTTGCTTCAACACGAGGCTGAGACTGATGAGAAAATGGAGAAGCTGGAGGCGGCTCACAAGACTCTATTGCTAAAGCTGAAAAGCACTCAGAGTGAGCCTCTCAAGACAGGAGAAGGTGAAGATGATGATGATGAGGAGGATGATGAGGATGATGATAGTGATGATGATGACGAGGAAGGTGATGATGAAGATAAAGAAAAAGATGATGATGATGAAGAAGGGGACACAGATACATCTACCTCTGCCTCTAGTCATGAGCAACGATCCAAGAAAAGACAAGACCAGGGAGCATCAACTGCTGCCCCACCTACCTCCCCTTCTGCCGGAGATCCAGCGATGATTCAAGATAAAAGTACTGATTAGATGTTTTATTTCTAAATATTTTGTACTTGATTTATCTTTTGATGTATATGAAACTCTTGTAAATATTTAATGATTAATGTTTAACTAACTTGAGTTTATACTAATGATTTCTTCTCTACATGTTGATATTAAACAGATAAGGGATTTCAGCAAGATGAGCATGATGTTGCTCCCCTCCAACAGGTCAAGTCTCAACTCACAATGATTCTTGATCTGCAGGGGATCATCAGAAGGTCAGTGAGTTATACTCCTGAAGAAGGAGAAATTATTCACGACCTTACTGATGAGCAACTTGCTGAAATATTTCGTCTGAATCCAGACGAATTTGTTAAGGATGCTCCAATTTTTGATGATGCTGATGACGACGAGCTCAACGATGTTGAAGAAATCGAAATTGAAGACATCACACATCAGCACTATCCAGAATACACTGATCAAGAGGGAAACGAGTTTCCAGATTTAGTAAACAAGCTTGACAGTGATATTCTGGATAAACTCAGTGATAAGGAGAAAGGAGCAGAAGCCTCAACAAGTCAAGCCCAAGCCTCGGACGCCAAAGTCGATATTCGAAAGGCTGAATGGGCGGCTTGCTTCGCCGAGATCCGAGCCCAACGTGCTACAACAACTCAAGTACCTACACCAAGCTATACAAAGTAAAGAAGAATATGAAGGTGTCAGGGAAGATCATCGCTTGGGCTTATTTTGATGGCCTTGGCATTTATGCAGTGAAAAGGGAGAGGGGAATCGAGTACTTCAGATTTCCTCATGATCTGAAGACTCTCCCAGGTTTTGAGCTCAACCAGTTGGCCCAACTAAAGCTTCTTTATGCTGATCCTAAGAAGATGTCTGGCTGGTTTGAGGCTGCTTTGAAAAAGGAGTACAGGACTAGATGGGTTAACTTCAAACCTCAGCAGGCTACGAGGTACCTCAGAAGGTCTGAGGTTTGGTCAGCCAAAGATAGTCCTGAAGTGGAGACCTCCAGGCACAATGTCTCGAATTCCACTGAGGGAGATGCCACAGGACTTTACCCCACACTTTAAGTGGTAGTACTATGACTGGCGCTCAGGAGAGGCAGTCATTGTTTGGAGAAGGACGGGTCGATGGACATAATAAGGGTGTTTGACCCTTTGTTGCTAATAAACTTGTCAGCGTCAGATGTTTATACGCGGTACAAGTGGCCACTGTTTTTTGACACGCAGGATATAGTGCAAGCACTACAGTTCAGCATATCATACGTCTATGCTTTGCACTTAATATCCATGCTGGGGTTTCTAAAGAGGAGAGACTGAAGAGATTTGAAGAGTTCAAGAAAGAAGTCAAAGTCTAGATAGAACTAGGTCCAAAGGGGGAGTTTGTTGATACACATGTCCCAGTTCTAGTCTAGTGAACTTAAATGTAATAGAACTTCTTCTTGTAACACATATGTAATGTTTAATCAATATAATGAGAATCTCTTCTATATATGGTTGTTGGTTATTTAATGTTATATCTATTTATGTTAGTAGTTGTTACACGCATATTATAACAATGTTATATAGGTTTACAGTTGTTAGACATAGGTTTGAACCATCAAAGGTGCAAGAATGTGTTTAACTAAGTTATCTGATTCAGTCGCACGACTGGACCATGCGAATGGGCCAGTCACACGATTGAACCCGGAGATTGAGTCAATCGTATGATTGAGTCATAAGTCTGGCTCAGTCGTCCGAATGAACCAATCGTATGACTCAGTCGCATGACTGAGCCAGTCGCCTAGCTCAGTCGTACGACTGATAGCTGTAACCTATAAATACCACTTAATTCGTGGAAAAAGGAAACACTTCGAATACTTGAAACCCTAGTCGACCCAGAACGTCCAGTTCGTCCATTCCAAGTTCATAGAACGTCCCAGATCATTCCTATTCCATTCTTAATGTTTTCTAATCGTTAGGATTGATCTTGATTACGTTCTCCCTGATTGGATCACCAATCAAATAGGATTCCGCACTATTTGATCTGGTATAACGAAGAATCAGTTAGTACTCCGTACGTACACGGTCCTAACAAGCATGACTCTGGATCTCCAAAAGGAGTATGAACATCATGGAGCTTATGACATGATAACCCAGCTGAAGGAAATGTTCCAACAACAAGCAAGGGTTGAGCGCACCACAGCCCACTTTGTTTTCTCGCTCCTTGCTCGCGGAGCGGCATACCGAAAAAAGATTGGGTTGAGCGCTTCGAAACGGTTCGAGCACTCCATGCATGTCGTATGGACGACAACCAATCGGTTTCATCTTATGTACTTAAGATGAAAAGTCATATTGACCACCTCAAGAGGCTTAAATGTCCCGTCTCGAAGGAATTGGCCACGGATTTGATCCTCAATGGCCTTACCAAAAAGTTCGAGACATTCATGTTGAATTACAACATGAATGCATGGGACAAAAGCATTGGTGAGCTTCACTTAATGCTCAAAACGGCCGAGGCCGCCATGGGTAAAAGGGTTTTACCCGTTCTCACCATCAATGAAGGTGGGAACAACAAAAGGCCTCTTCCCGCACCCAATGCAAAAGTTGCCAAGGGTAAGGGACCCGTTTGGGGAAAGGGGAAGGGGGTGGCAAGGGTGCCACCCAAACCACAAGAGAAAAGGAAAAAGGTTGCTACTAATGACCCATGCTTCAAGTGTGTGGAGACTGGACATTAGGCAAGGAATTGTCCTGTCCATCTCCAAGAGTTGAAAGCAAGAGGGAGGCCAGGCAGACCTCAGGTACAATATACATGATTCATATTGATCTTAATGTTACATCTTCTAACACATGGGTATTGGATACCAGATGTGGAACTCATATTTGCAATTTGTTGCAGGTGTTCACAAGAAGTAGGGACTTCAATCAAGGGGATGTTAGCCTCTTCATGGGCAATGGAACTAAAGTCTTAGTTGTAGCTCGTGGGGACTACATCCTAAAACATCCAAGTGGCTTGGATGTTATTTGAAGAATGTTTTGTATGCTCCTAGTTTGACTAGGAACATTATTTCTGTATCCTAATTAAGACATTATGATTATGTATTATCCTTTGTTGAAAATGATATTCATGTTTCTTTAAATGATATGTTCTATTTTAAAGTTATTCCATCAATGGTATTTATGAATTGGTTCATGAAAATACTTTAAATAGTGCATTGTACCAAACTATCACCAAGAAACTCAAATTGGATTTGAGTGATACCTATCTTTGTCATTGTCGTCTTGGTCATATAAACAAGAAGCGCATGCAATCACTTCAAAAGAATGGTCTTTTAAAAACAAATGAATGTGATTCATTTGATGTATGTGAATCTTGTTTACAAGGAAAAATGACTAAGGCACCCTTTAGTGGAACTAACGAAAGGGCAAAAGATTTATTAGGAATCATACATTCGGATGTATGTGGTGAAAGATACTTCATTACCTTTACCGACGATTATAGTCGCTATGGGTATGTGTACTTATTAAGGCACAAAGATGAAGCTTTTGAAATGTTCAAAATCTTCAAGAATGAAGTAGAAAATCAACTCAACAAGTCAATTAAAGTTCTCCGTACTGATAGAGGAGGTGAATACCTCAGTGATGTTTTTGAAGATCATCTTAGGAGTTGTGGGATTGTCTCACAACTCACTCCACCTAGAACACCACAACATAATGGTGTGTCTGAAAGGAGGAATCGAACCTTATTGGATATGGTCCGATCTATGATGGCTAGAAGAACATTGCCTCTATCATTTTGGGGTTTCGCTTTGCTCTCCGCGGCCCGTATTCTAAATATGGCCCCAACCAAAAAGGTGGAAAGGACACCTTTTGAGATATGGCATGGAAGAGTTCCATCCCTATCATACTTAAGGGTCTGGGTTGTGAGGCTTGTTAAGACTCCCACCCCAAACAAATTGGAAGTCCGATCCACCAAGTGTATCTTTGTTGGATATCCTAGAGATTCTATGGGATATTATTTCTATGATCCATTGGAACAAAACGTGTTTGTTGCCGGAAAGAGTGAGATCTTAGAAGCAAAGTTCCTTATGGAAGGAGGTAGTAGTAGAACAGTGGATCTTGAAGAGGATCAAGAACCACAACCCAATGCACGTTGGTTGAAGCTAGCACTCAACATGAGGATGTTGAGGATGATCAAGGGGTTGATCAATACACACAAGACATTCGCATAAGTGGTAGAACTAGTAATCCACCTGAAAAATACGGATTTTTCATGGATGGATGCTATGTGGTAGATTCAGATGAACCAACCACATACCATAATGCAGTGTCCAATTAGGATTGTGACAAATGGCTTGAAGCCATGAACGTTGAGATGCAATCCATGTTTGACAATCAAGTTTAGGAACTTGTTGTACCACCTCTTAATTCCAAGGTAGTTGGAAGTAAGTGGGTTTTCAAGAAGAAAACCGATATGCATGGAAACTTGGATACTTATAAGGCGAGACTTATAGCAAAGGGTTTCACTCAAACTCAAGGGGTTAATTATGATGAAATCTTCTCACCTGTAGCGATGCTAAAGTCTATAAGGATGTTGTTTGCCATAACTACTCATTATGATTATGAGATTTGGCAAATGGATGTCAAAACCGCTTTCCTAAATGGATATCTTGAGGAAGATGTCTACATGGTTCAGCCTGAAGGTTTTGTCGATCCAAAACATCCTAATAAAGTATGCAAGTTAAAGAAATCAATCTATGGATTGAAACAAGCATCGAGAAGTTGGAATCGCCGTTTTGATGAAGAAGTACCTGAGCAGGACAAGAGATATGTTCCTAATCTATGGATCTGGTGATGAGGAACTCGTTGTAAAATGTTACACGGATGCGAGTTTCCAAACCGATCGTGACGATTCACGGTCACAATCAGGATACATTTTCGTTCTGAATGGAGGAGCGGTCTCTTGGAAGAGCTCCAAGCAGGATGTAGTGGCTCTATCAACTACAGAATCAGAATACGTCGCCGCTTCATTGGCAGCTCAAGAAGCTGCATGGTTGAAGAAATTCATTGCCGATCTAGGGGTTGTCCCTTCCATTCAGGACCCCCTAGAGATCTTTTGTGATAAGGAGGGTGCGATTGCTTAAATCAAGGAACCTCGTGCTCATCAAAAGACTAGGCACATTGAGCGGAGATTCAACTACATACGAGATGAAGTTGAAAAGGGAAAGATATGTATTCGCAAAGTTCACACGGATCAAAACATTGCGGATCCTCTCACGAAGCTCCTTGAAAAGGCAAAGCATGAAGGTCATACTTGTGCCATGGGACTTCGATATTCTAGTGATTGGATTTGATCTGTAAATTTTGTATTTGGATATGTGAAACTCTTTATTATTTGAATAAAATTATTGGTTATAATTTTTCAATTAATGTTCCAATTTAGCATGTTTAATCCATGAGTAAATTGTTTACTCTAAATGTCCGTAGTCGTTCATACTTGTGGGAACAAGTGTGTGAGTAAGATTATTATGAACTTGGATTGGTTGATATTCATAAGGATGAATATAGAGCAATGGGTTGCTACCAAGGTTCATAGATATTTGTGGGATACAAATATTGGACTAACCCGCATCTCAAATTCTACTACATGGAATCTTATTGATCGATCATAAGTAAATTTGAATAAAGGCGAATATCATCTGGTATCCTCCGACCTGAGATACATATTGTGTTTTGATATTCACCAATTATTATGCCTTGAGCTAATTCTTCACTGTCCTGAAATAATGGAGAGTACATAAGGGTATGTTCAGGTATAACACGAGGTGTTTGTGAGAAACGTATGTAGTCAAGATGGAATTTGTTCCTTTTATTCGTTAAGAGTTAGATGTTTAAGGCCTGATAAGTTAAATCAACAAGAAATGATCATTCTGTGTTCTTGGATTTAACATGACATCTGTAACAAAAGGATAGATGATTATTTCACCTAAATCATTTCAAGTAGGGTACTTGAATGGGATGATGTTATTGAATGGCCATAAGTCATGCGTATTAGGGGTAGTAAACCGTTGTTAGGCGGTATTTACTGCTTGCATCAATCTTCTATGAATCTTAGGCAAGTGGGAGATTGTAGGATTCTATATGCCTAAGACACGTAGAATATTGATGCGGTTAGTACATTATGATCCAAGTCGGGTTATACCCAATAACAAGCTTAGCAAACACCAATTAATATTTAATTGATGATATGATCATGCAATTAAATATTTACACCAAATTTAGAAAATGGGTTTTCTAAAAAGATTGCACGTGAGAAGGAACAACTTATTAGAATATTTTGTTCAACAATAATTATTTGAAGTGTTATCTAAGTGAGTTAGATGACATCAAATAATAATAAGAGTGTGTGTAACTTATACAATTAAAAGGTTAATTGTATAATAATTACAAGACTAGTTCAATAATGTGTGTGTGTTAAAAGGGGGGAAACCCTTTTTAACTTGTAATTTCAGCCGCCCCCCCTTTTTTTGATTGGTTCCTTGGCTTCTTGAAGACATACACACATTAACTAGTCCAACACTCTTGCTTCTCACTTTTTCAAGATATGCAAAACACAAACTAAAACTCTCTCTTCTCTCCTCTTGTTTACCGAAACAACAGCTGTGAAAAAGGGTTTTGAAGTTGTTCTTGGTGATAATCTACCTAGCAAGAAGAGGTATTTGCAAAGAGCTTTGGGTATACAAGCTTGAGGACTTCTTCTATTGGAGTCTTGGTCAATTTTGGACATCCCGTCTTCTTTCTTTGGTCGGTTTTTAGCTGCTGAAAGAGGTAGTAATCACAGCTCATTGTGGATGTGATTTTATGTACATATACATATGTTCATAGCTTGTTTATTCACATAAATGATCCTTTGTTCTATGGGTTTGTTTCATACACAAATATGGTCACTTAAGAACATGTTTTTCAGCTTTATAATCAAGTTTATAAAGTAATATATCCGCTGCATTTTTCTGAAAGTTTAAATGGTTAAACTAGGTTTTATGTTCTAACAAACCCTACATAAATTTCATAATGGGCATAAGTAGTCGATACTAGAACTTAACAAGATTAACTTTTAATTTAACGAAAAATACGAGATGCTACAGTCTCCCCAACTTAAAGAATTTCATCCCGAATTAAGAAAAGAAAAAAAATGAAACTATACGAATAAGAACGGGTACTTCCTCTTCACATGCTCTTCACGCTCCCAAGTGAATTCAGCGCCACGCTTATTCTCCCAACGAACCTTGACGATTGGGGTTGTTGTGGTTCTAGTCTTCTTCATGATTTCAACAGGTTTCTCAATGAAATGCAATGACTCGTCGATCTGAATGTCTTCCAACGGAACATGCAGACTTTCGTTAGCCAAGCACTTTCTCAGGATGAACTCCACTAAGGTCGGAAGGTAGTTCCAGTTTATAGGCCACATTCCCAATCCTTTTTAGGATTTTGAAGGGTCCTACAAATCTTGGAGCAAGTTTACCCTTGTTTCCAAAGCGAACCACTCCTTTCCACGGTGAAGCCTTAAGAAGAATCATCTCCCCAACTTGGTATTCCTATGGCTTACGTCGCTTGTCAGGATAGCTCTTTTGACGACTTCTCGCCACTTCAAGGTTCTTGCGGATGATAGAAACTTTATCAGTCGTCTCTTGTATAAGTTCAGGACCAGTGATGAAATTTTCACCAATGTCAGTCCAGCAGATCGGTCAATGACATTTACGACCATAAAGTGCTTCAAACGGTGCCATCTTGATACTCGAGTGATAACTATTATTATACGAAAATTCCGCGAGCGGTAGATGCGTATCTCAATCACCACCAAAATCAAGGACACACAGGCGTAGCAAATCATCCAAGGTTTGGATCATTCGCTCGGTTTGGCCATCAGTTTGAGGATGGTAAGTCGTGCTTAGATCTAGTTGTGTACCTAAGAGTTGTTGCATAGACGACCAAAAATGCAAAGTGAAACGAGCGTCTTGGTCAGATATGATGTGTAAAGGAACCCCATGACGACTTAAAATCTTATCAACGTATATACGAGCCAACCTTGATGTCTTGTAAGCGTCACGTATGGGTATAAAATGTGTCGATTTGGTCAATTGGTCAACGATCACCCATATGCTATCATGACCACGAGAAGTTTGGGGTAGCTTAGTTATGAAGTCCATGGATATGTGTTCCCACTTCCACATAGGAATATCGGGTTGCTCAAAATCCACATGGACGTTGATGTTTGGGTTTAACCTTCGTACACGTGAGGCACTTAGCTACATAAGTCGCTATATCTTTCTTCATTCCAGGCCACCAATATTGACCACGCAGGTCCATGTACATCTTATCGGAGCCAGGATGAATAGAATAATGAGTTTGATGAGCTTCGTTCATGATAAAGGTACAAAGATTATCACAATTTGGAACCCATATTCGATTTGCAAAGTACATCACTCCATTAGGTTTTGTTTCCAATCGGGTTAAAAGATTATGCTCCAGTTCATCCTTCATTCTTCCTTCTCGTTGCACCACTTGTTGAGCCTCCAAGATACTAGACTCGACGTCACTATCTATTCTCAGGTTTTGTAACAACATAGTAGTCTCTTTGACATCTAGTCGAATCTCAGTATCAAACTCACCCAACGTGTCAAACCATTGTCGTCGATCGCGAATTTCTTGGAACGAGGTTGTCTTGTTGTGACTCTTTCGACTTAGGGCATCGGCTACAACATTTGCCTTACCTAGATGGTATCGAATGTCATAATCGTAGTCACTAATCAACTCCAACCAACAACGTTGTCTGATATCGAGATCTTTTTGATTAAAGACGTGTTGAAGGCTTTTGTGATCGGTGTTGAGTACCATACAAGTAATGTCTCCAGATCTTCAAGGCAAACACGATATCTCCAAGCTCGAGATCATGTGTTGTGTAATTTACCTCATGGACCTTCAATTGTCTTGATGCATAAGCTATGACCTTTCCTCGTTGCATGAGAACACAACCAATGCCTTGTTTTGATGCATCACAATATACGGTCAAATCATCAGTTCCATCGGGTAGGGTCAAGATAGGAGAATTGCACAGTTTGTGCTTTAACGCTTCAAAATATTCTTCTTGCTTGAAACCCCACTCGAATGGTTTATTCTTTTGAGTCAAAGACGTGAGCGGCTTCGCGATCCTCTAAAAGTTGGCAATGAATCGCCGATAGTAACCAGCATGACCAAGAAAAGAATGAACTTCGGTAGGGGTTGTAGGAACACACCAGTTCTTCACAGCTTCCACCTTTGTAGGATCAACGTGAATTCCTTGGCTATTCACCACGTGTCCTAGAAATTAAACTTCCTCGAGCCCAAAGTCACACTTCGAGAACTTCACGCACAATTGCTCTTTCTTCAACAACTCAAGAACTTGTCGCAAATGTAGTTCATGCTCGGTGTTGGACTTGGAGTAGATATGTATGTCATCAATGAAGACGATCACAAACTTATCTAGCTAAGGCTTGCATACTCAGTTCATGAGATCCATGAAGACAGCAGGAGAATTAGATAAACCAAAAGGCATCACCGTAAACTCATAGTGCCCATAATGAGTACGGAACACGGTCTTTGGATGTCATTATGATGGACTCGTAACTGATGATATCCAAAACGTAGATCAATCTTCG
The DNA here is from genome assembly GCA_024085815.1 of Flaveria linearis. Classification (NCBI taxonomy): domain Eukaryota; kingdom Viridiplantae; phylum Streptophyta; class Magnoliopsida; order Asterales; family Asteraceae; genus Flaveria; species Flaveria linearis. The sequence continues at coordinate 39,913,129 of CM044014.1, forward strand.
AGAATATAGCAGCTCCTTGAAGTTGATCAAACAAGTCATCGATGCGAGGAAGAGGATAACGATTCTTGATGGTAAGCTTGTTAAGCTCACGATAGTCGATGCACATACGAAATGTTCATCTTTCTTCTTCACGAAGAGAACAGGTGCACCCCAAGGCGAAGAACTAGGATGAATGAAGCCCTTCTCGGATAGCTCTTGAAGTTGACTAGAGAGTTCTTGCATTTCCAATGGTGCAAGCCGATATGGTGACTTAGCCACGGGGTTTGCTCTCACTATCAAGTCAATTTTAAACTCGACTTCATGCATGGGAGGTAAACCACTAAGGTCATCAGGAAATACTTCAGGAAAGTCTCGTACGATAGGGACATCCTTAAGTTCTTTCCTATTGACTTTCGTGTTGACTATGTAAGCCAAGAAGGCCATATAGTTCTTGCTTAAGCACTTTCGGGCTTGAATGCAAGACATGAGTTTAAGTCCTTTGGAATATTTTTCACCGAACACTTTCAAAGCATCTCCAGAGGGTAACGGTATACGAATGCACTTCTCAAAACAAATGATCTCGGCATGGTGTTTGGTTAACCAATCCATACCAATGATGACGTCAAAGCTACCAAGTTTCATAGGTATAAGATAAATAAGAAAATCGTGCACGTCAAGACTTAAGATGCAATCACGGATAATGACATCAACGGTGATCGGTTCCCCATCGGTAACTTCAATGGTGAGATGTCTTTCTAGTTTCGTATGTGGCCTAGCAAGTATGGGTTCAAACTCTAACGAAACAAAACTCTTATCGGCTCCAGAGCCAAATAGGACATATGCGTGAGTTTTATTAATAAGGAACGTACCTATTCAATGTTAAAGGTATTTAACATTACAGGTAACGAATGAAAAGAATTACGTCACAAAAGTTTAAGGTAAGTTAACATACCATTCACCACATCGTTGTTTGCTTGTGCTTGATTTGCATTAATGTTGAAAGCACGTCCTCAGGCTTGTGGAACATTACCCACCAGACGAGGGCATTGTGGGCAGAAATGACCAGGTTCCCCACAGTTATAGCAAACACGGTTTGTGACCATTGCGGCGTTGTTAGGTGCACGGTGACAAGTCACCACCAAGTGACCATATTTACCGCGTAAGGTACAGATACGGCATGGTTGATTCCCCGGATAATGATACCCACAAGTGTTGCACATAGGTTGAGGGCCAGCATAGGCCCTAGCCGCAGGCACTTGTACCACAGGTGCAGCCACAGGTACAAGTTGTCTTTGGGGTTGTTTGGGTGCAGCTACGGCATAATTACGCGCCGGTGTGAACTTGCGCTTCTTGTTGTTGTTGTTGTTATGAGATGGCTCGGCTTTAGTCTCCTTAACGGCCTCGGTAGCCGTCTTTTCCACCTTCTTTGCACACTTCACAGACATGGTGCCTGCTCGTATATGATTCTCGATGAGTTGAGCGGTGATAGTAATGGCTTCTTCCAAGGTTGTGGGTCGGCTACCCACCACAGCATCTTGAATTTGGGGCGGTACACCCTTAATGAACTTCTCGAAGTTTCGGGGGACAGTGCCGACCAGAAGAGGCAGTAGTATACTCAACTCATGATGCCTAGTTTAGTAGGACAAATGATCACCTCCATCTTGCTTCAAGTTCCAGAATTCTTCTTCCAACTTCTGCAATTCACTTCTCGGGCAGAACTTCACGATGGCAATGTTCTTGAATTCATCCCAAGAGAGTGCCAAAATAGCATCAGCTCCTCGATTTCTCTTCTCGCTATTCCACCAGGTAAGTGCCCTTTGTTGGAGCATACTAGTGGCATAACGAACTTTGAGTGCCTCGGGACACTCACAGTTGACAAAAGTGTTCTCCATGCTCTTGAACCACTCAAGAAGACCAGTGGCTCCTTCCTTGCCACTAAAACTAGTGGGCTTGCAAGAGCTAAAATGCTTGAAGAACTAAAACTAGTGGGCTTGCAAGAGCTAAAATGCTTGAAGGTACAAGTTTGGTTGTTGCATCCTTGGTTAGCACTATTCTCCTCTTGACCATTCCCATTGTTGCTAGAGTTTGTCATCAAAGTGCTATTGAGTTCAGCAACTATGGTCGGGATGACAGCAGCCATTTGCCGGGCAATCATGGCAGCTAGCTTACGATCGGAACTTCCACGCTTTCCATGATGACGAGACATGTGGAATATGCAAAATGAGTTAGACACAGGAATGAGAATAACAAGGACAGTAAATTAAACAAGAGTAAGGCAAGAGTTGTAAGGCACATGGAATGGTTCCATTTGGTAACACATTACCATTTGGAAACGTTGACACGTCAACGTAAATTGACCCATTTCCCTTAAAAACTTGTGTATGTTGACCATAGTTTATCACTCATCCCAAAAATCCCCAGGTAAGCATAACTAGTCCCGTAGGATTTATGCGAAATGCTTACCTTAGCCCGAAGGCCTTTGCCAGGAAATACAGGATATAGGTGTCTATGAGTCACATAAATTTCTTAGGTTCATGAAATCAAAACCTTGATGAGATTTTCATAGATTAGACATAAGTCTAATGATTCAATTCATAAGCATAAGTATACGATTCCACGTGTCGTCGAGAATAAGATTAAGAAGTTTCATTTGTCGGGGAGAGTCAAAGAATCAAGGATAAGTTTAGGGAGAAAAGTAACAAAGTTTAAGAATTATAAGGCCATCCTACGCTAAGGCATCAAGTTTCACATAAGAAGGCATAACATTATGTAGCATGCAAACAATGTATATATTTACAAGAATATAAAATATTATTTTATAAGGTTCATGCATAAACTATATTCTAGGTAACCATCTCTAATAATCTAAATCCCTGCAGTTATGGGCTCTGATACCAATCTGTCACACCCCAACCTTGACGGCGGAATCATCGATATATGAGGGTTAAGATTGTTCACAGCCACATAACGCAATATTTAAATGTAAATGTTAAAATTATAAGTTTCAAAAGGCATTACAAACATAAGTCTCAAATATGAAATAGTTCAAACATAACATAACAAAGCATAATTCTTTTATTCCGTTAACCAGGTCCAAATCCTAGATTATTGCAAGCTTCAAAATATCACTTTAAACTTGCGCATGACCTGAAACATGATAAAAATAAAAGGTCAACTAAAAATAGTTGGTGAGTTTCCAAGGTTTTCATACATAAGATGATAAGATTACAAGTAGCAATTCATGTCATAGGCTATAAGTTAGCAAGGTTATAGAACACATATCGTTACAACCAAACCTCAACTTGATTACAAGTATATATGATTGGCTAATTGTATTTGGTTCCCATGATGAACAAGCATACGTCATCAGGAGCTGGCAATACCTCAGCTTTAGCACCAAATAGGCTTGTCAGGCCCAAAGATCTAAGACGTTGCCAGGCCAGCAATAGTTAATGATTGTAAACAAACTATGTATCTCATATAATCACTTATAACACACAAATAACCATGAGAAAATATAAAGATGAATTGCAAGTGCTTTACAAGTCTCAAACGTTTATAAGTGTATGATGTATATGTATCATGCTTCACCCCAAAATAGTGTGAAAATCATAAAAAGTGGCAAGGAAACTCACATGATCAACAAGTATAAATATGATGACTAATAAGAATATTAATAAGCGTAGTTCCAACTTGAATCGTCACAAGGCACCTAAATATATATACACATTCACAAGGTTAAAGTTTTAATGATAAGTTTAATGTTTTAATGTGAACTAGGGTTTTAGGTGAAATTTGGGGATTTTTGTAAGTATGATAAATATTTTATTAAAGACTTTACTACTTATGTATTTTAATAGAGAGAAAAATAGGATATAGTAGTTGTACATTTTTGTATAAAGAAATGCAAAAGGAAAAATTATTTATAGACTTTAGTTATAAGTTTGAATAAAACTTTCATAACTTTTAAAATAATCATCATCCATATACAGATATTGTTTAAACATATATTTTAGTGATTTTAAACCACTATTTAAAGTCTATTTTATAGAAAAATAAACTAACTAGATTATTTGTCTAAACTATTTAATAAAAATACTAAAATATTTTATTAAACAAATTTACAGAAAAAATATGGTGGCTTTAAAAATTTATTAAGTTTATAAACTGATTTTTATAATTTTTTTAAAAAAATTGGATTTAAATTGAAGGCCCTAAAGCCTCAAAATAAAAACATGAGGTTCGTCGGGTTTGAACCGGGGACCTCCTGTTCGAGGGAGTGCAATCTTACCAGTGAACCAAGGGCCTTAGCCGTGGTATCACCTGGTTTTTAAATAATAAAAAAACCCAATTTTCAAAAGAACCCAATTCACCATGAACCCTAATTTGGTTTGATCCAAGTTGATATCCAAATCAGCAACAATAACAAGATTGTTCTTGGGGCTTTTAATCCCCATGTAAAAACGAGTTGGTGTGTGTACTTAATTTACCTTTTTCGATTAAATCAACGATTAACAGATCGAAGGTATGTCGCGGCTCAGGGGAGAAGTGGTTTGAGATGAAATCGATGACGATAATCCAATCCGTTGCACAGGAAGCTTCTAATGGTGTACTAGATCAAAAGCCCTCTGTCAATTTCTGCTTACGTTGCTAGGAAGATGGTTCTCGATTAACTTGCAGGTTCGCAGCAATGGAGATGATCGAAGATGTGATTTTCGTGTGTTTCAGGTGTAATTGGAAGCAGAGTTTGATTAGGAATAGTTAAATGATTGTGTAGGATTGTTTAATTTGTTTATTATTAGAGATTTAATGCTCAATTGGCTATGGAATTAAAGGGTAGCGGTTATACGATCGTTTGAGTATTGTGACCGGTGTTTTAACATCATTTAAGTGGGTAATCAAGTTCGAATCATGTACACGAAAAGGTTTGGAACGGTTTGGGGTCGTTTTCGAAGGTTTTGGTGGGTTTTTAGGGCTCGCCGGAGGTCGGCCAGCGGTTGGCCGGAAGGCCAGCCGGAAAATCGGGGAAGACAAATAGGGGTGGGGTTTGGGTTTTGAAATGTTACACAATGGTCCCTGCAGTTTGGTTCTTATTATTTTATACACAAAGTTTCTATTTAAAGTTCATGAAATAACATATTAACCCTTAAACTTTATTACCTTAAATTTTAAACACTTTTAAAATTATTAACTTTATAAATTATTATAAGTATCATTATTATTATAAATTTTATCATTAACATTACTATTATTGTTAACATTGTGATTATTATAGTTATTTGTAATTATTAATAATATATTATTATCTTAGTTTTTATTATTATTATTATAACTATTAGTATCATTAATATTATTTATTATTATGTACAATTTAATAAACTATGGCCTTTCAAATTAAAGCATTTAAAGACAAATTAAAAAATAAGCATAAGTAATCTATAAATTTCATAATGGGCATAAGTAGTCCATACAAGAACTTAACAAGATTAACTTTTAGTTTAACGAAAAATACAAGGTGTTACACTGTACATCTTTGTGGGTCAACTTGGTTAGTGGAGAAGTGATCATGGAAAAGTCTTGGACAAATCTTCTATAGTAGCTCGCCAAATCCAAGAAACTATGGATCCACCATAATCCCCGCTTCCACCTTTTTCGGATCCACCATAATCCCCTCCGGATTCACCACGTGACCCAAGAATTGAACCTCGCGCAACCAAAACGCGCATTTGGAGAACTTGGCATACAACTTCTCCCTTCTCAACGTCTCCAACACATCTCAAATGTGACCGGCATGCTCTATCTCGCTCTTTGAATAAATCAGGATATAATCAATAAACACAATCACTGATTTATCCAACATCGGCCGACACATTCGGTTCATCAGATCCATAAAAGCAGCTGGCGCATTGGTCAAACCAAAAGACATAACAAGGAACTCGTAATGACCGTAACGCGTGCGAAAAACTGTTTTAGGAATATCCTGGTCTTTCACCTTTAGCTGATGGTAGCCCGATCGAAGATCTATCCTTGAAAACCAACTGGCGCCTTGAAGCTGATCAAACAAATCACCAATCCTCGGTAACGGGTACCGATTCTTCACCTGTCAACTTGTTCAGCTCACGGTAGTCTATACACATCCTCATGCTACTGTCTTTTTTCTTTACGAATAAGACCGGAGCACCCCAAGGAGAGATACTTGGTCTAATAAACCCCTTATCAAGATGCTCTTGCAATTGCTCCATCAACTCTTTCATCTCAGTCGGAGCTAAATGATACGGTGCCTTGGCAACAGGTAGGGCACCCGGTATCAGATCAATCTAAAATTCACTCTCTCGGTCAGGTGGCACTCCTAATAAGTCTTCTGGGAACACGTCTGGAAAGTCACACACAACCGGAACATCGAAAAGTTGTGGTATCCACATCCTCCATATAAGCCAAGTAGGTGCTACATCCACGCCTCATACACTTTCCCGCCACCGCCATTGAGATTACTTTCGGGATCGTCATGACCAGATCCCCATAACTGTTACCGAACTCCCATCAGGCGCTATCAAATGAATCATTTTCTTGCGACACACAATATTCTCCTTGATGTCCGCTAACCGATCCATCCCAAGAACCAAATCAAAACCACCTAAGGTCATCATGAACGGTCTAACAGGAAACTTGTGACCTTCTAGCTCCATATCACAGTCCTCTATCAAACGAATCATCTTCTTGCGACACACAATATTCCCTCTCAACCTTGTCCATTTCTCGGTGAGGACAAAACTCCTCAATCAGCAACTTTTTTAGCTCTGACCATCTCATCCTCCTAATAGTGCTGCTACCCTCGGCTTGGACTATATTGTCCCACCAGCACAGAGTCGAGTCCACAAATGAGTGGGCAGCAAACTTTACTTTCAGATCCTCCTGGGACTCGCTCATATTCAAAACAACTTCCATTTCTCTCACCCACCAGTGAGCAGCAGTAGCAGTGCCGTTACCATCAAAAGTAGGGGTTGCGTCGTTGAAACGCCCCATAGTTACAACCTCGTGCTGCCTCCGGCGCAGGATCATCTTCTTCCTCTTCTTCATCAATAGAGAGAATCGTTTCATGCTCCAGTTTCTCCCACCCTCCCGAGGACCTGTTCCTCTCTTTCCGCTCTCCTTCCCGTACAGCCTTAATCACTTCAGTCACCACAGATGGTAAGATCGTCTGCATGACTTGATAAACCTCCTCCACTACAGCCTCCTATACCGAGGCTCTCTGATTGGCGCTCTTATCTACACCCTTCGGATGAGGGGTCTCGGGTTCTTCAGGAACACCTTTTCAACTCTAGGCATGCCTCTTTTGGGCCGCGATGCAGCACCAAGCCCACCACGTGAGACTTTAGATGATCTACCACCGGCCATCCTCTATCACACACTGAAAGATTTAAACACCAACACGGTCATTCAAGGGAACAGCTCAGTTTATGTCAAGTATAGTAAGTCCCTAATTAAAGTGGCCAGTTATGATTAGCTACTTACTTTGCTCTTCATACCCCAAGCATTACCTGTCCTGACTACAGCAGTATTTAAATCTACATACAACACATAACCACATAACATGCACACATAATACCGGTTATCATTAAGAAAATACCAGATGGCACGCAGCTACTCAGATTGGCATCCCATCCCTTTCCGTCCCATTCTCAGTGTAAGGCATCGTTCCCGGGACGCTACAGCTGGTCGATCGTTGCACAAAACATACATTTTTATTTATCTTATATAAACATTGCAGCGGAAGCAATCAAAATAACATCTCAGTTCATCATAATAGCTTTTGTAAAATAATACATTGTTAATCAATTACAAAATATATATTGTTGCATTACATCACAAAAGCATTATATAAATGGATGCCATCCAAAAAAGAGCTGAGTAGCCACCCCATGCCATCCTCAGCAAACTTACCTGGCAACTGGAGGCACATAAAAAAGGTCAGCGTTGCTGAGTGAGCTCTAGTTTTATAATAAAACATACTTTTCTTTCGTTAAGACCGTTCTTTACTTTCATGCAATCATATATCATACGTACACATAGAAAATATCATTATTATCTTCATCATTCATTATCTTTCACTGCTATCTAGATCTTGTCAAACTTTACCCTCTTCATGGCACGCAGCCATGATTACTGAGGTCGAGTGACAAGGATCTCGTTTCGTACAGTGTTAGTATATTTCGTCCGTTCATTACTTTCATCCGTTCATTACTTTCATTCATTCATTTATTAACTTCATTCATTCATGGTACTTTCTCGTCATATTTACTCTTTCATCGTTACCTCTTTTCTTTCCATCAACCATAAACCTTACACTTCTGTTTCGTGGTACTGGACCTAGGCCTATCATAGCCCTTCTATAACGGTGCACCGCACCTCCTGGCCACAGTACCCAAGGTAATGTTTAGGTGTACCATTGCCATATGCAATACCCTTCTGTTTCGTGGTACTAGACCTAGGCCTATCATACACCTTCTATAACGGTGCACCGCACCTCCTGGCCACAGTACCTAGGATATGCAGCAATGGTTCTATACCAATGGTCAATCACAATGTCAAGCTTTACCCTCTTCGTGGCACACAGCTACGATTACTGAGGTCGAAAAACAAGGATCCCATTTCGAGTCTATTGCGACAACAATGTCGCTCACCTCCTATATTTGCTTGCAAGCCTTTCTTACTCTCATTCATTATTAATGCATGCATTCATTCATCATGTTCCTCTTTCATTATCTTTCACTTTACGTTACATAATACTTTCGTTTCATTCTTTAACATATCACGTAAAGTCACGGGAAAGATAAACATACATTATGATAAGGACATCATTACACACAGATAGCATCATCATACAGGGCATCTCCATACATACATAACATACATCATTGTAACACCCGGATATTCTTTGAAGCCGACGAAAGAAGAAAAGAAATAAAGTCCAAAGTCGGGGGACCAAACTTGTCAAAATGCGAGAAAGTTCAAAAGAAAAGGAGAATAAGAGGGGAGGGTAGCCCACACCCTTCCCACATCTCCAAAATTCAGACAAAAGAAAGAAAGAGGAGAGAAAAGGGAGAAGAGAAGAAGAAAGCTTGGTTCGAGTGTGCAAAATGGTCGTGTAGCGGGTCTAGACGAAGCTCTTCTTCTTCTTGTAGTTTGTGTGAGTTCTAGGACCCCTATTTTACTCATTTTCAACTGATTTGGGGCTGGAACACATAGTAAACCTGTTTTTGTATGTGTGTTGTTTGACCCATTTGGGTGTGCTTGGAGGTCGAAAACTGACGCAGAATGCAGTTCCTCCCGAACCCAATCTGCCATTTTCGACCTCCAAGCTCATTCAAACCCATTCTAAGCCCAAATAAACCATCCTAAACCTTAGGAATGCATACTATAACCCATTCAAGCACATACACAAGCCCGAAAACAAACTCCAAACGCATCACACGCAAACATATCCAAATGGATCCAACACACACATACAAAAACAGGTTTACTATGTGTTCCAGCCCCAAATCAGTTGAAAACGAGTAAAAGAAGGGTCCTAGAACTCACATAAACTACACCAAGAAGAAGAGCTTTGTTTAGACCCGCTACACGACGATTTTGCTCTCTTGAATCCACGCGAACCAACCCTTTTCTCTTCTCTTCTCCCTTTTCTCTCTTCTTTCTCTCTATAGCTGAAAATATGGGTGTGGGGAGAGGGTAAGGGTTGCCCTCTCCCTTCAAATAGCTCCACTTACCAAACTTTCCCGCGTTGGCGAGTTTGGTCCCTCAACTTTGAACTTTATTTCTTTTCTTCTGTCGTCGGCATCAAAGAAAATATCCGGTGTTACATGCATGATCCTCCTCAGCTTCACCTACCCGAGTTAACATCACAGTGTTGACACCATTCATCATACATAGATCGTGTGAGTTCTCATGTCCATGAACCAATAGTATTCTAATAGTAGTCCGTCATAACAAATAGAATCCAAGCACATAATCTCAATTGGTCTAACAAAAGTTGCTTATCCCTTCTTCTTTCTGGACCTCACGCATAACTATCTCAGGGTCAGACTCAATATCCGAGATCAACGCTTCGCGTGATCTGTGAAGATCCCTTCAGGCTGGGTATCCAGACCTAATAGTATAATGCGGCGCGCATGGGAACGGAAGATTCCAGTATAAGGCATCCCGTGAGGAAAGAGTAAGAGTAATAGTGCTTTCCTCAGAATGATTAGATAACAAGATAGAGATAAAGAACAAGTATAGAGGAACATACATGTAATATCAGATACACGCCAATCCTAGCATGCATTCTACATGAAGGTTCCTAGGTTATAGTCTAGGTCAAGTGATTTGCCTAATTCTCTATAACCAATGGCTTTGATACCAGTCCGTCACACCCCCGCTGAGAGCGGAAACACGGGGATGTAACGAGACGGGATCGTCATAACACATTGTAAACAATAGAGATGCAATATAAATAAATGATGATAAGCATGCCATGATGACACCCGTCATAAAGGAGACTTGTGTCGTGTTTAGTCAATATTCACAACAACATAGCCATAAGCATAAACATTGTAATTGAATCACGTAACCAAAAAATAGTATCATTGTAATGTAATACCCACAACCCGGGAACAAGTGTCCAAAAGAATAAAGATGTTTAATGAGACCAACAATGATTCAAAATGAATGTTTGACAAGTATTGTATAGTCTCAAAAATGCATCCTAGGGTCTCCACTAAGGCAGCATACCTAGATCTTCAATTGGCATTGTCACCTGAAAAGATATGCTCAAAATGGTCAACAAAATGTTGGTGAGCTCGCAGGTTTAAATAGTAAGTTAATTGACGCTGCATAATAGTTTTGTGGAATACCGTGAATACAGTTATAAGTAAGCTAAATCGCATAACAATAAGCTTTACAACCAAACCTAATGACGTACACACAGAATCTTGTCAGAATTTATTCGCCCAAGGGCTCGTTCCTGGCCACTGTTGGTACTAACTAGTATACCAACAATCAAGGGTGGGGGTGTCAACCCAGTAGTACTACCAATACCTATCCGTCAGTTCCAACACCGGAATTAAGTGGTTGTAAAGAAAGTACCACACAGCAAACTCATGTATGTATCAGATAAGTATTCATAAAACAGTAACACGTTGATTCCAAGAATGTAAGTTGTACAACATAAAAATGGGTGAGCATAATTTTCCCCTAAGTTTGTAAATGATTGAAGAATTGTATAAAGGTCAAACACTTATTAACAGTTATCTTCAAGCATTAATGATACGTTTTATGAAAATAGTAACGTTCGGTCGGTTCGGGTTGTATCGGTTCGGTCACGCGGAACACACACAAGCAGACATAAGTATTAGATCTTATATAGATCCAAGTACTTGGACTCGTCGCCATTGCCGATGATATTAGTGTAAAGGTTTCATCGTTGTTAGAGAAGTACTTAGTAAATTTTAGTGGTTACAAATCTGTTCTTGACAATCGTAAAAATGTTAACGTTGATTTGATTTGTTGTAATATTAGTAATTCTTATAGCGTAAGCGTTAATAATGTCATTAGCAATGGTAACCGTGTCGATGTCACCTTAACCTCACATGACATACACACACCATACACACAAGAAGGGAATACACACACAAATAACTTTAGTCGTACGACAGGACCAGACACATGACTAAACACACCATTCGCATGAATCAACCCTCATTCGTACGAATCAGCTAGATTCATAGGAACGAACCTTCATTCATGCGATTCGGCACTCAGTCGTACTACACAGCACTCAATCGCACGACTCAACATTCATACGCACGAATCAACCTTCATTCGTACGAATCAGCTTCATTTGTACAAATGAACCTCCATTCGTGTGACTCAGCATTCAGTCGTGCGATACACACATAATCGCACACATTCATCCGCATAGACTCAATCACATGCATGCACTCATCCACATTGTCTCAGTCGCACGACACACACAATCGTATGACTCAATCTCATACATACACTCAATCGCATGACTCAGTCGCACGACATACACTCAATCGCATGACTCAATCACACGACAAACTCAGTCTCATGACCCAGTCACATGACACAGTCAGTCGCACAACTCAGTCGCATGACAGAACATAGACGCCTGAGCAGAGGTCGCAACTGCAGAATGTGCAGAGCAGCCTTTGGCTGCTGTGTGCACTTGATTCATACCACAAACACTTCCTGAAATGCATTACACACACACACAAAAGCAAGGAGGATACTCAAAATGGACATTACACACGGCCATATGGTCACATACGCTCGGGTCGGCCCCGAGCACCCGAATCAAGGCGAAACGGACAGAAACAAATGAGGAAAAGGACGACTAAGGTTGTCTACCTGCTAGAATGAAGTGGAATCTACTGATGCCGAAGTTTTTCTGGTGAACTCACGAAGAAAAGGTCGGAGAGCAGGGGGCGATTGGTGGTGGGTAGGGTTTTGGATAAATGGATAAGGCTGTGAAAAAGGGGGTTTTTATACCCTTTTCAAGTTTGTGGGTTTGGAAACTTCAGTCCCTGGACTTCCAAGCCTTAATTCTTTTAGTTTGGTTAATTACACTTTGGGTCCCTTAACTGGTTAATTATATTTTAATGCTAGTATGTTAATAGTAATCACCATAATTATATTGTTGGTGTTAATGATAATAATAATAATCTATGACCTTAGGTAATTATAATGATAAATATAGTAGTGGTGATAATAATGATAGTGATATTAATAGTAAACAACTTTTGTATACTAATGCTTTTTTAATTACTTGATGAAGTAAGGGTAATATACTGGGTAGAATGTTATTAGGCTTTTAGTGTTTGAGTATTTATGCACACCTACATAACACACATAACTAGGGAAGCAAAGTTTGAACTAAGGCAACTTGATTATGAGCTAATGTTGAGTATTCAAGTAGGCTAACAAATATGACGTTAATCGACAGACCTTTGGTGACGGATGTCACACCTCATCTGTTTGAGGAATAACAGGTTTTGGGGACGAAACCTATAAAAGGGGGGTGGACTTGTAGCACCCGATATTTTAAGATGTTGTAAAAAGAAGAATAAAAGTGAAAAAACAATTTAACCCAAGTTGAGGGATTAAATGTGTCAAAAGTACAAATAATATATTATATTTTGTACAAAAGGTAGTATGGCTGCCCATGTTTGCTGCACAACACCTTTTCAACACATTTTAGAGAGAGAAAGAGTAGAGAGTTCGGGTATTTGAAGAAGAAGAAGAAGGAGAAGTTGAATTTAAGGTAAGAATTTGATGATTTTTAGGTGTTCTTGACTGATTTTAGTTCTAGTTTATACTTATGTATGTGTATGTACGTTTGTGTGTGTGTGTGTTTGGTGGGTTTTAGGTGTTTGAGCTCATAGCAAATGGGTTTGAAGGAAGTTATACCCAATGTTGCATAAGGTGACTTTGTAGGACCCCCTTTTAGCATGTTTTTAACAATTTTAGGGTTGGAAAATGCATGTGAACCTGTTTTATGAAAGATGGGTTTTCACCCGTATGTATTTGGGTGTAAATGTGTATCTGAGTGGGTGCAAATTTGGGATATATATATGTGTGTATGTACCTATTATGATGCTTAGAATATTAGTACTAAGTTTAGATCATGATATAAGATGATTTGGACTGATTTATGTTAATTTAGTAAGAGTTAGTTGCCCAAACGTCCAAACAGTGGCCCATGCACCAATGGTTAAATTTACTTAGTGTTCCCAACCGCCCAGAAATCCCAAACGTCTGAACAGTACCCAACCGCCTAGATGTCCATGCGTCTAAGTCAGGCCCATGCGCCTGAATAGTACCCAAGCGTCTGGAATACTACCTAGAATGATTAAGTGTTGGGCCATGGGCCCAAATAGTGCCCATGCGCCAAAATAGTGCCCATGCACCCAAATAGTGTCCATGCGCCCAGAACCTTCCCATGCGCCTAAGTGTTCCCATGCGTCTAAAAGGCCAAGCGCCTACATAGTGCCCATGCGTATGCATAGTGCTCATGCGCCGAAAAACTTAGAAATATTTTTAAGAGGTTTTAACAGGAAGATCGATTTTTCTATAACAAAATGTGCTATACGAATGAGTGACAATCTAGGGGCGTTGCCCTTGGACGCCACTAGGGGCTGCCGCCTCTAGGACCCCGCTGTTAGGGGCTGCCGCCCTCGAACCCCCGCTGTCCCACGGAGGGTCGGTTATGTTCTATGGTGACTTGTTAGGTATGTGTATGGGAATGGATGATGCATGATGTTTATGATGATGTGTGGTTATGTATGATATGTTTTCTTATGCTCCTTTTATGTATTATTCCGTGACCTACGTATTATGGGTATGAGATGAACGTGAAGTATTATGTAACGTAAAGCGGAAGTTAATGTTAATGATATAAGAAGGGTCCTAATGGGGACACCGCATGGGTTTTTGGGGGTAGGCCGGTTCAAACGGTCACGGTTAGGTCTAGCGGTCACATTTTGGCACCTAACCGTGACCGCATGGGCTTGCTGTCACGGTTCGGGTGGTAGTCCCCGTGACCTCGTGACAACAAAACAACAAAATGGGTTGTTAAAGTTGAAAAGCGGTGACCAAACCGTCACGGTTTGGCCTAACCGTGACCTCTAGGGTACGAGGTCTCAGTTTAAGGTACAACGTAGACGTGATTTTGACAAAAGGCCGGGATTCGCGCCACAAACCGTCACGTGGAGGCCAAACCGTGATGGTTTGTGCACCTGAATTTGACCTTAAATACCTTTCAACTTAGAACAATCGGCATATCCATTTCCAAAACTTCCGTTTCGCAATTTCATAATCCAAATTTTTAGTTTTTTATCGAACTTGGATTTTGAGCTTTCATTCATCCAACACTCGAGATTTTTCAGCCTTCGTCATTCCAAAACGCGTTAATTCGAAAACAATGTCGGGTTCGGGAGATCATTATCAAAAGCCGAAGCTTCCAGATTTGAATGAGGTGCCACATATCGAAGATTCAAACCAGGTTGAACTAGTATATGTTTTATTATAACTTATTATTTGAAATATCTAACCATTATCTTTTTTAGGAATATTACATATTGTGACAACCCTAAAAATATTTTATTATATATATTTATTACGTCGAAAATTTTCTTTATTTTATTTAACCAAGATTATAATTAAATAAACTTCTGCATGGTTGCATGAATGTTTATATGTGAAAATTTACGTATGCATGGTTGCATGCATATATATAAGTGGAATATTCTCGTATGCATGTATATTATATATCCAAATCTCACACCTACGGGTATATATATAAAGATTTTTACGTATGCATGTTGTATACATCTAAGTATATGCAAAAATTTTTGAAATGCTTATATATATGTACGATTAGTATGTATATATATATATGTTTACCTATTTAAACGTGTATCTATATTATAAATACACACGTTATAGACTTGTGATTAATTATGTTATATATGTAAACTATGAATACCTATAGTCGGGTACTACAAATCTACATATACATGTATGATATACATCTATATATATGTATATATAAACCTACTAAAACAAAACTAAACTAAATCAAGTCCACAACAACTAACAACCTAAAAACTAAAACTAAAAACCCAAACCACCTTTCCCCTACCCTCGGTTACCACCTTCTAAACCACATCCGAAACCATCAAGATACCACTCGAAACCATTACCACCTTTGGTTACCTTACTTAACCCACTACTACATCACCTTATCCTATCCGTGAGATTACTTAACTTGCTCTGGTGGATTTCTTTCCAAAACCACCCTTCTCGGCTATACCACACCCGAAACAACTAAACCACCACCTTATCACCATCATTCATTGAACCCGTGAGCTTTGAAGCTTACCTTAGTCAACATATTGTGAATCTTCATCATTACAAGAATATGGCAATTCCAAAGAGCATCTTCCATTCACACCTTGAAGTCAACTCCCATCTTACAAACCTATCTCTTGGAAACCTCATGAACCCGCCACCTTGCCTTAACAAATGCCACCTCCCTCTTGGTCTCTCCCTAAATCGCCACATAGAAAGGCTAGAGAGATGACTCACCTTAGCTAGGGAATAAAAGTAATGATGATGTTGGGGAAGGTAGTCGATCAAGGGGGCTATATACACCCATTTCATTTTGAGCTTGCAAAACACAAAATCACTTCAACCTCTTGCTCTCTCTCGGGTTTCTTAAAAACCACCAACATTCATCTTCATTTGATCATCACCTCCATCTGTCTTCTGTCCTCTCATCCCTCGATTTGTTTATCAAACACCACCACCATCAATCTGCTCTCTCTCACTCTCGGATACCAAACAACAACCACAAACACCAACAATAACAACACCCGACAACAAAACAACCATACACCACCAACAACCATCATTATCCACCACCATCCACGACCTTCACTGCCCTATTCTTGAATTCCAGGAGTTGAAAGCAAGCACATCATTCAAAGGTGATAAAAGGTTTAGTTTACATATATGATACAAAACATATATATATATACATATTGATACGTATGTATATAAATGGGTTTAGTCACCTGAAATCAACTTTGGGAGACTTAAAACCATTAATTTTGAGTAATAAAGTTCCAAAATCCAGGAACTTGTAATTTAGAAGGATATATTTGAATTTTACAAAACATATAACATAAATATTAAGAAAAATCAAGTAAATATTTAATGAAAGCAGTTGTGGGAATAAACATTGAAAAAATCCTTGTTTTATACTAAGATATTAAACTGGAAACTTTGATAAATTTTTGATAAGTAAAATAATTTATATAAATTATTTTATAATAGAAAATAGAAGAAAATGTCAAAAATATAGATAAATTCGGAAAAATTCTGATAAAATTTCACAATGATTCCTTGGAGGTATAAAAGCCCCTGCAATTAATTTAGATTTTTATTCCTTGTTATAATAAGGATATGAATTTTTATATATTCTGCAATAAATAAATCATAATAAATACTTAAAGTACATAATAAATTTAGATAAAATCATAGACGAAATATTACAACAAATAATGCAGAATATAGTATTTTCATAAATTATGGAGCAGTATGAATATTTTTACTGAATATGTTAATTATTGTAGAAATTACAGAAACTGTTATGTTATGACTTGGACTCTAGAATAATTATATAATGTTTGGTTTCGTATATGTAGTCTTCTGTGAAATTTTGGGAATTTTTCATGGACAGAAGCTATTTTTAACTATTTATGGGAATATTATGAAATTTACAGAAAATAATCTTTCAAGAGTTGGGTTCTATAAAAATTATGTGATGTTACTGAATTATTGGACGAATTTCTATGAAATTTGGAGGAATTATTGGATAGCAAAAGTTGTTATGATAAATTTTAGGAATATTGTGATATTTATGTAAAATAATTTGTTATGGATTTGAAGTCGGGAAATTTAGGAGAAACTATAAGCTGTTCAAACTAATATTTTACCAAAATTAGAAATTTTTGAACATCAATAGCCATTTTGTGTTATTTTTGGAATAAATCACAAACTATTATGAGTTAATAATTTTGAAGGCTCGAAGATGTTTCTATTAACCTTTTACAGTCAATGAAAACCAGAAAAAAAAATATTTGAAGTATCGTCTAACACTGTGAACTATCTTGTTAGATTCAAGTGGGAAGACACCGTGAGTTCATAGTCCCATTTTCAACCGTTTGGTATTCCGTAACGTTTTGGAGGAAAAGTATACTTCTGGGTCGATGTGTTATTTTGAAAATATTTTTGTTTGCTTACTGTCATTTGCGACACAACCATTAGTTCGAATGAGGAACCGGTCAATAATATTGGTAACGTTACTTAGGAGGATATTTGTACCAACCGGATGAGGGTTGCTACTATTTTCCTGCATCTAACCGAATGGGGGTTAGGATGTAATATTATCTGATTTTTATTATTTCGTGACAGTATGATTATGTTGTGAGCAGGTTTGGTTGTAATTTTGGTTGTAATTGACACATCGACAAAATATTTGTTTGGATTAAACCTATGTTCTCACCAACATTTTTGTTGACTGGTTTAAGTGTACTTTTTCAGGAAACGATGACTAACACATTTGACTTTAGTTTTGAAGTCTATAATGGTTGGGGAGAAGTTGTGGGAAGGGTTTGTGTGACACTAACAGTCAACATCGTTGACTTTAGTGTGTATGTGGATGCTTATTTCCACCGTGTTTGAAGACATGCTGTAGTTTAATCCAGTTGTAGTTAGTTACGTCAAATTTTGATATATTATGTAACAAGATATAACCTCGAATATTAAGAAATAAAAGCATGTCTGTATTATGTTTCTATTTAATCTATGTTTATTTAATATAAACCACTGCACTCTGATAAAAGCTAGTCACATTCCACCCGTCTCGTTCACGCTTCCGCCGGGATGTGACAGGTTGGTATCAGAGCCATTGGTTATAGGAAATTAGTTATTTTAAGTAAATAACTAGACTATAACCATAAGCTCAAAGGATACTTTATGATTTTATGTGAAATTATGTGGATTATGTGAAAATTCATGATTTTATGTTTAAGATTTTAACAAAACCTATTTGACTAACTCTTTTTGTGAAACCTTGTTAAGAAATTTTACAGTATGAGTCCAGATAGTATGCTTTATGAAACCGACCCTTCAGAAAAACCATACCATAGCAGCCCTAAAGAAATAGTGCCTGAATCAGAACCGCAGCAGGATATAATTGTTTCCCCAACTGGAATGGAGAATACCTCAAGGTTTTATGTTAGACGTGCATCAGTGCAAAGAGGAGGATATACAATTATAACTCCTAGGAAAAAGGTAAAACGTGGAAACAGGTTTAGAGCTATACCAACTGAGGATATAAAGACACAACCTCCTGATTCTCCCATAAATGAAAATAAAGTTATTAAACCAGAGTTGGATCAGGTAAAAACAGCCTGACAGACTCTTAAGAAACTTAAGAAGATACATCTAGGAATCTGGAAAATCCAAAAAGACATTAAGAAGCTCAAGACACCCAAGCAGAGTCTTTTTACCAAGATATGGAAATGGTTCAGTAGAAATTAATAGATATAGTTCAACTTGTTAGAATAAAAGAGAAATAAGAGCTTAACTGATATATGTATTTTGTGTTAACATGTTTGTTTGAATTATGTTAAATAATTTTGTGTTAAGATATTTATTTGCAATACTAACATTAAAATTCACTATAGTGAATCATGCTGCCAAAAAGAAACACTCAGCCTGTCCGGAGAACAGCTCGAGTAGGACGACCCAGGACCAGACTTGGGGAAGAAACACCCGTGAACCCTGTGAACCCTGATACCACTGAGAATGATAGGATATCTCAGATAGTAGCCCAACAACTAGAAGCTACTTTGCCTACCCTAATTAATCAACTTCAGCAAAACCTGAATATTGGAACTACCTCAAACCCACCAATCGTGCCTGAAAACATAAACATGGAAGAACAACAGGAAGAAGAAATCCTAAATGGAATGTCAAAAGGATGTTCCTACAAAACTTTTATGTCCTGTAAACCTCGGGAATTTGATGGCAAAGGTGAAGCAGTACAAGCTTTGAGATGGCTAGATGACATAGAAGGAGTTCTGGAAATCAGCAACTGTGCTGAAAATCTCAAAACACTGTTTGCTTCACATTCCTTAAAAGGAGAAGCCCAATCTTGGTGGAAAATGGAAATACATACTAGGGGTAGGAATATTATGAATAAGCTGAGCTGGGAAGAATTTAGAAACTTAGTGATAGAAAAATACTGCCCGTACAATGAGATAGAAAAACTGGAAGCTGAATTCCTAGCGTTAGAAATGAAAGGATCTGCACACCGGGAGTACACTGATAGGTATAATGAACTATCTAGGTTAGTACCACACCTGATAACCCCGGAATCCAAAATGATAGGAAGGTATATTTGGGGATTAGTGCCACAAATAAGAGGATTAGTGAAATCAGCTAGAACCAAAACCTTCCAGGAAGCAGTAATCCTGTCAGGAAGTCTGACAAACGAAATGATCAGGAACGGATCATTGGGACACCAACAGGTAGGAGAAAAGAGGAAATGGACTGAAAACCATTCTGGAAGGAGATATGGTAAAAGTTCCCAGAATAGAGTAACCCGACCTCCACCAAGAAACTTTTTAGGAACAACTCAAGGAAAGAAAATAGAAAAACCACCACAGTGTAATATCTGTCAGAAATATCATAGAGGAAACTGTATGACAGTGGTGTGTTATAACTGTAAAAGGAAGGGACACGTTTCCCGAGACTGTAGAAACCCTACCAGCAACAAAACCGTCTGCTTTCAATGTGGAAGTGAAAGTCATTTCCGGAACAATGTCCACAACGAAAGGGTAAGGCCCCAGCTAACCAGAACAACCCTCGGGGAAGAGCTTTTATGATACAAGCTAATGAAGCTCGCCAAGAACCAGAAGTAGTTACGGGTACGTTCCTTATCAATAACTAGTACGCTAAAGTATTATTTGATACAGGAGCAACCCGCAGTTTTGTCTCACATACTTTTAGACCATCAATTAGTCTAACATCTGAAAAATTACATGACAATTATGTGATAGAATTAGCTGATGGTAAGATAATTGAAGCTGACGAAATCATTCCTAATTGCATCTTAAATTTAGATGAGTACTGTTTTGATACAAATCTGATACCTATTAAATTAGGAGGATTTGATATCGTAGTAGGAATGGATTGGTTAAGTGCAAATCATGTTGAAATCATTTGTGATAAGAAAATGATTAAGGTTCCTTTGAATAAGGAGAACAAAATTCTCTGCATTTATGGTGATAAGCCATGCAATACGGTGAAACTGATTACTTGTGAAAAAGCACGAAAATACCTTAACAAGAATTGTTTAGCATTCTTGGCTCATATTGTTAATACACAACTTGATAAGGAAAATTTGGAAAGTGTTCCTGTTATAAAGGAATATGCTGATGTGTTCCCGGATGAATTACCTGGATTACCACCCCCTCGTCAGGTAGAATTTAAAATAGAATTGATACCAGGAACAGCCCCAATTGCCAAAGCACCTTATCATTTAGCACCAACTGAGATGAAAAACTTATGACTCAGTTACAGGAATTGTTAGATAAAGGATTCATACGTCCTAGTGTATCCCCTTGGGGAGCACCAGTATTATTTGTTAAAAAGAAGGATGGAACCTTTAGGATGTGTATTGATTATAGGGAACTTAATAAGGTTATTATAAAGAATAGGTATCCACTCCCTAGAATTGATGATTTATTTGACCAACTACAAGGATCCAGCTATTTCTCAAAAATAGACTTAAGATCAGGATATCATCAATTAAGGGTACAAGAAGATGACATTTCTAAGACTGCTTTTAGAACTAGATATGGTCATTATGAATTCCTTGTGATGCCATTTGGGTTAACCAATGCTCCAGCAGTATTTATGGTCTTAATGAATAGAGTGTGTAAACCTTACTTAGATAAATTTGTTATAGTCTTCATTGACGACATTCTAATCTATTCTAGGAGTAAGGAAGACCACGGACAACACCTCAAGTTAACCTTGGAATTATTACAAAAAGAAAACTTGTATGCAAAATTTTCAAAATGTGAATTTTGGAAAAGAGAAGTACAATTCCTTGGACACATAGTTAACCAAGATAGAATTCAAGTTGATCCAGCAAAGATAGAATCAGTTAAGAAATGGGAAATTCCAAAGACCCCGACAGAAATACGTCAATTCTTAGGTTTAGCAGGATACTATAGAAGATTTATAGAAAACTTCTCAAGAATAACTCAACCATTGACTGAATTGACTCAAAAAGATAAAAAGTATATATGGGGGAAAAACAGAATGAAGCCTTTGAACTTCATAAGAATAAACTATGTAGTGCACCTGTGTTAGCTTTACCTGAAGGAACTGATAATTTCATAGTCTATTGTGATGCATCTCGTCAAGGCTTTGGATGTGTTCTAATGTAGAAGAATAAAGTGATTGCATATGCATCTAGACAACTTAGGGGTAGTGAGAAGAACTACACCACCCATGATCTAGAGTTAGGAGCTATAATATTTACACTGAAAATTTGGAGACATTACTTATATGGAACTAAGTGTATAATATATACGGACCACAAAGTTTGCAACACATCTTTGATCAGAAGATGTTAAACATGAGACAAAGAAGATGGATAGAGTTATTAAGTGATTATGATTGTGAAATTAAGTATCACCCAGGAAAAGCCAATGTAGTAGCTGATGCATTAAGTAGAAAAGAAAGGGAAAAACCTTTACGGGTACGAGCAATGAAAATGGAACTACGTTCGGACTTGTTAAGTCAAATCCGGGAAGCTCAACAAAAAGACATGCTGACACTAAAAGGACAAAGGAAAGATTTAAAAGAAGAAGCAGATGGAATTTTGAAATTCAACGGAAGAATCTGGATACCCGACAACAAACAAATTAGGATAACTGTTCTGCAAGAAGCTCATAAATCAAGATACTCTGTACACCCAGGGAATAACAAAATGTATAAAGACTTGAAAAGTCAATATCGGTGGCCAGGTATGAAGAGATCGGTTGGAGAATTTGTGGAACAATGTGATGTTTGCTCCAGAATAAAAGCTGAAGATCAGAAGCCCTCAGGATATTGCAACAACCGGAAATCCCAGAATGGAAATGGGATCAAATTACCATGGATTTCATAACTGAGTTACCCAGAACCAGAAATGGATACGACATAATTTGGGTTATAGTAGATAGGCTAACTAAGTCTGCTCCTTTCTTACCTATTCCGGAAGATTACAAAATTGAGAGATTGGCAAGGATTTACATAAAAGAAATTTTATCTAGACATGGAATACCAGTATCTATTATATCCGATAGAGATAGTAGATTTACTTCCAGGTTCTGGCAAACTTTACAAAAAGCTTTAGGAACTCAAATAAACTTAAGTACAGCTTATCATCCACAAACTGATGGGCAGAGTGAAAGAACAATACAAACTCTAGAAGATATGTTAAGGGCTTGTGCTATAGACTTTGGTGGAAATTGGGATAGTCATTTGCCTTTAATAGAATTTTCATACAATAATAGTTATCACTCTAGTATTGGGTTAGCACTATTTGAAGCTTTATATGGAAGAAAATGTAGGTCACCGTTATGCTGGAATGAAATAGGTGATAGACAACTCACAGGTCCTGAACTAATCCAAGAAACCACAGACAAGATCACTGAAATTAAAAACAAGTTGAAAACAGCTCGTGATCGACAGAAAAGCTATGCAGATAGACGGAGGAAACCAATAGAATTTCAAATTGGAGATAGGGTATATCTGAAAGTATCACCTTCTAAAGGTATCTTTCGATTTGGAAAAGCCAGTAAACTGAACCCTAGGTATATCGGCCTATTCAGGATTATTGATAGAATTGGTCTTGTAGCATATAAGTTGGAATTACCACAGGAATTAAGTGAAGTACATAACATATTTCATGTGTCCAACCTAAAGAAATGCTTAACCAACGAAACTCTAGTTGTGTCAATGCAAGAAATACAAGTTGATAAGAAACTGCATTTTGTAGAAGAACCAATAGCCATTGTGGGAAAAGAAATAAAGAAGTTAAGAAGAAGTAAAATTCCCATAGTAAAAATTAAGTGGAATGCAAAACGAGGACCAGAATACACCTGAGAAAGAGAAGATGAAATCAAGAAAAAGTACCCCCACCTGTTTCAAGGTAACACTTGTTTAAGTTTCTAAAGTATATTCCACTGAATTTCGAGACGAAATTCTTTTAACAGGGGGAGAATGTGACAACCCTAAAAATATTTTATTATATATATTTATTACGTCGAAAATTTTCTTTATTTTATTTAACCAAGATTATAATTAAATAAACTTCTGCATGGTTGCATGAATGTTTATATGTGAAAATTTACGTATGCATGGTTGCATGCATATATATAAGTGGAATATTCTCGTATGCATGTATATTATATATCCAAATCTCACACCTACGGGTATATATATAAAGATTTTTACGTATGCATGTTGTATACATCTAAGTATATGCAAAAATTTTTGAAATGCTTATATATATGTACGATTAGTATGTATATATATATATATGTTTACCTATTTAAACGTGTATCTATATTATAAATACACACGTTATAGACTTGTGATTAATTATGTTATATATGTAAACTATGAATACCTATAGTCGGGTACTACAAATCTACATATACATGTATGATATACATCTATATATATGTATATATAAACCTACTAAAACAAAACTAAACTAAATCAAGTCCACAACAACTAACAACCTAAAAACTAAAACTAAAAACCCAAACCACCTTTCCCCTACCCTCGGTTACCACCTTCTAAACCACATCCGAAACCATCAAGATACCACTCGAAACCATTACCACCTTTGGTTACCTTACTTAACCCACTACTACATCACCTTATCCTATCCGTGAGATTACTTAACTTGCTCTGGTGGATTTCTTTCCCAAAACCACCCTTCTCGGCTATACCACACCCGAAACAACTAAACCACCACCTTATCACCATCATTCATTGAACCCGTGAGCTTTGAAGCTTACCTTAGTCAACATATTGTGAATCTTCATCATTACAAGAATATGGCAATTCCAAAGAGCATCTTCCATTCACACCTTGAAGTCAACTCCCATCTTACAAACCTATCTCTTGGAAACCTCATGAACCCGCCACCTTGCCTTAACAAATGCCACCTCCCTCTTGGTCTCTCCCTAAATCGCCACATAGAAAGGCTAGAGAGATGACTCACCTTAGCTAGGGAATAAAAGTAATGATGATGTTGGGGAAGGTAGTCGATCAAGGGGGCTATATACACCCATTTCATTTTGAGCTTGCAAAACACAAAATCACTTCAACCTCTTGCTCTCTCTCGGGTTTCTTAAAACCACCAACATTCATCTTCATTTGATCATCACCTCCATCTGTCTTCTGTCCTCTCATCCCTCGATTTGTTTATCAAACACCACCACCATCAATCTGCTCTCTCTCACTCTCGGATACCAAACAACAACCACAAACACCAACAATAACAACACCCGACAACAAAACAACCATACACCACCAACAACCATCATTATCCACCACCATCCACGACCTTCACTGCCCTATTCTTGAATTCCAGGAGTTGAAAGCAAGCACATCATTCAAAGGTGATAAAAGGTTTAGTTTACATATATGATACAAAACATATATATATATACATATTGATACGTATGTATATAAATGGGTTTAGTCACCTGAAATCAACTTTGGGAGACTTAAAACCATTAATTTTGAGTAATAAAGTTCCAAAATCCAGGAACTTGTAATTTAGAAGGATATATTTGAATTTTACAAAACATATAACATAAATATTAAGAAAAATCAAGTAAATATTTAATGAAAGCAGTTGTGGGAATAAACATTGAAAAAAATCCTTGTTTTATACTAAGATATTAAACTGGAAACTTTGATAAATTTTTGATAAGTAAAATAATTTATATAAATTATTTTATAATAGAAAATAGAAGAAAATGTCAAAAATATAGATAAATTCGGAAAAATTCTGATAAAATTTCACAATGATTCCTTGGAGGTATAAAAGCCCCTGCAATTAATTTAGATTTTTATTCCTTGTTATAATAAGGATATGAATTTTTATATATTCTGCAATAAATAAATCATAATAAATACTTAAAGTACATAATAAATTTAGATAAAATCATAGACGAAATATTACAACAAATAATGCAGAATATAGTATTTTCATAAATTATGGAGCAGTATGAATATTTTTACTAAATATGTTAATTATTGTAGAAATTACAGAAACTGTTATGTTATGACTTGGACTCTAGAATAATTATATAACGTTTGGTTTCGTATATGTAGTCTTCTGTGAAATTTTGGGAATTTTTCATGGACAGAAGCTATTTTTAACTATTTATGGGAATATTATGAAATTTACAGAAAATAATCTTTCAAGAGTTGGGTTCTATAAAAATTATGTGATGTTACTGAATTATTGGACGAATTTCTATGAAATTTGGAGGAATTATTGGATAGCAAAAGTTGTTATGATAAATTTTAGGAATATTGTGATATTTATGTAAAATAATTTGTTATGGATTTGAAGTCGGGAAATTTAGGAGAAACTATAAGCTGTTCAAACTAATATTTTACCAAAATTAGAAATTTTTGAACATCAATAGCCATTTTGTGTTATTTTGGAATAAATCACAAACTATTATGAGTTAATAATTTTGGAGGCTCGAAGATGTTTCTATTAACCTTTTACAGTCAATGAAAACCAGAAAAAAAAATATATTTGAAGTATCGTCTAACACTGTGAACTATCTTGTTAGATTCAAG
Source organism: Flaveria linearis (assembly GCA_024085815.1). Classification (NCBI taxonomy): domain Eukaryota; kingdom Viridiplantae; phylum Streptophyta; class Magnoliopsida; order Asterales; family Asteraceae; genus Flaveria; species Flaveria linearis. The sequence goes on from CM044014.1 coordinate 39,939,634, forward strand.
TGGGAAGACACCGTGAGTTCATAGTCCCATTTTCAACCGTTTGGTATTCCGTAACGTTTTGGAGGAAAAGTATACTTCTGGGTCGATGTGTTATTTTGAAAATATTTTGTTTGCTTACTGTCATTTGCGACACAACCATTAGTTCGAATGAGGAACCGGTCAATAATATTGGTAACGTTACTTAGGAGGATATTTGTACCAACCGGATGAGGGTTGCTACTATTTTCCTGCATCTAACCGAATGGGGGTTAGGATGTAATATTATCTGATTTTTATTATTTCGTGACAGTATGATTATGTTGTGAGCAGGTTTGGTTGTAATTTTGGTTGTAATTGACACATCGACAAAATATTTGTTTGGATTAAACCTATGTTCTCACCAACATTTTTGTTGACTGGTTTAAGTGTACTTTTTCAGGAAACGATGACTAACACATTTGACTTTAGTTTTGAAGTCTATAATGGTTGGGGAGAAGTTGTGGGAAGGGTTTGCGTGACACTAACAGTCAACATCGTTGACTTTAGTGTGTATGTGGATGCTTATTTCCACCGTGTTTGAAGACATGCTGTAGTTTAATCCAGTTGTAGTTAGTTACGTCAAATTTTGATATATTATGTAACAAGATATAACCTCGAATATTAAGAAATAAAAGCATGTCTGTATTATGTTTCTATTTAATCTATGTTTATTTAATATAAACCACTGCACTCTGATAAAAGCTAGTCACATTCCACCCGTCTCGTTCACGCTTCCGCCGGGATGTGACACATATACGGGAGTCACCCTCCGTGGGGGGAGGAGGAAACCAACCCGTCGAACAAATTTGCTCAAGAGGCATACAACTCTTTATTTGGACCGACAGGTTATGGTGAAGGGTACATATATCCCCCTTGCAATTCTTACGGGCATGCCCCGAACACGTACCACTCACAAACAGAGCTGGATTACGGACATCCCCCGTACCAGTCAGAACTAGAAATTACACAATCTCACACTAGTTCTACTAGCTAATGACTAAGGTGAGTACGTTAATAAAACTAAAAGTAATAAAGTACCTGGATTCTAGCATGACTAACATCCGCGATCTTTTTGCTTTGAAACAAATCCCAATGTTTTTCTTTAACCGACGTATGAAACTTCCAAGCTGCTTCAGATGTTGTAAAGTCACAAACACATATCCGGCGTTCAAACCATGCCTGTACGTAGATATCAACATCAATACTTAGCTTATATATATATATATATACATGTAGTATTTACACCATAAAATTAATAATAATATTATTCAGATAGATACCAACTTGAAATCAATCGGAAGATACACGAAATCAAACTCCAATCGAACGGTGTTTCCCGCCTTTTCATTCTCAAGTTTACAGTGATAAAATTAAAATAAAAAACAATGTTTAATGCTTAAAAAAATAAAAAAATAAAAGCAATATGTCACGGTTTGGCCAAACCAACACATATAGCCCCCCCTGCGCACAATCAATTCCCCATAATTACATACCCAATCATTGACTACGGATATTAAGATATAACTGTCACGGTTAGGGCATACCGTGACAGTTAGGTCTCACACCTGACCAAACGGTCACGGGGGACCTAACCGTGACCGCTTGGGTCGGTTTTCTCCAGGAAAAGGCGGTGCGCCTAAAATTTCCCTATAAGAAGCATAAAGAAAGAATGAATGCATGCATTAATGAATGAACGGATGTAAGAAAGTCTTGCAAGCAATGTATGGAGGTTCACACCAATGAAGGGTGTTAGCTCAACGGTGTGTGGGTTAGCTACCCTGGAAGGATGCACACTGGGGTCTAATCCTTGTGATTGACCATACGTATGGGATCTTGCCGCTTACCCCGGTACCATGGTCAGGAAAACGGCACAATGTATGGGAGTCTAATTATAGACTTCGGCCCAGTACCCGCTTTATGCATGACGGTGGGGTATATCACATCGCATTGGTCCGAATTAAGTTACCCTGGTACTGTGGTCAGGCCACCGGGCACAATGTATGGGAGTCTAATTATAGACTTCGGCCCAGTACCCGCTTATGCATGACGTTGGGGTATACCCCATGGCATTGGCCCGAAATGTAAGAAAGATAACGAATGATAACTATGACGTACGATGATGAATGAACGAAAGTTAATGAACGATGATGAAGATGATAATAAATTATCTATTTGTACGTATGATGTATGAGCACATATGAAAGTAAAGAACGATTTTGAATGATAAGTGAAGTATTTTATTTATAAAACTAGAAATCACTCAGCAACGCTGACTTTTATTTATTTTCCAGTTGGTAGGTAAGAGTTGCTGAGGATGGCACCGGGTAGCTACTTGGCATTTTTGGGATGGCATCCATTAGTATAACAATGACGTTTTTGTGATGTAATGCAATTATGATATTTGTAACAATTAACTGTATTGTATTACTTTGCAAAAGATGTCATTAATATATATGAAATAGTTTTAATTAATTTCCGCTGCAATGTTTTAAATAAATGTATGTTTTATGTGCGATGAATTACCAACTGTAAGGTGCTCAGGAATGGGGCCTTACATATACGTATATGTACATATATATACATATATATATATATATATATATATATATATATAATATATATATATATATATATATATATATATATATATATATATATATATAAACAGCACCCACCATACACGCACTAAACCCACACTACATATATATATATTCATACAACTCATACTCACATATATATACACAACTCACACTATACACACACATACACACACTAAACTCACACACTATATATAATTCATACAATTCACATTCACATATATATACACAACTCACACTATACACACACATACACACACACGCATATGTATATATATACCACGGTGCACACACATACGTGTATAAAAAACACACGCGACACACACATACATATATACGCATATACATGCTGCACACACACACAGATATATATATATATAATATATATGTATATATGTGCATATATATATATACATGCATGTATATGTACACTGCACACTCATATCCATGTATATATACATACACACCCGTCACATACACTCACACACATATATATATACCCTGCATACACACGTACACATATATATACCTACACGCATTCATATATACGGTACATACACAAATACACATACATATACCTACACACAGCAGCCTTCGGCTGCTGTGTTTGTGCTCATCCGCACAAACACATACGTGTACACATATACACACACATATATACATAAACTCCCAAACCACACGCACACACGCATATACATACATATACATACACACACATACATACGTGTGTACATATACACACAATAGTCGCGTGCAAGGTCACGAAGGAGCCCGATTCAACCGAACCAAACACGACATCAAAACGTAACGATACGAAATGAAATGAAACGAAAACCATGACAACCGGTTACCTTCAGAACGTGACGACGGAGGGACGACGGCGTCAAACAGCGGCTCACGGCGGCACGATGCCAACTTCCGGCTGTGGTCGGTCGTGGGTGGGGGTTCGGTGGTTGGCGACGGCAGCAAGGGCTTCGGGGGGTCTCTCAGCCGAAGAGGAGGAGTGCCTCGACATATATGGGTGGTTTCACCTAATTACACCTTTGGTCCCCCTAGTTTAGTGTAATTACAAATTAAACCCTAAACTTTAATTAGTTATAATAATAATTATATTATTATTAATAAATCTTAATAATAGTAATAATAATAATAATATTTAAGGTTATAATATTGATAATAATAATTTTAATAATAATAATAAACATTATTAAAATTAAAAGAACTAGAGGTACTAAATAAAATTAATTTTATTATTAGCAGGATTTTTATTATTTATTATTTTATATATTAAGATCTACGTGCCAAACGAATGAGGCAAGAATTTCGAAATTAAAACGAGTTAATTCAGTGACAAGATAATTACACAACGAAAGTTAACGAGTGTCACGTTAATTGACGGACCTGTTAGTGATGGATGTCACATTATCCCCCAGTTGAGAGAATTTCGTCCCGAAATTCAACTAGAGTTAAATCCCGAAGTCCTATCCATGAACAGATGCGGATATTTGGTTTTGATCTGGTCTTCTCGTTCCCATGTGAATTCTGGCCCTCGCTTGGAGTTCCACCTCACTCTGACGATTGGAATCTTGCTGCGCTACAATTGTTTCACCTCTCGATCCATTATATCTATTGGCTCTTCAATAAAGTGAAGTTTTTCGCCAATCTTAATTTCCTCAATTGGTACGTGAAGGGATCCATCAGCTAAGCATTTCTTCAGGTTTGATACATGGAAGGTATCATGTACGCCACTAAGCTCTTGAGGCAAGTTGAATCAATACGCCACGGGACCAGTCCTTTTCGTGATCTCAAATGGTCCCACGTACCTCGAGGCTAACTTTCCTATCTTGCAGAATCGTACGATACCTTTCCAAGGAGAAACATTTAACAACACACGATCTCCCACATGGAATTCTAACGGTTTCATCCTGTTATCCACGTAACTTTTCTGATGGTCTCTGACTGCCTTAAGTCAGTCTTTGATATGAAATATCCTGTCGGTTGTTTCCTGAATGATCTTAAGGCTTGTCAAGTGACTTTCTCCGACCTCAGTCCAACATATGGGAGACCTACACTTTCTTCCGTACAACGCTTCAAACTGTGACATTCGGTAATTTTCCGTTACCAAACTCCGTTAGTTCCGTTAAGTTTTGCATACACGTGTCGTAAGCACACACTAGTTGTCGTTTGACGTTGGTGACTTAAAAATAATTTATAATGTTAATTTAATTATAATCAAATTGATAAGATGATTATTATTTTATGTTTATGTTTTTACGCAACTATTTGAGAATTTTATCGCGTAACGTGGAAAAGCGCGTGTTTATTTGTATGTCTTGTGTTTTTATAAAATAAAATATATGAATGTTACCATTAGTTCATATATTCATATTATTAAGTTAAAACACTTCACAAGGAGTTTAAAAGACAACATTTTATAAAATACATAATACAAGGGGTAAAAGTGTACATGTGCCTAATTAAACTAAACAAAACACTAACCCTAGCCCCCCACCCTCCCTTGCGATCGTAAACAGCCCCAGCCCTCTTCCCCTGCAAAATTCAGCTTTCAACCAAGCAATTGTGCCTTGGTTTGGTTGATCTTAAGCTAGGAAACAAGTTAGGATCATCAATTTCAAGTTAACACACGTGAAAAGGTTAGATTTTACAAGTTTGATGTTGTTCTTAATAGGGCCGAACCCTAATTCGATGTGGGAGTCAAAATTGTCGATTTTTGATGTTGTTTGTTGATGTTAGTATGTTAGTTGGATTGATTACATGTCGTTTAACGTTGATTATGCATAATTGTATGTTTTTAGTGGATTGATTATGAACTTTGGTGGTTATGAACCCTAATTCGAAATTGATGATTATAACATGGAATTGATGATTGTTTGATGTTGTTGGGAAGTTAATTAGGTTGTATGAATGCTAGAAAACATGGATTTACAAGAAATTGGTGAATTGAAGGATTTGTTCATAGGTTACTAATAATAGTAACTTTATTTTGTATGTATTGTTGAATTGTTAATGTGTTGATGATATAGATATGTTTATGATGATAATTGGATGTTGGATTGTTGCTATGAACATTGGTAATTCAAGATTACATGCTAGAACCCATACATTACTAAAGATAGTAACTTTTTGAGTATGAGATTTATGAATCATGTTAATTAGGTGTTGTAGATCATGTCTAGGTATGATATGTACTTGATTAGGTATATAATAGTTGGAATTATGGTTGAATTGGATGTTAAACCACTTTTGGGCATTACTTTCCCAAAAGGGAAACTTTATTGTGCATGAACTTTGGATATTGGTAATTTGACTTGTTCATGGTTTTAGGGTCATGCTAGAATGATTGTTATGAATGTCTAAAGTGGTAGAATTTGTTAATTGGGTTGTATGGAATGTTTATTTGGTTATTGGGTGATTATTTCACTTTGTTGGTCATGTATGGTTTGGTATGTGATTAGTAACTAGGACATCATGATTAGGACTAGAATTGATCATACTAATGTATGTTGCATGTATTGGGCATCTTGTATGCGTTGTGAATAGTATGAATGACTTTTTGGTAAATTATATGTTTTGACCCATATATGCTAAATCATAGCCATAGGTCATATAAGTAGGTTATGCATGATCTAACCTGTTATATGATACACTAGTTATGTTTTGAACACACTGAGCATGCTAGATGCTAAGGATTTATACAACTTGTATGATCATAGCATGATGATTTAGGCAAGGTATTGGGAATGTAGCATCAAATGTGAGTCATTGGGATGTTAACCATGTATGTTATATGCTTATGTATGTTTAAATGGTTTACAACGCATAATGTCACCAACGGGTCAAACGGGTCAACTAGGTCACGTGTATGTTGTTTTTATAGAACCTTGAGTTCTTTGTTTGTAGAACACTTAAGGTTTCTCTTGGGATTTCTGTGTACATGTACTTATGTACTTGTGTGTTCTAGGTAACCTTTGAAGGTTGTCTTTCCACTCGTTCTTGTCAAGTTAAGCTTTAGATATCTATCACACGCATCAGGTGAGTTCATGCCCCTCTGTTTTATTAAATCTCTTTTGGGGAGATAGCATACTGGTAAATTTTACAACGCTTTATATATTTAAGATGTGTATGATATTAATATAGTGTTGTTTACTATGATAAAGTCCTCACACTTTTGAATTGTTAATATTGGATAGCTGGGAAACTTGGGTAGTACTACTGGGTCTGACGAGCCCCACCTGTGTGACTCGAGGTCAACCGGGTGCAATTTGTCCTATGATTATTCGTCACGATATGGTGAAGTCGTGACGGGAGGCAAACATAACACAGTCAGCTTCAATGCGAAATCACTATGTATTAATATCGTTTGTTAATGGACTAGCTAGCTATTACAATGCACATGCTTAATTATACGCTATTGATAAACTGTTATGTTTATACACAATTGATAAACTGTTATGTTTATGCGCAAACTCTTGAACTCACCAACAATGTGCTGACTTTTAGTATGCTATTCTCAGGTCATAAGCTGGATTGCTGATAGGAGCACTTCACGAGTCAGCATGCATTTTTTTTAGAGATTTATAACTACCCGTCTTTTATTTATGGTTTACAATACTTGGTTGGCACTTGTTTTGCCATATGGTACTTTCACATGTTTTGGGTTGTTTTATTTACTTTACGCTTCCGCAGGTCTTTTAAAGTTGAAACTCTGGTTGATTTACATTAAACGTAGCATATAGAGTCATTCCGAGTAACTATTGACTGTGATCCTGGTTTGTTCACACGCCTCGCTGTAAAACTCCGCACGTGGATTTTGAGGGTGTGACAGATTGGTATCAGAGCCATTGGTTATAGAGAACTAGGTTGCATACACACTAGACTATAACCGCACACAGTTAGTTAGTTACTTGTTCCTGATTTTTCTACTGCATACACATTGGCATACACATCACACTCTCTGCAGCATGGCATCGTCTTCGAGAGCACGTGGTAAGCTACCAGCATCACCCACACGACCCGAGTGCCCACCTCCTGGACCGGTGCCTGACGATGGACTGGACTGGCCTCGTTTGGACTATCCACGAGGTGAATTCGACTGGGATCAACCATTCGTGCCACCTGAACGTGACCCTCCCCGTGACTGGAATTTCTACCCGGAGTTTGTGGATCACCTTATGTACCGGGAACGCGTGCCTACATCAAGACCTCGAACTAGGACCAGTACTGAACAACCACTACCTACACTTCCGCGGCCGGTGCAGTCCAATGAGCAGGTCATTGCTGCATTGGTGGCAGCACTGGACACGGAGCAACACCGGGTCCGACGACTTACTAGCAATGTATGTACACTACAACACGAGGTGTACACGCTGCGACATCAAATGGATCAACTAGGGGAGCATCATGGTAAAACCTTGGAGGGGTGTTACCAAATGCGGCATGGTTATGATAGGCTGAGTGGACGCGTGACCGCACGGGAACAGCGCGATGAAGAAATCGACAACCGGTTTGCTGCTTTAGAGGCCCAGTTGGCGGCACTTCAGATAGCCTTAGCTCCTGCTCTGGTGGAGGCCCCCGAGGAGGAGGAGGAACTTGAAGAGGAACCTAAAGAGGAGCCTGTGCAGATGGATGATGACAGTGACGGCTCAGGCATAGTAGATTGATACTCTTTTATTTTCTTTAAACAACTTGGACTATGTAGCGTTTCTTATTTTGGAACCTATGTGGGAAGGGTTGTTTCCCCACTCGAACAACAAACTCAAATTTTGACATTGATAAATGACTTGTGACTTATTTGCAATTTATTTACCTTTGGTTATTATTTTTCTTAATAATGTTATGGTTGTGATGATTCATTACTTACTTATTGTTTATTATACTTCAATGAGATAAATATGTTTGATGTTACTCATTATTGTATTTGTGAATGTAAAGTGAATAATGGACGCCCGAGGACGTGGACGTGGCCGAGGACGCGGGCGTGGACGCGGCGCCGGTGACCAAGGTGCCGGTGACCAAGGTGCTGGTGGCCAAGGTGCCGGTACCATAATATAACCCCTGCGGAACTAGCAGCCCTAATAAATGCACAAGTCCAGGCAGCGTTAACTGCTGCTCAAGTAGGACAGGCCGCAGGTAAACGATAATGGAAAATTTTTGTCAAATCCTATGGTTAATCGAATAAGACATCTGATCAACATTTATCGTGTTAAAGCAGGATCGCCAGCATGTACCTACAAGTTCTTCGTGGACTGCAAACCCCACACCTACAGTGGAACCGAGGGAGCTGTAGGGTTGGTAAGGTGGTTTGAGAAAACGGAGTCCGTTTTCTCGAAGTGCAACTGTCCACTGCTGACCAGGTGAAATATGCTACGGGGACACTGGATGGTGCAGCACTGTCTTGGTGGAATGCTCAAGTGCAAATGCTAGGGCAGGCCATGGCAAATGAGCTCCCGTGGAATGAATTCAAAGATATGGTGATCGAGGAATACTGTCCTCGAAGCGAAGTTCAAAAGTTGGAGATGGAATTTTAGCAGTTGAAAATGCAAGGTTCCGAGATCGAGGCCTATACAACAAGAACCCACGAGCTCGCCACACTATGTCCTAGAATGGTGAATGAAATGCACAAACGAGTGGAACAATACATCCGGGGATTGGTGCCCGAAATTAGGAGCCTGGTGACTTCCTCTAACCCTGCCACTATACAACAAGCTATCCGACTAGCCCACAAACTAACTAACGAAGCTGTGGAGCAAGGGCGGTTGCCAAAACGGGGCGCTGCTGCAAATGTGCCCGGCAACAAAAGAAAGTGGGATACCTCCAACAACACCAACACCAACAACAACAATAGGGCATCATCATCATCCGGTGGTCAACACCAGTCTCAACAACAACAACAACCACAACAGCAACAAAGAAGGTTGACAACAATCGTAATTTCAACCAGTCAAACTCAAACAATCAAGGACCGAGCGGCTATGGTGGTAAACAGCCGATGTGCACGCGGTGCAACTATCATCACGTTGGGAGATGTGACAACTACAAGTGTCAGCGGTGTGGTAAAATAGGACACTTGGCTAAGGATTACCGTGGTGAGATGGTTAGGAAACCACAGCAACCTCAGGAGACTCCAAAGAGTTGTTTCGAGTGTGGAAAGGAGGGGCAATACAAGCGAAACTGCCCGCAGTTGAGAAGGAACGGTAATGGCAATGGCCAGAACAACAACAACCAAGGTAACAACAACAACAACAATAACAACAAAGATGGAAATGGCAATGGTAACGGTGGTAATAATGGAGCCAAAGGGAGAGCCTTCGTCATTGGCTCAGGTGAGGCTCTAAACAACCCTACTACTGTTACTGGTAGGTTTTCTATAAATGGGTGTTTTGCTACAGTATTGTTTGATACTGGAGCCGATAGGAGTTTCATATCCTTAAAGTTCTCTAGTCTCCTAAGTGATATCCCTTCTGCCTTAGAATCCAAATATACCGTAGAATTGGCTGACGGTAAACAGATCCATGTGACACACATTCTTAAAGATTGTAAGATAGAACTCGTTGGTCATACTTTCGCTATAGAGCTTATGCCTGTTACACTGGGAAGTTTCGACGTTGTGGTAGGCATGGATTGGCTCTCAAATAAGCAAGCGGAAGTCATATGTCACGAGAAGATCATACGAATTCTTGTTGGTGATGAAATTCTCACAGTCCGAGGCGATAGGAGTGGTGCAGTGATGGGCATTATCTCCTACATGAAAGCACAGAAATTACTGCGAAAAGGTCGCTTGGCTATTCTGGCACTCGTCACCGATAAACAACCGGAGGAAAGGCGAATGGAAGACATACCCATCGTACGAGACTTTCCCGAGGTGTTTCCAGAGGATCTTCCTGGATTACCACCTAATCATCAAGTGGAATTTCAAATTGAACTGACTCCAGTGCAGCCTCGATTGCTAGAGCACCTTATCGATTAGCACCGAACGAACTACAGGAGTTGTCATCACAACTTCAGGAGCTTTTAGATAAGGGCTTTATTCGACCTAGCTCATCACCTTGGGGAGCCCCTGTCCTCTTTGTAAAGAAAAAGGATGGCACGTTACGAATGTGCATCGATTATAGGGAGTTAAAGAAAGTCACAGTTAAGAACTGATACCCTTTACCTCGCATCGACGACTTATTTGATCAGCTTCAGGGATCCAGCTATTATTCGAAGATCGACTTTAGATCTGGTTATCATCAACTCCGAGTCCGTGAGGAGGATATCTCCAAAACTGCATTCCGTACTCGTTATGGTCATTACGAGTTCTTGGTCATGCCTTTTGGGTTGACAAACGCACCTGCGGTGTTCATGGATCTCATGAATCGCGTGTGCAAACCCTACCTTGATCAGTTTGTTATTGTGTTTATTGATGACATACTGCTATACTCTAAGACCAAGGAGGACCATGAAGAGCATCTACGATTAATCTTGGAATTGTTGAAGAATGAGCAACTGTACGCCAAATTCTCTAAGTGTGACTTTTGGATACGTGAAGTACAATTCCTAGGCCATATTGTTAATGAGAAGTGTATACATGTTGATCCTGCCCAGATTGTGGCAATAAAGAATTGGGCCATACCTAAAACACCGAGTGAGATATGACAATTTCTGAGATTAGCGGGGTATTACCGACGGTTTATAGAAGGATTTTCTAAGATTGCACAACCTCTCACCGCTTTGACCCACAAAGGGACAACATACAAATGGGGAGAAAGTCAAGAGGCGACATTTCAGCTATTGAAACAGAAACTCTGTAGTGCACCGGTATTGGCACTGCCAGAGGGGACGGATGATTTCGTGGTGTATTGTGACGCATCCATCCAAGGATTGGGTTGTGTTCTGATGCAGCGCGATAAGGTGATAGCCTACGCCTCTAGACAACTAAAGGTTCATGAGAAGAATTATACTACTCATGATCTGGAGTTGGGTGCAGTGTTTTTTGCCTTAAAGATTTGGAGACATTACTTGTACGGTACCAAATGTACTATCTATACCGATCACAAGAGTCTTCAGCACATCTTTGAGCAAAAAGAGTTGAATATGAGGCAGCGGCGTTGGGTGGAACTTTTGAATGATTATGATTGCTCTATCAAGTACCATCCTGGAAAGGCGAACGTAGTTGCTGATGCCTTAAGCCGAAAAGAAACAGTTAAACCCAGGTGGGTACGAGCCTTACAGCTCACGATCAGTACCCATTTCCTGAACAAGTTAAGGAAGTACAAATAGAATCCTTGAAAGAGGAAAACATTGTTTCTGAGTCATTACGGGGGATGGATAAACAATTGGTAGAGAAAGAAGATGGAATTCGGTACTTCATGGATAGACTTTGGGTGCCTGTTTATGGAAATCTGAGGGATTTGGTTATGAGCTTGGCACACAAGTCTAAATACTCTATACATCCTGGATCTGACAAGATGTATCATGTTCTAAAGGCGCACTATTGGTGGCCTAACATGAAGGCAGACGTAGCTACATATGTGAGCAAGTGTTTGACCTGGTCGAAGGTGAAGGTGGAATACCAAAAACCATCCGGACTGTTACAGCAACCCGAGATACCGATGTGGAAATGGGAACAAATTTCCATTGATTTTATCACTAAATTACCCGGACTAATACTGGTTGTGACACAATCTGGGTCATTGTCTATCGGTTGACCAAGTCCGCTCACTTCCTTGCAATTAAGGAAACGGATAAGATGGAGAAGCTAACCCGATTGTATCTTAAGGAAATCGTGTCGAGACATGGCGTACCAATCTCAATTATCTCTGATCGCGATGCTCGTTTCACGTCACACTTCTGGCAGTCACTACAGAAATCTCTGGGTACACGATTGGATATGAGTACTGCTTATCATCCACAGACTGACGGCCAGAGTGAGCGTACCATACAGACTTTGGAGGATATGCTACGTGCTTGTGTGATTGACTTCGGGAACAACTGGGAAGTTCACCTGCCTTTGGTGGAATTTTCCTATAATAACAGTTATCATACTAGCATTCAGGCAGCACCTTTCGAGGCTTTGTATGGGAGAAAGTGTAGATCACCGGTTTGCTGGGCTGAAATTGGTGATAGTCAACTAACGGGTCCCGAGCTAATACATGAAACAACTGAGAAGATCGTGCAGACACGGAACCGTATGGCAGCAGCGCGAGACAGACAGAAAAGTTATGCTGACAAGAGACGGAAACCTCTAGAATTCCAAATTGGCGACAAAGTGTTATTGAAAGTCTCACCGTGGAAAGGCGTAGTTCGGTTTGGCAAGCGAGGAAAGCTGAATCCGAGGTATGTTGGACCATTTGAGATACTGGAAAGAATAGGTCCGGTGGCCTATCGACTAGCCTTGCCTGATTCGCTGAGTGGAGTGCACAACTTGTTTCACGTTTCAAATCTGAAGAAGTGCCTATCTGACGAGACGCTAATTGTACCACTAGAAGATGTTCAAGTGGATGAACAATTGTGTTTTATCGAAGAACCCGTCGAGGTGATGGATCTTGAGGTGAAAACACTTAAGCAGAGCAAAATACCTATAGTCAAAGTTCGTTGGAACTCGCGACGTGGACCGGAATTCACGTGGGAACGTGAGGATCAAATGAAGCTTAAGTACCCTCAACTGTTCGAGACGATGTCTGCAGACCAAGGTATTGATTTAAATTTCGGGACGAAATTTCTTTCAACATGGGGATGATGTGACAACTCATCCAAAACTCACTCGATTTCGATTTCTGTGTGCCAATGCAGTAGATCAGTGATGGAACACGCTCACCATGTAACGCAATTTTCGGGACGAAAATTCTTTCAACATGGGGATAATGTGACATCCGGTAATTTTCCGTTACCAAACTCCGTTAGTTCCGTTAAGTTTTGCATACACGTGTCGTAAGCACACACTAGTTGTCGTTTGACGTTGGTGACTTAAAAATAATTAATAATGTTAATTTAATTATAATCTAGTTGATAAGATGATTATTATTTATGTTTATGTTTTACGCGACTATTTGAGAATTTTATCGCGTAACGTAGAAACGCGCGTGTTATTTGTATGTCTTGTGTTTTTATAAAATAAAATATATGAATGTTACCATTAGTTCATATATTCATATTATTAAGTTAAAAACACTTCACAAGGAGTTTAAAAGACAAAATTTTATAAATACATAATACAAGGGGTAAAAGTGTACATGTGCCTAATTAAACTAAACAAAACACTAACCCTAGCCCCCCACCCTCCCTTGCGATCGTAAACAGCCCAAGCCCTCTTCCCCTGCGAAATTCAGCTTTCAACCAAGCAATTGTGCCTTGGTTTGGTCGATCTCAAGCTAGGAAACAAGTTAGGATCATCAATTTCAAGTTAACACACGTGAAAAGGTTAGATTTTACATGTTTGATGTTGTTCTTAATAGGGCCGAACCCTAATTCGATGTGGGAGTCAAAATTGTCGATTTTTGATGTCGTTTGTTGATGTTAGTATGTTAGTTGGATTGATTACATATCGTTTAACGTTGATTATGCATGAATTGTCTGTTTTTAGTGGATTGATCATGAACTTTGGTGGTTATGAACCCTAATTCGAAATTGATGATTATAACATGGAATTGATGATGTTGATGTTGTTGGGAAGTTAATTAGGTTGTATGAATGCTAGAAAACATGGATTTTACAAGAAATTGGTGAATTGAAGGATTTGTTCATAGGTTACTAATAATAGTAACTTTATTTTGTACGTAATGTTGAATTCTTAATGTGTTGATGATATAGATATGTTTATGATGATAATTGGATGTTGGATTGTTGCTATGAACATTGGTAATTCAAGATTACATGCTAGAACCCATACATTACTAAAGATAGTAACTTTTTGAGTATGAGATTTATGAATCATGTTAATTAGGTGTTGTAGATCATGTCTAGGTATGATATGAACTTGATTAGGTATATAATAGTTGGAATTATGGTTGAATTGGATTTTAAACCACTTTTGGGCATTACTTCCCAAAAGGGAAACTTTATTGTGCATGAACTTTGGATATTGGTAATTTGACTTGTTCATGCTTTTAGGGTAATGCTAGAATGATTGTTATGAATGTCTAAAGTGGTAGAATCTGTTAATTGGATTGTATGGAATGTTTATTTGGTTATTGGGTGATTATTGCACTTTGATGGTCATGTATGGTTTGGTATGTTGATTAGTAACTAGGACATCATGATTGGGACTGGAATTGATCATACTAATGTATGTTGCATGTATTGGGCATCTTGTATGCGTTATGAATAGTATGAATGACTTTTGGTAAATTATCTGTTTTGACCCATATATGCTAAATCATAGCCATAGGTCATATAAGTAGGTTATGCATGATCTAACCTGTTATATGATACACTAGTTATGTTTTGAACACACTGAGCATGCTAGATGCTAAGGATTTATACAACTTGTATGATATGTGCATAGCATGATGATTTAGACAAGGTATTGGGAATGTAGCATCAAATGTGAGTCATTGGGATGTTAACCATGTATGTTATATGCTTATGTATGTTTAAATGGTTTACAACGCATAATGTCACCAACGGGTCAAACGGGTCAACTAGGTCACGTGTATGTTGTTTTATAGAACCTTGAGTTCTTTGTTTGTAGAACACTTAATGTTTCTCTTGGGTTTCTGTGTACATGTACTTATGTACTTGTGTGTTCTAGGTAACCTTTGAAGGTTGTCTTTCCACTCGTTCTTGTCAAGTTAAGCTTTAGATATCTATCACACGCATCATGTGAGTTCATGCCCCTCTGTTTTATTAAATCTCTTTTAGGGGAGATAGCATACTGGTAAATTTACAATGCTTTATATATTTAAGATGTGTATGATATTAATATAGTGTTGTTTACTATGATAAAGTCGTCACACTTTCGAATTGTTAATATTGGATAGCGGTGAAACTTGGGTAGTACTACTGGGTCTGACGAGCCCCACCTGTGTGACTCGAGGTCAACCGGGTGCAATTTGTCCTATGATTATTCGTCACGATATGGTGAAGTCGTGACGGGAGGCAAACATAACACAGTCAGCTTCAATTGCGAAATCACTATGTATTAATATCGTTTGTTAATGGACTAGCTAGCTATTACAATGCACATGCTTAATTATACGCTATTGATAAACTGTTATGTTTATACACAATTGATAAACTGTTATGTTTATGCGCAAACTCTTGAACTCACCAACAATGTGTTGACTTTTAGTATGCTATTCTCAGGTCATTAAGCTGGATTGCTGATAGGAGCACTTCATGAGTCAGCATGCATTTTTTTAGAGATTTATAACTACCCGTCTTTTATTTATGGTTTACGATACTTGGTTGGCACTTGTTTTGCCATATGGTACTTTCACATGTTTTGGGTTGTTTTATTTACTTTACGCTTCCGTAGGTCTTTTAAAGTTGAAACTCTGGTTGATTTACATTAAACGTAGCATATAGAGTCGTTCCGAGGAACTATTGACTGTGATCCTGGTTTGTTCACACGCCTCGCGGTAAAACTCCGCACGTGGATTTTGAGGGTGTGACACAAACGGAGCACATCCAATGCTCGTATGGTAACTATTATTATAAGAGAATTCGACTAGCAGTAAATGAGTATCCCAATTCCCGCCGAACTCGATCACACATGCCATAAGCATGTCTTCTAAAGTCTGAATCATACGCTCGCTTTGTCCATCTGTTTGAGGATGATAGGCGGTGCTTAGATCCAATTGAGTACCCATTGCCATCTGGAGCATCTGCCAGAATCATGATGTAAACCGACTGTTGCGATCTGATATAATGGATATAGGCACGCCATGCCTAGCCATAATTTCATTCACGTACAATCTCGCTAACTTCTCTATCTTATAATCCTCGTGAATGGGTACGAAGTGAGCGGACTTTGTCATTCTATCCACTATCACCCAAATCGAATCATGACCACTACTAGTCCTCGGTAATTTGGTGATAAAGTCCATTGCTATATTTCCCCATTTGCAGTCAGGAATTTCTGGTTGTTGTAGTAATCCAGACGGTTTCTGATGTTTGGCCTTGACCTTAGAACAGGCTAGGCATTCACCCACATACTTAGCAATGTCCTTCTTCACGCCTGGCCACCAATACAATTCCTTGAGATCGTGGTACATTTTGTCCACTCCAGGATGAACGGAGTACCTCAACTTGTGTGCCTCGTTCAGGACTAAGCCTCGTACGTCTCCCTATTTTGGTACCATATTCAGTCTATAAAATAATGCACACCATCCTCCTTACACTCCATCTGCTTACCTAACCCATGAAATTCTTCTCCAGACACATTTTCTTCCTTTAATGCCTCACCCTATGCTGTTAGAATCCGAGTCTTCAAGTTTGATTGAATAATCATTCCCAAGGCTCGTGCCCGTATAGGTTTGACACATTCTTTCCTACTCAACGTGTCAACCACCACATTGGCCTTTCCAGGATGATATCGAATCTCACAGTCATAATCACTAAGAAGTTCTACCCATCGTCTCTGACGCATGTTTAATTCCTTCTGAGCAAATATGTGTTGGAGACTCTTATGATCAGTGTAGATGACACATTTTGTCCAGTATAGGGAATGTCTCCAGATCTTGAGTGCAAACACTACCGCACCCAACTCCAGGTCATGAGTTGTGTAGTTCTTCTTGTGGACCTTGAGTTATCAAGAAGAATAAGCTATCACCATGTCTTTCTGCATCAGGCCACCACCCAAAACATGGTGCGATAGGTCACAATACACTATGAAGTCATCAGATCTTTCCGAGAGGGTTAGGATCAGCGTATTACATAATTTGTCTTTTAACATCTGAAAGGCGTCTTCCTGCTTCCGTCCCCATTCAAATTTCTTATCCTTCTGAGTCAACATGGTCAACGGTTGCGTGATCTTGATAAATTCGCGATAAACCGTTAATAATACCGGGCCAACCCCAAGAATTGCCGGATTTCAGATGGCGCCTTAGGTGCATCCCATTTCTTCACTGCTTCAATATTTTTGGGGTCGACATGAATTCCCTTATCGTTAACCACACCCTAGAAATTTAACCTCCCGTATTTAGAACTCATACTTGGAGAATTTGGCATAGAGCTTTTCTTCCCTAATAACTTCAGTATTACTTGCAGATGCTGCTCATGCTCCTCCTTTGATCATGATTAAATAAGGATGTCGTCGATATACACAATGATGAATTTGTCTAGATATGGTTTGCAGACCTGATTCATCAGATCCATAAACACTGCTAGAGCTTTGGTCAATCCAAATGGCATGGCCAAGAACTCATAACATCCATATCGAGTTCTAAACATTGTTTTCGATATGTCGTCTTCATGGACCCTCAATTGATGATCCCGATCGAAGATCGATTTCGAGAAATAAGAGGGTCCTTGTAATTGGTTGAATAAATCATCAATTCTTAGGAGAGGATATCGATTCTTCACGATCAACTTATTCAGTTCCTGATAATCAATACACATTTGAAACGATCCATCCTTCTTTTTAACGAATAATATTAGTGCTCCCCACGGTGAATGACTTGGTCGAATGAAACCCTTATCCAACAATTCCTTTAACTGACCCGATAATTCTTGCATTCTTGATGGCGCTAATCGATATGGCGTCTTCGCTACGGGTGTTGCTCCAGGAATTAAATCTATACGGAATTCACTTGTCGAGCAGGAGGTAAACCGAGCAAGTCGTCACGGAATACTTCCGGGAAGTCTCGTACTACCGAAATGTTCTCCAGTCCCTCCTCCTCTTTTGCTTTCTTTTCCACTACATGTGCTAAAAATGCATAGTATTTCTTTTGCAAGCATCGACGAGTCTTCATACAGGAGATAAGTCTTAAGTCGATTCTCCTTGAATCTTGAGCACATCACCGTTAGACATGGGGATTCGAACCACTTTCTCACGACAGACGATTTTGGCTCCATATATCGATAGCCAATCCATGCCCACTACCACGTCGAAGCTTCCCAATTCGAAAGGTATTAAGTCTATGTCAAAGGCATTGTCCTCTAATATTATCATGCAACCTCTTATTATCTCGCTAGCATTCACAAACTTACTATTAGCCATTTCTACTGAGTAACTAGTCTCTAGGTAACTAGGGTTCAAACCAAGTAAGGGTGCAAATTCAGAGGAAGGGTCTTGACGAGCGTCATTTGCTCCAATCATAAACGCACGTCCTCAGGCAACATTCCCTTGATTCTCTTGTCCTTGGTTACCAGCTATTGCCATCACTTGGTTTTCATTATTCCCCTATTGACCCGGTGCCCGATTCAGTTTAGGGAACACGTTCCGATAATGATGGGGGCTTCCACACTCGTAACAAACCCTAATGTTTCCTGCTACGTTAACTGCGTTTATTGGTGCAACCATATTGGGCGCTACTCTACAGTCTTTTGTAAGATGGCCCGGACGCCTATAGTTTACGCATACCCGACACGGTATCGCTAGTGGTTGATGAAAATTACACTCCACACTTAGGATGTGGCCTAACATATTCCCTCCTACCTTGGTTCATCGCCATAAAGCTTCCCGTCACCTTCGCATTCTTGTCAAATTTCCCAGCTCCCTGTCTGCTCGTCTCCCTACGTCTTTCCTCTTCTCTCCACCTTTACCCAGTACTCCCGTTCTTACCGTTTCGTCAGTCAAAGTGTCGACTTTCAAAATTGCACTTTCGATTATAGGAGGGGCTGCTGCAGTTACCATTTCTCGGATATGAGGGCCAATCCCCAGATGTACCTCTCGATTCTCTTTGATTCCGGGGTCACCAGATGTGGAACAAGCCTAGCCAACTCATGAAATCGATCAGTGTACGCAGCGCGCCCAGCTCCTACCATCGCATGATTCTAAAACTCATGCTCCAACTTATTCATTTTGTTGTTAGGGCAGTACTCCTTTGTAATCAATGCCTTGAATTCATCCCAAGTCATCTACATCGTCGCCTCTCTTCCCCTTGCCTTGATTTGAGTGTTCCACCAGGTTGACCCTTTCCTTGTAGTGAACAGGTGGCCAACTTGATTTTCTGACTGTCCAAGCACTTGCTGATGTCAATCACAGCTTCCATTTTCTCTAACCACCTTGTAAGGACTATTGCTCCACCTTTACCATCAAACTCCTTTGGTTTACAAGCTGCAAACTCCTTGTAAGTACACCTACGTCTCCTCTCGTTATACCTAGGTCCATTCCCGTGTCCTCCTCCATTAGCATTAT
This sequence comes from Flaveria linearis, assembly GCA_024085815.1. Lineage (NCBI taxonomy): Eukaryota > Viridiplantae > Streptophyta > Magnoliopsida > Asterales > Asteraceae > Flaveria > Flaveria linearis. The sequence continues at coordinate 39,959,548 of CM044014.1, forward strand.
TGTTTCATGGACCATTATCATTTCTATTGTTAAAGTCGTTGTCATTCTCATTACCATCCCCATCATTACCATTGTTCTCTCCATCATTCCCATTTGCATTTTCACCTTCGTTTTCCTCATTGTTTTCCCTATTGTCTCCATTATTGTTCTCGTCACCACCGTTGTTATGATTCAGAAGATTGTCACTCACTTGAGCCACTATAGTTGGGATCAGGGCAGCCAGCTGCTGATTAATCATGGCAGCCAAATCAGGGTTTCCAGCACCGTGGTTGTTACCAGCCGGTCCTCCCTGATCTCCTCCACTTGGTGCTTCACCATGATCACTAGCACCTCTGCCTCTTCCTCTGCGTCTACCTCTTGGTGCGGCACCCCCAACCGTTACTGTACGTGACTCTTCTGGGCGGCATTTTCTAATCAACCATAGATAACATGTAAGCTTCAGTCGTAACAAACAAATAAACAAACAGACAAACCCGGCATATCCAACTCAAGAGTAGGGTCTGTGGGGTAGGTAGTGGCAAGTCTTTCCTCTATCTAAATAACATATTATTGTAAATCTTACACTTCACAAGATAATATCACAATGGTGGAGTAATAATAATATTAATAATATAGATTTCTTCATAATAAGTCATAATGTCTTAAACACGTTCAAATACCAAAGACACATCCCCAAAACAAATAAATACCAAAAGTCTAACCGAGTCTAACATAAAACATAGAATAAATAGAAATGACAGTCTTCAAGTCTTCACTTCTTCATCCGTGCCTTTGTGACGTCAGTCCTGTTCATCATCACTACTGGAGGAACTAGAGGGGCTCGGGGGCAGGTCAGGGTAGTCACCCACAGACTCGCCTCGTCAGCTGGTACTCGGAATCTAATGCGAGTAGCTGAGAGCACCCTCTTTCTGGCTGTCCTCATTATCACCAGTCCCATGCAATTTTGCCGATATGGTCCCCTAGGGTAACCAGGTACCCAGGGTCCCACCTCAGGGGCGTACCTTGCTATTGCCCGCCCGGCAGGCACCTCGGAGCAACCGGGGCAGCAGGAATGATCGGTGCACTCGGTGCAGCAGGGATGACTGGAGCACTCGGTGCAGCAGGGATGACTGGAGCACTCGATGCAGCAGGAATGACCGGTGCTGCGGGAACAAGCGGTACAACTCGGGCAGTAGGCAACTCTAACACCACGGGGTTACCCGGCTCTTCACCATCGGATGACTCCAACATCGGCTCCTCGTAGTCGGACTCGGTATCAGATGATATGGGTAGCATGTGGTCCGAGAGGACCACTTCGCGTTCTGACTAGGAATCAGATAACATAGCACGGGATGCTGATGGAGCAGACGGGCCAGCAGAAGACATCCTATAAGGTAGAAGTATAAGTACTTTTCCTCAAGTGAGATAGATCAACTAATAAAGGAATAGATAGACAGAATAAGAGGAACAAACATGTAATATCGGATGCACGTAAAGCCCTTGTATGCATTCTACATCAATGTTCCTAGGTTATAGCCTAGGTCGAGTGATTTACCTAATTCTCTATAACCAATGACTCCGATACCAATCCGTCACACCCCGCTTATAGCAGAAATTCGAGGATATAACGGACGGGATCGTCATAACACATTGTTAAGTTAATAGAGATGCATTAATGATAAAATTCAACGTGTCATGACGTCACCCAACACAAATGGAGACTTGTGCCGTGATTAGTCAGTTCCACGACAAACATATCTAAGAAAACAAAGAAAAGTAAATCCCACAACCCGGGAACAAATGTTTAAACATGTATGACAAGTCAGCCAAAATAATAATTGATAACATCCAAATAGTCTAATAATGCAATCCTAGTGTCGTCACTAAGGCATCATCCCTAGCGATCCTCAACGATTGTTACATGAAAAGATATGCTCAAAAAGGTCAACATAATGTTGGTGAGTTCGCAAGTTTAATGATAAACAAATTGATGCTACGTAATAGTTTTGTAGGGCATAGTGTAAACAGTTATAAGCAAGTAATATCAAATGTGAACATGAGCATCACATCTAAACCTACGACGTGCACACAGATCTTGTCAGAACATATTCACTCTAGGGTCCGTTCGTGACCACTGTTAGTCCTAACTAGTATACTAACAAACAAGGGTGGGGGTGTCAGCCCAATAGTACTACTAATATATGTCTGTCAGTTCCGAAACGGAATTAAGTAGTTGTGAATTAAAGAACCACACAGTAACTCATGCATGTACTAGATAAATAATTACAAAACAGTAACACACAGTCCAAAGAATAAAGAGGTTCATAGCATGAAAAGGGTGAGCATACTTTTCCCCCGGTTTATAAACATTTAGAAAGGAAAACGGGGCCGTGAAAACTCACCTTGAGTGTGATGAAATAAATAGAACAAACACTTCAAAGATTGTGAGCAACGAAGGATCAAGCACCAATAATAATTGCAACTAAGTCTTAAATAGTGTTCAACTAGGGTAGACGTGTTCAGTTGGTTCGGGTCGTTCGGGTTGGACGCGCGATGTGCACAACAATAGGACGCCTATATATCTATAACACACGCATAAAATGACGTTAATTATATTGATAATAATAATAATAGAAATATTATTATAACTATTATAATGATAATAACAATGATGGTAATAATAATAATAATAATAATAATAATAATAATAACAACAACAATAGTCTTAATAATAATAATAATAATAATAATAATAATAATAATAATATTAAAAAATAATAACAATAATAATAATAATAATAATAATAATAATAATAATAAAAATAATAATAATAATAAGAATAATAATATAATAGAAATAAGAATAATGACAATAACAAGAATTATAATGATAATAAGGCTAATAATAATAATAAAAATAATAGTAATAATCTTAAGAATAATTACAATGATAATAATAATAAGAATAATAGTAATGTTAACAATAATAAGCCCGTACACGTCTTGTGACATCCGGTAATTTTCCGTTACCAAACTCCGTTAATTCTGTTAAGTCTTGCATACACGTGTCGTAAGCACACACTAGTTGTCGTTGAACGTTGGTGACCTAATAATAATAATAAATGATAAACAATGATAATGTAATTAATAATGTTGGTTATTGATTGTGATTATGTGACTTATGAATTTATAGATTTTAAATATTTAGTTTGTAATTTTACGCGATAACGTGACTAGGTGTTATATATATATATATATATATATATATATATATATATATATATATATATATATATATATATATATATATTTCTATGTGTTGTGTGACATATTGTAAATGCTTATGATTATGATTATTGGCTAATAATACTTATAATTCTTAGTTAAAATTTATAAAAGAATGCTACAAGGGTTAATTTTTATTAAACAAAGTTAAAGGAGGGTTTAGTGGTAAATGTAAATATGGTAACTTAGACAAAACCCCAACCCTAACCCCTTCCCCCCATTCGGCTGCAAACACCACTCCTACACCCTCACCTTGCGAATTCAAGCTTCTAAACACATAAACAACTCGATTTTGGTTGATTCCAAGTGTTACAAAGTGTTTTACAGGTCCAATTCTTGATTCTACACACTTAAAGGTATGTTTTATCATGTTGTTCAAAGTTTTGAGGTAGATGAACCCTAGATCTGAAAGTTGATGAAGATGATATGAAATTGATGGTTATTCTATGTTAGTATGATTGTATTGATGCTAGATTAGGTGTCAATTTCATGTTTTACTATGGATTTTGATGTTTTAGTCCTATTAGGTCAAACTAGAAACTTGATTTGGGGAAACTTAATGATTGATCAAATTGATGATTGTTTGATGATTGTATGATGTTAATTAGATAGTATGAATGCTAGAATACATTGATCTTGTAAGAAATTGGTTAATTGAAGGTTTTGTTCATAGATTACTAATAATAGTAACTTTATTTTGCATGATATGATGATTTGATGATGTAGTGATGTTTTTGATGTGTTTAGGATGACATATGTATACTAGATTGATGATATGTGTGCTAGAAAACCAAGAATGGATAATGTAGTTCATAGATTTTCAAAAGTAGTAACTTTTTAAATATGGGATTGATGAATTATGATATGTGGATGTTGTTGATCATGCTTAGATGTTATTATGTACTTGATATGGCATATTATTAATGAATGCATGTATACATTGGGTGTATGATAGATTTTGGGATGTACTTTCCTAAAAGGGAAACTTTATTCGTACAAAGTTTGAATGATGATAGTTTGAGCATGTTTGGGACATTAGGAGCATGTTAGTATGTTCATGGATGATTTTCAAAGTGATAGAACCTGTTAAATAAGTTGTATGGAATGTCCATTTTGTTATGTGTGATTTATGTACTTTGATGATCATGTATGTTGTTGAATGTGGATTAGCAACTAGGACATCATGTTTGGGACTGGAAATTGATCATCTTAGTGTATGTCGAAGGTAATGAACATGTTGAATGCATTGTTGGTAGTATGGATGATTAATTGATACATTATCTATTTTGGCCTGTTTAAGATAATTCATAGTTATGGGTCATATGAGTAGGTTATACATGACTTGACCTTGTATGATGCATGATTATGTCTGTTTAAATGGTTTACAACACATAATGTCACCAACGGGTCAAACGGGTCAACTGTGTCAAACGTGTCTCGTTTTTGAAACCTTGAGTCTTTGGTTGTAGTGTACTTAGGGTTCCACATGTTCTCTGTTTACACGTACTCATGTACTTACATGATCTAGGTAACCTCTGAAGGTTGTCTGCCCACTCTCACTTCCAAGTAAACCCTAAGTATTTGTACGCTTATAAGGTGAGTTAATGCCCCACTCTTTATTTAATCTCTTTTGGGGGAGATAGCATACTGGTAATTTCACAAACGCTTTATATATTTAAGTTGTGTACAATATTAATGTAGTGCTGTTTACCATGGAAAAGTCCTCACACTTTTGAATTGTTAATATTGAATAGCGGGGAAACTTTGGTAGTACTACTGGGTCTGACGAGCCCCACCTGTGTGACTCGAGAACAACCGGGTGCAATTTGTCCTATGAACATTTGTCATGACCTGGTAAGTCGTGGTAGGAGGCAAAAACTATCGCAGTCAGCTTCAATTGCGAAATCACTATGAATTAATATTTATTTTTAATAGACTGGCTATTTGTTACAATACACTGCTTATATATCACAACTGTTAAACTGTTTATGTTTAAACGCCAATTCTTGAACTCACCAACCATTATGTTGACATTTTAGTATGGTATTCTCAGGTTGATAACTCAACTTGCCAGTAGGAGTACAGCACGGGTCCAGCATGTATTCTAAGGCTTTAATTTATAAACACGTTTGCTTGTCTCTACATTATGGGTTTCAAACATTTGGTTGGCACATGTTTTGCCATATTATACATTTTTATATTTTGGGTTTGTCTTGTTTACAAAATGCTTCCGCATGGTTTTAAAGTTTGAACTTTGGTTTGTTATATTTTAAACATGGCATATAGAGTCATTCTAAGTAACTATTGACTGTGATCCTGGTTTGTTCACACGCCTCGCGGTAAAACTCTGCACGTGGATTTTGAGGGTGTGATAGATTGGTATCAGAGCCTTTGGTTATAGGGAACTAGGTTGCATACACACTAGACTATAACCGCACACAGTTAGTTAATTGTTCCTGATTTCTCTACTATATACTCATTGGCATACACAGACACTCTCTGTAGCATGGCGTCATCGTCTAGAGCTCCTGGTAAGTAACCGACATCACCTACTCGATCCGAGTCCCCACCTCCTGGACCAGTACCGATAATGGATGCGACTGGCCTCGTTTAGACTACCCACGAGGAGAGTTTGACTGGGATCCACCTTTTGCCCTGATGGAGCGCGACCCTCTGCGAGACTGGAGTTTCTATCCCGAGTTCGTGGACCATATCATGTATAGGGATCGTGTACCTATCCCGATACCTAGAACTAGAAATAACATTGATCAACCAATACCATCACTCCCACGGACGGTGCAGTCCAATTAACTAGTGATTGCAGCATTGGTGGCCGCACTGGATACGGAGCAGCGCCGAGTCAGGCGACTCATGAGTGACGTTTGTACACTACAGCACGAGGTGTACAACCTGCGACACCAGTTGAGTACACTTGAGGAATGACATGGTAAGACCATGGAGGGGTGTCACCATATGGAAGATGGTTATCGGGCACTTAGAGGACGCATGACTGCTTGAGAACAGGGGGATGAGGCAGCCGACAATAGAATTGCTACCTTAGAAACCCAGTTGGCGGCGCTTCAGATCGCCATAGCTCCTGCTCCTGCAGAGGCCCCCGAGGAGGACGAGGAACCCGAAGAGGAACCCGAGGAGGAACCTGAAGAAGAACCCGAGGAGATGGAAGGTGATAGCGATAGGTTGGATATCGTTGATTGATTTTATTTTTCTTTAAATGACTTGGACTATGTAGTGTTTCTTTCTTTTGAAACCTATGTGGGAGGGGTTGTTTCCCCACCCGAACGACAAACTCAAATTTTGATATTGAAAAATATTTTACGACTCATTTGCAATTTATTTACCTTTGGTTATTATTTTTGTTATAAATGTTGTGATGGTGACGAATTCATTATTTCTTCATGTTTACTGTACTTCAATGAGATAAATGTGTTTGATGTTACTCATTATTGTATGTGTGAATGTAAAGTGAATAATGGACGCCCGTGGACGTGGACGTGGTTGTGGGCGTGGGCGTGAGTCCGGACGTGGACGTGGCGCCGGTGATCAAGGTGGCGGTGCTATCAACTGACCCCTGGTAAACTAGCTGCCCTGATAAATGAACATGTTCAGGCAGCGACAACTACTGCTCAACCGGGACAGCCAGCAGGTAAACGATAATAGAAAGTTAAATCAAATGCCATAGTTAATCGTAAAGGATATCCGATCAATGTTTATCGTGTTAAAGCAGGACCACCAGTGTGTACTTATAAGTCCTTTATGGACTATAAGCCACATACCTACAGCGGGACTGAGGGAGCTGTAAGGCTGGTACGATGGTTTGAGAAGACGAAATCTGTTTTCTCTAAGTGCAACTGCCCACCTGTCAACCAGGTGAAATATGCCACCGGAACTTTGGAAGGTGCCACGTTGTCCTGGTGGAATGCACAAGTGCAAATGCTAGGGCAAGCTATGGCAAATGAGCTTCCCTGGGATGAATTCAAGCAGATGATGACCAAGGAGTACTGTCCTCGAATTGAAGTGCAAAAGCTAGAGATGGAGTTCTGGCAACTTAAAACACGGGGGCTCGGAATTCAAGGCCTAGACTACCAGAACTCATGAATTGGCCACTCTATGCCCGGGAATGGTGAATGAGATGTATAAGCGGGTTGAGCACTACATTCGAGGGTTGGCGCCTGAGATTCGGAGCATGGTGACTGCCTCCAACCCAGCCACAATTCAGCAAGCTATTCGTTTAGCTCATAAGTTGACCGATGAAGCAGTGGAGCAAGGACGTTTACCGAAACGGGGCGCTGTGGCGAGCGTGCCCGATAACAAGAGAAAATGGGATGCTTCGAACAACAACAAATCATCATCATCCGGCGGTCAACATCAACCTCAGCAACAACAGCCGGTCCAGCAACAACAATAGAGGTTCGATAACAACCGTAACTTCAACCAGACAGCTTCAAGCAATCAAGGACCAAGCGGATATGGTTGTAAACAACCAAGGTGCACGCGGTGTAACTACCACCATGTGGGAAGGTGTGACAACTTCAAGTGTCAGCGCTGCGGTAAGATGGGACACGCAGCCAAGGACTGTCGTGGTGAATTGGTAAAGAAGCCACAACAACCTCAGGAGACTCCCAAGGGTTGTTTTGAATGTGGGAAGGAAGGGCATTACAGGCGAAACTGCCCTCAACTGAGGAAAAATGGTAATGGCAATGGGCAAAATAACAACAACCAAGGCAACAACAATAATGATGGCAATGGCAGTGGTAATGGTGGCAACAACAATGGAGCCAAAGGGAGAGCCTTCTTTATTGGTTCAGTTGAGGCTCTAAATGACCCTACAACTGTTACTGGTAGGTTTTCTGTCAATGGATGTTTCGCTACGGAACTGTTTGATACTGGAGCTGATAGGAGTTTCATATCTTTAAAGTTCTATAGTCTTCTAAGTGATATTCCCTATGCCTTCGAATCTAAATACACCGTAGAACTGGCTGACGGTAAACAGATCCATGTACCACATATTCTTCGAGATTGTAAGATAGAGCTTGCTAGTCATACTTTCTCTATCGATCTTATGCCTGTTACACTGGGAAGTTTCGACGTTGTGACAGGCATGGATTGGCTCTCTAATAAGCAAGCGGAAGTCATATGTCACGAGAAAATCATACGAATTCCTGTTGGTGACGAAATCCTTACGGTCAGAGACGATAGGAGTGGTGCAGTGATATGCATCATCTCTTACATGAAAGCACAAAAGTTGTTGCGAAAAGGTCGTTTGGCTATTCTGGCACTCGTCACCGATAAGCAACCGGAGGAAAGGAGAATGGAGGACATACCTGTGGTACGAGACTTTCCATAGGTGTTTCCAGAGGATCTTCCTGGACTACCACCTCATCGCCAGGTGGAATTCCAAATCGAACTGACTCCCGGTGCAGCCCTGATTGCTAGGGCACCTTATCGATTAGCACCGAACGAACTACAGGAGTTGTCATCACAACTTCAGGAGCTTTTAGATAAGGGCTTCATTTGACCTAGAACTTCACCTTAGGGAGCCCCTGTCCTCTTTGTTAAGAAGAAAGATGACACGTTTCGAATGTGCATCGATTATAGGGAGTTAAACAAAGTCACAGTCAAGAACCGATACCCTTTACCTTGTATCGACGATTTGTTTGATCAACTCAGGGATCAAGCTATTATTCGATGATTGATTTGAGATCTGGTTATCATCAACTTAGAGTCCGAGAAGAAGACATCTCCAAAACTGCGTTCCGTACTCGTTATGGTCATTACGAGTTCTTGCTCATGCCTTTTGGGTTAACTAATGCACCTGCGGTGTTCATGGATCTCATGAACCGCGTGTGAAAACCCTATCTTGATCAGTTTGTCATTGTGTTTATCGATTACATACTGATATACTCTAGGACCAAGGAGGACCATGAGGAGCACTTACAACTATTGAAGAATGAGCAGTTGTACGCTAAATTCTCCAAGTGTGACTTTCGGATACGAGAAATGCAATTTCTAGGTCACATTGTTAATGAGAAGGGTATACATGTTGATCCTGCCAAGATTGAGGAGATAAAGAATTGGGCTATACCCAAAACACTGAGCGAGATAAGGCAATTTCTGGGGTTAGCAGGGTATTACTGACGATTCATAGAGGGACTCTCTAAGATCGCACAACCCTCACAGCCTTGACCCACAAAGGAATGGCATACAAATGGGGTGAAACTCAAGAGGCAGCTTTTCAACTGTTAAAACAGAAACTCTGTAGTGCACCGATATTGGCACTGCCAGAGGGAACAGATAATTTCGTGGTGTATTGTGACGCATCCATTCAAGGATTGGGTTGTGTCCTGATGCAACGTGACAAAGTAATAGCTTACGCCTCGAGACAACTAAAATATCACGAGAAGAACTATACCACCCATGACCTGGAATTGGGTGCAGTAGTTTTTGCCTTAAAGATTTGGAGACATTACTTGTAGGGTACCAAATGCACTATCTACACCGATCATAAGAGTCTTCAACATATCTTTGAGCAAAAGGAGTTGAATATGAGGAAACGATGTTGGGTGGAGCTTCTGAACGATTATGATTGCGCTATCAAGTACCATCCTGGAAAGGCGAATGTGGTTGCCGATGCCTTAAGCACGAAAGAAACAGCTAAACCCAGGCGGGTGGGAGCCTTACAGCTTACAATCAGTACTCAGCTGCCTAAACAAGTTAAGGAAGCCCAGATAGAAGCCTTAAAGGAGGAAAATGTTAGTTCTGAGTCGTTGCGGGGAATGGATAAACAATTAGTAGTGAAAGAGGATGGAATTTGGTACTTCATGGATAGACTTTGGGTGCCTGTCTATGGAAATCTGAGGGACATAGTTATGAGTGAGGCGCACAAGTCTAAGTACTCTATACATCCTAGATCTGACAAGATGTATCATGATCTAAAGGCACACTACTGGTGGCCTAATATGATGGCGGATGTAGCCATGTATGTGAGCAAGTGTTTGACCTGCTCAAAGGTAAAGGTCGAATACCAAAAACCATCTGGACTGTTACAGCATCCTGAGATACCAATGTGGAAATGGGAACAAATCTCCATGGATTTTATCACTAAACTACCCCGGACTAATACTAGTTGTGACACAATATGGGTTATTGTGGATCGGTTGACGAAGTCCGCTCACTTCCTTGCATTAAGGAAACGGATAAGATGGAGAAATTAACCAGACTGTACCTTAAGGAAATCGTTTCGAGACGTGGTGTACCGATCTCGATTATTTCTTACCGCGACGCTCGTTTCACGTCACACTTCTGGCAATCACTGCAGAAATCTATGGGTACACGATTGAATATGAGTACTACTTATCATCCACAAACTGACGGCCAGAGTGAGCGTACCGTACAGACTTTGGAGGATATGCTACGTGCTTGTGTGATTGATTTTGGGAACAACTGGGAAGTTCACCTGCCATTGGTTGAATTTCCTATAATAACAGTTATCACACTAGCATACAGGCAGCACCTTTTAAGACTTTGTATGGGAGAAAATGTAGATCACCGGTGTGTTGGGCTGAAATTGGTGATAGTCAACTAACGGGTCCCGAGCTAATACATGAGACAACTGAGAAGATTGTGCAGATACAGAACCGTATGGCTGCAGAGCGAGATAGACAAAAAAGTTATGCTGATAAGAGATGGAAACCTTTAGAGTTTCAGATTGGCGACAAGGTCTTATTGAAAGTCTCACCATGGAAAGGCGTAGTTCGGTTCGGCAAGCGAGGAAAGCTAAATCCGAGGTATGTCGGGCCATTTGAGATATTGGAAAGAATAGGTCCAGTGGCCTATCGACTAGCCTTACCCGATTCGCTGAGTGGAGTCCATGATGTGCTCCATGTTTCAAATCTGAAGAAGTGTTTATCTGACGAGACACTAATTGTACCACTAGAGGACGTTCAAGTAGATGAACAATTACGCTTTATCGAAGAACCAGTCGAGGTGATGGACCGTGAGGTGAAAACACTTAAGCAAAGCAAGATACTCATAGTCAAAGTTCATTGGAACTCGTGACGTGGACAGGAATTCATGTGGGAACGTGAAGATCAAATGAAGCTTAAGTATCCTCAACTATTCGAGACGATGCCTGCAGACGAAAGTATTGATTTAAATTTCGGGAAGAAATTTCTTTCAACATGGGATGATGTGACAACTCATCCAAAAATCACTAGACTTTGATTTCTGTGTGCGAATGCAATAGACTAGTGATTGAACACTCTCACCATGTAACGTAATTTTCGGGACGAAAATTCTTTCAACATGGGATAATGTGACATCCGGTAATTTTCCGTTACGAAAACTCCGTTAGTTCCGTTAAGTCTTGCATACACGTTTCGTGAGCACACACTAGTTGTTGTTTAACGTTGGTGACCTAATAATAATTAATAATGTTAAATTAATGATAATCTAGTTGATTAGATGTTTATTGTGTTATGCTTATGTGTTTACGCGAAAGAAAAACGGGGCCGTGAAAACTCACCTTGAGTGTGATGAAATAAATAGAACAAACACTTCAAAGATTGTGAGCAACGAAGGATCAAGCACATATAATAATTGCAACTAAGTCTTAAATAGTGTTCAACTAGGTTAGACGTGTTCAATTGGTTCGGGTCGTTCGGGTTGGACGCGCGATGTGCACAACAATAGACACACCTATATATGTATAGCACACGTACAAAATGACGTTAATTATATTGATAATAATACTAACAGGAATACTATTATAACTATTATAATGATAATAACAATGATGGTAATAAGAATAATAATAATAATAATAATAATAATAATAATAATAATAATAATAATAATAATAATAATAATAATAATAATAATAATAATAATAATAACAACACCAACAGTCTTAATAATAATAATAATAATAATAATAATAATAATAATAATAATAATAATAATAATAATAATAATAATAATGACAATAATAATATAATAATATAGAAAATAAGAATAATGACAATAATAAGAATAATAATGATAATAAGGCTAATAATAATAATAAAAATAATAGTAATAATCTTAAGAATAATTACAATGATAATAATAATAAGAATAATAGTAATGTTAACAATAATAAGCCCATACACGTCTTGTGATATCCGATAATTTTCCATTACCAAACTCCGTTAGTTCCGTTAAGTCTTGCATACACGTGTCGTAAGCACACACTAGTTTCATTGAACGTTGGTGACCTAATAACAATAATCAATGATAAACAATGATGATCTAATTAATAATGTTGGTTACTGATTGTGATTACGTGACTTATGAATTTATAGATTTTAAATATTTATTTTGTAAGTTTTACGCGATAACGTGACTAGGTGTTATATATATATATATATATATATATTTTTCTATGTGTTGTGTGAGTTATTGTTAATGTTTATGATTATGATTATTGGCTAATAATACTTATAATTCTTAGTTAAAATTTATAAAAGAATGCTACAAGGGTTAATTTTTATAAAACAAAGTTAAAGGAGGGTTTAGGGGTAAATGTAAATATGGTAACTTAGACAAAACCCCAACCATAACCCCTTGCCCCCCATTCGGCCACAAAAACCACTCCCACACCCTCACCTTGCGAATTCAAGCTTCTAAACACATAAACAACTTGATTTTGGTTGATTCCAAGTCTTACAAAGTGTTTTACAAGTCCAAGTCTTGATTCAACACATTTAAAGGTATGTTTTATCATGTTGTTCAAAGTTTTTGAGGTAGATGAACCCTAGATCCGAAAGTTGATGATGATGATATGAAATTGATGGTTATTCTATGTTGGTATGATTGTATTGATGCTAGATTAGGTGTCAATTTCATGTTTTACTATAGATTTTGATGTTTTAGTCATATTAGGTCAAACTAGAAACTTGATTTGGGGAAACTTCATGATTGATCAAATTGATGATTGTTTGATGATCGTATGATGTTAATTAGATAGTATGAATGCTAGAATACATTGATCTTGCAAGAAATTGGTTAATTGAAGGTTTTGTTCATAGGTTACTAATAATAGTAACTTTATTTTGCATGATATGATGATTTGATGATGTAGTGATGTTTTTAATGTGTTTAGGATGACATATGTATACTAGATTGATGATATGGGTGCTAGAAAAACAAGAATGGATAAAGTAGTTCATAGATTTCCAAAAGTAGTAACTTTTTAGATATGGAATTGATGAATTATGATATGTGGATGTTGTTGATCATGCTTAGATGTTATTATGTACTTGATATGGCATATTATTGATGAATGCAAGTATACATTGGGTGTATGATAGATTTTGGGATGTACTTTCCCAAAAGGGAAACTTTATTCGCACAAAGTTTGAATGATGATAGTTTGAGCATGTTTGGGACATTAGGAGCATGTTAGTATGTCCATGGATGATTTCTAAAGTGATAGAACCTGTTAAATAGGTTGTATGGAATGTCTATTTGGTTATGTGTGAATTATATACTTTGATGATCATGTATGTTGTTGAATGAGGATTAGCAACTAGGACATCATGTTTGGGACTGGAAATTGATCATCTTAATGTATGTGGAATGTAATGGACATGTTGAATGCATTGTTGGTAGTGTGGATGATTAATTGATACATTATCTGTTTTGGCCTGTTTATGATAATTCATAGTCATGGGTCATATGAGTAGGTTATACATGACTTGACCTTGTATGATGCATGATCATGTCTGTTTAAATGGTTTACAACACATAATATCACCAACGGGTCAAACGGGTCAACTGTGTCAAAGGTGTCTCTTTTCTGATACCTTGAGTCTTTGGTTGTAGTGTACTTAGGGTTCCACATGTTCTCTGTTTACACGTACCCATGTACTTACATGATCTAGGTAACCTCTGAAGGTTTTCTGTCCACTCTCACTTCCAAGTAAACCCTAAGTATTTGTACGCATATCAGGTGAGTTCATGCCCCACTCTTTATTTAATCTCTTTTGGGGAAGATAGCATACTGGTAATTTCATAAATGCTTTATATATTTAAGTTGTGCACAATATTAATATAGTGCTGTTTACCATGGAAAAGTCCTCACACTTTCGAATTGTTAATATTGAATAGCGGGGAAACTTGGGTAGTACTACTGGGTCTGACGAGCCCCACCTGTGTGACTCGAGGTCAACCGGGTGCAGTTTGTCATATGAACATTTGTCACGACCTGATAAGTCGTGGCAGGAGGCAAAAACTATCACAGTCAGCTTCAATTATGAAATCAATATGAATTAATATTTATTGTTAATAGACTAGCTATTTGTTACAATACACTGCTTATATATCACAACCGTTAAACTGTTTACGTTTAAACGCCAACTCTTGAACTCACCAACCATTGTGTTGATATTTTAGTATGCTATTCTCAGGTTGATAACTCAGCTTGCCAGTAGGAGCACAGCACGGTTTGAGCATGCATTCTAAGGCTTTAATTTATAAAAACATTTGCTTGTCTTTACATTATGGGTTTCAAACATTTGGTTGGCACATGTTTTGTCATATTATACATTTTTATATTTTGGGTTTGTCTTGTTTACAAAACGCTTCCGCATGGTTTTAAAGTTTGAACTTTGGTTTGTTTTATTTTAAACATGGCATATAGAGTCGTTCTGAGTAACTATTGACTGTGATCCTGGTTTGTTCACACGCCTCGCGGTAAAACTCCGCACGCGGATTTTCGGGGTGTGACACGTCTCTCACCAACCCCAATGCCAAACACATCATAGTCTATACGTATATATATATATACACATATATATATAGATATATACATATATATACATCTATACTATATATATATTGATTTGAAGAGGGCACAAGGGTAATTTCACCAAAATGTCTTAATTTTAAGAGATGTACATCTCTTTATGCACAAGGTACAAGTCAACAATTGGCTTTCAGACTTTGCTTCGATGGAACAGACTTTGCTTCGATGGAACGGAGGGCAAAGTAGAGTTGCTTTCGATGGAACAGACTTTGCTTCTTCTTTTCGATGGCTCAGAGTTTGCTTTCGACAGACCAGAGTACCATCACCATCACCTTCCTCTATTTCGGAGATGCCTTCAGACCAAGGTACGATCACCAGCTGCAATCTCCATTTAGAGAAGGTCAGAGGTAGGGCTTTTCTTTCTCAAAACCCTACATAACTTGAAAACTCTCAAAATGGTGGTCAATTCAAACTCTCAAAACCCTACATAAACTCACAAGAGTATGGTTTTCTAATTGGTAAGTTTCTAATTTGTAAGTTTCTTCTCGCAATTTCTAATTGGTAAGATTCTTCTCGCTTGAATAATTCGTTTCCCAAAAGCTTGATTATTGAGATGCTTAGCTTCCATTGTTTCTGTTGCTTCAGGATATTGAGATCCTTGGGTAGTGCTATCACCGGAAATTCACATTCCCAAACCTGCAGGTTATACACATTCTTTGCTTTGCTTCTACATGGTGTTTATTCAAGTTCTGTTCATGTTGTTTCTACATGGTGTTTAAATATAATGATCTATTTATTCAAGTTTTGTTCATAGTGTTTAAATATAAGCCCTCAAATTTGGAACGTTAGTAGTTGCTCTTTTGTTTTCTCTATTTAAGCATATGATCTGTTTTTTTTAGAAATAAGAGTAAGCATTTACAGGTTCTGATCAGCTGCTCTTTAGCCTTTTATTTACAGTTCTAGCTTTACTTATCTAGCACACACTTCACCAACTTATTGGCTCCTGATTAACGTAATCTCCCTTTGTATTGTTACAGAATAATTTGAGGTCTTTTGAGCTTTCATTTTGACCATAAAGTTCTTATAAAGACAAACACAACAAAGGGATTTAATGGAAATATAACCAGTGTGTGCGTATATGTAAACTTATTTTGATAATTAAGCATCAAAAGTTAAGCATCAAAATGGGTCAATTTGGTTTGTAAAACAGTCAAATGGGTCAAATTTTTACAAGTATCATTTTGAGAAACTTTTGTTCACATTGTCCTGTCTTCTTTTTGTAAGTTATTTTTTGTGACTTTTTTCCATTTGATATAAGAAGGCAACCTGAGTTGATCCAATGACTGCTACACATTGATCTACGTATGGCCAATTGAAGTTGAGTTCTTCTCCATTTCAAACAAAAAAAATTCATGTCTTAAATTAGAATCTTTAAGACATAAATTTGGAATTTTCCTTTGGTATTTGGTAGTACCATATTTGGATCTATATGTGTGCTTCGAGATGCTGTTGATGTTGTCTTTATTTATCAAAATCTATGTGAAGCTAGATTGGGATTTTTTAACTTTTTATTTTGTTTTATATATGCTGTATCAAAACCTCAAAACAGTAGGATCTATACATCTTTTCTTATGTTACTCCATTCAAGTACAAGAATCAACTTTGATTTTGCTTCTTTCTTCACTACCATTAAAGAAATATTATGGATTTATTTTAATGCAAACTGTACTTTTAAAAGCACATTTGCACAGTACGACTTATAGCTTGAAATATGTCAACTAAAGAAGCACTATAACATTTTCCGGGTTAGTGTGTTCTTTGGAATGGGGTGAGTATCTTTGAAGGAATTAGGATTGTTTTGTTTGTAAGTTTGTTTGAATCTTGGTTTTGGGTTTCCTTCATGATGTCATTTTACTGGTATCCTTTCACATATGCATTGCATACATATTTACATATTTTGAAATATTTATAAAAATCTTTCCTTCTGACCAAATGAAAACCATGATAGGAATTGTGGGTCAACTTCTTTATTCAGGTGGGTCTTATTAGAAGATTGCTTTTATTCAGGTGGGTTTTAAGGCTTTTGTTGATGTTTGCATTGGTTTTTAGTTTTTTATGCTTTTTTCATCTTTTTGTGAGTTGTTGTTGGATTTGAAATGAGAAGTTACAAACGGAAATTGGATTTCATAGGGTTAAATGTGCCCTACTTGACCACCAGTTATGATGACAAAATTTTTGTGTTGTGAATATTGTGATGGTCATTATATCTTTTTATGAGAGTTTACTTGTGATGGATATTGAGTTGGTATGTACTTTGACTTTGGGGGTCAAAGTAATCAGAATAAAGTTGAATGAGCCCATAAGAGATGATAAGGAGTAATGCTAATTCTAATTATGCTTGAGCATGTATTTCGATAAGTAATCAGTTTATAGTTTGTTAGTTATGATTTTCTTCTTTTTTTCCAAAGAGTCGAAATTTTCTCTAATGTGTGATATATAACCCACTAAACATTGTTTTTCTGTTTATTGGTTTCCAGATAGCAAAGTGGAACAATTTGGGTCAAGTGGACATACATCTCATTAGCTGAAACTCATTTCATTAGGTGGAAGAATTTGGGTTATGTCACACCCTCAAATTCGGGTCTGGAATCTATCACGGAGGGGTGTGAACAAACCAGGATCACAGTCAATAGTTACTTGGAACGACTCTATATGCAACGTTTAACATAACAAACCAAAGTTTGAACTTTATAATTCATGCGGAAGCGTTTAAATAAAACAAACCCAAAATATAGAGATAAACAAATGTATCATTGGTTAAGCGTTAGGATGCATGCTTGACCCGTGTAGTGCTCCTAACAGCAGTCCAGATTTAATGACCTGAGAATAGCATACTAAAAGTCAACACACGGTTGGTGAGTTCAAGAGTTTATGTTTAAACATAACAGTTTAACAAAAGTGTATGTCAACCCAATGGTTGGTAAGTTCAAGAGTTTGAGTTTAAGCATAACAGTTTAACAAAAGTGTAATCAACCAATGGTTGATTAGTTCGAGAGCTTGCGTTTAAACATCCCAGTTTAACAATAGCGTGTATCAACCCAACGGTTGATCAGTTTAAGAGTTTGCAGTTAAACATCCCAGTTTAACAATAGCGTGTATCAACCCAACGGTTGATCAGTTCAAGAGTTCACAGTTAAACGTCACAGTTTAACAATAGCGTATATTTAAGCATGTGCATTGTAATGGCTAGCTAGCCCATTCCCAAACGATATTAAATAGTGATTTCGACATTGAAGCTGACTGTGTTATGTTTGCCTCCAGCCACGATGTCAGATCGTGACTAATGTTCATAGGACAAATTGCACCCGACTGACCTCGAGTCATACAGGTGGGGTCGTCACTCCCAGTAGTACTACCCAACTTTCCCCGCTATCCAATATTAACAATTCGAAAGTGTGAGGACTTTTATAATGATCAACAACACTATCTTTAATATCATACACATCTTAAACATATAATGAAAACGTTTGTAACATTACCAGTATGCTATCTCCCCCAAAAGAGTTTTTAATAAAATGAACTTACTCAAAAGAGATTTGGTAAAATAGTGGGGCTTGAACTCACCTTGATTTGATGTAATGAAATGAACAAGAACTTCAAAGAATAAGGCAATGCACGATCAAACACGATCAACACCTATTATTAATTGTAATTAAATTTTTGAAATGTGTTCAACGTGAATAAATATATTTGGTCGGATTCGGGTCGGTTTGGTTTGACGTACACGATTTGGCATACAAACAACACCATGTCTTAATCATATTACCAATATTGATATTAATAATAACAATGGCGTGATCATAATTATAATGGTAATATTCGTATTTGTAAATAATTTATGAAATTTATTAAATATAATTCCTTCATTTATCATAATAAATCCATAATTAAAATAATATAATCTTTATTAATAACTTGATAATTTAAATCATCATTTACAATCCATTTTTATAAAAGTAACTATTTATAACACTTGTAATATTTATTCAGATAAATAAGTAAGGTTTTTAAACAATTATTATGATTTAAAATAATATGATATTCATTAATAATTCAATGATTTAAATTATTATTAAAAATCTATTTCTTTATAAAGTTACAATTTATTACATATGTTTTTATTTATTTAAATAAATAAATGAATAAGGTTTTAAAGGAATAAATTTCCAGAAAATAATTATTTACTTTATAAAATAATTAAAGTTTATAAAAATTATTTTTATAATTTTTCGGAATTTTTCTATATTTTTTTATAAGGTCAAAAAGCCTAAAAAAAATACATGTCAGGGGCAGGGTTCGAACCCCTGACCTTCTGTTCGCAATTCACACGCACAAACCAGTAGACCAAGGCACAAGGCCGCGGTAATATTCTGTTTTTAATTCTTTTAACCACAAACTGATTGAATAACCCCAAATCCAAGAACCCTAGTTCATCAATCGATCAATTTGATCCCCAATTTGATACTGTAATCGATTGAAACCATAGGGCTTTTATTCCCTATAAGGAATCGAGCATATAGGTATTCTTAATTACCTGTTTTGAAGTTCGAAGAAGGGTATTCGATTGGTTGCAGGTTCGCGACAGGGGGTTCGATCGATTGCTATCCAAACGTTAATAATAATCAAATTGATTGTACAGGCAGCTTCTAAGGAATCAAATGAGCAAAAGCCCTATGTTAATTTGTGTTTAGAACGTGTCTGAGTAGAAGTTCGAATGGGTTGCAGGTCCGCGGCGATGATGATGATCGATCTGTGTGTGTGTGTTTTCAGATGAAATTAAATGGTGCATTCGATTGGGAAGGGTTATGTGATCTTATATACACGATGAATTCGATTATGGTTGCATTTCTAGTGCGATTTGAAACTGTAAAGTAGCCGACAGGGAACACGGGTGTAGATCGATCGCACTATTAATTTGATTCTCAATTATTGTGAGTGTTAGGTTCGAATATTGCACGCGGTTGTGTCGGGATAAATTATTTGATCAAAAACCACGTAATTTGGTGTGTTGTGGTTGGCGGAGTGTCGCCGGAGGCGGTGGCCGGAGAAAGGGTCGACGGCGGGTGGGGGGTTGGGTTTTGAAATAATTACAAAATGGTCCCTGGGGTTTGTAAACTTTTTATTTCATGTTTTAAGTTTATAAAACAAGTTTTCGAAATTACAAAACTAACCCTGGACTTTATTAAATCAATTTAATAATTTTATAAATTATTATTAATAACAATATTTTCATTATTATTAATATTATCATTATTAACATTATTATTTTTAATAATAATATTATTATTATTGTTATTATTTTTATTATTATTAACATTATAATAATAAAAATATAAAAATAAACTATAAATTCACATAAAAATTATTTTTTTTTATTAAATCATGAAAATTTTCGGGTTGTCACATCATCCCCCTGTTAGAGGAATTTTCGTCCCGAAAATTAAGATGTACTTGCAGCATCCTTAAACAGGTTAGGATACTTGCGTATCATTTCGTCCTCTCGCTCTCAAGTGAACTTAGGACCACGCCGGGAGTTCCACCGAACTCTTACGATCGGAATCTTACTATGTTTTAGTTGTTTAACTTTCCGATCCATAATTTCCAGAATATAATTTCATGGTAAGGTGATGTCTAGAAATCAAGATAAGACCAACAATGATAAGAAAGGTTATCCGTCGGAATTTAAGAATCCCAAACGTCACCATATGAAACGATCTTAACGCATATCTTGTGAATATGTATTTCTCCTTTGACCAACCATCGGTCTAAAGAAATAATAAACTATGCGAAGATCTTGGAATGAGTTCATGACAATGCTCTATAATGCACCAATTGTCATCATGACCATTAAGATAAGAGGCATTTTAAAAGGAAAGTTAAACAGAAGATCCATAGGATCACGAAGATTAGGTTTTGTCACTTGTGAAGATAAGACACTTGAACACACACCAAGTTACGTCTTTTCCTTTAGACCAAACCCATGTCTACAAGTTACGAAGGTTTATGAACCTTTATATTCACATCGCAATGAGGATAATAACGAGTCTTGTTGTTTAAATCCAAATGATTTTTAAGCTTAAGGATTCAAAAGCGATTCAATAAGTGACTCGAACAATAGGAAACATGCTTTGCAAGGTAGCAATATTTAGGTCGTTTACATACGCAGTTTCAACAAACCATAAGCACAGCTGAGAACATTTGTATGACTAGAAAGTCATGAACATAAGCTGACAATATCTTCAGCAGAGAGATTGTTTAGGAAGGCTACCATCGCACAATCACGTTTTGATGATAGCTCAAAATGAAAGTCGATAGATAAGGAATAAATGATTTCATATAGCTAGGTCAAATGAGGATAAAGGGAGATAAATCAGTTTAAGAAGTTAAGTGCTCCAAGCTTAGAATAAAAATCAACCTAAACGATTGGGTCTCCTTTCATGTTCTGAGATGATGCTTTGGTTTGATAGGTCGAACCACCTTCTCCTGACAGACTATCTTGGTTTCATTCTTTGATAACCAATTCCTACAGTATTAAGTCAATGTCAAAGACATGACCTTCTTGTACTAATTTCTACCATTGGTTATTTCTACTAAGTAAATGATTTCTAAGCAACTAGGGTTAATGCTAAGTTAAAGAATAATTCCAAAAGAATCAAAGCTATTATCAACCCTGGTATCAAATAGATGTGTTGCTAT
Organism: Flaveria linearis; assembly: GCA_024085815.1. NCBI lineage: Eukaryota > Viridiplantae > Streptophyta > Magnoliopsida > Asterales > Asteraceae > Flaveria > Flaveria linearis. The sequence goes on from CM044014.1 coordinate 39,981,371, forward strand.
TGATGATAAGGTACACACATGTAACAACACTTAGTCTTGTCAAATGTGGCTTGCTTCAGTCGTAAATGTATGACCGTGTGATGTATTACCTTGACTTATATGACCTTTATTTCCATAATTTAACTGTTCTTACTTTCTAGCTATAGTCATTTCCTAATTCTGGTTGTTTCTAATTTGTCCTGGGGTCCTAATCGACCTAGGGCACACTTATAGTAATGGTCGGAACTCCAACCTTCTTAATGTCCCCGTTTAACACACGTTAGCTTAATCATATTAACCAACATAGCTAGGTTCATAACATTGGCATTCTTGTCTACCTTACCGCTAGATTGCTTGTTTGACCCTCCAACTTCTTCTACTACTCACTAGATTTTTTTTTATTTTTTTTTTCAGTGTCCTTAATTCTATTTGGTCTAATGTCATAAGGTATGACATCAGCTTTGTCAATTTATGGAGTTTGTTAGTATAAAAGCACAACCTAACCCTACCATTGCACGATTTTAGAATTACAATTCTAACTTTTGTATTTCATTCCTTAATTACCAAGGCTTTGAACTTACCTCAATAACCCTATATATAAGCATCACCGGTATACTAAGAATGTGCTTAAACCGGTTACACGACATCCAAATTTTCCCTAACATCATCCCAAAGAATATGTACAATGAGTTCATCACTCTTCTATATTTCCTATAGTCCACTTCTATTCTAAATATTCAATCAGTTCCTCAGTTATCGAATACTAAGTGGAGGAATGTCTCTTAAAATGATTGGAAATACCATGAAGGCTCTAAGTAGGACAGGACTTAAGTAATAGCAAGTGTCAGTAATGTTTTATTACCCTTAACAAGGTCTTACTAGAATTATGATCCTAGCACCCTAGAGTATAGAATAGAAACTTGTAATGTTCATGATTGTTACTTCTCTCGCGTCCACGTCCTCTTCCAGACATTCTTTGGATTACCAAATATCAAAAGCTATCAGTCGTATAGAAATAGACCTTTTGTCTTGAAATGAAAAGGAAGAGAAATTCAAGGATTTAAAGAAATAGACAAGCTAGAGAATCAGTCCGAATCCGTGGGATTAACACAAATGTCATGGTTTGAATTTCGTCCAAATTCAAGGTAAGGTGAGCATTCCTATAAGTAGAACTGATAGATAGTTAGTGGCTATGTTCTATGAAGACCGAGACTTTCTTGCTCAAGGTGTAGGAATGATGACTTATACTGACTACAATGCTACCACCCGACCAGATTCACCGGACTTAGCATGCACGACAAATTACAATTACGTGTGCACCCGTAATGGTAAGTTGCTTTGCATGATCACCCCGGTTCCTCCTATCAGGTTAACATATCTTGTCAAGTATAGTGGTCATCAATGATTGAAGTACCAAATATGTATGTATTGTATCGGGGTCGATCAATCAAGGTATACGAAAGGATCAGTAAAGTTTGGGGATCATTGACACGCCAAGGTAATTTGACCCATTTGCCTTAGAGACCTGTGTATTGACCATAGTTTATCACTCATCCCGGAAATCCCCAGGTAAGCATACCAGCTCTCGCAATGAGATATATGCGATATGCTAGCCTTAGCCCGAGGGCCTTTTGCCAGGAAATCCAGAATACAGGTGTCTATGTGTCACACAAGTTCATTTGGTTTATGGAATTCAAAACCTCGATAAGATTTTCATAGGTTAGACATAAAGTCTAAGGATTTGAACCTACGATGATAAGTTAAGTTTAGGAAGACTAGGAACAAGTAACTAACTAACTGTGTGTGGTTATAGTCTAGTGTGTATGCAACCTAGTTCTCTATAACCAATGGCTCTGATACCAATCTGTCACACCCTCAAATTCCGGGTCTGGAATCTATCACGGAGGGGTGTGAACAAACCAGGATCACAGTCAATAGTTACTTGGAACGACTCTATATGCAACTTTTAACATAACAAACCAAGTTTGAACTTTATAATTCATGCGGAAGCGTTTAAATAAAACAAACCCAAAATATAGAGATAAACAAATGTATCATTGGTTAAGCGTTAGGATGCATGCTTGACCCGTGTAGTGCTCCTAACAGCAGTCCAGATTTAATGACCTGAGAATAGCATACTAAAAGTCAACACACGGTTGGTGAGTTCAAGAGTTTATGTTTAAACATAACAGTTTAACAAAAGTGTATGTCAACCCAATGGTTGGTAAGTTCAAGAGTTTGAGTTTAAGCATAACAGTTTAACAAAAGTGTAATCAACCCAATGGTTGATTAGTTCGAGAGCTTGCGTTTAAACATCCCAGTTTAACAATAGCGTGTATCAACCCAACGGTTGATCAGTTTAAGAGTTTGCAGTTAAACATCCCAGTTTAACAATAGCGTGTATCAACCCAACGGTTGATCAGTTCAAGAGTTCACAGTTAAACGTCACAGTTTAACAATAGCGTATATTTAAGCATGTGCATTGTAATGGCTAGCTAGCCCATTCCCAAACGATATTAAATAGTGATTTCGACATTGAAGCTGACTGTGTTATGTTTGCCTCCAGCCACGATGTCAGATCGTGACTAATGTTCATAGGACAAATTGCACCCGACTGACCTCGAGTCATACAGGTGGGGTCGTCACTCCCAGTAGTACTACCCAACTTTCCCCGCTATCCAATATTAACAATTCGAAAGTGTGAGGACTTTTATAATGATCAACAGCACTATCTTTAATATCATACACATCTTAAACATATAATGAAAACGTTGTAACTTTACCAGTATGCTATCTCCCCCAAAAGAGTTTTTAATAAAATGAACTTACTCAAAAGAGATTTGGTAAAATAGTGGGGCTTGAACTCACCTTGATTTGATGTAATGAAATGAACAAGAACTTCAAAGAATAAGGCAATGCACGATCAAACACGATCAACACCTATTATTAATTGTAATTAAATTTTGAAATGTGTTCAACGTGAATAAATATATTTGGTCGGATTCGGGTCGGTTTGGTTTGACGTACACGATTTGGCATACAAACAACACCATGTCTTAATCATATTACCAATATTGATATTAATAATAACAATGGCGTGATCATAATTATAATGGTAATATTCGTATTTGTAAATAATTTATGAAATTTATTAATATAATTCCTTCATTTATCATAATAAATCCATAATTAAAATAATATAATCTTTATTAATAACTTGATAATTTAAATCATCATTTACAATCCATTTTTATAAAAGTAACTATTTATAACACTTGTAATATTTATTCAGATAAATAAGTAAGGTTTTTAAACAATTATTATGATTTAAAATAATATGATATTCATTAATAATTCAATGATTTAAATTATTATTAAAAATCTATTTCTTTATAAAGTTACAATTTATTACATATGTTTTTATTTATTTAAATAAATAAATGAATAAGGTTTTAAAGGAATAAATTTCCAGAAAATAATTATTTACTTTCTAAAATAATTAAAGTTTATAAAAATTATTTTTATAATTTTTCGGAATTTTTCTATATTTTTTATAAGGTCAAAAAGCCTAAAAAAAATACATGTCAGGGGCAGGGTTCGAACCCCTGACCTTCTGTTCGCAATTCACACGCACAAACCAGTAGACCAAGGCACAAGGCCGCGGTAATATTCTGTTTTTAATTCTTTTAACCACAAACTGATTGAATAACCCCAAATCCAAGAACCCTAGTTCATCAATCGATCAATTTGATCCCCAATTTGATACTGTAATCGATTGAAACCATAGGGCTTTTATTCCCTATAAGGAATCGAGCATATAGGTATTCTTAATTACCTGTTTTGAAGTTCGAAGAAGGGTATTCGATTGGTGCAGGTTCGCGACAGGGGGTTCGATCGATTGCTATCCAAACGTTAATAATAATCAAATTGATTGTACAGGCAGCTTCTAAGGAATCAAATGAGCAAAAGCCCTATGTTAATTTGTGTTTAGAACGTGTCTGAGTAGAAGTTCGAATGGGTTGCAGGTCCGCGGCGATGATGATGATCGATCTGTGTGTGTGTGTTTTCAGATGAAATTAAATGGTGCATTCGATTGGGAAGGGTTATGTGATCTTATATACACGATGAATTCGATTATGGTTGCATTTCTAGTGCGATTTGAAACTGTAAAGTAGCCGACAGGGAACACGGGTGTAGATCGATCGCACTATTAATTTGATTCTCAAATTATTGTGAGTGTTAGGTTCGAATATTGCACGCGGTTGTGTCGGGATAAATTATTTGATCAAAAACCACGTAATTTGGTGTGTTGTGGTTGGCCGGAGTGTCGCCGGAGGCGGTGGCCGGAGAAAGGGTCGACGGCGGGTGGGGGGTTGGGTTTTGAAATAATTACAAAATGGTCCCTGGGGTTTGTAAACTTTTTATTTCATGTTTTAAGTTTATAAAACAAGTTTTCGAAATTACAAAACTAACCCTGGACTTTATTAAATCAATTTAATAATTTTATAAATTATTATTAATAACAATATTTTCATTATTATTAATATTATCATTATTAACATTATTATTTTTAATAATAATATTATTATTATTATTGTTATTATTTTTATTATTATTAACATTATAATAATAAAAATAAAAAAATAAACTATAAATTCACACAAAAAAATTTTTTTTTTTTATTAAATCATGAAAATTTTCGGGTTGTCACAGGTTAGAAAGGTATCTTTCATTTCTTTCTTTTCTGGGTTAGAAAGAACAATTTGGAACAATTAGTATATTTCATTTCTTTTCTGTTTATTGGAACAATTTGGAACATTTGAAAGAATACAACTATACAAGCATTTTGAAAGAATACCTCTGCTGCTGTTTCCTAAACAATTAAATACCACTGCAGTTGAAGCCCCAAGGTTTAATACAATTCAGTGTCTTATTCGTTTGACCCCATTCGACTTTTTTAGTTTTGACATGTAACCCAATCCGACCCATTTTGACCCACATAAAAATTATTCATTTTGACATGTAACCCAATCCGACCCAATAGCTTCTTTTTTTCAAAAGGATTTGATAACAACAATGTGGTTTAAAGTTCAGATCAAAAAAGTTGATAAATTGAATGTTGTTGTCATAGTGAGTGCAGATTGTATGTGTTGAAGAAGGTAGCTTAATGTTTACTTATTAATCATTAGTTCAGATAAAAAAAGTAGATAAATTGAATGTTGTTGATATGTGTAATATATAGTATATAGTATGTTTTCAATGAATCATATTGACCAAAAGATTTCAATTTTGTATAATATTAGATGGCAACTCCTATCTGCAATGAATCATAAAGTCAATGAATCAATTTTGTTTGCTCCAGAAAACATGTATAACCTTGTTTGCTGCAATCTCATTATTCAACTTGATGCATTAGTAGTTTGCATTGGTTTTAGTTTTTTATGCTTTTTTCATCTTTTTGTGAGTTGTTGTTGGATTTGAAATGAGAATTTACAAACGGAAATTGGATTTCATAGGGTTAAATGTGCCCTACTTGACCACCAGTTATGATGACAAAATGGTTGTGTTGTGAATATTGTGATGGTCATTATATCTTTTTATGAGAGTTTACTTGTGATGGATATTGAGTTGGTATGTACTTTGACTTTGGGGGTCAAAGTAATCACTTTTCAGCTTTACTACTGATGTTGGTTATAAACTTTCTTATGTAGATGAATTTTGTTTATTTGTTCCAGTTAGTTTCTTGAATTGTAGTAAAGAAAATCAAGAAAACCTAAGTTTGTAAATTAATCAGAATAAAGTTGAATGAGCCCATAAGAGATGATAAGGAGTAATGCTAATTCTAATTATGCTTGAGCATGTGTTTTGATAAGTAATTAGTTTATAGTTTGTTACTTATGATTTTCTTCTTTTTTTCCAAAGAGTCGAAATTTTCTCGAATGTGTGATATATAACCCGCTAAACATTGTTTTTCTGTTTATTGGTTTCCAGATAGCAAAGTGGAACAATTTGGGTCAAGTGGACATACATCTCATTAGCTGAAACTCATTTCATTAGGTGGAAGAATTTGGGTTAGAAAGGTATCTTTCATTTCTTTCTTTCTGGGTTAGAAAGCAATTTGGAACAATTAATATATTTCATTTCTTTTCTGTTTATTGGAACAATTTGGAACATTTTGAAAGAATACAACTATACAAGCATTTTGAAAGAATACCTCTGCTGCTGTTTCCTAAACAATTAAATACCACTGCAGTTGAAGCCCAAAGGTTTAATACAATTCAATGTCTTATTCGTTTGACCCCATTCGACTTTTTAGTTTTGACATGTAACCCAATCCGACCCATTTTGACCCACATAAAAATTATTCATTTTGACATGTAACCCAATCCGACCCAATAGCTTCTTTTTTTCAAAAGGATTTGATAAAAGTAATGTGGTTTAAAGTTCAGATCAAAAAAGTTGATAAATTGAATGTTGTTGTCATAGTGAGTGCAGATTGTATGTGTTGAAGAAGGTAGCTTAATGTTTACTCATTAATCATTAGTTCAGATAAAAAAAGTTGATAAATTGAATGTTGTTGATATGTGTAATATATAGTATATAGCATGTTTTTAATGAATCATATTGACCAAAAGATTTCAATTTTGTATAATATTAGATGGCAACTCCTATCTGCAATGAATCATAAAGTCAATGAATCAATTTTGTTTGCTCCAGAAAACATGTATAACCTTGTTTGCTGCAATCTCATTATTCAACTTGATGCATTAGTAGTTTGTACATTTATGGAAGCAGAAAACATGTATAACCTTGTTTGCTGCAATACCTTCTTTACGCATTGTTAGCTTGTACTACACTAGCAAATTGTACATCTAACGCGTGTACCAATAGGTGTTAGCTGCAAAAAGTTTCATCCTGCCCAAATTGGCCAATAGGGTTATAATACACAGTTTTGGGTGTTTGGGTCTGTGTTGGCTAGATGAGATTGGATTTATAATTCTATTTTCTTATTTGTATTGACAGTGCAAGGTCATTGTTATTGTATTTGGGAAGAGCTTGTGCAGGTAAATAATTAGTATATTATATTTTATTGCTGGTATTTCGTTCATAATTTCACACTTAGTATTTTTGTAAATAATTAGTAGAACTAGGTATAGGACTCCATTTTTGTTCTTTTAAACTAGGTATAGGACTCCATTCAGTGTTGGCATTTTAGGTGTAAGCTTTACAAATCATGATTTTTGATTGATAGGTACCCCAAAAATATAATCGATATTCTCTAATTTAAACCATCTAAAAGCTAATACTCAAAGTTACACTTTAATATCTACTAATTATCAATGTCAATTGACTTTACAAAAGAAATCAATTCATGAATTGGTTTCTGATTACTGTACTTGGTTATAATCGATATACAAACTTAAATATAACTAATTGATCAAGCTCAACTAACTTCTAATTGTCATAATTAGACTTAATTATCATTGTTCTTAATCTCCATTAACATCACATATCTCCATTAACATAACGATAAGTAATTGCTCAAGTTCAACCAAATCTATACATGTTCCAAGTATAAAATTTTAAATATCATAGTTACACTTGATTATCATAATTTTTAATCTTAGTTAACATAACATTTCAATAAGTGTTTATATTTATAAGTTCATAAAAAAGTAAAATAAATATATACAAAAATATTAAATGAGACAATATCCTTTGAAATTACAAATGGGTAAAAAAGTTACATTATTTTTTCCTCAAAAAATAACATATACATTTCTTTGTGTTAAAATTAAAATTAAATCATTCAATGTTTTTACAGATTAAATAAAAAAGTGGAGGTCTAATTTAAGCATGGATGTTCATTCAGTTGTTGACTCTTTTTCATCACTCACAAATTATGAAAGTTGGTATACTATTCCCTTTGTTTGGGTTGAGTTCATATCAGAAGTCGTTGTTGAGAACAAATTATTGGTTATATTTCTTGATTAAAACGTAAGTGATTTTCTTCTCCTTTTCAAAATATAAAACTATTTTTTAATATTTTACATTATGAACACTCTTTTTGTTTTTAGAGACAAAAAATAGCGGCGTTTGTTCCAAAACATTTAATGGACTTTTATAATAATATGGATTTGGTGGCCAATGTATTTCTACTTAGTCGTTTCCAAATTGAGAATTTGAAATATCAAGAGTATCCGACATATGAAAAGTACATCTTGTTATGTGGTGAGGTCAAGATTATCATCAGCGAATACACTAAACTTATTACGTTTGAAAGTGAGGTTTTTGTCTGTATCCATTGGTTCTTTCTATTCAAATTCTTAAGCATGATAGAAGACACCAAAAGTTAATAATTGGTACGTTCTAAGTTTCTCGATTTATCTGTTTTTGATAGATATATTAGATATACCTAAATTTTCTCAATAAGAACAGTTACGATCATTGTAGATGTTGTTGGACGGATTGTCATGGGTAAACGAAAAAATGGATGATACCATTTTGAATTGGTTCTTCAAGATGCGACGTAAGTCAATGATTGCATAAAATATTTAATTTTTTTAATAATTTCGCTGTATATAAAAATATAATCAATTTGTTTGTGATTCTAAAATTAAATACATGTGTCAGCGGTCACACAATACAGATGCTTTTATATGACTCGAAGCAGACAAATATGTTTAGAACTTATCTAGCAATCGCAAGAAATTCTATAGTGTATGCATCTCGAGTGAAATTGGTTCATTTACCAGAGGGTATGTATTACCTTATAAATATATATATTTTTACAAAAATACTATTTCAAAACCTCTATGCCTTACGTAAACTTATACGTTCTCTTTTGTTTTCAGAAAATATTTTGATTTCTACAGACTTAACAACGATTGCCTATGAACCAAACATGCCCGAGGCACGTGATATTGAAAGGATTGGTCGTCCTTAGAGTCCATGTTCGTTTTAACATGTTTACAATGAACTCGATAATTAACTTCTATGGTTAGACGTCTATTTTTAATGTTTTGGCTTTTCTTGCGTTCTAATTTTAATTTGATGTAACGAAGTTACAAAGCACTTATATTCATATCTCATGTATTAACTATAAAAAGCATAATCTCATATTCATATTATAAATTTTATAAAAAGAACAAAAGAAAGACAAATGTAATCAAATCATAAACACAAACATTATACTTAAACACTGATTATTGAACGAGTTTGCTTGAAACCAACAACCCAAATCAAAAAAATATATAAAGTTTGAACTAATCACCACACAAAATATCAACCTCACAATCTGTGTAGACAATATTATTTTAAGCATTAATTAGTAGAACTATGTTTTGCTTTGCATATTGCATATAATATTCATATATATTAGTGTATTGTGTAGTATGCTATATATGTAATGTAACCACACTTTTCTTCACCTAAATACTAATTCATAGGAGAATTATATTATACAGATAATTAGTCAATATTTGTGAACGAAGGTGTCACCATGGTTGCCCTACTGGTTGAAATAATCATATTTGAGATATTAACGAGGCTGCCAGCAAAGGTTGTATGTCGTTTTAAGTCTGTTTGTAAGGAATGGTATGCCTTCCTATCAACAGAAGACTTTGCAAGGGTACATTGCTCCCGCTCATTAAATTCATCCAATCAGTGAATCCTCTTAATCGGAGACCAAATATGTTCTGTTCGTCCAATTGACTTTCAAACCGGTGATTATGGGCCAAGCACCATCGTCCCATTTCCATTTCATGATGTCTCGATTCGTTCACATTTGGATGGGTTGTTGTGTGTTCGCTTGAACCATACATCTGAGTTGCTTCTTTGGAATCCAGTCACCGGTGCTTACAAGTATTGTCAACACCTCATTGTCGTTGCTATGGATTCTTTGAACATAATGCTGACGCTATTGGTTTGTACATTGATGCTCACGATGATTACAAGGTCTTACATGTAAAGCGTAGGTGTGGTGTACTTTGTGCATCTATTTATTCTAGGAAATCATCCTCTTGGAGAAATATACCTTTCGTAACAAGACCGGAGTTTGTTATCCCCGCATTCTCTTGGTCAACTGCTACGTTATGTGCTAATACTTTATATTTCACTGTTTGCGAGTGTTGGGTTGGAGGAATAAATGTGGTCATTTGTTTTGATGTTAATTCAGAGCAGCTTAAGGAGATAAGCTTTCCACCGGTTCCTTCTGCAGGAATTTATATCGGAGATTTAGTTAATGTAAAAAATGAACTTCATATGTTTGTTAGTACTGGCATACGCGAAATGTCAGTTGAGTTATGGTTGCTACAAGGGGAGCACTGGATTAAGGTCGTGTCATGTTCTCCGATCCCTCCTATCCCGCTGTCAGTATGGTGTGACATAACACATTTTATGACAAATGGTAATTGGTTTGTGATGACCAATTTGGGAAAGCTTTATGAAATTAAAATGGATGTAGAGCCCTTGGAATGTTTTTATCCTGTTACTTCGTTTCGTGGTTCCCAGGGTGTAGTTTTTGTGGAGACCTTAGTTTCACCAGCTCTTTTAGTTTAACTTTTCACTTTTACTTTAACTTTTCACTTTTAGTTTTTGCTCGGAACACATGTAGTCTACTGTTATTGTAATGATGTTTTCATAAATTGATTGTCTAAGATAAGTCTCTTTTATTTAATTTACAAGGTATTTATCAATTTACAATGACTAATGGGCAACCAAAAGATCATATTGATGTTTCTACCTCGCGTGCATCTACGTCAGTTAAAAAAAAGAGTACAACGCGCAATATTATGCTTCACGTAAAAAGAATGTGCAATCAAAAGATTGTAATGAACCTGGTACCTCAAGTGCATCTACGTCAGCTGAAAAAAGGAAAGAATATAATAGACGATATTATGCTTCTTGCAAAGAAAATAACAATCTATCAAAGATTGGTGCAAGCCATGTCCCCCAAAGTGATCCAACAATTGAAAGGACGCCATTAAGAATCTTGAATACTAATAGTAGTCAAATAACACAAATGCGAAAACAGAATGTGTCATGTAGTTCGACTGAAAAAAGAAAGGCTCGAGATGAAGCATGCTATGATACACCCAAAGCTGATGGAAAACGTAATTCAAATGGTATTCAAATTAGATGTGCTCCAACGGATGATAGTACTCCGACAACAACACTCCCCTTTATAAATGACGAAATCATGCCTGAAATATCACGAGGTTTATAGTTTATTGAATAATGGTTTCATTATTAAAGTTGACATCTTTTCATTTTTCATCACTTAATACTTGGAATTCCTTAGGTATTCGAATTCAACCGCGAACACTATTACCTCAATTTTCTTACGTTATTGATCAACCATCCATCCGAGATGAGATTATTGAAGGGGACCCGTATAATTTTGTTTACAATGGTAGACCTAGAGACCATCGTGTCTTCAATGAAGTCTTACCTGAAACATCACAAGGTTTCTATTTATTTAACAAAGTTTTTTCATTAAACTTGACATTCTTTTACAACTCCTGTTACTTATTACAACAAATTCCTTAGGTGTTCAAATAGAAGGAACCATTCGAAACATTTCGGACATAGAAGAGGATCCCTATAATTTTGTTTATGATGGTATACCTACAGATCATCGCGTCTTAAAGGAACGTTGTCCATGTCCTCATTGTGGAGCCAAACGATTCACATTTGAATTTGCAACCTTTTGTTGTATGAGTGGAAAAACAATATTAGCAAATTCAGAAATTCCAGAAGAATTGTACCAACTTTTCACGTCGCAAGATGAAGTTGGAAAAATGTTTAGGCAAAACATACGTGCTTATAACACCAATTTTTCTTTCGCCTCAATGGGTGTGACGTTGGATGATACAATGAACAATATGAGAGCCGGTGTCTATACGTTTCGTGCACATAAAGGAATATATCACAAAATCGACCAATTAGTTTCGAGGGATGGAAAACCTAAGTATTTACAGTTGTATTTTTATGATCCTGATACCGAGTTAGATCATAGACTCCAATGGCCCAATCTTGATCGAAGCATCACTGAGATGGTAACACGTGCTCTTTCTACAAACCCATATGTCAACACATTTCGAAGTCTTGCGGAACTAGGACCTCTAGACAACTATAGAGTCACTTTAAATGCTTTCGTGGATCTTGACCAAAGGGTGTACAACCGACCAACGACATCCGAGGTTTAAATAATATTATTTTTACTTCAATGTGTGGATCTTCTACCGTACACTACATATTGATTTACATATTTATAATGCAACATTTTATAGGTTGCTGGAATTTGGGTGGAAGGTAACGACAATATCACTTGGTACAAAAGAAGTATTGTTGTGTACGGTAGGTCAGAATATAGTCAAACTATCCAGCCTTACTTTGGTTGTTACGATCCATTATCGTATCCTCTATTTTTTCCTAATGGTGAGTCGGGTTGGCATCCTAACATACCACGTCAAGGAGTACCACTCAATGGAGTTCACAACAATAATGACAACGTCGACGAAGAAATGGAAGGTACCAACAATTTATGTATCTTTTAAAGTGATGATAAAAAATAATACCCTAACGTGTATTATTTTTAATTATTCAGAGGCAAACACACGACGTGGTAGAACAACCGTAGCTATGCGAGAGTACTACTGTTACAAATTCCAAATTCGATCTGTTGAGAACGTGCTTCTGTTCGGTGGTAGATTGCTACAACAGTTTGCTGTAGATGTTTACATAAAGATTGAGACGCAACGTTTACAATTTTGTGAACGAAACCAGGCTAAGATCAGAGCAGATTTGTATCAAGGTATTGTGGATTGCGTTAATGCTGGTGAGGTTAATCCAAACAGAGTGGGACAACGGATTGTCTTGCCTGCATCTTTCATCGGAGGGCCTCGCGACATGCGTCATCGGTTTCTAGATGCGATGACTTTAGTTCAAGATGACGGCAAGCCTGATTTGTTCCTTACAGTGACGTGTAATCCTCGGTGGCCTGAGGTATGTGATAATTTGAAAGTTGGTCAAACCGCACAAGATCGTCCAGAGCTTGTTTCAAGAGTGTTTCGTGCTAAATTAGAGGATCTTAAGGAACAACTCTTCAAGAAACATATTCTAGGGGAAGTCAAAGCATACGTTTATGTCATCGAGTTTCAAAAGCGTGGTTTGCCACATGCACATTTTCTTCTTATCATGTACCCGCAACACAAAATCAATAATCCCGACCATTATGATAAGATTGTGTGTGCTGAAATTCCCGACATATCAAGGCATCCCAAATTGCACGAGCTTGTTGTCAAGCACATGATTCATGGTCCTTGCGGACATTTACGAACAAATAATCCTCGCATGCAGGGTGATCCTCCAATTTGTCGTTTTCGCTATCCCAGCCAGTTTAATGAACAGACAACACAAGGAGACGATGCATATCCATTATATCGAAGGAGAAATAATGGAATAAAAGTGGATGTACGAGGAAAAACTCTTGATAATAGATGGGTGGTCCCATATAACCCACGGCTTTTAATGATGTTCAACTGTCACATGAATGTAGAGGTTTGCTCAAGTATAAAATCTGTGAAATATTTATTCAAATATGTTTACAAAGGACATGATAAACAAGTTATTCAAATTGATCAAGATGAGCAAGAGGTTGTCATTAATGAGATAAAGAAATTTCAAGATGCGCGATATGTATCACCCCCAGAGGCTATGTGGCGCATTTTTTCATTCTCTCTTTCTCAAATTCATCCTGCTGTGTTGGCCTTACAACTACATCTTCCTAATCATCAAATGGTTAGATTTACAGATAATGATATAATGTCTGAAATTGTTAACAGAGAAAGAGATAAGAGAACCATGCTAACTGCATTTTTTGATACAAATAGAGTAGATGAAACAGCAAGACAATATTTGTATAAAGATTTTCCAAAACACTTCACGTGGAATGTAGGCTCGCGTCGTTGGAATCATCGTTTGCAAAAACCACAAAGAGGTCGTATTGTTTATGCTAATCCAGCTGAAGGAGAAAGGTATTATTTACGCCTACTTTTATCAAATGTTAAAGGGCCTACTTCTTTTGAAGATCTTTGCACAGTTAATGGCGTAAAGCACACGACGTTTCGAAAAGCAGCTCTTGAGATAGGCTTAATTGAGAACGATGAAAGTTTATCGCAATCTCTCGCAGAAGCGTCTCTATTTCAGTTTCCCAAGGCTCTTAGAAGGTTATTCGCGACTCTAATAATTTTTTGTGAACCTGGAGATGTTCGAAAGTTATGGAATGACCACTTTGACTCATTATCTGAAGACCATAGGTTACATTGTCATAGTGGTGAACGAGTGCAAAATATAGTTCTTACTGAAATTAGGGTGTTTCTACAATCTATGGGTAAAAATCTCCATGATTTCGATCTTCCGGACATAACAGAAGATGCTGACTTACAATCTGTACGTCATCGTGAGGTGCAAGAGGAGTATGCGATAGTTGTTGAAGCTGAACACTTATGTGCAAAACATTCACTTAATTCGGACCAAAAAGTCGTGTTTGATGAGATAATGACGCATGTGGATAATGATTTACCAGGTGTGTTCTTTATAGATGGTCCAGGTGGAACGGGAAAAACTTTTTTGTACAAAGCGTTGCTTGCTGAAGTTCGTTCACGTGGTCTTATTGCTCTCGCAACAGCTTCATCGGGTGCTGCAGCCAATAATATGCCAGGAGGGAGAACGGCTCACTCGAGATTCAAGATTCCCATAAATCTTAATAATAATTCAATGTGCAACATCAAAAAACAAAGTGGGTCCGCTGAACTAATTAGGTCATCTAAATTAATCTTTTGGGATGAAGCATCAATGGCAAAACGACAGGCGATCGAGGCTGTTGATCGGACGTTGCAAGACATCGTAGGCGTTAGTCTCCCATTTGGTGGAAAGATAATGGTTATGGGAGGTGATTTTAGACAGGTGTTGCGGGTTATTAAACGTGGCACTCGAGCACAGATTGTTGACTCTAGCCTAAGAATGTCGCCTCTTTGGTCTTTGACTAAAAAGATGCGGTTGACCATAAATATGAGAGCGCTTAATGACCCGTGGTTTTCTGATTTTCTTTTAAGAGTCGGTGATGGAACCGAAGAATCAATTGAAGGAACATTTATCCGCATACCAGATGACATGACAATTCCATGCACCATTCGAGAAAACTCTATAAAACAATTGATTAATGCCATTTTCCATCTATTTCAAACAATTTGTATTCTTCGGATTATATAATCTCCCGAGCAATACTATCAACTCGAAATGAGAGTGTTGATGAGATTAATGATCAAATGATCGACATATTTCAAGGGGAGGAAAAAATTTACTATAGTTTTGACGAAGCAGAAGATGATCATAACAACTTTTATCCGATCGAGTTCTTAAACTCACTAACTGTGAGTGGTTTGCCGCCTCATAAGCTTCGACTAAAAATTGGATGTCCCATAATATTGTTGCGGAATATCGATCCATCACATGGTCTATGTAATGGCACAAGAATGATATGTAAAGGTTTCCAACACAATGTTATTGATGCGGAAATAGCTGTTGGCCAACATATTGGGAAAAGAGTATTTTTGCCAAGAATCCCTCTATGTCTTTCTGAAGACGACATGTTCCCTTTCAAACTAAAAAGAAAACAGTTTCCCATTCGACTTAGCTTTTCAATGACAATTAATAAAGCTCAAGGTCAAACAATTCCGCACGTTGGCGTTTATCTACCGGAATCTGTGTTTTCACATGGACAACTTTATGTGGCATTGTCAAGAGGGATATCACGTGAAAATACAAAGGTGTTAGTGCATCCGTCAAAGAATTTTAGACGACACGGAGTATACACCTCAAATGTTGTCTATCGGGAAGTGTTACGTGATGAATGAGTTGCATGTGTATATAAAATGAAAGTAAGTTAATAGATTTGTGTGCCTTAAGTTTTTTATATTCTGAATGCATGCTAATTACATATTACTCTATACTAATTGCTAACCAAATTAAAAATATAAGTGAAGACGTGATTTCTTTTATCAAATATATATACTTTATAACATACTGACTTGTTCATTTTCTCTTACATAAAATAGTAATCTATTATGGATGAACCAAAGAAGGAACTTCAAGACATACATGGTATCAATTTAACATATCTATACTATAGTTTAATAGTTTAATCTATATACCTTCCTGGTCTTAATAAAACACTACTAACATTGATTTTTCAGTGCCTGTTCAAGTCAAACAGGAGAAAATGCAGGAAAGTCCGCATCAAGAATTAGTTGCGGTAAAAAAGGAAGTGATACAAGAAACTTCCAGTTTGGACACCGATGAAGAATGGTGGTCTAAGCATGCTGATGAGGTCATTGAGATGTGTAAGGCTTATGACAAACAATGATCTCATCAAATCCAAGTACTTGACATGCGGATATTTATTTTTAACGTACTATGTTTATGACTTGTATTCTCTTATTCGTGTGCTCAGATATTTAGTTTTAACGTACTATGTTTATGAAAAACATTTTCTTATTCGTGTGCTATTATTTAATTGAGTTTTGTGATGCTCATGACATAATATACTATACAATAGAAGCCACGCATGCATTCAGAAAACAAATATCGCATTGTGAAATATGTCGATGTCGTCAATATCGCATTGTGAAATATGTCGATGTCGTCGCCGCCGCATCGCGCGGGTTCCTTACTAGTATATATATATACATATATATATACATACATATATGTATATATATGTATATATATAGGTACATATATATATATATATACATATATATATACATATATATATATACATATATATACACATATATATATACATATATATATACATACATATATACACACACACACACACAACACCCACCATACAAGCACTAAACCCACATATATATATATATATATATATATATATATGTATATATATATATATATATGTATATATATATATATGTATATATATATATGTATATATATATATATATGTATATATATATATATATATATATATATATATATATATATATATATATATATATATATATACTAGTTGGGGACCCGCGCAATGCGACGGTAACGACAATTTACAACGCGGTACTCGTTTTTGTTAGTAAATGTACTCGCATGATGTGTACTATAACATATATGTGTAGTAAGATATTCAGAGCAAATGCTTGGATACCTAATCCTTCATGGGATTGACCTTGTGGTGTTGAACATCCAAACAAAATCCCCTCCATTAAACATGACAATATATGAAAAAATATATTTCATTACATAATAATAAGATTAAGTATTTAGTTATTTACAAATGTCTCCGTTAAACTAGAATATGTGTTCTATTTCATGACGTAACAATAAAACAAATTATCTAGTAAGAAACCCATCCAATGCAACGACACGATAAAGACATAAATGATAAATATAGTGGGAGATGACAACCAAAAGGCAAAAGAAACATATAACAATTACATATCATAGAAGTTTGTAAAATATGATTCATAAGGAAGCTTAATAAGATCAGCTGATTAAATTACCGACTTACCCTTGCAAGGTCACCAAGCAATGCAAATGGACTTTGACGGATATCAGCACTGTCATCCATGCAACATTGCAGAAGGGGATCCCTTAAGTTACTATGTGATACCTGTGAAAAAATTAGATAATTAATATTAAGTCAGATTATTAGTATCCTATAGATTACACACAGGAACGTCAGAACTGTATCGAGTAAAATTTCGAGAAAAGAAAAAAATGAAGGGTACCAGACTCTCTATTCCAATCCCAAGACCTTCGGTTAGCCCAGATAGAAGATCCAATGAACAAACAACAAATTCTTTGTCAAACTGAACCCCAGCAGAAACAGAGTTAACCTGCAACGAAAGCACATCAAATTCACAATAGTTGTTTATACTTGAGGTCAAAACAAATAACTTAAACTTAATATTATAACCATAACATAAAAAGAAGGTTTAGATGTGACTTGCAACAAATGAAAATGAATAATAATAAAGTTTGCTGCCAATGTTATTTGATGTGTTGCAAGAAATGTAATTATACGTGCAATGGAGTACAGAAGGAACAATTAACAGTATAAAACATGAATGATTAATGGAACAATTAATGTTTTCTATCCGCAACCTTTGAATGCTGTTGGGTCTGGATAATGTCCAGGCATCACTGGAAAACAGGCTGAGAAAATTGTGAGAATCCACTACCCAATGCCTGAAAGCCAATGAAAATTTTTATTCTATAACAATGATTCTATATAACTAAAATGGAAGATAGCATGTATTCAGATGAACTACATACAAATAAACTGATTATTACTCCTCGTACATGTGCTATGGATGTAAAACACTCCAATAGTGGGAATAGGTCCTTGTCTGAATTTGAAAGTTGTTTCCACTTTCCAATTAAGGGTGGCATCAAAATTTCAAGGTATTTGGGCTGCAATTCACAAAGAAGTTCATAATGTAAAATTATCCTCTAAATTACTAATTCAATGAAGAGAAGAGTGCAAGAAACAGAGACAAACATGAAAGATAATTTAAAAAATTAAAAATTATAAAATAGTGACCCAGATAAGCATTACCTAATTCAATTCCCCACCAACTGCATCTGCTAATGTGCTAATAGCATGATAAACAATTCTAAGATTCCTCCTCTACATACCATTTCACAGAAAACATATAGACATAAAATATATTTTTATAGCATCTAATAAACCAACTTGTTAATTAAGAAATTAGTTTTTTGGACATAAAAATGATCCGAGATAATTTAAAAGAAAAGCCACTTTCACCCATTATGAAACCCGACCATTTTGTCAATTAGCAAACAACAGCGGATTAAGAATCAACCTGGTATTTCCCAAATGCGCACATTAGGTGATGTAAAATGGTCTCCAAATGTGGTGCCAAAAGGTCAGCGACTTCCTTATATTAAAAGAACAATGACAATATGCTTTCATATTCAGACAAAGGATTAACTACTCATCTGCTCTTAAAAACAACCACTTCAAGAGTTGCAAAAGCAGAGCAAGCAGTCTCCTGCACACGCCTATTATCATCCAAAATTCTTCTTAAAATACCAGTGAGAACTTTTCAAACTGTTCATGTCCCTCTCGGTGACCAACACCCTGAAATAAAAATCAAACAAATTAATATCTGATTTCTTTATAACCTGCCATGAATAACAACTTAATATTCCACATTCAAGGAAATTTAGTAATAAGATGATGTCATAAGGCAAATGATATTAGTTAAGTGTGTATGAACGAATCATTATATCATACCTGAACGATATTTTTGCTAAATCGTGAAAGTGTCCAACAAGAAATGCTCCGTATCAATGGAAACTTATCGTCCAAAAGGGGAATGAGGAAAGCTACAATCTGCAAGAAAAAGAATAACTTTAACGTCAAGAGGACTCCTAGCAGCATAGAAAACTATAACAAGAAAACAATTCTTCTATATACGCTTGTAAAATATAATACTGATATTTGGTAATAAACATCAGAAAATACCATTTATAAGCAAAAGCTCATTAACATTTAACTATAGAGCTAACCTCGGAAAGATGAGGATAAAGACCATTAATGCAACCCTCAGCTATGGCACCAAGAGCTAAAACTGCAACCTCCCTCTCTTTCCAACTTGCATCATCTAATAAAGATAACTTAGATTGCACATACCATAACTTCACATGATTTCTCATGACAAAAAAAAGGTGATTCAACTGTAGATATAGTTTATTTAGAAAATAAAATTTAAATATTCTATAATTTAAAAAGTTACCTGGACAAAAGACATTAAAGTTGGAAGAATCTCATCACCAAACACATTAGAGATTATATCCAAGGCAGCAACACTGCACTTTCTAAGGTTTCATATATTCACTATGTCATCATCCTACAATTGTCAGAAAATGATATTCAATAATAATCAAAATATGAGTAAAACTATTTAGGTAGTTGTAAGTACTATAAATAGACTTTGGTAAGCTTTCAACCCCTTCGACTATGTTCCCTTTCAGTTAATTTTTTATTTGAATGATGCAACAAGTTTAAGAAAAAAATTAAATAAAAAGCAGCCCAAATAGGCCATTTCAATAGAAAAGGGATGAAAATGCCACCTGATCTTACTTGTCAAAGAAATGGCTAACAAAAGTGTATCTAAAACATACATCATCTGATCCATGAAGGCGTGATGAATGGAAACGTGGCTTCAGATCCTGCAATGACAAAATATATTATTACAAAAATTGGACATGGCAATACTTTTATGAATGATCCTAAAAGGTTTTAAATAGAGACAAAAACCATGACCTGATCCCTGTCTGGAAGAGAACCATCCTCCTGCAAATAATAAAAAATAGAAAACACAGGAAAAGTTGACCTCAGCATCTAGTAGCGACTCGTCATCATCTGCATAAGCCATGTTTGACAACAAAACCTACCATATAGGTGCAAAGTAAGGCATAAATAATGCAATTATTAATTAAAGGCGGAAGAATGACATACTGGAACTAAACGTGGCAAGAATGCTCTTAAATTCTCAAGTGGCAATGGTGCTTCACAATATGCAGACCTGCAAATAAACTTTTAAGATAAGATACAACAAATGATAAAAGTAGAAGAGTCGTACAAGAACTTAAGATCACATTCCTTTTTCAATAATAGAAAACAATGGCACTCTTTTTAAAGTGGTTGGTTTGATAATAGATAAATGTGTATTTACAGAAGTGATTTCAAATGGAACTGTAAACAGGCACATATTCAACATGGAATCATTTATTTAAAACACACATGCTGGACCAATAGAAGTGAATATTTATCTATATAATTAACCTGTAATTATATTATTTGGTAAGCACTTTATGATAGAAATTAACCAGCTTAATGATCTAGTAATGGTATCAAGCTATTAAGTTGTCACAGCTATTAAGTTGTCACACTACATAAAGATTGAAAGCTACACTTTTTGCTTTTGCTTACTAACCTTATTAGTGGACCCAAATTGTACCACTCCTTGTGGTTCCACAGGGATTGCTGCAATTGTCTGCAAGGTGAAAGTAAAAAAGAAAAAGTTTATGCATTGGATCAAGATGGCATAAACAAGGCCTAAGAAGAGAATGGCGAATAATTACCTCCATACCCGAAGAAAATTGTCGAAAGAGCTTCGAATCATCCTGTAAAATATGAAAAAAAGGCATGTTAATTTAGGGAGATTACAACATTTAACAACTATATGTAGATTAAAACAGCAGAACCAACTAATACCTGAAACATATCCCAGATTGAACCAACTAATACCTGAAACATATCCCAGATTGAACCTGAAGAATTTTGAGGACATCCACAGGTGCTTTTTACTTAAAGCAACCTGTCCAATTAACCTTAAAGGATTCAAGAAAGTATTTAAGTTATGATTTGCAATGAAAGACTGATTATAACTTTAGAAGATTATGAAATAAAACCAATTTAAAGAGTATTGTTTGTTGTTTTACACAAAGATTAGGGATAATGAGCATACCCTCCTCCAAACATGGGTGATTGTGACAGCAAATCATCAGTTAGACCTTGGATTTTATCTTCAAAGTAAGCATCTTCCATAGTCAGCAAATCATCTGGTCTTTTTATCTCAATCCCGCCCAGAACACAAAACATAGATTCAAAATCCCTGGTTTTAAGAGTTATGTTTCAATGTGTTGTACATTATGCTTTAAAACATTGTACCTCTTAAAAATTAAGAGTTTTGGTCAAATGACCATTTTATCCTTCCCAAATGCTTAATAATATAGTATAGATATATTCATACAACTCATACTCACATATATATACACAACTCACACTATACACACACATACACACACTAAACTCACACTATATATATATATATATATATATATATATATGTATATGTATATAGATATGTATATATATGTATATATATATATACATGTATATATGTATGTGTATATATATATATGTATATATATATATATATGTATATATATGTATATGTATGTATATATATATACATATACGTATACGTATATATATATATATATATATATATATATATATATATACACAAATAATACAACATCGTTACCAAATATCATTTATTGCATTACATCACAAAAGCGTCATTTTACATAAAATGGATGCCATCAAAAATAATCCAAGTAGCTGCCCCCGTGCCATCCTCAGCAACTCTTACCTACCAACTGGAAAATACATAAAAGTATGCGTTGCTGAATGAGTTCTAGTTTCATAAAATACATATTATCTTTCGCTCGTTAAATCATTTTCTTTACTATCGCACATGGTCACACATTGTACATTTTGTTCTTATCGCACATTTCATTCTTATCACATGTTTCATTCATTTCGTCCATTTCGCACATTTTATACGTTTCGCACTTTTGGCACTTTTTGCACTTTTATTATTGTCTTTCACTGAATCTAGATCCTGTCAAGCTTTACCCTCTTCATGCCATGCAGCCACGATTACTGAGGTCGAATGACAAGGATCCCATACTGCACGTATGGAACAGTCAGTAAGACTGACTCTTCTGTGTGTGTGAACTCTCATGAGGTAGCCAAGATCGTACGCTACATAACACACAGTTAATTCCACATCGCACGTATGGAGCAACCACCAAGACTGACTCCCACTGTGTGTGAACCCTCATGAGTTAGCTAAAATCTCACGCGGTTCCACACACAGTTGTTCTAACAACTCACATGGAGTTGTGAACCACTTTCCATTTTGCTTGCAAGGCTTTCATTCATTCATTAAGTTCCACCTCTTATTATCTTATTTCTTTCGCTTCATTAGGATAATACTTGTGCGTATATTAACATAATCACACTACGTGAAACCACGTAAATAAAACGTATTAAGGAACTAAACTAACATCACACATCATCACACATCATCATTTTTGTCAGCACACATCCTTATCTAGTCATCACACATCACCATCTAGCACCCCTATCTAATCACATATCATTCATCACCAAAAGTCAACTTACATCACCCCCGGGAACATCCCAAGTCAAAGCCTATACATTACATTTTCCTAAAATTCAGAAAATAAATTCTAAGTCTTAGGCGCATGGGCACTATGCAGGCACATGGGCACTATGCTGGCGCATGGCCTTCTGGGCGCATAGGAACACTTAGGCGCATGGGAAGGTTCTGGGAACCTGGGAAGGTTCTGGGAACATGGGAAGGTTCTAGGCGCATGGGCACTGTTGGGGCGCATGGCCCAGCACTTAGTCATTCTGGGCAAATTCTAGGCGCATGGGCACAGTGCAGGCGCATGAGTGCCTAGGCACATGGTACTATTTGGGCGCATGGGGTTTGGGCTCATGGGGAACACTTGAGCAATTTTGAGCGTTGGGCGCATGGGCCACTATTTAGGCGCATGGCAGCCAACTCATACTATCAATCATCATAATCAATCCCAACTCATCAATTCATCATGTTCTAAGCTTATCTCTAACATTCTAAGCATCATAACATGAACATAACGACAAATCAAACCCAAACATACACCCACCCACATACACATTCATACATACATATACGGGTAACATACCCATTTTATGAAAACGTACTTACACGTATTTCCAGCACAAAATCAGTTAAACATGTAAAAAGGGGGTTCTAGAACTCACTTTTTACAACTTTGAGTGTGTCTTCCTTCAAACCCGAATGTAATGACTTCAAAAACCTAAAAACCTACCAAACACACACACACCCGAACACACACACCACCACATAAGCATATCACCAAGACTAGAACCCAACAAGAACACTTAAAACAACGAATTCTTACCTTGAATTCGAATTCTTCTTCTCCTTCTCTCTTGAAACCCGAACTCTCTGCTCTTTCTCTCTTTAAAACCTAAAGAAATGAAATGTGCAGAAAGTATGGGTGGCCATGCCACCTTTATGCACCAACTTTTGGTACTTTTGTCCTTTTGACACTTTTGACCCCTCAACTTTGGGTTAAATTATATTTCCTTCTTTTATTCTTCATTTCTTTCAAAAATCTTGGTGTTACAAGTCCACCCCCGTTTCAGTGGTTTCATCCCCGAAACCTGTTATTCCTCAAACAGATGAGGGTAATTCTGCCTCATCTCTTCTTCAGCCTCCCATGTAGATTCAAATCCCTTCCTGTGCTTCCACTGGACACATACAAGAGGAACCGCTTTATTCCTTAACCTTTTCTCTTTATAATCAATGATCACCACTGGTTGCTCTACATAATTGAGCCATTCATCAACCTTAATATCCTCCAGTGGTACGACCATATCCTCATTAGCTAAACACTTCCGCAGATGAGATACATGGGATATTGGCTAAATTCCACTTAACTCATCTGATAGTTCTAACCTATAGGCCACCTCTCGTACTCGCCCAATGATGCGGAAAGGCCCTATATACCTCGGGCTCAACTTGCCGTGCTTTATGAACCGAATGATACCTTTCCAATATGAGACTTTTAGCATAACCCTATCACTCACCTGTAACTCAATCGGTCTACATCTCTTATCAGCATACGACTTCTATCTATCTTTAGCTGCCTTCATAAAGGCTTTGATCTTTTCTAACTTATCGGTCGTAGCCTTGATCACCTTAATACTTCCCAACTTTTTCTGACCAATGTCACCCCAACAAACTGGTGTTGTACATTTCCTACCGTATAGCATCTCATAAGGTGGCATACCAATGCTAGCATGATAACTATAGTTATATGAGAACTCAGGTAATGGTAAGTGTCTGTATGGTTCTCTCTGACTGACCATCCGTCTAAGGATGATAAGCCGTGCTGATGTGTAGCTTCGTCCCCATCGTATCGTGGAATCTCTTCCAAAACTTAGATGTAAACCGAGTGTCACGATCAGATACAATAGACACCGGTATGCCATGACGAGCTACAATCTCCTTGCTGAATACATCCGCTAATCTCTAGGAGGAATACGTCTCCTAGATCGGTAGGAAGTGAGCACTCTTCGTCAAACGATCAACTATTAACCATACGGAACCATATCCTCTTGGGGTACGCGGTAACTTCGTATTAAAGTCCACGGTGATGTGCTCCCACTTCCACTCGGGTATATCCAAAGGTTAGATTTTTCCGTACGGTTTCTAATGCTCTGCCATCACTTGCAAATAAGTAAGGCACTTGTTCACGTACTCTACTACATCACGCTTGATTCCCGGCCACCAATAAACCTTCTTCATATCATGGTACATCTTGGTAGCACCAGGATGAATGGAATATCGAGTCTTATGAGCCTCACCCATGATCTTTCCCCATTGATCCCCACAACGAGGAATCCACATTCGTCTAGATCGGGTTCTAACATCGAGAGTGTTCTCACCCAATTCCGTGACTAGACCTTTCATCCTTTCAGAGTTAAGACGATCTTCTTTCAAAGCCTCGTCTTGAAACTCCTTGACCAGCGTCATCATGTCGGAGGTCATAATCAACTGATATGCCTTCACCGAGATCGGCTTGGGTCTTTCCTTTCGGCTAAGGGCATCCGCCACCACGTTGGCCTTGCCCGGATGGTAGTGGATCTCATAATCAAAATCCTTGATAAGCTCCAACCATCATCTCTGTCTCATGTTCAAATCCTTCTAGTCGAAGAAGTACTTCAAGCTCTTGTGGTCGATGAAGATGGTGCACTTTGTTCCATATAGGTAGTGCCTCAAAATCATTAATACAATGACCATAGCTGCTAGTTCCAAGTCATGAGTAGGGTAGTTAACCTCATGAACTTTCAACTGTCGGGATGCATAGGCTATAACCTTCCCTTGTTGCATCAACACGCAACCCAATCCCGAATAAGAAGCATCAGAATAGACTACTAAGTCCTCGCTTTTTTCGGGTAACGATAAAATAGGAGCTTTGTGTTAACCTCATCTTTAACTCTTCAAAAGCCTTCTCCTGATCTTGACCCCATACAAACTTCATATCCTTACAGGTCAGCTTAGTCAACAGAGAAGCTATCTTGGAGAAGTCTTGGATGAATCTCCTATAATAACCCGCCAATCCCAAGAAGCTACGGATCTCGGGTGGTTTCTTTGGACACTTCCATTGCATCACCGCCTCAACCTTCACTGGGTCTACCATAATCCCCTTGGGATTTACCACGTGACCCAAGACTGAACTTCAAGCAACCAGAACACGCACTTGGAGAACTTAGCATACAACTTCTCCTTTCTCAATGTCTCCAACACCTCCCGAATGTTACCGGCATGCTCTTCTTCACTCCTCAAATAAATCTGGATATTATCGATAAACACAATCACTGATTTAACTAACATCAGCTAACACACTCGGTTCATCAAGTCCATAAAAGCAGTTCGCGCGTTAGTTCAACCAAAATACATAATAGAAACTCGTAGTGTCCATAACGCGTATGAAAAGCTGTCTTAGGGATATCTTGCTCCTTCACCTTCAGCTGATGGTAACCAGATCAAAGATCTATCCTTGAGAACCAACTGGCACCTTGCAGCAGGTCAAACAAGTCATCAATCCTTGGTAGTGGATACCGATTCTTCACCATCAACTTGTTCAACTCACGGTAGTCGATGCACATCCTAATGCTACCATCCTTCTTCTTTACGAACAAGATCAGAGCACCCCAAGGAGAGATACTTGATCTGATGAAACCCTTATCAAGCAACTCTTGAAGTTGCTCCATCAATTCCTTCATCTCTAAGGGAGCCTAACGATACGGTGGCTTAGCGACAGGCTAAGCACCGGGTATCAAGTCAATCTGAAATTCGATTTCACGATCCGATGGCATACCTGATAAATCCTCTGGGAACACATCGGGAAAGTCACACACCACCGGTACATCGGACAATTATGGCGTTGACGTGTTTGCATCCTTCACGTAGGCCAAATAGGCACTACATCCACGCCCATGCACTTTCCCTTCCACCGCCATCGAAATGACTTTTGGAATCATTGTAACTCGATCACCGTATATCGTCACCGAACTCCCATCAGGCGCTGTCAGTCTAATCATCTTCTTATGACACACAATGTTTGCCTCGTAGTCTGCTAACCAATCCATTCCTAGGACTACATCAAACCCGCCTAAGGTCATCACAAACAGTCTAGCAGGAAACTTATGACCTTCTAGCTCTATATCACAACCATCAATCAAGTCAGAAATCCTGGTAGACTTACCTACGTGTAACACCCGGATATTTTTATAGACGAGAAAGAAAGAATAAACATGAATTAAAAGGAGAAAAATGCCATTTAACCCAAGTACAGGAGTTAAAGGTGCCAAAGTGACAAAAGTATCAAAAGTTGGTACAAAAGTGAGCATGGCCGCCCACTCTAGCCTGCACACTTCATTCTCCTTTGGTTTTAGAGAGAGAAACAACAGATAATTCGAGTTTTAGAGAGAGGAAGAAGAAGAATTCGAAGTTTAAGGTAAGATTTTTGTGTTTTAAGTTGTTCTTGTTCGACTTAGCCTCGGTTATATGTTTTGTGTGTTATTGTATGTTCGGGTAGTGTGTTTAGTGGGTTTTAGGTGTTAAAAACGTCTGAGAAGCTCAAGTGAAGGGTTTAAACTCAAAAGTAGCTAAGGTGAGTTTCTAGGAACCCCTTTTAACATGTTTTAAATGATTTTGGGGCTGGAAAATACACGTGTGCATCTTTTCATGAAAATGGGTTTGTAACCGTATGTGTATGTATGAATGTATATTTGGGAGGGGGTATATTGGGATTTATATGTGAATACATTCGTATGATGATGCTTAGAATGTTACAACTAAGATTAGATTATGATATAGGATGAATTGGGACTGATTTATGTTGATTTAGTGAAGTAGGTTGCTCATGCGCCTAAACAGTGGCCCATGCGCCCAACGGTCAAAACTCGTCTAAATATGCCCAACAGCCTAAAATCCCATGCGCTTGAATAGTAACCAAACGCCTGAAATTTTGCCCAGAATGGTTGTCAGGCCCATGCACCTGAATAGTGCCCATGCGCCTAAAAGGCCCAGCGCCTAAGTGTTAACAGTTTAAGTACAAGTCCAGACGCCGCATAGTAGCAAAATGCCTGAACAGGGCAGAAACGCCAAAATAGTGCCCATGCACCTAGAC
Source organism: Flaveria linearis (assembly GCA_024085815.1). Lineage (NCBI taxonomy): Eukaryota > Viridiplantae > Streptophyta > Magnoliopsida > Asterales > Asteraceae > Flaveria > Flaveria linearis. Next base: position 40,009,553 of record CM044014.1, read on the forward strand.
GCATGGAATTATTTCTGAAATTTTAGGAAAGACAGAATTTGTAGGGTTTGACCTGATTTGCCTTATGGGCTATGATTAGCCATTCTAAGCATGATTATAGGATGGATTAGGGTTATTGTATGTATGGATGATGTATGGTTTGTATAATGTGTTATCTTTTATTAGTGTGCAAACATATTTATGTTATGTTATAAAATACGTTAAATAATATGTTATTACTTTATGTAGTATGACAAATGAATGAAAGAACGTAAAGAATAACGTAATGAAGTGAAAGATAACAAAGATGAAAAGTAAAACGTAATGAACGAAAGAATGGCTTACAAGAAAATAAAAGGATGTGCACGACCATGTTGTCGTTAGCTCAACTGTGATACGGTTAGCTACCCCACATGATGCACACAGGGTCAATCATTAAGATTGACAAAGCCCTTTGGTATGCCCTAGGTGACTAGATCAGCTTCGAGCACAATGATCGTGGTTTAATTACCATAGGTCCAGCATCAGCTTCGTGCACAATGTTCGGGTATTACCAATTGGTTTGAATGAATGGGAAAGATGACTTGCCCTAGGTGATCGGATCAGCTTCGAGCACAATGTTTGTGGTTTAATTACCATAGGTCCAGCATCAGCTTTGTGCACAATGTTCGGGGTAGTGTTCATCGATCCATATGAAAGTAAAAGAATGACCTAACGTACAAAGAAAGAAAGTAAGAAAGTAAAATAATGATGTAAAGTATGTTACAAAACAATGAGAATGAAAAAAAGAGAATGTTAATGAATAGCATGAAATGAAAGAATGCTATGAATATGATGGTGATGGAAAAATGAATGATAATGAAAGTTAAAAGTAATATTCTCTATCTGTACATATGATGCATGATCGCGTATGAAAGTAAAGAAAGGTTATATCAAAAGTAAAGTATTTTATTTATAAAACTAGAACTCACTCAGCAACGCTAACTTTTATATATTTTCCAGTTGGCAGGTAAGAGTTGCTGAGGATGGCACGGGGCAGCTACTTGGCATTTTTGGGATGGCATCCATCAATATAAAAATGATGTCTTTGTGATGTAATGCAATTATGATCTTTTGTGATGTTTAACTGTATTGTATTACTTTGCAAAAGCTGTCATTAATATATAAAATGGTTTTAATTAATTTTGCTATGATGTTTTAAATAATGTATGTTTTATGTACGATGAATGACCAACTGTGAGGTGCCCGGGAACGGGGCCTTACATGTTGGTATCAGAGCCAAAGTTTAAGTGAAACGCTAAAAATTTTCAAAAAAAAACCTAGACTTAAACTAAGAATGGGACAAAGGGAAGGGATGCCAGTCCGAGTAGCTACGTGCCATCAGGTATTTTCTTTAATGTTAACCGGTATTATGTGCGCATGTTATTTGATTTGTTTGCCCTTAGTAGGTTTTGATACTGATGTAGTCAGGATAGGAAATGCTTGGGGTATGAAGAGTAAAGTAAGTGGCTAATCACAACTAGCCACTGTAATTAGGGACTTACTATACTTAACGTAAACTGAGCTATTACCTTGAATGACCGTGTTAGTGTTTGAATTTATAGCATGTTAGAGGATGGATGGAGGTAGATCTACTAAGGCTTCACGAGGCGGAGTACGTGGTGGACGTGGTGCTGGAGCACGGGACACAAGAGGAAGGCCCAAGGTTGAAAAGGTGACCCATGAGGAGCCTGAGACCCCTCATCCGAGGGTGGTGATAAGAATGCTAATTTGAGAGCCTCGGTGAAGGAGGCTGTGGTAGAGGAGGTTCATCAGGTCATGTAGACAATCTTGCCGTCTATTAGAGAAGGAGAGAGGAAGGATAGGAATAGGTCCTCGGGAGGGAGAGAACAACCCAAGACCGAGACGGTTATCCCTACTGATGAGGAAGAGGAGGAAGAGAGGAAGAAGAGCCTATGCTGGGGCAGCATGAGGCTGTAATTATGGGGCATTCCAAAGATGCAAGCCTCCTACCTTTGATGGTAATGGCACTACTGCTGCTGCTCACCGATGGGTGAGGGAGATGGAGGCTGTTCTTGAAATCAGCGAGTTCCAGGAGGATCAGAAGTGAAGTTTGCCACTCATTCATTTGTGGACTCGACTTTATATTGGTGGGACAACATTGTCCAAACCGAGGGTAGTAGGGCGATTGGCAGGATGAAGTGTAGTGAACTGAAGAAGTTGGTGATCGAGGAGTTTTGTTCTCATCAGGAGTTGGACAAGGTGGAGAGAGTTCCTTCAGCTGGAGGCAGGAAGCATGACACAATTACAGTACATAACAAAGTATAACGAGATGGCATGGCTGGTGCCGGATCAGGTGACGCCCCTGTCATGAAAGAACAAAAGATACATTCAGGGCTTGCTGACGGATATCCGTAGGCACATGATCGCCGCCTGACCGAGTACGTTTAGGTCGGTAGTTGATTTGGCTGGAAGATTGTACAATGAGAGGGAGGTGATGGTGGTTGAAGGGAAGAAGACTAGTGGCGATGACCGGAACTGGAACAGGAAATGGTTTGGACGTGGTGGTTTCACTCCAAACAACAAGAGGATGAAGGTGGATAACCGTAGGGTAGGGTCATCAAACTCCGGGACGAAGAAGTGCAGTAAGTGCGGGAAGGAGCACGCTGGTGAGTGTAGGCTGGGGCTTAATGTTTGTTTCAAGTGCAGGAAGCCCGACCACATCTATAGACATTGCAGTGCAGCAAGGTGCTTCAACTGTGGTCAAGTAGGCCACCTGAGCAGGGAGTGCAAGAAGCCGAGGGCAGAGTGTTCTGAGGCGAGGAAGAAGACCAGAACTGCGGAGCAAAGGGCAAGCGCCAAAACATTCACGATGACCAGGGAGGAGGATAGGACGGACCCAGATGTTGTGTCAGGTACGTTTCTAGTAAATCAAACTCTTGCTTCTGTGTCATTTGATTCTGGTGCTAGTAGGAGTTTTATTTCTTCTGCTTTCTGTGCTAAATTGCATGTTAGTAGTAGATGTATTGATGAGCCCTTTGATGTAGACATTGCCATAGGTAAGTCTACAAGGATTTCGGACTTGATTGAAGGTTATGATATAGAACTAGAATGTCATAAGTTTCCTGCTAGACTGTTTATGAAGGCCTTAGGAGGGTTTGATGTAGTCCTAGGAATGGATTGGTTAGCGGACTACAAGGTGAATATTGTGTGTCGCAAGAAGATGATTAGATTGACAACGACTGATAAGTGTTCGGTGACGATATACGGTGATCGAGTTACGACGATCCCGAAAGTGATTTCAATGGCGGTGGCGGGAAAGTGCATGAGGTGTGGATGTAGTGCTTACTTGGCCTACGTGGAGGATGTGGACACGTCAACACCATAATTGTCTGTTGTACCGGTGGTGTGTGACCTTCCCGATGTGTTTCCAGAGGACTTATCAGGTGTGCCACCAGATCTTCAAATCGAGTTTCAAATTGACTTTATACCTGGTGCTCAGCCTGCAGCTAAGGCACCGTATCGGTTGGCTCCGACTGAGATGAAGGAATTGATGGAGCAACAGGAGGAGTTGCTTGATAAGGGTTTCACTAGACCGAGTATCTCTCATTGGGGTGCTCCGGTCTTGTTTGTAAAGAAGAAGGATGGTAGCATGAGGATGTGTATTGACTACCGTGAATTGAACTAGTTGACGGTGAAGAATCGGTATCCATTACCGAGGATTGATGACTTGTTTGATCAACTTCAAGGTGCCAGTTGGTTCTTGAGGATAGACCTTTGATCTGGCTACCATCAGTTGAAGGTGAAAGAGCAGGATATTCCTAAAACAGCTTTTCGCACGTGCTATGGACACTACGAGTTTCTCATTATGTCTTTCGGTTTAGCTGCTTTTATGGACTTGATGAATTGGGTGTGTCGGCCGATGTTGGATAAATCAGCGATTGTGTTTATTGATGATATCTTGATTTATTCAAGAAGTGAAGAAGAACATGCTGCCACATACGTGAGGTGTTGGAGACATTGAGAAGGGAGAAGCTGTATGCTAAGTTCTCCAAGTGTGCATTCTGGTTGCGTGAAGTTCAAATCTTCGGTCATGTCACACCCCGGGCCCAAGGAGGGTGCGACGTCGCAGACTAGCAACAGATGTGGCAGCGGAAACAAAACATCATAAGAGCACACAAGTAGAGAAATCACATGGCATTACATTAACTTAAGTGAAATCCGAGACCAAACAGCTTAGCCCGGTTACGTCCAATTGTTTCACATCAAAAGTACATAAACTAGAATATCATTCATTACATATTGTTAGAAAGTACAAAGTAGAGTCTATAATGCCATGAGGTCGGGGTGCTAAGTCATCCATGCATCTTCCAAGACAAACTAGACCTCCATCAAGGGTTACCTGAAACATGCTCAAAAAGTTTTGTGTCAACTAAAAAGTTGGTGAGTCCAAGCGGTTAAAGTTTCAGAAAAACAAAAGGGACTCTTCAAGTCCACATGTTAAAGTTTTAGTATCAATTATAACTGTTGTGGGGTCACAATCAACCCTGCACTCAGTCCCGGCTAGCCAATTTTAAAGTTATGTTGTACCGGTTAAACTCTGAAGGGAGAACTGAGCCATAAAACAGTGAACCATACCTGCCGGATGGTTCACCTTAGTATCTTATAAAAACCTATCACATGCCACAAACGATCCCTCAGGATCTCAGTGGGGTACCTCCCTGTAGCGGGAGCCACTGTGTGTGGGGGATTCCCCAAATAGATCTATCCATATAAAACAAGCGGTTCACAAAAGAACTAATGATTGTGATTCAAGTATCAGCAGGTATCATCAAAAATCCACAACATAAGCATCACATAGTATCACTAATAAAGTTTCAGTTTAAAAGAGCATGCTTCATCCCCAAAACCAAAGTAAAAAGGGGAACACACGAACTCACCTTAGTATCAGTCGGGTTCTAAAAATTGTAGATACTTTCAAGTCCTAGCACCCTATAATGATTCAAGTAATAAGCTAAAGATTCTGATCGTTGCAAGTGTAGTTAAGTGTCATTCGATAGTGAGAGACGCCCATGGCTTTGTTTCTTAGAAATTTGCATTAAAAGTTTCCTTTTTGGGAAAGTTAGGGTTTTTGGCGTGTGCACATCAACTTTTATGGTTCTTGTAAGTTTATTAACATATTAATAAGCCCAGTATTAGTTTCTGATCATGAGGTTGCTGAAACTTGATCAAAATGCTGAATTTACATTTTGACCCTTCAAGTTTCGTAATTTGCAGTTTCTACCCTAAAGTTTGCCTCTTTACAAATTTTGACCCCTAATAATTTCTTAAGCTTTTTATAGTCTATTCGAACCTGTTAGAACCCCAAAATATCAGATCCTACTTGGTGATGTTTAGATCACAAGTTTCTAGTTGCCGGTTTCGTTTACTTTTGTTAAATAAATTCGTAGGAATTACATATTAACCCAAAAATTCACCAAATTCATTTTCTATTACTAAAGTAATTATTCTAAGGCCTGAAATTTATTGGATTCTAACTTTCTCATGCTATGGCTCGTTTCTAGGATTATTTCCATGTTTCGGGTCACCAACTAGTGTAGCTTAGCTATACACATTCTCACTACGTTTCCCAAATATTTAAACTCATATTCTAGGCATTCTAAGTCCTAAACTTACTGAAAATCAAACTTAAGTCTCGGTCTCCCAATAACACAGTCAAATCGGGTGTTTAGCACCATTTGCATTAGTGTAAATATCATGTTTACATTTCTATCATTGTTATATCATTTGTAACCTCACACCCTGCATATTTATATTTAGTTTCACTGTTTTAGGCAGATTTCCAAGCTTAAATTATATAAACATACGGTTAAATGTTGCTAGAACACATAATGTGAGGATTTACAAGGTAGAATCCTTGTATATCGACCCTTAGGCTCATGGTTTATAAGAGTGGTACCTCGTATGAAGTTTGAGTTCCAAAGAAGACGAGGTTCAGGGCTGAGATTCTTCTATTAGAATAGTAATGGTGTTCATAATAAGATAGAGGTGTAAACATTAAAATTCAGTGGGTGGAAGTTCATTGATACATACTTAGTAGACGGTTAGAAGGCTAAGAGTGAGCGAGGGTCTTCGAGATGTGCTGGAAAAATCCTCTTGATCTTCGATGGTGTTGCTAGAAGAGTGCAAGAAGAGTGTGTGTTCTGGTGAGGAGAATCCGAGAGAAAGAGAGTGATATGAAAGAATGAAATGAAAAAAAGGGGTCGATGGTTTTGCATGTATAAAGAAGAGAAAAGGTTGAAATGGGGTCGATGGATTTTTGGTAGAAAGAAGAGAAAAGGTTGAGTGTGGGAGTGGTTTTTGGGGTTTCAAAATTGTATTTGGTTGGTTTATATGCATTGTATATTTTATTATTTTATTGTATTCTATTATTATTATTATTATTATGTTTGTTATCCGCGGGTGTATGGGCGTGTAACCCCCATCAGAATTTTCTCTAAGTGTTGAAAACACCATATTCGTCTAAAATAATCACTCGGAAGTTAGCTTCTATGCAAGAGTTAGTTTCTATACAAAAATAAGTCTCTACATACCACTTTTGGATGTAAAATAAGTGTGGAAAAATAATCAGAAGTCGATCTTAAACATGATTACATAAGTAAAATTCTAGGCGCATTACCACAGTTTAGGCGTATGAAAACTGTTTGGACATCTGGGACTTAGGCACATCACAACTGTGCGGGCGCATGAGAGCTGTTTGTTAGGTCCCTTAAAAGATTAACATTTAGTCTTTATTGTTTAGTTTTGCATTTTATACTAGTATAGGGACTAGTTTTGTAAATTTTAGTTCCTTAGGTTCTAGTATAAATAGCATAGACGTAGTATAGATTGCAAGTTGTTGTATGTTTTTATGAGAACTGCTCTCTATCTTTTGTAATCATCTTTGGTATCAATGAAATATGAATTTTGTTGATTTTGCATGATTTGATTACAATTGCTTGTATTTTGCTTTGAATTGTTCATATAATTGTTACAGATTGCTCTAATTGATCCTATCTATTGGTATCAGAGCTCTCGGTTGAGTGTTTTTGAAGGTTCTGTCGAAGATAGAAAATTCAAAAATCCACTGAATCTGTAATCACTGTTGAAAAGCCCAAGACTTAGTCGCGTGGGCACTTTTCCAGGCGCATGAGCACTGTCAGGCACATGGGTACTATTCAAGCGCATGAGAACTGTTCAGGCGCATGACTTAAAAAATCCACTTAGATATTTTGCATTAGTCCTTGACTCATCTTGAGGTCGAGGAGGGGGTTGTTACATTCTCCCACCGTTTAGAAATTTTGTCCCGAAATTTTTGTTTCTGTTGAGTCTCTGATCGGTTGGGTTTGAAGAGGTATGGATATTCCCTTCTCATCTCATCTTCCAGCTCCCAGGTAAATTCAGGTCCTCGTTTAGAGTTTCATCTTACTTTCACCTTGGGTATGCGACTTCGCCTATGTTTTTGGACCAGTCGATCGGTAGTCTCTATGGGTTCCTCTACAAAGTTCAGTTTGTCATTTATTCTTGCTTCTTTCAATGGAAATTCTAAGGCTTTGTCTACCAGACACTTCTTCAAATTTGATACGTGAAAAGTGTTATGTATGTAGCTCAGCTTCTCGGTAGTCTGAGCTGGTATGCTACTGGACTAATTCTTGCCAGTATTTCAAATGGCCCAATATATCTCGGGCTTAGTTTGCCCTTCTTGCCAAATCTCATGGCTCCCTTCCATGGTGAGACTTTTAACATTACTTTATCACCCACTTGAAATTCAAGGGGTTTTCGTCTCCTGTCAGCATACTTCTTTTCACGGTCTCTGGCTGTTCTCAGTCGTTCCTCAATCTTAGCTATTTTCTCAGTGGTCTCCATTACGATGTCGGGTCCCATCACCTGGCCATCACCTATCTCATTCCAACTCAACGGTGACCGACATTTCCTCCCGTATAAAGCTTCATACGGGGCGGCTTTTATGCTTGTGTGGTAACTATTATTATAGGAAAATTCCACTAGGGGAAGGTGGTGATCCCAGCCTCCACCAAAGTCAATCACGCAAGCTCTCAACATGTCTTCTAGGGTCTGAATAGTTCTTTAACTTTGCCCGTCGGTTTGGGGATGATATGCCGTGCTCAAGTCAAGTCGGGTTCCCAAAGCTTGTTGGAGAGATTTCCAAAATCATGAAGTAAAACGGCTATCACGGTCGGAGATAATTGATAGTGGCACTCCATGCCGGGTTACTATTTCATCTATGTGTAGTCGAGCCAATCTCTTCATGTCATAATCTTCTCGGATCGGTAAGAAGTGGGCTGACTGGGTAAGTCTATCCACAATTACCCAAATTGCGTCGTGTCCATGGGTGGTTCTTGGTGACTTCGTGACAAAATCCATTGTGATGTTATCCCATTTCAATTCCGGGATTTCGGGTTGCTGTAAGCTTCCAGATGGTTTTTGGTTTTCGGCCTTTACCATCGAACATGTCAAACATTTGCTCACATAGGTGGCGATAGATTTCTTTAGTCCGGGCCACCAGAAAAGTGTTTTCATGTCCTGATACATCTTATCACTTCCCGAATGAATCCAATATCTAGACTTGTGAGCTTTGTCCAAGACTATAGTCTTAATTCCGCCATGATTTGGTATCCACGTCCTTCCTTCACATTTGTATAGTCCATCGTTGTCCATTTCCAGACGCTTCTCCATCCCTGTTAGCATTTCACCCATCAGGTTGTTCTCATTGAAAGCTTCCCTTTGTGCTTCCTTCAATTTAGCAACAAGGCTGGTGTACACACTCATTCTTAGAGCGCGAACGCGAAGTGGTTTTTTTCGTTCTTTTCTACTCAAGGCATCAGCTACCACATTTGCCTTTCCAGGATGGTAGCGGATTTCACACTCGTAATCGCTTAGTAACTCTACCCATCTTCTTTGGCGCATATTTAACATTTTCTGATTTAAGATGTGCTGCAGGCCTTTGTGATCAGTGTAGATGACACACTTAGTACCATAAAGGTAGTGTCTCCATATTTTGAGTGCAAACACAACGGCACCCAGTTCAAGATCGTGTGTTGTGCAATTCCTCTCATTCTCTTTCATCAATCTGGATGCATATGCGATCACTTTTCCCCGTGCATTAATACACAACCAAATCCTTGATGCGATGCGTCGCAATAGACTACGAAGTCTTCAGTTCCCTCTGGTAGGGTAAGGATAGGTGCACTACAGATTTTTTCCTTTAACAGTTTAAAAGGGTTATCTTGCTCTTTCCCCATTCGTAGGTTGTATCCTTCTTGGTCAGAGCGGTTAATGGCTGCACTGTTCGGGAGAAATCCTTGATAAATCTCCGGTAGTAACCAGCCAAGCCAAGAAATTGTCGGATCTCGGTAGGTGTTTCCGGGATCTTCCAGTTCTTAATAGCTTCTATTTTTGATGGATCAACCTGGATTCCATCCTTGTTCACTATGTGACCAAGAAATTGAATTTCACGCATCCAAAACACACATTTGGAAAATTTGCGTATAATTGCTCGTTCTTGAGTAGTCCAAGGATTAATCGGAGATGTTTCTCATGGTCTTCTTTGCTTCGTGAGTAGATCAAGATGTCATCGATAAATACGATCATGAACTTGTCTATGTACGGATGGCACACACGGTTCATGAGATCCATGAATGTTGCGGGTGCGTTAGTCAGCCCAAAAGGCATGACTAGGTATTCATAGTGTCCATATCGGGTTCTGAAAGCTATTTTAGGAACGTCCTCTTCCTTTTTTTTCAGTTGATGATACCCAGAGCGCAAGTCTATCTTAGAGAAGTAGCTTGCTCCCTGCAATTGATCGAATAGGTCATCAATTCTGGGAAGAGGGTATCGGTTCTTCACAGTAAGCTTGTTCAGTTCCCTATAATCGATACACATTCGTAGCGTTCCGTCCTTCTTTTAACAAATAGCACCGGAGCACCCCATGGCGAGACACTGGGTCGTATGAACCCCTTGTCAAGCAATTCTTGGTTTTGTAGCATTAGCTCTTTCATTTCGGGCGGAGTGAGTCGGTAAGGTGCTTTGGCCACCGGTGCGGCGCCAGGTACTAGATCAATCTGAAATTCAACTTGTCGGGTTGGAGGGAGTCCTGGTAAGTCTTCTAGAAATACTTCCAAGTATTCAACACCACAGTTATGTCTTCAATCTTCTTTTCCTCTTTGGTCTTTGTCACATATAGTATAAATGCTGCGTGTCCTTTCTTGAGGCCTTGGGTAGCCTTCAGGTGGGATATCATAGGACACAGTGGGTGGTTTCTCTCTCCATGGACTACCAATATCTCCCGCTGGCTATTGGTATCTTAAGCAAACACTCATCACATACAATTTCAGTCCTATTTTTAGCCAGCCAATCCATTCCTACTACTATGTCAAAACCTCCTAATTTAATAGGCATCAAATCTATATCAAAGGAATTACCCTCTAGAATCAACTTGCAATCTTTGATGATTTCGTTAGTTTCTATTATATTACCGTCAGCTAGTTCTACGGTGAATGTTTCGGTCAAAGTACAAGCAGTCAAATCAATCAAAGGCCTAAAAGTAGTAGAAACAAAACTGGCGGTTGCCCCAGTATCAAATAGTACAGTAGCAGGATGATTGTTTACAAGAAACGTACCGTTCACCACATCAGGTTCCTTACAGGCACCATTCGGATCCATCACAAACGCTCTTCCCTTGGGCATGTTAGGTCGAGTATCTTTGTCTCTTGCTAGCTTAGGGAATTTTTTCCTCATATGCCCTGGATCTCCGCACTCATAGCATTGCTTTCCAGGATCATAGGTACAGTCTTTAATCAGGTGACCAGGTCTCTTGCACCGAAAACAAGGCATGGGGTTGCACTCCCCTTGGTGATGAAGCTTGCATTTATTGCAGAAGGGGCTTGTGCCTAGATACAACCTCCTAGCCTTTCCATCATGGTCACTTCGTCTTGCTTCTTCTCCAGGTCACTTGCTTGAACCGCTACTGCTGCCGACCACCTTCCTGGAATCAAACCACTTCCTCTTCTCTTCCACAGCCTTCTTCTTATCCTCGGTTCTCCCGTGCTCAGTCCACCCAGCTCTAACTAGGTCGTCGATCAGACTACTGGTAAAGTCGACTGCAGCCTGTATGGTTGGAAGCCTGGAAGACCGAACCATGCCCCTCACCCTTGGGTGTAACCCCCAGATGAAACGGGCTACGCCCTTCGATTCTGGCATCACCAAGTGTGGTACCAGTCGGGACAATGCAAGGAACCGGTTGGTGTATTCAGTGTAGTTCGGGCCTTTCATCTCCAGATTCAGAAATTCAGCCTCCAGTTTCTCTAGCTGGTTGATCGGGCAGTACTTGTTGGTGATTAGTTCCCTGAACCTAGACCAGTTCATTCTACCAGTGGCATCTCGGCCTCGAGGCTAAATTATGGTTTTCCACCATTCAAGTGCTGGTCCCTTGAGATATTGAGAAGCAAATCTCACCATATGCTCCAGCTTCCATTCGCTGATGTCCAACACAGCTTCGATTTCATCCAGCCACCTATATGTTTCAATTGCACCCTCGGTGCCATAGAAATCCTTTGGCTTGCAAGCCATGAATGTTTTGTAGGAACACCCATTCCTGATAGCTTTGGCTTCCTCATGGTTGCCTTCATCGTTATTGGGTCCATTTGTCCCGGTGGTGTTTTCCCGATCGGCGTTGATCTTGGCGATTATCGTCGGGATCACGTTAGTGATCTGTTGTGCTACCAAGTTAGAAATCCTTTCATCATTCACTTGGTGGGCGTTCCCCCCAAGTGGTGTTCCTGGTAGAGTAGGTAGTTGGTTCCCACCTCGGGTAGCACCTCTCCTTTCGGCACGAGTTCCTCGTCTTGGCGGCATTCAGATAGTATCATAGATAAATCTTTTTAGCATCTCATACATTTTTTTTTCTAGTATCCCATTGTATCTCATAATTCCTATTATGCACTACAATCACGCACTTACGTTTCATTCAGAGTATTCAAAGATAACTACCAATAAGTAAATATCAATCACGCAACACAAGGATTGGCACACTTTCAAATAACTCACCCTGCAAAGTTAGCATCATCAATCAGTAGTTTCATAGATATCTCAAACATAACGTTAACCATACATAATAATAGGTGTCATTATTTTACAAATCGAAAGGTGCCATCACCCTCATAAGTAGAAATAGTTTCTTAAATAATAGATAGATAGTTTCTCAGATAGTCTCGTAACCTACTGCCATACATTTAAATACCAGCCAAATCACCCCTGCCATTTCTTCTTCAACCATCCAAACCATCCCGAGCTTTTCTTCTTCTGCTCCTGCTCTAGGCGCTGAACATTGTGAGACGCCATCATTGCCTGGAATTGGGCAGATTGGGAGGTCCGCGTGGCATGCTGTAGGGTCAGCTCATGATGCTGGATAGTCTTCAGTATCTCGCTCAAAGTAGGGTCTGAAGGATCGAAGTCACTAGCCCGATGGCTAGACTGGGAGTGAGGGTCTCCAGCAAGCACGCTAGGCCCGTCATACATACTATGCCTAGGTGGCATCCAATACTCATCATGAGACAGACGTCTGGGTGGGGCGAGTATAGCAGGTGCTGGTGTCGGGGTCCTAGCATGAGGAGGTGGGGGAGGAGGCATCCTAAAAGAAACAGAAGGTCTTGGTCTAGCACTCTTCCTACGCCGAGTGACAACACGAGCACCCATATTCCTAATAGGTGCAATAGGCGAGTGGGTAGGAGCTACAACATGTGGTGAGTTGGAGCGCGTTCGGCTCCTAGCTGGTGATGTCGTGGACGACTCTTCGGATGGCTCGGTGTCGTCAGAGTTCGCGGATAGCCAGCCAGGGTGTTCGCACCTCCGTAAGTATGCCTCGTACTCTGTCTGTGGCTTCACCCTCCTAAGGGTCCCAATAGGAGTAGTCTCATCAACTGGGCGTGCAGGTGCCTTACATCTGTCAGCCATAGTCTGGTTATCCTGTAAAAATTTCCATTAGTAATTTTGTTTCTCATAGCTCCTAATCATAGTAACAGTACTAGTAATACTAGTGATGGTAGTAGTATCTCATAGAAGTAGTATCCTTTAGTAGTAGCATCAGTAAGCAGTAGTATCAATGAGCAATAGTAGTATCAAGCAGTAACGGACATAAAAGTTCAATTAAAATTTAGTTTTTGAACGTGTTAAAAGAATTCCTCAAGTCATCTAATCCAAAGGTCACACTTAGGCTTTGTGCTGGAATTTATGCGTCCGATAAATTCTTGATTATGTTGATCAAGTGTAATCATCAATTTATCCAACCCGCTTACCCCAACATTTACCCAACCAAGAACAGTCCTACAGTATCAGGGTTGTAGCCTAGGGTCGACTAAGGTATTCCCGATTTCTCTACAACCTGTGGCTCTGATACCAATCTGTCACACCCCGGGCCCAAGGACGGTGGGACGTCGCAGACTAGCAACAGATGTGGCAGCGGAAACAAACCATCATAAGAGCACACAAGTAGAGAAATCACTTGGCATTACATTAACTTAAGTGAAATCCGAGACCAAAGAGCTTAGCCCGGTTACGTCCAATTGTTTCACATCAAAAGTACATAAACTAGAGTATCATTCATTACAAATTATTAGAAAGTTCAAAGTAGAGTCTATAATGCCATGAGGTCAGGGTGCTAAGTCATCCATGCATCTTCCAAGAAAACTAGACCTCCATCAAGGGTTACCTGAAACATGCTCAAAAAGTTTTGTGTCAACTAAAAAGTTGGTGAGTCCAAGCGGTTAAAGTTTCAGAAAAACAAAAGGGACTCTTCAAGTCCACATGTTAAAGCTTTAGTATCAATTATAACTGTTGTGGGGTCACAATCAACCCTGCACTCAGTCCCGGCTAGCCTCTTCTAAAGATATGTTGTACCGGTTAAACCCCGAAGGGAGAACTAAGCCTCAAAACAGTGAACCATACCTGCCAGGATGGTTCACCTTAGTATCTTATAATAACTTGTCACATGCCACAAACGATCCCTTAGGATTTCAGTGGGGTACCTCCCTGTAGCGGGAGCCACTGTGTGTGGGGGATTCCCCAATTAGATCTATCCATATAAAACAAGTGGTTCACAAAAGAACTAATGATTGTGATTCAAGTATCAGCAGGTATCATCAAAAATCCACAACATAAGCATCACATAGTATCACTAATAAAAGTTTCAGTTTAAAAGAGCATGCTTCGTCCCCAAAACCAAAGTAAAAAGGGGAACACGAGAACTCACCTTAGTATCAGTCGGGTTCCAAAAATCATAGATAGTTTCATGTCCTAGCACCCTATAATGATTCAAGTAATAAGCTATAGATTCTCGGATCGTTGCAAGTGTAGTTAAGTGTCATTCGATAGTGAGAGACGCACATGGCTTTGTTTCTTAGATATTTACATTAAAAGTTTCCTTTTTGGGAAAGTTAGGGTAGCGTGTGCACATCAACTTTTATGGTTCTTATAAGTTTATTAACATATTAATAAGCCCAGTATTAGTTTCTGATCATGAGGTTGCTGAAAATTGATCAAAATGCAGAATTTACATTTTGACCCTTCAAGTTTCGTAATTTGCAGTTTCTACCCTAAAGTTTGCCTCTTTACAAATTTTGACCCCTAATAATTTCTTAAGCTTTTTATAGTCTATTCGAACCTGTTAGAACCCCAAAATATCAGATCCTACTTGGTGATGTTTAGATCACATGTTTCTAGTTGCCGGTTTCGTTTACTTTTGTTAAATAAATTCGTAGGAATTACATATTAACCCAAAAATTCACCAAATTCGATTTCTATTACTAAAATAATTATTCTAAGGCATGAAATTTATTGGATTCTAACTTTCTCATGCTGTGGCTCGTTTTTTAGGATTATTTCCATGTTTAGGGTCACCAACTAGTGTAGCGTAGCTATACACATTCTCACTACGTTTCCCAAATATTTAAACTCATATTCCAGGCATTCTAAGTCCTTAACTTACTGAAAATCAAACTTAAGTCTCGGTCTCCCAATAACATAGTCATAATCGGGCGTTTAGCACCATTTCCATTAGTGTAAATATCATGTTTACATTTTTATCATTGTTATATCATTTGTAACCTCAACCCCGCATATTTATATGTTAGTTTCACTGTTTTAGGCAGATTTCCAAGCTTAAATTATATAAACATACGGTTAAATGTTGCTAGAACACATAATGTGAGGATTTACAAGGTAGAATCCTTGTATATCGACCCTTAGGCTCACGGTTTATAAGAGTGGTACCTCGTATGAAGTTTGAGTTCCAAAGAAGACGAGGTTCGGGGCTGAGATTCTTCTGTTAGAACAACGATAATGGTGTTCATAATAAGATAGAGGTGTAAACATTAAAATTCAGTGGGTGGAAGTTCATTGATACTTACTTAGTAGACGGTTAGAAGGCTAAGAGTGAGCGAGGGTCTTCGAGATGGGCTGGAAAAATCCTCTTGATCTTCGATGGTGTTGCTAGAAGAGTGCAAGAAGAGTGTGTGTTCTGGTGAGGAGAATCCGAGAGAAAGAGAGTGATATGAAAGAATGAAATGAAAAAAAAGGGGTCGATGGTTTTGCATGTGTATAAAGAAGAGAAAAGGTTGAAATGAAAAAAAAGGGGTCGATGGATTTACATGTGTAGAAAGAAGAGAAAAGGTTGAGTGTGGGAGTGGTTTTTGGGGTTTCACAGATTGTATTTGGTTGGTGGGTTATGGGTGGCCATGCAAAAATTGTATATTTTATTTATTTTATTTGTATTCTATTATTATTATTATTATTATGTTTGTTATCCGCAGGTGTATGGGCGTGTAATCCACATCAGAATTTTGTCTAAGTGTTGAAAACACCATATTCGTCTAAAATAATCACTCAAAAGTTAGCTTCTATGCAAGAGTTAGTTTCTATACAAAAATAAGTCTCTACATACCACTTTTGGATGTAAAGTAAGGGTGGAAAAATAATCAGAAGTCGATCTTATACATGAATACATAAGTAAATTCTAGGCGCATTACCACTGTTTAGGCGCATGAAAACTGTTTGGACGTCTGGGACATAGGCACATGACAACTGTGCGGGCGCATGAGAGCTGTTGAAAAGCCCAATACTTAGCCGCGTGGGCACTTTTCCAGGCGCATGAGCACTGTTCAGGCACATGGGCACTATTCAAGCACATGAGAACTGTTCAGGCGCATGACTTAAAAAAATCCACATAGATATTTTGCATAGTCCATGACTTATCTTGAGGTCGAGGAGGGGTTGTTACAGGTCACTTGGTAAATCTCGAGGGGATTATGGTAGACCCGGCAAAAGTGGAGGCGGTGATGCAATGGAAGTCTCCAAAGACGCCATCCGAGATCCGTAGCATCTTGGGGTTGGCGGGATATTATCAAAGATTCATCCAAGACTTTTCTTAGATAGCCTCACCTTTGACAAACTTGACCCGCAAGGATATGAAGTTTGTATGGGGTCAAGATCAAGAGAAGGCTTTTGAGGAGTTAAAGACGAGGTTGACGCAAGCTCCTATCTTGACATTACCCGAAGGGAGGGAAGGCTTAGTGGTATATTCGGATGCTTCTTATTCTGGGCTAGGTTGCGTGTTAATGCAACGTGGAAGGGTAATAGCCTATGCGTCCCGACAGCTGAAAACCCACGAAGTCAACTATTCCACGCACAATCTAGAAGTAGCTGCTGTGTTTTTCGCATTGAAGATTTGGCAGCACTACCTACACGGACCATAAAAGCTTGAAGTACTTCTTCGAGTAGAAAAATTTTGAATATGAGACAGAGGCGATGGTTGGAGCTTATAAAGGATTATGATTGCGAGATCCATTACCATCCAGGAAAGGCTAACGTGGTGGCAGATGCCCTTAGCCGAAAGGAGAGACCCGAGCCGATCCGGTTGAAGGCTTATCAGTTGATTATGACCTCTGACATGATGACGCAGGTCAAGGAGTTTCAAGACAAGGCATTGAAAGAAGATGATCTTAACTCTAAAAGGATGAGAGGCCTAGTTGTAGAGTTGGGTGAAAACACTCTCGGTGTTAGAACCCGATATGGGCGAACGTGGATTCCTCGTTACGGGGATCTACATGGAAAGATCATGGATGAGTCTCATAAGACTCGATATTCCATTCATCCTAGTACTACCAAGATGTACCATGACATGAAGAAGGATTATTAGTGGCCGGGTATGAAGCGTGATGTAGCAGAGTATGTAGCAGAGTATGTGAGCAAGTGCCTTACTTGTTTACAAGTGAAGGCAGAGGATCAGAAACCATACGGGAAAATCCAACCTTTGGACATACCCGAATAGAAGTGGGACATATCACCAGGGACTTTATTATAAAGTTACCACGTACCCAGAGAGGGTATGATGCCATATGGGTGATAGTTGATCGTTTTATGAAGAGTGCTCACTTCCTGCCGATCCGAGAGATGTATTCTTCTGAGAGACTCGCGAATCTATTTGTCAAAGAGATTGTAGCTCGTCATGGTGTACCAGTGTCTATTGTATCTGATCGTGACACTCGGTTTACATCTAAGTTTTAGAAGAAATTCCACGATGCAATAGGAACGAGGGTACATATCAGCATGGCTTATCATCCTCAGATGGACGATCAGTCTGAGAGGACGATCCAGACACTCAAGGACATGCATCGAGCGTGCGTGATCGATTTTGGAGGAAGTTGGGATGACCACTTGTCGTTAGTAGAATTCTCATATAACAACAGTTATCATGCCAGCATTGGCATGCACCATACAAGATGCTCTATGGTAGGAGATGTAGGACGCCCGCTTGTTGGGGTGATAATGGTCAGAAGGAGTTGGGAAGTATCGAGGTGATGAGGCTACGACTGAGAAACTAGAAAAGATCAAAGCCTTTATGAAGGCAGCCAAAGATAGACAAAAGTTGTATGCTGATAAGAGACGTAGACCGATTGAGTTCCAGGTGGATGACAGGGTTATATTGAAAGTCACACCTTGAAAGGGTATCATTCGGTTTAGAAAGTGGGGCAAGTTGAGCCCGAGGTATATAGGACCTTTCCGAATCATTGCCTGAGTAGGAGAGGTGGCCTATAGGTTGGAACTGCCCGATGAGTTAAGCAGAATTTCACCCGACATTCCCTGTATCTCATCTGCGGAAGTGTTTGGCAGAAGAGGATATGGTTGTACCACCAGAAGATATAGAAGTAGATGAACGACTCAATTATGTGGAGCAACCGGTGACGATCATTAACGAAAGAAGAAAAGGTTAAGGAATAAAGTGGTCCTCTTGTGCGTGTACAGTGGAAGCATAGGAAGGGATCCGAGTCTACGTGGCAGACTGAAGGAGAGATAAGACAGCATTACCCTCATCTGTTTGAGAAATAACAGGTCTTGGGGACGAAACCTATATAAGGGGGGTGGACTTGTAACACCCGGATATTTTTGTAGACGAGAAAGAAAGAATAAACGCGAATAAAAAGGAGAAAAATGCGATTTAACCCAAGTAGAGGGTTAAAGGTGTCAAAGTGATAAAAGTATCAAAAGTTGGTACAAAAGTGAGCATGGCCGCCCACTCTAGCCTGCATACTTCATTTTCCTTCGGTTTTAGAGAGAGAAACAACAGAGAATTCGAGTTTTAGAGAGAGGAAGAAGAAGAATTCAAAGTTTAAGGTATGATTTTGTGTTTTAAGTTGTTTTTGGTCGACTTAGACTCGGTTATATGCTTAACTGTGTTATTGTATGTTCGGGTAGTGTGTTTTAGTGGGTTTTAGGTGTTAAAAACGTCTGAGAAGCTCAAGTGAAGGGTTTAAACTCGAAAGCAGCTAAGGTGAGTTTCTAGGAGCCCCTTTTAACATGTTTTAAACGATTTTGGGGCTGGAAAATACATGTGTGCATGTTTTCATAAAAATGGATTTGTAACCGCATGTGTATGTATGAGTGTATATGTGGGAGGGTGTAAATTAGGATTTATATGTGAATACATTCGTATGATGATGCTTAGAATGTTACAACTAAGCTTAGATTATGATATAGGATGAATTGGACTGATTTATGTTGATTTAGTGAAAGTAGGTTGTTCATGCGCCTAAACAGTGGCCCATGCGCCCAACGGTCAAAAACCGTCTAAGTATGCCCAACCACCTAAAATCCCATGCGCCTGAATAGTAACCAAACGCCTGGAATTTGGCCCAGAATGGTTGTCAGGCCCATGCGCCTGAATAGTGCCCATGCACCTAAGTGTTAACAGTTTAAGTCCAGACGCCCGCATAGTAGCAAAACGCCTGAACAGGGCAGAAACGCCAAAATAGTGCCCATGCGCCTAGACACTTAGAATTATTTCTAAATTTTACGAAAAAAATAGAATTTGTAGGGTTTGACCAGATTTGACTTATTGGCTATGATTACCCATTCTAAGCATGATTATGGGATGGATTAGGGTTATAGTATGTATGGATGATGTATGGTTTGTATAATGTGTTATCCTTTATTAGTATGCAAACGTATTTATGTTATATTACAAAATATATTAAATATTATGTTATTACTTTACATAGTATGAAAAATGAATGAAAGAACGTAAAGAATAATGTAACGAAGTGAAAGATAACAAAGATGAAAGTAAAATGTAATGAACGAAAGAATGGCTTACAAGCAAATAAAAGGAGGTGCACCACCATGTTGTTGTTAGCTCAACTGTGATGCGGTTTAGTTACCCCAAAGGATACACACAGGGTCAATCATTGAGATTGACAAGACCCTTTGGTATGCCGTAGGTGACTGGATGAGCTTCAGGCACAATGATCGTGGTTTAATTACCACAGGTCCAGTATCAGCTTCGTGCACAATGTTCGGGCCAATTAGTTTGAATGAATGGGAGAGATGACTTGCCGTAGGTGACTGGATCAACTTCGGGCACAATGTTCATGATTTAATTACCACAGGTCTAGCATCAGCTTCGTGCACAATGTTCGGGGTAGTGTTCATCGATCCATATGAAAGTAAAAGAATGACGTAACGTACAAAGAAAGAAAGTAATAAAGTAAGAAAGTAAAAGAACGACGTAAAGTATGTTACGAAAGAATGAGAACAAAAATAAGAGAATGTTAATGAAAAGTATGAAATGAAAGAATGCTATGAATATGATGGTGATGGAAAAATGAATGATAATGAATGTTAAAAGTAATATTCTCTATCTGTACATATGATGCATGATCGTGTATGAAAGTAAAGAAAGGTTACATCAAAAGTAAAGTATTTTATTTATAAAACTAGAACTCACTCAACAACGCTAACTTTTATATATTTTCCAGTTGGCAGGTAAGAGTTGCTGAGGATGGCACGGGGCAGCTACTTGGAATTTTTGGGATGCCATCCATCAGTATAAAAATGACGTTTTTGTGAAGTAATGCTATTATGATCTTTTGTAATGTTTAACTGTATTGTATTACTTTGTGAAAGCTATCATTAATATATGAAGTGGTTTTAATTAATTTCCACTGTGATGTTTTAAATAAATGTATATTTTATGTGCGATGAATGACCAACTGTGAGGTGCCCGGGAACGGAGTCTTACACTATGGTAGTTTTTACATCGAAGTGCTCATCAATATATTTACTACAGACAGGAAATTTAGCACATAAAGCAGCATAATAGAACTCCTACTAGCACCAGAATCAGATAACACAGAAGCAAGAGTTTGGTTTACTAGAAACGTACATGACACCATATCTGTGTCCGACCTAGCCTCCTCCTTAGTCATTATGAAAGCTCTGGCACTTGCCCTCTGCCCTTCAGTTCCAGCCTTCTTCTTTCCTCCAGAACCCTCAGCCCTTGGCCTCTTGCAATCCCGGCTCATATGACCCTCCTCGTTGCAGTTATAACACCTTCTAACCCCGCACTCTTTTGCCACGTGACCGGGCTTCCCACATTTGACACACATATTCCATCCTAACTTACACTCTTCCGAATGTTTCTTCCTGCATTTACCACATCTCTTTGACCCCGCACCGGGTGTGACCACACGTACGGTCATCCACCCTCACAACCTTATTGTTTGGAGCGGCCCTGCCTCATCCAAACCGTTTCTCATTCCATTTCTGGTCACCACCAC
Source organism: Flaveria linearis (assembly GCA_024085815.1). Taxonomy (NCBI): domain Eukaryota; kingdom Viridiplantae; phylum Streptophyta; class Magnoliopsida; order Asterales; family Asteraceae; genus Flaveria; species Flaveria linearis. Next base: position 40,030,693 of record CM044014.1, read on the forward strand.
CTTTCCTGCTCACCTCAGCTACCACCACCTCTTGCTTATCATAAAGTCTTCCGGCCAAATCAACCACATACCTGAACGTACCAGGCCGGGCGGCGAACATGTGCCTGCGGAAATCCGCCGGCAAACCCTGAATATACCTCTTAATCTTTCGTGACATGGGTGTCACCTGATTCGGCACCAGTCTTGCCATCTCGTTGAATTTGGTGGTGTACTGTTGGTGTGTCATGGTTCCTGCTTCCAACTGCAGGAACTCCCTCTCGACATTGTCAAGTTCCCTGTGAGGACAAGATTCCCCGATCACCAACTTCTTCAACTCACTCCACCTTTTTGTTCTAATCACTCTACTACCCACAGCTTGGACAATATTGTCCCACCAGCACAAAGCTGAGTCCACAAACGAGTGGGAAGCAAACTTAACCGTCTGATCCTCCTGGCACTCGCTGATATTAAGTACAGCATCCATTTATTTCACCCAATGGTGGGCAGCAGCAGCAGTGCCATTACCATCACAGGTTGGGGGCTTGCACCTTTGAAACGCCCCATCGTTACAACCCCGAGCTACCTCGGGCACAACCTCCTTAGGGATATCTTGCTCCTTCACCTTCAGTTGATGGTAACCAGATCGAAGATCCATCCTCGAGAACCAACTGGCACCATGCAGCTGGTCAAACAACTGGTTAATCCTTGGTAATGGATTTGGATTTTTCACCGTCATCTTGTTCAATTCACAGTAGTCGATACACATCCTCATGCTACCATCCTTCTTCTTAACGAACAAGACCAGAGCACCCCAATGAGAGATACATGGTTTGATGAAACCCTTATCAAGTAACGCTTGCAGTTGCTTCATATATTCCTTCATCTCTGAGGGAGCCAAACGATACGATGCCTTAGCGACAGGCTGAGCACCGGGTATCAAGTCAATCTGAAATTCGATTTCACGATCCGGTGGCACACCTGATAAATCCTCTAGGAACACATCGAAAAAGTCACACACCACCGGTACATCGGACAATTATGGTGTTGACGTGTTTGCATCCTTCATGTAGGCCTAATAGGCACAACATCCACGCCTCATGCACTTTCCCGCCACCGCCATCGAAATCACATTCGGAATCATCGTAACTCGATCACCACATAGCGTCACCGAACTCCCGTAAGGCGCTGTCAGTCTAATCATCTTCTTGCGACACACAATGTTCGCCTCGTAGTCTGCTAACCAATCCGATCCTAGGACTACATTAAACCCGCCTAAGGTCAACACAAACAGCCAAGCAGGAAAGTTACGACCTTCTAGATCTATATCATAACCATTAATCAAGTCAAAAATCCTGGTAGACTTACCTATGACAGTTTCTACATCGAAGGGCTCATCAATACATTTACTACTAACAGGAAATTTAGCACATAAAGCATCATAAATAAAACTCCTACGAGCACAGGAATCAAATAACATAGCAGCAAGTGTTTGGTTTACTAGAAATGTACCTGACACCACATCTGGTTCCGTCCTAGCCTCCTCCCTGGTCATTGTGAAAGCTCTGGCAGTTACCCTTTGTCCTTTAGTTCCAGCCTTCTTCTTTCCTCCAAAACCCTCAGGCATTGGCTACTTGCAATCCTGGCTCATGTGACCCTCCTCGTTGCAGTTATAACACTTTATAAGCCCGTACTCTTTTGCCATGTGACCGGGCTTCCCACATTTGAAACACATGTTCCATCCTAAATTACACTCTCCCGGATGTTCCTTCTTGCATTTACCACATCTCTTTGACCCTGCACCAGGTGTGACCACACGCCGGTCATCCACCCTTGCAACCTTATTGTTTGGAGCGGCCCTGCCTCGTCCAAACCGTTTCCCATTCCAATTCCGGTCACCACCACCTTTCCTGCTCACCTCAGCTATCTCGGGCACAACCTCCTTAGGGATATCTTGTTCCTTCACCTTTAGCTGATGATTACCAGATCGAAGATCTATCCTCGGGAACCAACATGCACCTTGCAGCAGGTCAAACAAGTCGTCAATCCTTGGTAATGGATACCGATTCTTCCCCGTCATCTTGTTCAACTCACGGTAGTCGATGCACATCCTCATGCTACCGTCCTTCTTCTTTACGAACAAGACCAGAGCACCCCAAGGAGAGATACTTGGTCTGATGAAACCCTTATCAAGCAACTCTTGCATTTGCTCTATCAATTCCTTTATCTCTGAGGGAGCCAAACGTTACGGTGCCTTTGCGACAGGATGAGCACCGGGTATCAAGTCAATCTGAAATTTGATTTCATGATCCGGTGGCACACCTGATAAATCCTATGGGAACACATCGAGAAAGTCACACACCACTGGTACATCGGACAATTATGGTGTTGACGTGTTTTCATCCTTCACGTAGGCCAAATAGGCACAACATCCACGCCTCATGCACTTTCCCGCCACCGCCATCGAATTCACCTTCAGAATCTCCATAACTCGATCACCGTATATCGTCACAGAACTCCCGTCAGGCGCTATCAGTCTAATCCTCTTCTTGCGACACACAATGTTTGCCTCGTAATTTGCGAACCAATCCATTCCTAGGACTACATCAAACTCGCCTAAGGTAATCACAAACAGTCTAGCAGGAAACTTATGACCTTCTAGCTCTATATCACAACCATCAATAAAGTCAGAAATCCTGGTAAACTTTCCTATGGCAATTTCTACATCAAAGGGCTCATCAATACATTTACTACTAACAGGCAATTTAGCACATAAAGCAGCAGAAATAAAACTCCTACTAGCACCAGAATCAGATAACACAGAAGCAAGAGTTTGGTTTACTAGAAACGTACTTGACACCATATGTGGGTCCATCCTACCCTCCTCCCTAGTCATTGTGAAAGCTCTGGCACTTGCCCTCTGCCCTTCAGTTCCATCCTTCTTTTTTTCTTCTAGAACCCTCAGCCATTGGCTTCTTGCAATCCCGGCTCATGTGACCCTCCTCGTTGCAGTTATAACACCTTATAACCCCACATTCTTTTGCCATGTGACCGGGCTTCCCACATTTGAAACACATGTTCCATCCTAACTTACACTCTCCCGAATGTTCCTTCCTGTATTTACCACATCTCTTTGACCCTGCACCGGGTGTGACCACACGTCGGTCATCCACCCTCGCAACCTTATTTTTTGGAGCGGCCCTGCCTTGTCCAAACCGTTTCCTATTCCAATTCAAGTCACCACCACCTTTTCTGCTCACCTCAGCTAACTCGGGCACAACCCCCTTAAGGAAATCTTGCTCCTTCACCTTTAGCTGATGGTAACCAGATTGAAGATCTATCCTCGAGAACCAACTTGCACTTTGAAGCTGGTCAAACAAGTCATCAATCCTTGGTAATGGATACTGATTCTTCACCGTCATCTTGTTCAACTCACGGTAGTCGATGCACATCCTCATGCTACCATCCTTCTTCTTACGAACAAGACCGGAGCACCCCAAGGAGGGATAATTGGTCTGATGAAACCCTTATCAAGCATCTCTTGTAGTTGCTTCATCAATTCCTTCATCTTTGAGGGAGCCAAACGATACGGTGCCTTTGCGACAGGCTGAGCACCGGGTATCAAGTCAATCTGAAATTCGATTTCACGATCCGGTGGCACACCTGATAAATCCTCTGCGAACACATCGGGAAAGTCACACACCACCGGTACATCAGACATTTATGGTGTTGACGTGTTTACATCCTTCACGTAGGCCAAATAGGCACAACATCCACGCCTCATGCACTTTCCCGCCACCGCCATCGAAATCATCTTCGGAATCATCGTAAGTCGATCACCGTATATCGTCACCGAACTCCAGTCAGGCGCTGTCAGTCTAATCATCTTCATACGACACACAATGTTCGCCTCGTAGTCTTCAAACCAATCCATTCCTAGGACTACATTAAACCCGCCTAAGGTCATCACAAACAGTATAGCAGGAAACTTATGACCTTCTAGCTTTATATCACAACCATCAATCAAGTCAGAAATCCTGGTAGACTTACCTATGGCAGTTTCTATATCGAAGGGCTCATTAATACATTTACTACTGACAGACAATTTAGCACATAAAGAAGTAGAAATAAAACTCCTACTGGCACCAGAATCAAATAACACAAAGCAAGAGTTTGGTTACTAGAAACGTACCTGACACCACATCTGGGTCCGTCCTAGCCTCCTGCCTGGTCAGCTCTAGCACTTTCCTTCTGCCCTTCAGTTCCAGCCTTCTTCTTTCCTCCAGAACCCTCAGCCATTGGCTTTTGCCATGTGACCGGGCTTCCCACATTTGAAACACATGTTCCATCCTAACGTACACTCTCCCGAATGTGCCTTCCTACATTTACCATATCTCTTTGACCCCGCACCAGGTGTGACCACACGTCGGTCATTCACACTCGCAACCTTATTGTTTGGAGCGGCCCTGCTTCGTCCAAACCGTTTCCTATTCCAATTCTGGTAACCACCACCTTTCCTGCTCACCTCAGCTACCACCACCTCTCGCTTATCATAAAGCCTTCCGGCCAAATCAACCACTGACCTAAACATATCCGGCCGGGCGGCAATCATGTGCCTGTGGATATCTGCCGGCAAACCCTGAATATACCTCTTAATCTTTCGTGACATGGGTGCCACCTAATTCGGCACCAGTCGTGCCATCCCGTTGAATTTGGTGGTGTACTGTTGGTGTGTCATGTTTCCCGCTTCCAACGGCAGTAACTCCCTCTCAATCTTGTCAAGTTCCCTGTGAGGACAAAATTCCTCGATCACCAAGTTCTTCAACTCACTGCACCTCATTCTTCCAATCACTCTACTACCCATAGCTTGGACAATATTGTCTCACCTGCATAATGCTGAGTCCAGAAACGAGTGGGCAGCAAACTTAATCTTCTGATCCTCCCGACACTCGCTGATATTAAGTACAGCCTCCATTTCTCTCACCCAACGGTGGGCAGCAGCAGCAGTGCCATTACCATCGAAGGTAGGGGGCTTGCACCTTTGAAATGCCCCATAGTTACAGCCCCGAGCTACCTCCGGCACAACCTCCTCCTCCTCATCATCGGAGACAACCGTCTTGGTCTCAAATTGCTCCCCCTCCCCTGCGGGTCTTCTTTTTTCCTTCTTCTCTCCTTCCCTAACTGCTTTAATCACTTCGGTCACCACAGACGGCAAGATCGTCTGCATGACTTTATGAACCTCCTCAACCACAGCCTCCTTCACTGAGGCTCTCAACATACCTGATGGCACGTAGCTACTTGGTCTGGCATCCCTTCCCTTTCCGTCCCATTCTCAGTTTAAGTTTAGGTTTCTTTTGAAAATTTACCCGTTTCACTTAAACTTTGGCTCTGATACCAACTTGTAAGGCCCCGTTCCCGGGCACCACACAGTTGGTCATTCATCGCACATAAATCACACATTTATTTAAAACATTGTAGAGGAATCATTTAACTAAATTCATTTCATATTATAATAACTGCCTTTGCAAACTAATACAACATCGTTGCAAAATATCATTCATTGCATTACATCATAAAAGCGTCATTTTACATAAAATGGATGCCATCCAAAATAATCCATGTAGCTGCCCCCGTGCCATCGTCAGCAACTCTTACCTGCCAACTGGAAAATACGTAAAAGTCAGCGTTGCTGAGTGAGTTCTAGTTTTATAAAATACATATTACCTTTCGCTCATTAAAAAATTTTCTTTACTATTGCACATGGTCACACATCGTACATTTCGTTCTTACCTCACATTTCATTCTTATCACACGTTTCATTCATTTCGTCCATATCGTACATTTTATACGTTTCGCACTTTTCGCACTTTTATTATTGTCTTTCACTAAATCTAGATTCTTTCAAGCTTTACCCTCTTCATGGCATGCAGCCATGATTACTGAGGTCGAATGAAAAGGATCCCATATCGCACGTATGGAAAAGTCACTAAGACTGACTCCCCTGTGTGTGTGAACTCTCATGAGGTAGCCAAGATCGTACGCTACATAACACACAGTTAATACCACATCGCACCTATGAAGCAGCCACCAAGACTAACTCCCACTGTGTGTGAACCCTCATGAGTTTGCCAAAATCGCACGCTATTCCACACACAGTTGTTCTAACAACTCACATGGAGTTGTGAACCTCTTTCCATTTTGCTTGTAAGGCTTTCATTCATTAATTATGTTCCACTTCTTATTATCTTATTTCTTTCACTTTGTTAGGATAATACTTGTACATATATTAGCATAATCGCACTATGTGAAACCACGTAAATAATACGTATTAAGGAACTAAACTTACATCACACATCATCACACATCATCATTTAGTCAACACACATCCTCATCTAGTCATCACACATCACCATCTAGCACCGCCATCGAATCACACATCATTCATCACCATAAGTGAACTTACATCACCCTCAAGAACATCCCAAGTCAAAGCCAATACTTTACAATTTCCCATAATTCAGAAAATAAATTCTAAGTCTTAGGCGCATGGGCACTATGCAGGCGCATGGGCATTATGCAGGCGCATGGGCACTATGCAGGCGCATGGGCACTATGCAGGCGCATGGGCACTATGCTGGTGCATGGCCTTTTGGGCGCATGGGAACACTTAGGCGCATGGGAAGGTTATGGGCGCATGGGCACTATTGGGGCGCATGGCCCAACACTTAGTCATTCTGGACAAATTCTAGGTGCATGGACACTATGCAGGCACATGAGTGCCCATGCGCATGGGTACTATTTGGGCACATGGGGTTTCGGCGCATAGGGAACACTTGAGCAATTTGGACCGTTGGGCGCATGGGCCACTATTTAGGCGCATGGCAGCCAACTCATACTATCAATCATCATAATCAATCCCAATTCATCAATTCATCCTGTTCTAAGCTTATCTCTAACATTCTAAGCATCATAACATGAACATAACCACAAATCAAACCCAAACATACACCCACCCACATGCACATTCATACATACACATACGGGTAACATACCCATTTTATGAAAACATACTTACATGTATTTCCAGCCCCAAAATCAGTTAAAACATGTAAAAAGGGGGTTCTAGAACTCACCTTTTGCAACTTTGAGTGTGTCTTCCTTCAAAGTCGTATGCAATGAGTTCAAACACCTAAAAACCCACTAAACACACACACGACCACATAAGCATATAAACGAAACTAAAACCCAACAAGAACACTTAAAACAACGAATTATTACCTTGAATTCAAATTCTTCTTCTCCTTCTCTCTGAAACCCGAACTCTCCGCTCTTTCTCTCTCTTAAACCGAAAGAAATGAAATGTACGGAAGATTATGGGCGGCCATGCCACCTTTATGCACCAACTTTTGATACTTTTGTCCTTTTTACCCTTTTAACCCCACAACTTTGGGTTAAATTACATTTCCTTCTTTTATTCTTCATTTCCTTCAAAAATTCGGGTGTTACACACACGTATATGTATATATATACCCACGGTGCACATACATACGTGTATATACATACACAATTGACGCACAAATACATATATACGCATATACACGCTACACACACACGCACATACACACACACACACACACACACACACACACACACACATATATATATATATATATATATATATGTACGCTGCACACTCACATCCATGTATATATACATACACACCGGTCACATACTCTCACACACACATATATATACCCTACATACACACATACACATATATATACCTACACACATACATATATACGGTACATACACAAATACGCATATATATACCTACACACAGCAGCCTTCGGCTGCTGTGTTTGGGCACTCCTGCCCGCACGCACGCACACATATACATACACTCCCGAAGCACGCACACACGCATATACATACATATACATACGCGGATATATACATACGCATATACATATACACACAATAGTCGCGTACAATGCCACGAAGGAACCGATTCAACCGAACCAAACACACACACACACACATATATATATATATATATTATATATAATATATATATATATATATATAGACACACGTATATATATATACATATATATATGTATATATATACGTATATATATATATGTATATATATACGTAGATATATATATACGTATATGTATATATATACGTATATTTATATATATATACGTATATATAGTTACGTGTATATATATATATACGTATATATATATACGTATATATATATATATATATATATATATACACGTAAATATCGGCATGACTGGGTACGGGTACGGGATGTTTTGGGGGACATCCTAAGAAGAGCTAGGATTTCTGCTAAGAAAGAAGCCCCTGTGAATTTCCTCACGGACCCTATGGAAGGGAGGTCTACTTTGCGACCAGCGGATCTGCTCGTCTTTGGCTGGGCTGGGGGCAAACATGCTTGTGTGGACCTCACAGGGGTTTCCCCTTTGGTTGGTTTACAGGAAAACGGTTTTGTAGCTGGTCAAGCAGCAAGAAAGGCAGAATCAAAGAAAGTGGATAAGCATGCTAAAGCTTGCGCAGAGAACCAGCACATCTTTGTTCCCTTTGCCTTTGATACATTTGGCTCCCTAGCGCCAGAAGCTATCAAATTTTTGACCAGGGTCCAACGGGTCATAGCAACCATTGCTCAACCCGGGGAGGCAGGATTTGTTTTTGGAAGGTTAGGATTTGCAATTCAGAAAGGGGTGGCGGCGCAGCTTGTTGCCCGTCTACCTTCTATTTTCATGTAACTTGACAAATATATTTTGCTAAAAAATTCAAGTCGTTTAATTAAAAGAAAAATATATATATATATATACACGTATATATATATACGTATATATATATACGTATATATATACGTATATATATATATATATATATACGTATATATATAGATATATATATATATATATGTACGTCTATATATATATACGTATATATACATATATATGTATATATGTACGTATATATATATACGTACATATATATATACGTATATATATATATATACGTACATATATATATATATACGAATATATATATACTTACATATATGTATATATACATATATATAGATATATATACATATATATATACGTATATATATGTGTATATATACGTATATATATTTATATATACGTATATTTATATATATATAGGTATATATATACGTATATATATATACGTATAGATATACATATATATATGTATACGTATACATATACATATATACGTATATATTGTCACACCCCCGCTGATAGCGGAAACACGGGGATGCGAGCTGGACGGGATCGTCATAACACATGGTATACGATAGGGAAGCAATATAAATATGATGACAAGCGTGTCATGACGACACCCGAACACAAATGGAGAGTTGTGTCGCGTTTAGTTAATATTCACGACAACATAGCCATAAGCATAACATGTAAGGATCACATAACCATATAAAATAACATTGTTTTGTTTCCCATAACCCGGGAACAAGTGTTCAAAAGAATGTTAATTGTTTAGTGGACTGCAACAATGTACGAAAGAATTGTTCATCATGTATGTTCAGTCTCAAAAGTATGCTTCCTAGGGTATCCACTAAAAGGCAGCACTCCTAGAACTTCCATTACCTTGATCACCAGAAAAGAGATGCTCAAAACAGTCAACATAATTGTTGGCGAGATTCGTAGGTTTTTAAGTATTAAAAGATGATAAAGGGAATACAGTAAGTAGGTTTATTAAGTGCTACCGCAACTACACTTATGTATAGGCGGTTTTACCAGTTATAAATAGCTACAGCCAAGCCTATTCATCGGTTCCTCACGGGAATTGATGGCTGTAAAGAAAGCATTTCCAAAGTGAAAATAGTTTAAAATGACGTAGCAAGATCCACAAAGCGCATACGTATAGGTTACAACAAAACCAATCCTTAGGTCCTATTAACGGAACTAATGGTTGTTTTAAAGGGCAATGACGTAGCAAGATCCACAAAGCGCATACGTATAGGTTACAACCAAACCAATCCTTAGGTCCCATTACCGGAACTAATGGTTGTTTTAAACGAAATGACGTAGCAAGATCCACAAAGCGCATACGTATAGGTTACAACCAAACCAATCCTTAGGTCCCATTACCGGATCTAATGGTTGTTTTAAAGGGCAATGACGTAGCAAGATCCACAAAGCGCATACGTATAGGTTACAACCAAACCAATCCTTAGGTCCCATTACCGGAACTAATGGTTGTTTTAAAGGGCAATGATGTAGCAAGATCAACAAAGCGCACACGTATAGGTTACAACCAAACCAATCATTAGGTCCCATTACCGGAACTAATGGTTGTTTTAAAGGGCAATGACGTAGCAAGATCCACAAAGCGCATACGTATAGGTTACAACCAAACCAATCCTTAGGTCCCATTACCGGAACTAATGGTTGATTTAAAGGGCATGACGTAGCATGATCCACCAAGCGCATACGTATAGGTTACAACCAAACCAATCCTTAGGTCCCATTACCGGAACTAATGGTTGTTTTAAAGGGCATGACGTAGCAAGATCCACAAAGCGCATACGTATAGGTTACAACCAAACCAATCCTTAGGTCCTATTACCGGAACTAATGGTTGTAACGGATGCTCGGCAAAGAAGAACCACAAAGTAGACCCATGAAGAAGAACCACACTGCCGAGAGCATCCAAGGTCAATTGCATTCATAAGTAACATCATGCAACACATTGCAACAAGTAATAGTGCATAGTAATGTAAAGCCACCAAGTAACATACAAGATAGCAACATAGCATAGAGTCAAGTTACATCAATCCCTGCCTCAGTCAATCAGGATCATCACGTAGCCCAGTTTAAACACATTCTTAGTATACCGGGGATGCTTATATATAGGGTTCCCCGCAGCGTTCTCACCACATCCACGATATACCTAGAATGATGCCTAAATCAGTTACATGACATCTGTTTATCCTTAGTATCAATCAACAAGTTGAGCAAGATAAGATACTCATCAAGTAGTGGCAGTCTTCCACTAGGGAAGATGCGTGAAATCAAGTTAAGTAAGCGAGCATTCTTTTCCCCCAAGTTTGAAAATGTTTTAAAAGTTATATAAGCGTAAAAAGGGGCCACGAAACTCACAGTATAGATGGTAAGCACGGATGATGAAAGTATCCCAAGAGTAGAATGCTATGAACAGTCAACACCTATTGATAGTTACTAACAAGCATTAATAACGAGCAGAAAGTATAAGAAAATGTTCAATAGGTTCGGGCAATTCGGTTCGGTCGTGGGCAACACTTGCACGCAACACACACAACACACAGGAAAACTTCACACACAATGATTCCATTCGCACGACAAGACCAGACGCACGACTGGACACTCCATTCTCACGAATCAACTTTAGTCATGCGAATCAGCTTCATTCGCACGATTGAACCCTCATTTGTACGATAAGCACTCAGTCGTACCACACAGCACCCAATCGCACGACTCAGCCTTCCATTCGCACGATTCAACCCTCAGTCATGCGAATCAGCTTCATTCGTACGACTGAACTCTCATTCGTACCACTGGATCTTCATTCGTGCGATACACACAGTCGTACATAATCATCCGTATTGACTCAGTCGCACACACTCTCAATCGCATGCATTCAATCGCACGACACACACATACGAATGGACTCAGTCGCACGACTCACCCCAGTTGCAACACTCAGTCACACAATAGGCTCGGACGCATGGACTCAGTCGCACGACTTACTCAGTCGAACGGACCAGTCGCCTGGAAAACCCAGTCGCCTGAACGGTAAGTTCGCGACTGCTGAAGTGCAGAGCAGCGTCCAGCCGCTCCGAGCACTCGTTTTACTCCCCAAGAACTTCCAGAAACACACATCTAACATGTCTAGACAAGAAACACACTCTGGAACGCAACACACAAGCCCTCACGACCTCATGTGCTCGGATGAACCCGAGCACCCGAAACCCTAGAAAACGCAGCAGTAAAATCGAGCAAAAATGGACAACCGAGGGTGTCTACCTGCGTGAAACGTGATGTCTAAGTGTGTGTAGCAGTCTAATCGGTGAAAACACGAAGAAAACGGGGCGGTCCTAGGTGCAAGGATGAAGAAGAGCGATGAAGATGAAGATCAGGAAGAAGAAGAAGCAAATTGTGAAGGCTAGGGCTGGTGTGGGGTATTTATACCCAACCCTAGTTTGGCAAATGTCATGTTTAGTCCCTACACATAGCCCCCGAGTTCCCAAACTTGTTTCGGTTGAAAACGATGTAGATACGCGCATCATACTAATTATAAGAATGTGTTTAATGTTGTTTGTATCTTAGATATGCTGCTGTTTATGATGTTTATATTATATGACATAATATATTTAGTGATGTCGGTGTTGATACCCGTAAGCGTTTTGGGCGATAACGTTGCAAATAATGGTATCACGACTGTAATAGAAAACCAAACAAGTATGATGTCCTCACAAATAGTCTAAGAAGATGAAAAATGAGTGCTCCAAGGATAGTTAACGAAATTTCACGTTAAATGACGGACCTTGAGGTGACGGATGTCACAGTATCCCCCAGTTGAGAGAATTTCGTCCCGAAATTCAACTGGTGCTAGGTCCAAGAGCGTCATCCTTGAATAGATGTGGATACTTGAGCTTCATCTGATATTCTCGTTCCCACGTGAATTCTGGTCCTCGTTTACAGTTCCATCTCACGCAAACGATCGGTATCTTGCTGCATCTCAGACGCTTGATCTTTCGGTCCATGATCTCGATAGGTTCCTCGATAAAATGAAACTTTTCGTCGTTCTTGATTTCTTCAATCGGTACGTGTAAGGACTCGTCCACCAAACACTTCTTGAGTTCGACACGTGAAAAGTATCATGTACACCGCTGAGTTCTTGTGGCAACCTCAAGCGGTAAGCCACCGGACCGATTCTTTTTGTAATCTCGAATGGTCCTACGTATCAAGGGTCTAACTTCCCTTTCTTTCCAAATCGTACAATCCCTTTCCAGGGAGAGACTTTGTGTAAAACATGATCTCCAACATTGAATTCTAGAGGCTTCCGACGGTTGTCGGCATAGCTCTTTTGGCGATCCCTTGCAGCCTTAAGTCTGTCTTTGAATTGGAAGATCTTATCGGTTGTTTCATGAATGAATTTTGGGCCTGTTAACTGACTTTCACCAATCTCGACCCAACATACTGGCGATCTACATTTCCGTCCATACAACGCTTCGAACGGAGCACACCCAATACTAGTGTGGTAGCTGTTATTGTAGGAAAACTCAATCAACGGTAGATGAGTATCCCAACTGCCACCAAAATCAATAACACATGCCCTCAGCATGTCCTCAAGCGTCTGTATTGTTCTTTCACTTTGGCCATCTGTCTGGGGGTGATAGGCGGTACTCATATCTAATTGAGTGCCCATCGCTTTCTGCAATGTCTGCCAAAATCGTGAAGTAAATCGACTGTCGCGGTCTGACATGATTGACACCGGTACACCGTGCCGTGTCACAACCTCTTTAATGTACGACCTCGCCAACCTTTCATCTTGTAATCCTCCCGGATCGGTAAGAATTGAGCGGACTTCGTCATCCTATCCACTACGACCCATATCGAGTCGTGCCTGCTACTTGTTCTGGGGAGTTTGGTAATGAAATCCATAGTTATGTTCTCCCATTTCCACTCTGGAATTTCAAGTTGCTTTAATAATCCCGATGGTTTTTGATGTTCAGCCTTAACTTTTGAGCATGTCAAGCATCGGCTTACATACATAGCAATGTCTCTCTTCATGTCTGGCCACAAGTATAGATCCTTAAGATCGTGATACATCTTGTCTGCGCCAGGATGAACAGAATATCGTGTCTTGTGCGCTTCCTCCATGATCAGGGTACAAACGTCTCCCCATTTGGGTACCCATATGCGATCCATGAAGTACTGTATGCCATCATCCTTGCAAATCATCTGTTTATCTAACCCTCAGAATTTTTCTCCCGCAAGGTTTTCTTTTTTCAATGCTTCCCTTTGTGCAAGTTGGATCTGAGCTTTCAAGTTCATTTGAATAGTCAACCCCAAAGCTCGAGCACGTAGTGGATTCACGCGCTCTTTACGACTTAGAGCGTCAGCCACCACAATTGCTTTCCCCGGATGATACCGGATTTCACAATCGTAGTCACTAAGTAGCTCTACCAACGTCGTTGTCACATGTTGAGTCTTTCTGATTCAGGATGTGTTGAAGGCTTTTATGATCTGTGTATCCATACAGATAGTGCCTCCATATCTTGAGTGCAAATACTACTACGCCCAACTCCAGATCATGAGTTGTATAATTCTTCTCATGCACCTTAAGTTGTCGCGAGGCATAGGCAATCACCTTGTCTTTCTGCATTAACACACAACCCAATCCTTGATGTGAAGCATCGAAGTACACCACAAAATCATCTGTCCCGTCTTGGAGGGACAATATCGGTGCGTTGCATAACTTCTCTTTCAACGTTTGGAACGCTTGTTCTTGTGCTTTCCCCCAATCAAACTTCTTGTCTTTCTGAGTCAACAATGTTAACGGTTGAGCAATCTTTGAAAAATTTGCAATGAAGCGACGATAGTATCCGGCCAATCCTAAGAATTGTCGTATCTCTGATGGTGTCTGGGGTGTATCCCATTTCTTCACTGCTTCAATTTTGCCAGGATCTACATGAATCCCATTGTCGTTAACTACATACCCCAAAAATTTCACTTCTCGAAGCAAAAACTCGCACTTCAAGAGTTTAGCGAAAAGTTTCTCCTCTTGTAATAGGCTTAGTATAGCCCGAAGGTGTTCCTCGTGGTCTTCTTTCGATCGAGAATAGATAAGTATATCGTCAATGAATACGATCACGAACTTATCCAAGTATGGTTTACACACCCGATTAATCAGATCCATGAATACAGCCGGTGCGTTAGTCAGTCCGAACGGCACGACTAAGAACTCATAATGACCATAACGAGTCCTAAACGCTGTTTTCGGTATGTCATCCTCGAAAACCCTCAATTGATGATATCTAGAACGAAGATCAATCTTGGAGAAATATGAAGCTCCTTGCAGCTGATCAAATAAGTCATCAATTCTGGGAAGAGGATATCGATTCTTCACAGTCAGCTTGTTCAACTCGCGATAATCGATGCACATGCGGAACGATCCGTCTTTCTTTTTGACAAATAAGACCGGTGCTCCCCATGGCGAATGACTCGGCCGAATGAAACCCTTCTCCAATAACTCTTGTAATTGGCTAGATAACTCTTGCATTTCGGATGGCGCTAACCGGTATGGTGATTTTGCTACCGGCATAGCTCCAGGAACTAACTCTATATGAAATTCCACCTGTCGTGGAGGAGGTAAACCCGACAAGTCATCAGGGAATACTTTCGGATAATCCTGTACTACAGGAATATCCACCAACTTGTTGCCTTCTTCTTTCTTTTCCACTACATGGGCCAGAAATGCGTAACACTGCTTCCGTAAACATCGTCGCGTCTTCATGCAAGAAATAAGCTTTAGTGTTCTTCCCGCTCGTTCTCCTTGAATCTTGAGTACCTCCCCGTTTGGCATGGGGATTCGTACAACCTTCTCCCGACAAACAATCTCGGCTCCATGTTTCGACAACCAATCCATTCCCACAATCACATCGAAGCTTCCCAACTCGAAAGGTATTAAGTCTATGTCGAAGGCATGGTTCTCCAATATCATGGAGCACTGTCTAATAATCTCATCTGCTTGTACAACTCTACCATTGGCCATTTCTACAGAGAAGCTAGTTTCTAGTCTACTAGGGTTCAAGGCAAGCATGTGTGCAAAATCAGAAGATATGAAACTATTGTCTGCCACAGTATCAAATAGTATGGATGCGAAGTGGTGATTGAGCAAGTACGTACCCGTAACAACATTCGGGTCCTGACGAGCATCGTTAGCCCCAATGACAAATGCACGTCCCCTGGCAGTATTTCCTTGAGTTCCTTGGTCCGGATTACCAGCTATGGCCATCACTTGCTGCTGGTTACTCCCTTGTTGACCCGGTGCCCTATTCAGTCTGGGGCACATGTTCCGGTAGTGACCAAGACCTCCGCACTCATAACATGCCCTGGCATTCCCGGGGGGTTAACCGCGTTGACGAGCACTACCAGATTCGCGTAGTTCTACAATCCTTCGCTAGGTGCCCGGGCGCCTACAATTCGTACATATCCGACACGGTGTTGCTGGGGGATGATGAAGAGTGCACCTGTTACATTTTGGGTGCGGCCCAGTATATCCTTTCCTTTCTTGAGTCACGGCCACAAAATTTCGGGTCGTCTTGACCTTCTTATCAAATCTGCCGGCGTTAGACCGGCTCGTTTCCCCAGCCTCCTTTCTTTTCTCTGCTCCCCTACCCAACATCCCTGTCCTTACCATCTCATCAATTAAAGCGCCGGCCTTCAGAATTGCGCTTTGAATCGTAGGGGGAGCAGCTGCTGTTACCAATGCTCGGATTTGAGGCGCGAGTCCCCAAATGTACCTTCGATTCTCTTTGATTCCAGAGTTACCAAATGTGGAACCAATCTTGCCAACTCATGAAAACGATCAGTGTAAGTTGCGTGCCCAGCTCCAACCATAGCATGGTTCTAGAATTTCTGCTCAAGTTTCTGCATCTCGTTAAGAGGGCAGTATTCCTCAGTAATCAGAGCTTTGAATTCATCCCAAGTCATCTGCATCGCATATTCTCTTCCTCTAGCTGGAACCTGGGTGTCCAACCAGGTTAATGCCTTGCCCTGCAGTGAACATGTGGCATATTTGATTCTTTGACTGTCGAGGCACTCACTGATGTCAATCACTGCCTCCATCTTCTCAAGCCACCTAGTTAGGGCTATCGCCCCACCTTTCCCATCAAATTCTCGGGGTTTGCAGGCCACAAATTCTTTGTAGGAACATCCCCGTCTTGTATTATCAACCCCAATGTCAGTACCAGTTGTTCCGCCAATCCCAGTATCATCCCATGTTCTTTGGTTATGGTCATGGTGTGTGTTATCATCCCCGTGGAGATGATGATTCAGGAGAGTGTCGTTCACTTGAGTCACAATAGTTGGAATCAGTGCGGCTAGCAGCTGAGCAATCATAGCAGCTATGTCAGGGTTGTCATTTCCCTGATTGTTGCTAGCTGTAGCACCACCTGTTCTTGGTGGTCTACCCCTACCTCTGCCTTGTGGGGTCTCACCTTCTTGATTGGTACTACGAGTGACTCTTCGAGGCGACATCTTCTAATCATAGAAAGGTGTAAACATGTAAACTTTAGTAAACATGTATACCTTAGTCATTTGAAGATACATGTATGGTTCCACTAATCAAGTTCCATAACACATGCTTCGGTCCATCAAGATCGTCACATAGCCCAGTTTAAGCACATTTTTAGTATGCCGGCGATGCTTATATATAGGGTCCCCCGCAGCGTTCCCACCGCATCCACGATATACCTTGAATGACATTTAAACCGGTTACATGACATCGTAATTTCCCTTATCATAATCCCAATGAATAACATAATGTAATGTGTAGAGAGTATCATCACTCCTCTACATTTCTTGAAGTCCACTTTTATTCTAAGCATTCAATCAGTTCCTTAGTTACTAAAATGCTAAGTGGAGAATGTTTCGCGAAAGATAGAATCAATGTCATGATTGGAAATACCATGAAAGCTCTAAGTAGGACAGGACTTAAGTAATAGCAAGTGTTAGTAATGTTTTGTTACCCTTAACGAGGTCTTACTAGAATTATGATCCTAGCACACCCTAGGGTATAGGATAGAAAACTTGTAATACTCATGATCGTTACCTCCTGGTAAGATTAGCCAGACTTCTCATGCACGACGAATTGCAATTACGTGTGCACCCGTAATGGTAATTTGCATTGCATGGTCACCCTAGCTCCACTTACCCCAAGTTAACATCATAGTATTGTCAACACTCATCAAGCATGGTTTGTGTAATGTCCTTATGTCCATGAGCCATTAGTATTCCAATAGTAGTATCTGGTAACAAGTAAACTCCAAGCACATAAGCACAATATGTCTAATGATAGTTGCCTATCCTTCATACTTTCAGGATTTCAAGCATAACTATGTTAGGGTCGGATTTAGTATCCGAGATCGACGCTACGCGTGATCACCGAGGTTCCCTTTGGTTTAGGTATCTCAACCTAATGATATGATGTTGTGCACATACAAACATAAAGCTCTAGTATAACGGTATCCCGCGGAGAAAGACTAAGAGTAATAGTGTCTTCCTCAGGATGATCAGATAGCGAGCGCATATGTATAGAATCACACATAGAAACAAGAAGCAAGTATGGAGGAACATACATGTAATATCAAATGCAAGCCAGTCCTAGCATGCATTCAACATAAAGGTTCCTAGGTTATAGTCTAGGTCAAGTGTATTGCCTAATTATCTATAACCAATGGCTATGATACCAGTCTGTCACACCCCCGCTGATAGCGGAAGCACGGGGATGCGAGTTAGACGGGATCGTCATAATACATGGTATACGATAGAGAAGCAATATAAATATGATGACAAGCGTGTCATGACGACACCCGAACACAAATGGAGACTTGTGTCGCGTTTAGTTA
This sequence comes from Flaveria linearis, assembly GCA_024085815.1. NCBI lineage: Eukaryota > Viridiplantae > Streptophyta > Magnoliopsida > Asterales > Asteraceae > Flaveria > Flaveria linearis. Next base: position 40,049,369 of record CM044014.1, read on the forward strand.
ATATTCACGACAACATAGCCATAAGCATAACATGTAAGGATCATATAACCATATAGAATAACATTGTTTTGTTTCCCACAACCTGGGAACAAGTGTTCAAAAGAATGTTAATTGTTTAGTGGACTGCAACAATACAAAATAATTGTTCATCATGTATGTTCAGTCTCAAAAGTTGCTTCCTAGTGTCTCCACTAAAAGGAAGCACTCCTAGAACTTCCATTACCTTGATCACCTGAAAAGAGATGCTCAAAACAGTCAACATAATTGTTGGTGAGCTTCGCAGGTTTTTAAGTATTAAAAGATGATAAAAGGAATACAGTAAGTAGGTTTATTAACAGCTACCGCAACTACACTTATGTATAGGCGGTTTTACCAGTTATAAATAGCTACAACCAAGCCTATTCATCGGTTCCTCACGGGAATTGATGGCTGTAAAGAAAGCATTTCCAAAGTGTAAATAGTTCAAAATGACGTAGCAAGATCCACAAAGCGCATACGTATAGGTTACAACCAAACCAATCCTTAGGTCCCATTACCGGAACTAATGGTTGTTTTAAAGGGCAATGACGTAGCAAGATCCACAAAGCGCATACGTATAGGTTACAACCAAACCAATCCTTAGGTCCCATTACCGGAACTAATGGTTGTTTTAAAGGGCAATGACGTAGCAAGATCCACAAAGCGCATACGCATAGGTTACAACCAAACCAATCCTTAGGTCGCATTGCCAGAACTAATTATTGTTTTAGAGGGCAATGACGTAGCAAGATCCACAAAGCACATACGTATAGGTTACAACCAAACCAATCCTTAGGTCCCATTACCGGAACTAATGGTTGTTTTAAAGGGCAATGACGTAGCAAGATCCACAAAGCGCATACGTATAGGTTACAACCAAACCAATCCTTACGTCCCATTACCGGAACTAATGGTTGTTTTAAAGGGCATGACGTAGCAAGATCCACAAAGCGCATACGTATAGGTTACAACCAAACCAATCCTTAGGTCCCATTACCGGAACTAATGGTTGTTTTAAAGGGCATGACGTAGCAAGATCCACAAAGCGCATACGTATAGGTTACAACCAAACCAATCCTTAGGTCCCATTACCGGAACTAATGGTTGTAATGGATGCTCGGCAAAGAAGAACCACAAAGTAGACCCACGAAGAAGAACCACACCGTCGAGAGCATCCAAGGTCAATTGCATTCACAAGTAACATCATGCAACATATAGCAACAAGTAATAGTGCATAGTAATGTAAAGCCACCAAGTAACATACAAGATAGCAACATAGCATAGAGTCAAGTTCCATCAATCCCTGCCTCAGTCAGTCAGGATCGTCACGTAGCCCAGTTTAAACACATTCTTAGTATACCAGGGATGCTTGTATATAGGGTTCCCCGCAGCGTTCCCACCACATCCACGATATACCTAGAACGATGCCTAAACCAGTTACATGACATCCGTTTATCCTTAGTATCAATCAACAAGTTAAGCAAGATAAGATACTCATCAAGTTGTGGCAGTCTTCCACTAGGGAAGATGTGTCAAATCAAGTTAAGTAAGCGAGCATTCTTTTCCCCAAGTTTGAAAATTTTTTAAAAGTTATATAAGCATAAAAAGGGGCCACGAAACTCACAGTATAGATGATAAGCACGGATGATGAAAGTATCCCAAGAGTAGAATGCTATGAACAGTCAACACCTATTGATAGTTACTGACAAGCATTAATAATGAGCATAAAGTATCAGAAAATGTTCAACAGGTTCGGGCAATTTCGGTTTGGTCGTGGGCAACACTTGCACGCAACACACACAACACACAGGAAAACTTCACACACAATGATTCCATTCGCACGACAAGACCAGACGCGCGACTGGACACTCCATTTGCACGAATCAACTTTCAGTCATGCGAATCAGCTTCATTTGCACGATTGAACCCTCATTCGTGCGACTAAGCACTCAGTCGTACCACACAGCACCCAATCGCACGACTCAGCCTTCCATTCGCACGATTCAACCCTCAGTCATGCGAATCAGCTTCATTCGTACGACTGAACTCTCATTCGTATGACTGGATCTTCAGTCTTGCGATACACACAGTCGCACACAATCATCTGTATTGACTCAGTCGCACACACTCTCAATCGCATGCATTCAATCGCACGACATACACATACGAATGGACTCAGTCGCACGACTCACCCTAGTCGCACAACTCAGTCGCACGATAGGCTCGGACGCATGGACTCAGTCGTACAACTCACTCAGTCGCATGACCCAGTCGCCTGAACAGTAAGTTCGCGACTGCTGAAGTGCAGAGCAACGTCCAACCGCTCCGAGCACTCGTTTTACACCCTAAGAACTTCCAGAAACACACATCTAACATGTCTAGACAAGAAACACACTCTGGAATACAACACACAAGCCCTCATGACCTCATGTGCTCGGATGAACCCGAGCACCCAAAACCATAGAAAACGCAACAGTAAAATCGAGCAAAAACACAACCGAGGGTGTCTACCTGCTTGAAACGTGATGTCTAAGCTGTGGTAGTAGTCTAATCGGTGAAAACACGAAGAAAACGGGGCGGTCCAAGGTGCATGGATGAAGAAGAGAGATGAAGATGAAGATCAGGAAGAAGAAGATGCAAAGTGTGAAGGCTAGGGCTGGTGTGGGGTATACCCAGCCCTAGTTTGGCAAATGTCAAGTTTAGTCCCTGCACTTAGCCCCCGAGTTCCCAAACTTGTTTCGGTTGATAACGATGTACATACGCGAATCATACTAATTATAAGGATGTGTTTAATGTCGTTTGTATCTTAGATATGTTGCTGTTTATGATGTTTATATTATATGACATAATATATTTCGTGATGTCGGTGGTGATCCCATAAACGTTTTGGGCGATAAGGTTGCAAATAATGGTATCACGAATGTAACAGAAAACCAAACAAGTATGATGTCCTCACAAATAGTCTAAGAAGATGAAAAATGAGCGCTCTAATGATAGTTAACGAAATTTCACGTTAAATGACAGACCTTGAGGTGACGGATGTCACATATATATATATATACATATATATATATATACGTATATATATATACGTATATATATATATATATACGTATATATATATACGTATATATATATATACGTATATATATACATATACATATACACGAACATATATATACACGTATATAGATGTGTATATACATATATATATACACGTATATATACGTATATATATATACATATATATGTATACATATACATAAATACATATATACATATACATATATACGAACATATATACGGATATGTATATATACATATATATACGTATATATACGTATACATATATAGACGTATATATACACGTATATATATGTGTATATACACACACATATATATATATATATATCTTATATATACACGTATATGTATATATATATATATCCATACGTATATACACGTATATATATATATATATATACGTATATACATGCGTATATATGCACGTATATACATGCGTATATATACACGTATATATACGCGTATATATACACGTATATATACGTATATATACACGTATATATACATCTATATACACGTATATATACGTCTATATACACGTGTATACAAATATATATATATATATATGTGTGTGTGTGTGTGTGTCTGTATTTACGTATATATATACGTCTATATACACGTATATATATACGTATATATATACACATATACATATATATACGTATGTATATATACGTATATATATAGATATATATATACTTATATATATATACATACGTATATATATATATACGTATATATATATCTATATATATACGTTTATATAGACGTATATATATATATACACGTGTATATATATATATACGTGTATATATATATGTGTATATATATACGTATATATATACGTATATATATATACGTATATATATATATGTATATATACGTATATATGTATATATATACGTATATATACGTATATATACATGTATATATATATATACGTAAATATACACACATACATATATATACGTTTATATATATATATACGTGTATATATATATACGTATATACATATACGTGTATATATATACGTATATATATACGTGTATATATATACGTATATATATATATACGTGTATATATATACACGTATATTTATGTGTACGTGTATATATATATACGTGTATATATATGTACGTGTATATATATACGTATATATATACGTATATATATACATGTATATATATACACGTGTATATATATACGTATATATATACGTATATATATACGTGTATATATATACATGTATATATATACACACGTATATATACATATATATATATACGTTATATATATGTATATATATATATATAGACGTATATATTGTCGTAGTTTAGTTATTAATACTCTTTGATGTGTCATACACAAATTTAAAATTATAGAATCCAACGTTACATTTAAATAGTGGTTAGGTGACCTTTATTCCATTATTTAAATTAACAAGGTAGTCAACGTTTTGACAATTGCAACCCTTTGCAACTTCTAGAGGTATGGGATCGGCTTAAACATAATATGTATGGTCGGCACGTTTATCCCATCAACACCACTTGTAAACCACATTGTAGGTGATCCCTTTAACATGGTTTGTAAATCAAGTCACCCTACATACACACACATGTGAGTTTTCCAACATAAGTGGTTAGGTGACCTTTATCCAAAATATGGTATCCCCCACAAATCACAACTTCCCTCAAAATGGTTAGGTGACCTTTATCCCATTAAGAGTTTTCAAGTGACTCAAGTGTTGTGCAAAAGTACGGTGTTAAACTTGTTTTCAAAAGAAATTTTATGTTTTCATAATTCTAGTTTAGAAAACTCTACATACCTTGTATTTGCATGCTTTCAAACACATGGTACCCTATTGTTCTCTTTTTAATAAAACCCTTTTTACTAAAATCATTAATCCTTTTTATAACCTCTTATAAATCACTTAATGATAAAGAACCATTAATTTTCTGCTTGTTATGTTTGTTAATAAGTCTGTTATGCGTATCCTTGTATCAAACTACCATAAAACAAACAACCAAACAAGCAAAACTATACAATCACAAGTGCATAACTATAGCAACTAAGTTGACTACACTTGTTTGCCATCACAAGTGTTGTCATTAGGTCTTTCCTAAGGGTTAATAATGATACATCAAAATGTGTCCATGAACTCCCACATGAATCCGCATCCAAATGCTTCAAGTGTCCATGTCTTTTTTGTCATTCCTTTGTAGTCTCCAACTTGTGCATCTTCTTTCACAAAATTTATATCCTAATACAATTTTCTACTAAAAGAAATGCACCTAATCTATTTATTACATAACCAATGAATAAATAAATTACAACCCAAAATACAAACACAAAATTATTATTACAACCCTTTAATAATAAAAAAACATGACAAAATCATAATCAACCAAATCCAAATCACATTAGGTCAAGGCTATGTTATGCACCAAAATATGTATCAAATACAACATTCAAGAACAACAATGAACCCCTTTCTAACCCTAAAAGTTTCAGCCAACATAAACCAAAACTTTAGGGTTTTGTCCAAACAAAACAATCAACCACTTGATGTTAATCTTTCAAGGTTTATTCTAAAGCATGTAAGATAAAACTTTGAAAGATAAGAGATTCATACATCCATGACAAAACAGCCCCTAATGGGTTGAAAAAGTCCAACAAAACTAACTTTTCTTGGACTTTTGAAGCAAGTATTCCATATAACGGCTCTAGATGCCATTGTAAGGGTTTGTAAACAAGATTTTCAGAGATGTTTAACCATTTAAACAACAAAACGTAGCGGATATTAGTTAATAAATCTTGTTTTAATAAGCTGAAAATTAACCACTTTAGATTCAAAAATAAACCCATGAACAAGGATCATATGTATGTGAAATGAAATCCTATCAAAAACGAAAAGGAACAACCATAGGATGTTCTTCAAACTACCTTTCAAGAACAAGGGGATATTGTATGGATGAGAAGAAGGAGATGATGCTTCTTGAATGCCTAGCCTTCAAGGAGAAGCCCTCAAGCTTGCATACCCACAAGCTTCTTGCAAAAACCCAACTTGCTAGGGGGTTATACCACCAAAACCTCTTGAAACCCTCTTGAAAAACCCCTTTTGGGCCGTGATTTTTGGTGGAGAAGAAGAGAGAAAAGAAGTCTTGCATGTAAGAGAGAGTATGTGTATGTAGTTGAGTGTCAATTGGTTTAAGTCTTGTATTAAAACAAGACAAAAGAATCCCAAGGAAGGCATCCAAGGGGGCGGCCGATTTTTGTTCAAATGGGTTCCCTCCCATTTTAATTTATAAAACTTTCACACTCTTTAACTCATAAGTTTATAAAATTAAACCCCTTTTTAATTTTATAACTTGAACACACTTTTATTTGTTATTATTTAACCTACTTAAATAGTAATACAAATAATTTCTCATGAACAAAATATCTATATAATTTATTCTATCTCAAATGCAATAATTTAGAAAACTCATTTTCTAAATTGGTGTCAATATTAATTACTTAATCAAATTAACAAATAAATATTTATTGATATTTGTTTAGCTTGTTATTGGGTATGACCTGACTTGGATCATAACGTACTAACCACATCAATCTTGTATGTGTCTTGGGCATATATGATCCAACAATCTCCCACTTGCACAAGATTCATAGAAGATTGTTGCAAGCAGTAAATACCGCCTAACAACGGTTTACTACCCTTAATACGTATGACTAAGGGCCATTCAATACCATCATCCCCTTCAAGTACTTACTCAAAATGTTCTAGGTGAATCAATCATCTATCCTTTTGTCGCACATGTTATGTTAAATCCCAGAAACACAGAATGATCATTCTCTATTGATTTAACTTTAGCAGGCCTTCGACATCGTACTCTCAACGAATAAGAGGGACAAATCCCATCTTGACTACATACGTCTCTTATAATCACCTTGTACTATATCTGAATTTAGCCTTATGTACTGCCATGTTTTAGAACAGGGAAGAACTAAGTCAAGGTATAGTACTTGATGAATATCAAGACCAAATATGTATCTCAGGACAGAGGATACCAAATGATATTTGCCTTTACTCAATGATAGGATCAATTAGAGCAATCTGTAACAAATTATATGAACAATTCAAAGAAATACAAACAATTGTAATCAAATCAAGCAATATCAACAAAATTCAGAGTTCATTGATGGGAAAGATGATTACAAGAGTTAGAAAGCAGTACAAAATGATACGACTACTGAAATCTACTCTAGTCTAAGCTATTTATACTATGAACAAGGAAAAGACTATCTATTTACAATTTTAGTCCCTATACTTAGGCAAAATTGTAAAATAAGACTAATGTTAATCTTTTAAGAGGACTAACAATACTCCACCTAAGATTTACATTTGTCTTCCGTCGTCAAAAATCATCTGTCTTCATATCGTTGTCTTCTTTTCCTTCAATCATCATTCTTCTCTTTTCTTCTATCTTCAGTCTTCTTTCATCTTTAATCTGCATAGAAATCTTCAGGTTCTTCTTTCACTTTGAACATCGGCTTCTTTTTATACATTTCTATCTCCTTCAACGCATTTTCAATCGCTGACTTAAATTTTCCAGCAAGCACAGCTTGTTCTGGCTTTGACTTATTAGATTTAATTTCCATCATCTTCATTCTTTCTAATGTATCCTTTGAGAGACATGCAATATCGACATTTGCATATAACTCAATAGGATTCTTACTATCTTTGCAATATACTTCTAACAATCCTTTTCGAGAAATCCTCATAAATTCAATATCTTTTATATCTCTTTTCACAATATTAGCATATGCAAGAACTTTTCTCAAGGAAATTCTCTCCATAGCTACATTCATCACATTAATGATTGATATAAAGTATTTCTTGTCTTGCTCCGCAGTCTTAGGAGTCACTCTTTCAAATTTTTGCACTGACAAGAATGAAATGTAACTTGGATGGAGAAGTTTTAACTCAAAAGTACCAAATAATGAGATCATGTCCTCATCCCAGTTTGTGAGATTTCGGACCAATTTCAGCTCAAAAGTTGATGTGTTATAAAACCATCTCAAAATTGGTTTGGACTTTTGGTTTCCTTCGATTACCTTCAATCCCGGTGTAGTTACTTTTTCAAAATACTTATCAGAAAATTCTATCATGAAGTGCTCTTCTTCAGACTGCAAACCCCTTATCTTCCTGTTTTTCTTAAGCATAGAAAAGTACTCCTTATCCTCTTGATCACATCTAGTTTGAAGGAAGTTACTTGTTCTAGCCAATCCTCTGCTCAAAACTTCTACAAACATCTTTCCTCTTTTGGCTCTAGACGGGTTTATCAAATCAAGTTTACTCAATTCTTTTAAATCTTGCACTGGAAGTTTAATAATGCTAGAGTAAAAGTGATAAACATCACATACAGCATTAACCCTCTTAATAAGAAAAGCATCAATGACCTCATCATACTTCCATGCAATAATCTTTACTTGGTTCGTGAAATCAGGTGCAATCATTGCATTCAACAGTTCAGCAACTGATTGACCTTTCTGTAGAACATTCCTCACCAAGTCACCTGTTGATCTAGCACTATAAAAGATATGCTTCTGATCAGCTGTGGCTTTATATACTTGTTGCTCTGATTGAGGAAACATTTTCATCAATTCTTTTCTTTGTTCATGCATACTTGATTTTTGAGCCATTTGTTTAATTTCTTGAGGTTTCAAAATCCGAGTTCTCTTTGTAATATCTAAATACTGAGGATTATCATATAATCACCATTTTGTTCGTTTGCTTTTCTGTTTGTTGGAAACTTTTAACTAAATTTCTCAATGACAGTCCTTGCAGTCTATTTAGTCTTTTCCATGGATAATTTCTAGCCTGCAACCATGACCTTAAAGCTGTGATGCTCATTTCCTCAGGGTCCGGATGGTGCAATTCAGAGCTAGAAATGTCTTCAACATTTATACTTTCCTGTCTTCTATCCCACTCACCATGCTCCAAGCTTATTTTGTTTGGATCCACAGGAGCAAAAGACTCAGCAACTAGACATTTCTCGAATTCATCATTAATCTGAGAAACTGTCAGTCCGTCTAAGAATACTCTATTGTATTTCATCCTCATAAGATAATTATATCTGTCTTCAAAATCATGAGGAATATCATCATGCACTAAGACTGGTTCAAATGAAGAATGAGTTTCAAATTGAACATCCTCTATGTCTTCATCATCTAGCACTTCATCATACCAATCATCAGCATATTCTTCTTCTAAATCTTCTAGAGCACCAATTTTGTCTTGACTCATTTGCTCTTGACTTTCTTGATGTTCTTCTTCAATAGATTCTTTAACTCTTTGTATTTTTGAAGAAGTTTCAGGAACAGATTCAGTATCAGCTTCATCTAATTTCCTCTTTCCTTTCTCCCTTTCAGATACTTTTTCAAGATCAATTGGAATGTTTTAGCAACAATCATAATTTCTAGAGAAGAGGGCTTTCCTGATTCTTTTAACTTTATTAATTCTTCCTTCAATCTTTCATTTTCTTCAGACAGATTCTTGAATTTTTCTTCCAGTAAATCATAGTCTTTGATCATAACCTCAAAATTTTTTATAACATCATCTTTATCTTTAGCATACCCAACAATCTTTTCATCTTTCATCAAACCTTCTTTTTAATTTCTTATTTGCTTCCTTTAGCATATCAAGCTCAGACTTAAGATCAGCAATCTCTTTTTCTTTTGCTTCATTGTCATTCTTTAATCTTTCAAGTTCATCAATATCCAAAATCTCCTCAGTTTGAACAGACACATGTTGTGTTGTAGAAACTGGAATATCTTGATCAATTTGGAAAGATTCAATGAACTCATAATCAAAAATTTGATTATCTACATCAACTTCTTGTTCAGTCTCAATATGAATTTCTTCCTCTTCATGTACATCATCATGAACTGATTCATTACCTTCATCATTCATTGGACCTTTATCATCATGTTGAACTTCATCTGCTTGCTCAAACATTTGAGTATCATGACTTATATCTTGGTGTGTTTCTGCTACATCACCATCATCATCATCATTATCATCTGAACTTGAAGAACTTTCATCATCAGTATCATCATCATTATTTTCATCTTCTTCATCTTGATCACCATCCTCAAGAGGAAATACATCAATCAACTCTGAGGGATAAGTGGTTCACCATCTATCAAATGAAAGTGATCCATAGCGATATCTACATTATCATTTGCTACATTCCTCATGTATTCAAACATAGGAATGTTCTGAGCACCTGTTAACATTGTTAATTTCTTATTAGTAACCTTAGACATGTTTTCCAAGATGAGTCTGTCTCCTCCTAGTCCATATACATGGATGTCTGGATGTTCCTCATTAATGATCATTTGCAGGAACCTGGGATACATCAGATACTTATGTCTTGTTCCTTTCTCCAAATTGAAGATAAATCCATTCAGGATCCATTTAGCCATATTAAATCTTCTATTTCTTGCAATGGCCACAATTGGAGATGCTATATCTACTGGGAATGAGTTCCACCCAGCACTTCTTTTGGACATATAATGTTGAAAAATGTAACAAAGAAGTTTCCAGTGATTGTATACACGAGCTCTGAAGAATTGTTTCTTTGGAAAATGGTCAGGATGACCATTTCCATGAATGTTTCTCTACATTCATTGAATGTCAACTCAGCAAGATCTTCTGGATCATTGTGACCCAGTCTTAATGCAACTCTTATTGACTCTTCAGACACTTCAACCATTCTGTCTCTTGTTACAAATCCTCTGAGAACTTTCCATCCTTCATCATTTGCTTCAACTCTTGCTGTGTTCCAGAACTATCTAATGAGTGTATCATAAATTACTGTCCGGTAATACATGGCATATACATATTTAGTTCTTAGAAGAAATCTGATCATTTCTTCGTAAGATAAAGCATCTTGAACTTCTTCATTTAGCAATGCAGCAATGTTGTGCTTTGGCACAAACTTTAGATCTGCCATCTGCAAAAGTTTAAAACAATGATATTAGACAATATGTGAATTTTGAATCAAATGATTTAATGTGAGTTTGAAAATATAACGATTTAAGATATTATAAACTGATGTGTTAAAATAAATTTGAATTTTAAAATCAACTTGGAATTTTAATTTTAAGTGAAAACACTTAAATTTTAATAAAAGATGAATTATCCAGATTGATTTTAATTGAAGATTTAACACTATAGTTTATTTTATCTTATATCATTTTATAAACTCTTTAATTCCTATAATGATGACTTTTTTTTTATTAATTTAAATTTATTTTCGTTATTATTTTATTTAAAAATCATGAATCTGTTCATCTTCTTCATCGACTTCATCATCAAACATTACTGTTCATCGATGAACATGAACATTGTCTTCAATCAAATGTCAGATTTAAACAAGTTTAACATAACAGCATGATCGAAATCACATGACAAACAAGATTCAATCATCAATTTCACACATTTTTTCGATTTGAATGAATAAATCTGAGATTTTGACAAGTTTAGGGTTAAACGACCGTACAGGAGTCGAACGCCTATCAGAAAATTTCCATTTAAACCACAAATCAGATGAATGTGAATCATAAACTTACATTCATAATCACAAAAAACACTGTCAATAATCTGTGATTTGAGCTTGAAATGATTTTAATTGAAGAAAGAGGGTTTGTTGAGAGTTCGAATGGTTAGGGGAGGTTTTAAGAGGGTTTTTGAAATGGGAATGAATTGAATGACACGAGTGTGCTTTTTATACTAAGTAAAATTTTTAGACTTATGAGCACTGTTCAGTCGTTTAAGTACTGTGCAGACTCATTAGGTTTTAGACTTATGAGCACTGTTCAGTCGTTTAAGTACTGTGCAGACTAATTATGTTCTAAATTTTACTAAGTATTGAACATATGAGCGCTGTTCAGTCATATGTGCCCAGCCGTATTAGAACTGTCCAGCCATAGGAGTACTTTTCAGTAGCATGAGCACTGTTAGTAGTATGAGTACTGTTCAGTAGCAAAATGATGCTGAAATGCCCACACACCGACTTCTCAGAAACATTACAACTGTTCAGCCACATAACAACTGTTCAGATGTTTTTGCACTTGTGTTTTTCAAATCTTTCACCTGCACACTGTTTAAACACATTAGTAATATTTCATACTAATATTTAAACAATATTGCATATTTTTTACTTTTCCCTCAAATTTACACTTTTGACCCTCAAAATTGAACTTTTTACAATTTTACCCTCAAAATTAAACTTTTTACATTTTGACCCTTCATTTTAGTTTCAAAACGAACAAACCAAATATTTCAAATTTTGTCTTCAATTCAACTTCAAAGAAGCTTTTCCACTTGCTAAAAATTATGAGATCATTTTATCATAGATAAACACACACATACTTTGAAATTAAATCATCATCCTTTCAATTCAACATGATCAGTTTGATTTTCTGAGAATATTCTTATTGGTTTATTACTCCCCCTAAACATTTAAGATTTTGCAAAACTTAGAAGTTTACTAACAGATCATAAGAATAGCACACTTAACATTGTTATATTGCCTGCACATAAGAAACATGCGTAAAATCAAAATTAAATCAGAATGAAAATCTAATATTTACAATAGAATCATAGATTGCAGTGAGATCATATTAGTAAAGATCAGAACATTAAAATAAAAAAATATGTGAATAGTCATAGACAATGATTAAATCCTGATCAAGTGTGTTCCAGGTCAGTGACATCACAGCAAAGGTGACACAAGATCTAAGGACAGAAAATGAGTGTTTGTGACACAAATTATCAGCTCACTTATTTATGCAATTCTTGGATTGAGTAGGTTAGACGTATATATGACAAGATGTGACTCATACCAAGACTTAGAGGATCAACCATCATCAAGACATGCAAGGAAGCACACATTCTCAACTTATTACCTAACAAATATGCATAACCAGAGTTCATGTTACTTAATTGAGTAGAGAATGATCATGTATAACCATTTGATCAACTTTAACCATCCATTTGAATGGGTTGTGCACATTGGCATCTTTTGCATAAAAGGAGAATATCCAGGTCTGTAATGAATTACAACAGAGGATATCTCAGCACTTCAGGTCTATGATGACTCATAACAGAGAAGTGAATGATGCTTGTAACAGATCTCACGATTAGTCACATTATAATCAGGTGTGAGTAGGGGTAGCTTAGCAAGCAGTCAATCTGATAAGCTAATACACTCAAAAGTACTTAGATGAATACACAAAGAAGCATAGAGATTTGGTTTAATCGCAAGAATTTACTTGTTCAGTATACTAGCATGATATTGTCTACACATCAGATCCTGATCATGTCAGACTTTATTTGCGAGTGAAGTATGCAACTGATCTTACTAATGTACTATATTTTCACATGAGGCAAACACAGATTCATTCCTAAAAAAATGAATAATAAACCAAAGAACTCTATTTTTGGAGTTTTGATTTATTTTTTATTTGATTTTGTGAGTTTTCTAATTTTGTATTTTGTTTTTCTATAAAAGAAAGCACACACACACAAACAATCAGGCAAAACTATGAAAAGTTACCCTTATGAATACCTTCAGATTTAGGAAAGTATTTTATCATGAAAAGATTTAAATTAGTAACCAGGTTTACACATGGTTAATAAGGCCAATTGACTCCACTAAATACTCAAACCTTCCTGGAAGAAAAGCTTTAGTAAATAGGTCTGCCAACTGTTTTTTAGTTGCTATTTGAATCAAAATGATTAAACCTTTTTTAGAATTATTTCTTAGAAAATGATATCAAATTTTGATATGTTTTGTTTTTGAATGTTGAACTGGATTAGCTGTAATGAACATAGCAGTAGTGTTATCAATGTAAATGGGTGTTTTAAGAAAATTGAACCCATAATCTAGCAATTTGTTTTGCAACCAAAGGATTTGAGAACATCCTGCTGATGCAGCTATGTACTCAGCTTCTCCAGTTGAGACAGAAACATTTCTTCGTTCTTACATTGCCATGAAACTAATCTGGGTCCAAGAAACTGACAACCACCCGTAGTAGATTTTCTGTCTTGACAGCATCCACCATAATCACTATCTGTGTATCCATGTAACTCAAAATTACCCTCGTAAGGATACCAAAGCCCTAAAGCTGGTTTACCTTTGAGATACCTGAATATTCTTTTGACAGCAATTAAGTGAGATTCTTTCGGGTCTGATTGATACCTTGCACAAACACACACATCATACATGATGTCTGGTCTTGATGCAGTAAGATACATCAAAGAACCAATCATAGATCTGTATAGAGTTTGATCTACTGATTTTCCTTTAGGATCAGGCTCAATCTTGGTGTTTATGTCAGCTGGAGTTCATATGGACTGACAATCATGCAGTTTGAATTTCTTTAAGAGTTTGTCAACAAATTTCTCTTGATTGATGAAAATCCCATCTGCAGATTGTTGAACTTGCAATCCAAGAAAGAAATTGATTTCTCCCATAGAACTCATTTGGAAACGAGATTTCATGATTTCTTCAAATTCATTGCAAAATGTTGGACTGGTAGAACCAAATATGATATCATCTACATACACTTGCACACATAAGAGATCATCATTATCCTTCTTTATGAATAAAGTAGGATCAATTTTCCCTCTAGTGTATCCATGTTGGATCAAGTGTTGAGATAATGTTTCATACCAAATTCTAGGAGCTTGACGTAGTCCATATAAAGCTTTGCTAAGCTTATACACACGATGAGGAAATTTTGCATCCTCAAAGCCGGAGGTTGCTTCACATACACATCATCAGTGATTGGACCATACAAGAATGCACCTTTGACGTCCATTTGATACACCTTTAATTTCATGAATGATGCATAAGCCAGGAAAACCCGAATGGATTCGAGTCTTGCAACTGGAGCAAATACTTCATCATACTCAATTCCTTCTTCCTATGTGTATCCTTGTGCAACAAGTCTTGCTTTGTTTCTTATAACAATGCCATGATCATCAGTTTTATTTCTGAACAACCATTTCGTGCCTATGGCATTTTCTTTAGGTAATTCCACTAACTTACACACTTCTTGTTTGCGAAATTGAAGAAGTTCTTCTTGCATAGCTTTAATCCAACCATTGTCCTGTAATGCCTCGGTGACATTTTTAGGAACAATCTGAGAAAGAAAACAAGAGTATAAACAAACATTTGCATGTTCAGATTTACTCCTAGTAGTTCTTTCATTCAGAGGACCAATAATCTGTGATGTTGGGTGGTTCCTGTGGATACGAGATGTCGGTATCTCAGTTCCTTGAACATTAACATCAAGATTGGTTTGGTTCAGATTGGAGAGCTATTGCAATAAGGTAGAAGAATGTGGAGTGAAATTTGGAACTTGAGTCGGTGAATTGAGAAAGTAATCAAAGTTACTATGATCAATTGCATCTCCAGAGATAGAAGATTCTTCTTGATCTGCTGAAACTGAATGATCTGAAGCTGAATTAGCATGAACATTGTCATTGAATTGGATTGTTGAATCCGTGACAAATGAGAAGAATGGATAATCTGGGCGAGCATCATCTGAATCATCAGAATCTGAATCATCACTAAAAGATCCAAGATCTCCTCTTGAGTTCTTCTTACCTGTAAAATCATCAAATTGATTATACAAATTAGGTTGAAATGAGTTTGACAAAGAATCTATATCAAATAACCATGCAGGACCATTTGAAACTGATGGAATAGAATTTTCCAGAAATTTAACGTTGAACGTTTCATTAATAGTGTTTGTCCTAGAGTTATAAACTCGATAGGCTTTGGAAACAGATGAATATCCAACGAAAAATCCATGATCAGCTTTTTCTTCAAATTTCCTAAATGATCACTTGAGTTAAGAATCATAACTGGACAACCAAATGATTTTAGAAAATTATATTGGTTTCCTGTCAAACATTAACTCATATGGAGTTTCTTTTTATCTGTAACAAGTAAGATTCTATTCTAAACAAAATAGGCTGTTGATATCGCTTCGTCCCAGAAAGTGATTGGAATTTTGGCATCAGCTAACATAGACCGGGCAGCTTCAATCAGAGTTCTGTTCTTCCTTTCAGCAACTCCATTTTGTTGTGGAGTTCTGGGAGCACTGAACTGATGAACTATCCCTTTTGCTGCACAAAACAAATCAATGTTAGCATTTTTAAATTCAGTTCCATTATCACTTCTTATTATCTTTACTTTTTGTTCAAGTTTATTTTCAACTTATTAATGAATTCTTTTAGAAGATCTGTAGTTTCAGATTTAGCATGAAGAAAGAAAACCCATGAAAATCTTATAATCATCTATGATGACTAAACAGTATGATTTTCGACCAATACTCCTAATATTAGTTGGTCCAAAACGGTCCATATGTAACATCTAGAGTGGCTTGGTGTTTGAGTTTATCAGCTTGGACTTATAAGCCGCTCTATGTGTTTTCCCTTCAGACATGCTGAGCAATGATCAGTTGTTGAAAACTTCTTGGAAGGAAGTCTAATAACATGATTTTCTGCTACAAGCTTGTTCATGTTTTTGAAGTTTGAATGACCGAGTCGTCTATGCCAAAGCGGCTTTCATCATTTGATGCTTTAGCAATCAGGCAAGTTGTTTCTGTTGCTGGATCCACTTGAGACATATCCAGTTTGTATACATCTCTATCCCGAGCAGCTTTAACTATCACCCAGTCATTGCTAATCTGAAAACCTGGTTTCAAGACATAACGGTGAGATTCATCAAAAAGCACAGAATAAGATTTGTCACAAATTTGGGATACACTTAGAAATTAAAGTTCAACTGCGAACAGAAGTTGACTTTATCAAAACTGATAATCCCATTGGACACTGTTCCCTCTCCTATTATCTTTCCACCTGCATCACCTCCAAAATCAACATGAGTTCCATCTTTTACTTAAAATCTTGTAACAAGGCTTGATTGCCTGTCATATGCCGGCTACACCACTGTCAAACCATGAGTTTATTGATCTCCGCGGGCGTACCTGCATTCAAAAACAGTTTAAGAAGAGTTAGTAACCCAAGCCAAGATGGTCTTAGGCTTGCCAAATTTATCAACAATGTTAATTGTTTAAAATGAAGTTTGTTGACATCAGGTTTCTTTGAAAATTTTGGATTTTCAAATCCTTGTTTGAAAACATGTTGATTATCTTCTTGTTGTTTTGTTCTCAAAACATATTATCTGTTTTCAAGATCATCATCAAGAAATCTTGAACCATTTGAGAATGTTCCTTGTTTATTCTCACAGATCGTGGAATAAACTTTTCTTGGTTGTATTGCTGTGATTTGACAAAATATTGATTATCATAATCTGAATTGTTTCTTTTGAATGATCTCAGACCCAAGGAAGGTTGTTGTTGTTGTGAATACTTAAACCCAATATTCTGATTTCTTTTAAAATGTGAGTTTACAAATCCTTGATTACTAAATTCCTTCCTTGAAGAGTTCTTTCTAAAGTAGCAATCATTTGTATTATGATTTCTTTCATCACACAAAGCACAGTATTGTTAAAGTAACACTCAACTGTTGTGTGATTTGTCATATCACATATGTAGCAATACTTGTTAAAGTAACATTCTAAAATGTCATGATTGTACATGTCACAGATATCACAATACTTTTCAGAATGTTTGAACAACATTTTGTTAACCCTTGAAGTAGAAGCAACATTTGATTCTTGTTTGAATTAGGATTAGGCAGATTATTCTGTTGTTTCTTGGTGTGAATTTGGTCATTTGATTTTTAGGATTTTTCTTTTGGACTTGACCACAATTCTTTGACTCCTTTGATTCAAATCTTTTATGCACAGCGGAAGTCTTAGGACCTGAACTTGTTTTTAGATCAGAGTTAGATTTGATCTTTGGTTAGTTGTCATTTTTGTGATTGTGTTCATGTCACAAGTTCCTGCTGACACAAACTTCACAGGTTTAATTTTAGTATTGTTCTGTGACTGATGATTGATTCAGCTTTCTTAGCTTTTGCACCTTGTCTTCTTCTTTGATTTCTTAATCTGGATGATGTTTTCTTGCTTTGAAGTTTAGTTGAATCTTGAGAAGATTCCTTTTGACACTCTTTATCTTCATTCAGTTCATTTGAACTTGAATCATCAGAAAAAGAATTATTTGTTTTAACCTCTTCACATTTTCCTTTCAGTTTGTTATTGACATCAGTAGATTTTCACTTTTGTTCATTTTGTTCAGTAACAGTTTCACTTTTGGTACAAACAGCTTCTTTGCATTTGTTGAGGTTCATAAGATTTGACTTTGATTGGATGACCATTTTTGATCTTTCTGAGTCAGTTTCTTCATAAACTTCAACATTTTTCTTTTTAAAGTTCTTTTGATCTTGAAACTCTTTAAGTTTAGCTTTGTTTTCTGGGTGAATGATCATGAGTATTGAAATTCTCTGGTAATGTGTTTGAGATTGATTCAGGCATAGGTTCATGTCTGAATCCTAGTCCTGTTTATCTTTGTCATTTCTTCCAATCATAGTTGCTCAACAATATTCTTTGAGCTTTTAACTTTGGCTAAATCTATTTGAGTTGCTGCATGTGCCAATTTTTCATGTTCAAGTGTTTTGTTATCTCTTCAAGTTGTTTCTTTACAAGTTCAAGTTCTTTAAGAGTTGTTCCAAGAAGCTTGAAGAGACATTATCTTTTCATCAGCAACTTTGTGATCTGATTTTAACTATTGTGCTTTGATTCTTCTTGTTTGAGCTTGTCACATATTTCGAATGAGTATGTTCTGTAGTGTTCAACTTGTTCAAAACATGCTTTTGTGCACATTTTCTCTCTCACTTCCACTGGTATTTCAGGATAGGAGTTTGAAGATTCAGTATCAGAAGATGAGGTAACAACCTTTGGTGGTTCTGATTGAGCCATAAGAGCAACTTCTTCAGTGGTATCTTTTGGATCTGATATGTCGTGTCACACCCTCAATTTCCACGAACGGGGTTTTACCGTTAGGCGTGTGACATACCAGGATCTCAGACACAGTCATATCGAACGACACTATATGAATTTAGAAATGAACATTTGACTTCATTCAATAGAACATAATCAAGTTTACAATGGTGCGGAAGCATGTACAAAAGTTGTAATTCCATTACAATACTGTTACAATAGTCATGTTTAGACAAAATGTTCAATGCTGAAAATAACTAGATGAATGCATGTCCTGAGTGCATATCCTGAAGCGTGCCTCGAAAGCTTATGCATTCCTGTGACCTGAGAAAACATGCTAAAATGTGTCAACATAAAGTTGGTGAGTTCACAGGTTTAATCAACAGAAATGTATTCGTAAGCGTTTCCATGTTTTGCGTTTCAATGGTTTAGTACATAAAGCATATCGTTAGGTAGCTAGCCTATGTTCTTGTTACTTAGTGTTTCGAACCGAAGCTGGCTGTTTACGTCCTATTGTGTATCCACCACGTCTTAACCGACCGTGGCAATCGTATGTACCGTCATGTCTCATCAGACCATGACAATATGTTTCCTCCACGTCTTAACCGACCGTGGCAATCGTATGTTCCATGTCTCATCAGACCATGACAATGTGTTTCCTCCACGTCTTAACCGACCGTGGCAATCATATGTTAGGTCAATTGTGCGCCGTTTGACCTCCAATCAAGCTAGCGCGACTAGCCCGGGCGGGGTTTGTCAGACCCAGTAGTACTACTCAAAATTACCTCGCTAATCCCATTACTAACGGTTCGAGTGTGTCAGGACATGTTGTGTGTTGTGCACTAACGTAACAAGTAATATCAATATTACTACAACCATTTAAGTAATTGTAAATCTGTTTGCATGTTTTCTCCCCAAAAGGAAAGAGATGTAAAATAGGGGCCGTGAAACTCACAGATGATGTAGCAAGTGTGTAGGATGCAAGTCTCCCAAGTGTTGTTTTACGATGCGCTGTCAAACACCTATTGACAGTTGTGTTACGCGTTAATGTTGTTTAGCGTTAATAGACATGTTTAGTCGGGTCGGGTCGCATGGGTTCGGTCGTGGGTGTCACACACAAGTGGTCATAGACGTATTAGACTTCATGTAGATTTCAAATGGGTTGTTGATGTTTGTAAACAGTTAGGTTGTTTCGAGTTGAAAAGTATATGTCTGTTGATTGCGTTGACTTTAATCTTTGTGGTCAAGAAATGACATTTTTATTGATGTGAACTTATCATCACACGATAGACACTTCGCACACCAAAAGGATTCACTCCAAATGACTCCAATCGCATAACAAGGCTAGACGCACGACTGGACACTTCATTCGCACGAATGGACCTTCAATCGTACGAATCAACTTCCCTCGTACGATTGAACCCTCATTCATGCGACTCAGCTTCAGTCGTACCACACGTCATTCATTAACCCGAATCAATAACCAATCGCACAAATAAACCTTCATTCGTGCGGTTGGACCTTCAGTCGGGTGATACTCAGTCGCATGCATACATTCGGTCGACTCAATCGCACACATTCATTCGGTTGACTCAGTCGCACGGGTTCATTCGCACGTCTCACCCCAGTCGCCCCTATCAATCGCACGATGGGACCAGTCGCATGACTCAATCGCACGGCTGGCCCAGTCACGGACTGCAGCAGGTCGCGACAGCTGGGTGGGTCGAACTGCCTTTGCTGTTCCGTGCTGGTTTTCTCACAATCAGGACTTCCAGAAACACTCTCCTAACATGTCTAAGTGGAATGCATACTCTGATTGACCTCACACGCACCCCCCGACCACATGCATTCGGGTTGAACCGAACACCCGAATCCCATACTTGCAGCAGTGAAACGGGTGATAAAACGGATGACAATGGTCGCCTACCTGCTGGGAACGTGATTTCTCAGCTGTTGCGTGGTTAGCGGCGGGAAAACGGGCTCAATCGGGTGGAATTTGGCGCTAGGGTGAAGAGTCGGAGGTGAGGGAGCGTAAGAGAGAAAAGAGCAGAGCATGGAGTGTTGGCTGGTGGGTGGGTATTTATACCCAGCCCCAGTTTGGAAATTGTCAGGTTTGGTCCCTGTACTTAGGTACCGAGTTCCCGAATTTGTTTCGTTGATAACGGCGTTGATGAGCGAGCTCTATTAATTAATAGGATTCTTTAGGTAATCTCGTTATGTGAATCCTCTACAAACACCCGCGTTAGTATTTTATCATAATTCATTTAACGATGTCTGTGGCGGTGTTTGTATACGTTTCAAGTATTTGCGAGTACGGGCCAATGTTAACGACAACAGTTTGAAAAATGTCAATCTGAAATTACGGGGTGTCACATGTCGCTCCAATCATACTCTCTTCTTGAAATGATTCATATCCTTCTTAGGATCTTTATCTCAGACCAGTCTTCATCATCAACTTCAGCAACTAGAGCCAGATAGTGAGATCAGCAGTAAACTGTTCTGCATATGCACTCCAGTCATAACCATCTTTGATGTTTACAACTAGTGCCTTCTTTGATTCCTCACTATTCTTTTCTTCTTTGGGTTTCTGGCTAGGTAGGCTTTGGTATGGCTTTTGGAATGTCTTCTTAGCCTGTTGCTGATATTTCTGACCATTTGAGCTGCCTTGACCATTTCATCCTTGGTTTCTTGGAACTTTACATTCTCTTGAAAAATGACCATAGCTGTTACAGCTAAAGCATCTGGATTTTGAGTTATCAAACCCAATAGTTTTGTTTGCACTAGGTTTGTAATTTCTGTTAGCATAAGAGTGCTTTTGTGTCCTGTAAGCTATCATGACCATTTGCCATTTAAGATCCATTTCTTCTACATCATCAGGATCCATTTCAAACAGATCTTGTAGAACTAGCTCCACTTGAGTCAGATGACTGCCTTGTAAGCTTGAAAGCTTGCCATGAAAGCTGTGAAAGCAGTTTTTGATTCTTCATCTTGTAAAAGAATGTTAATCACATCTTTCACTTTACTTGATTGGGAGAGTTTGAGGAGGATGGCGTCTCAGTTGATGATTTAGGCATTTGAGCTTTAGGAGGGACTGTGGTTGTGGTTGAGTAGAGTAAGGAGGTGTACTGGTGAAGAATCCTGCTCCCACAATTAAATCACCTTCTCTCAGGAGTGATCTGATCTTTGCAAGAAAGGCATTTTCTACAGTATTTGCTGGAGAAGCAACATACTTATTTAGATGTTGATGCATGTCTATCATTGTTTCTTGAGCTTTCATCAATCTCAATAGATTCAATCTTAGCAATAAGAAGATCAAGATCCATTGGAAACTTTTCAGTATGTTTCAACAAGTAACAGTTTGTTTCCATGATGATGGTAGTGCATTTAGAAGTCTGTTATTCAAGTCTTCAAGATCATTCTTGATTCCCAGAGTAGACATTTCTATAGTGAGTGAACAAATCTGTTCATCATCTGATTTATTGTTTCTCCTGAGATGTGCTCAAATAGTTAAAATTGCCTTTTCAGTTTTGCTTTTTCAGATCTTGAATTCTTTCCCTCCTTCACATATAACCTTCAGTGCTTTGTACATAGTATATCCAGTTTGATAGTTTTCAAGTCTGGATGGTACTTCCAAAGGTAGCCCTTTACACATGAGAGAATAAGCTTTGACATCATTTTTCACCTTTCTTTAAATCTTCTCCATGTAGGTTATCTTTTGGATATGGTTCTTGTGTATCTTTTGTACACACAAAGCCTCTATCTGGACCATCAGTAGTCACAGGAATGTAAGGTCCCTTTTCAATTGATTTCCAAAGATCAGTGTCTATGGAATTCAAGGGATGTTTCAGCCTAAGAGACCAGTTTTTAAAATCAGCCCTATTTTTAAGTTTTGGAACTCTGTTTTCAGAATCTTCTGATTTCGCCATTCTTATATTTTTGTTGGTTTTCTAAGCTTTTGAATTAGAAAAGATTAAAAAATTTTTTTTTTTTTGGATTTTTGAATTTTTGAAAAAATTTCTAGGTGTCAACGATGATAAGTCTGAACAGTGGTGATAAGTTCCAACAGTAAGAAACGCCCCAACCTGATAAGTCTAAGGGATTGCCTTAGAAAATTTCTAACACGTGTTAGAACTACCAAACAGTAATGAAACGCCTTCACAGTTGAAACTCTCGCACAGTAGTTATACGTCCACACAGTGGTTATACTTACACACAGTGGTGGTATTCCCAAACAAGTGAAACTTCCACACAGTGGTTATAAGTCCACACAGTGGTTATACGTCCAGGGTAAAAAGTCTGAACAGTTGAGAAAAGTCTAAACAGTTCCTCAAATTTTTAGTATTTTCCACCCTAATACGACACATTCATCATGTTCTTATGAATGTAACGAACTCTGAAATTTCAAAATCCTTCAATTGTTGGTGAATTGAACCGAAACTTTGCAATTAGTTCATTATGATGCCGATAATCAATCTTCTAACATCAATTTCAGTAATTATCAACAATTTTCTCTCAATTTCAGAAATCTCAGTTCGTAAACTCAAGAACAACTTTTCGAACACTTTTTCACTGATTCACTCAATTTTGATGTGATATACTGCAATTTGTGATTCAAATCATGTTTCTGATGATGAAACACACTCTCTGATTCACATATTTCACTTGAATTGTCAATCTATTACAGATTTCAGTGGATTTTTGAAGTTTCTATCTTTGACAGACCTTCAAAAACACTCACCGAAAGCTCTGATACCAATTGATAGGATCAATTAGAGCAATCTGTAACAAATTATATGAACAATTCAAAGAAATACAAACAATTGTAATCAAATCAAGCAATATCAACAAAATTCAGAGTTCATTGATAGCAAAGACGATTACAAGAGTTAGAAAGCAGTACAAAATGATAAGACTACTGAAATCTACTCTAGTCTAAGCTATTTATACTATGAACAAGGAAAAGACTATCTATTTACAATTTTAGTCCCTATACTAAGGCAAATTGTAAAATAAGACTAATGTTAATCTTTTAAGATGACTAACACTCAATATTACTTATGATCAATCAAGAGGATTCCACGTTGTAATATTGAGATGCGGGACAGTCCAATATTTTATCTCACAAATCTATGAACCTTGGGAGCAACCCTTTGCTCTATATTCATCCATATGAATATCCACAAATCCAAGTTCATAATAGTCTTAACCACATACTTGTTCCCATAAGCATGAACGACTACGGACGTTTTGTTTAAGGCTTATTCCCGGGACGCTTACAGCTGGTCATTCATCGCACTCAAAACACATTATTATGAAAATCATGCAACACAGAAACCAAAACATCCTTTTCATTTCAATAAAATGCTCTTACAAAATAGTTGTAAACAGGGACCTCTAGTAGTTCAGGTTCCCCGTTCTTACATTATATTATATAGAGATTGTTGCAGCGGAAACATTAACAACATCTTCTTTTAAGAGGATTCCTTAGGTAATCCCGTTTATCTGAATCCTCTGCAAACACCATTTTGTTTTATAAATGCATGTAACATATACATTTGCCCATTTCAAAATATCTCCTATCATATTACATTGCAAAACATTAAACAAGGAATGCCATCCGAAAGGAGCTAGTGCTAGCTGCCTCGTGCCATCCTCAGCAACGCTACCTGCCAACTGGAAACACATAAATCAGCGTTGCTGAGTGAGTTTCTAGTTTTTAATAAACATACTTTTCTTTCGTTAAAACCGTTCTTACATACATGCGATCACACAGCATGCATACACATAGATAATATTGTTATTATCTTCATCCTTCATTCATTAGCTTTCGTTCGTGTATCGTTCGTAGTTAACATTCACATTCTTTCTTTTGTTCGTACGTCTCTTACATACATTCATACATTCATTATATTCGTCCGTACGTTAGTTACGTTCGTTCATACGTTCATTACATTCATTCGTATGTTCATTACATTGGTGACATGTACAATACCCCGAACATTATGCACTACTGCTGTGCTAGACCTATGGTAATGAATCACGAACGTTGTGCACTAATGCTGATCCAGTCACGTAGGGTAGGTACATACACCACTTATCTTTCGTCATTCATTTTGGATCAATTCCATGTGCTATACCCCGAACATTGTGCACTACTGCTGGTGCTGGACCTGTGGTAATTAATCACGAACGTTGTGCACTAATGCTGATCCAGTCACCTAGGGTAAGTAGCAAGGATCCCGTACATATGGTCAATCACAAAGACTGAACCCCAGTGTGCATCCTTCGGGGTAGCTAACCCGCACACCGTTGAGCTAACACCTTCATTAGGCGTGCACCTCCATACATTTGCTTGCAAGCCTTTTCTTACATTCATTCGTTCATTCATTAATGCAAGCATTCATTCATCATGTTCCTATTTCATTATCTTTCACTTTATGTTTCTTATTACTTTCATTTCATTCTTTAATCATAACATGTAAAGTCACGGAAGGATAAACACGTATCGGAACAAGGAACATCGACATTTACAAGTTATCAGTCATTACCATCATACCGGGCTACATCATACTACATACGGAAAAGATGAAATACATCGGTACAAGGAGCACCGACATTTACAAGTCATTAGTCATCAGCATTATATAGGGCTACATCATACTTAACATACCTACATCATGTATATACATGCAATACTATCGTCATCGTGCCCAACGTAACCTCTAAGCCTAGACAGATATCACACATGCACCTACGGAAGCTATCACATCATTACTTACCCTTGCCCTTTTCCCGAAGGCCAGTAATTGAACTATATCTCTTCTCGTACACAACAACCCTACTTGCGCGATTAGGCACCCTTCAGTCGCATGGAGGCCATGCGACTGAACACTATACGATTGGACCAATGTGGATGAGCATCCATGCGGATGAACACCCAATCGTACGAATGGACTTTCTATCGTGCGAGTGAGCACTATGTGAATAAGCTTCTATGCAACTGAACCCTTAGTCGTGCGACTAAACAGCTATACAAATGGACCTATGCGACTGAACTCTCAGTCGTATGACCTGTCGTGCGACTGAATCCCCAGTCGTGCGATTGAGCCTCAGTCGTGCGATTGAACCACAGTCGTCCCTCAGTCGGCCGATTGGCCCTCCAGCCGCCTAGCTCTAGCTGGGCAGCGACTGTAGTTCATCCCGACTGCAGCCATGACATTCGGCCTTCAATCCCTTCCAAGCTCATTCTAAGCCCAATCAACCTCCTAGACCTTAGGGAATCACACTATGACATCATACAAGCACATACAAGTCCAAAATCGTACTCTAAACACACTGCACACAATTACACCCAAATGGGTCCAAACACACACATTTCAAAAACGGGTTTATATGTGTTCCAGCCCAAAAATCGGTTGAAAACATTAAATGTGGGGTCCTAGAACTCACACAACAAGAAGAAGATGAAGAGCTTCGTTTGGACTAGTTACTCGATGAGTTTCGAGCCCAATCACCACTTTTCTCTCTTTTTCTCTTCTTTCTCTCTTCTCTTCTTTTGGCTGAGTTTTGCAAGTGTGGGGAGGGGGAGATGGCTGCCCTCTCCCTTAAAGCTACAGTTCAGTTGGCCGATCACCATGCTACTGGACCTTCAGTCGCCTGAGCTCTATGCGATTGGACCTCCAGTCGCATGACGCTCCAAATCAAATTTCCGGGCGTTACAAGTCCACCACCCTTATTTAGGTTTCGTCCCCGAAACCTGTCATTCCACGAACAATCATGGGTAATGCTGTCTCATTTCCTCTTCTGTCTCCCATGTGGACTCGGATCCCTTCCTATGCCTCCACTGTACACGCACAAGAGGAACCACTTTATTTCTCAGCCTCTTCTCTTTCTATCGATGATTGCCACTGGTTGCTCCACGTGATTGAGCCATTCATCTACTTCAATATCCTCCAGTGGAACAACCATATCTTCATCCGCCAAACACTTTCTCAGATGAGATACGTCGAAGGTCGGGAATTACACTTAACTCATCTGGTAACTCCAACCTATAGGCCACCTCTCCTACTCGAGCAATGATTCTTAAAGGGCCTATATACCTCGGCTCAACTTGCCCCGCTTTCTGAACCGAATGATACCCTTCCAAGGTGAGACCTTCAACATAACCCGATCACCCGCCTGGAACTCAATCGGTCTGCGTTGTTTATCAGCATACGACTTCTGTCTGTCCTTGGCTGCCTTCATGTAGGCCTTGATCTTTTCAAGCTTTTCAGTCATAGCCTCGCTCACTTCGACGCTCTCCAATTCCTTCTGACCAATATCACCCCATCAAACAGGTGTCCTGCATCTCCTACCGTATAGCATCTCATAGGGTGGCATGCCAATGCTGGCATGATAGCTGTTATTGTATGAGAATTCAGCAAACGGCAAGTGGTTATCCCAATTCCCCCAAAATCAATCACACATGCTCGAAGCATGTCCTCTAATCTGAATGGTCCTTTCTGACTGACCATTAGTTGGAATGATAAGCCATGCTAGTATGTAACCTCGTCCCCATCGCATCGTGGAATTTCTTCGAGAATTTGGATGTAAACCGGGTGTCGCGATCAAACCAATTGACACCGGTACACCGTGACGAGTCACAATCTCCTTGATGAACAGATTGGCCAACCTCTCGGATGAATATGTCTCGCGCATCGGTAGGAAGTGAGCACTCTTCGTCAAGCGGTCAACAACCACCCATATAGCATCATACCCTTTCGGAGTACGCGGAAGCTTCGTAATGAAATCCATGGTGATGTGCTCCCACTTCCATTCTGGTATATCCAAGGGTTGAATCTTTCCATACGGCTTCTGGTGCTCGCGCCTTCACTTGCAAACAAGTAAGACACTTACTCACATACTCCACCACGTCACGCTTCATACCTACCCCCCACCAAAATCCTTCTTCATGTCTTGGTACATCTTTATGCACTGGGATGAATAGAGTATCAAGTCTTGTGAGCTTCATCCATAATCTTCACTCGTAGATCCCCAAGACAAGGAATCCACATACGTCCAAACCGTGTTCTAACACCAAATGTGTTTTCACCCAACTCTGCGACCAGACCTCTCATTCTTTTCAGAGTTAAGGTGATCTTCTTTCAGTGCCTCATCTTGAAACTCTTCGACTTGCTTCTTCACATCCGAGGTCATAATCACTCCTTCACCCGAATCGGGTCGGGCCTCTCCTTTTGGCTAAGGGCATGCGCCACCACGTTGGCTTTGCTTGGGTGATAATGGATCTCACAATCATAATCCTTTATGAGCTCCAACCATCGCCTTTACCTCATATTCAAATCCTTCTGCTCAAGAAGTACTTCAAGCTCTTGTGGTCGGTGAAGATAGTGCACTTCGTCCCTAGAGATAGTGCCTCCAAATCTTCAATACCAAGACCACAGCTGCTAGCTCCAAGTCATGAGTGGGATAGTTAACCTTGTGACTTTCAACTGTCAGGATGCATAGGCTATAAGTTTCCCCTCTGCATTAACACGCACCCCAATCCAAATAAGAAGCATCAGAATAAACCACCAAATCTTCGCTTCCATCGGGTAATGACAGAACAGGAGCTTGGGTCAACCTCGCCTTCAATTCTTCGAACGCCTTCTTTTGAGCATGACCCCATACAACTTTACATCTTTCTTCCGGTCAACTAGTTAGTGGAGAAGCAATTTTGAAGA
The DNA here is from genome assembly GCA_024085815.1 of Flaveria linearis. Classification (NCBI taxonomy): domain Eukaryota; kingdom Viridiplantae; phylum Streptophyta; class Magnoliopsida; order Asterales; family Asteraceae; genus Flaveria; species Flaveria linearis. Next base: position 40,078,176 of record CM044014.1, read on the forward strand.
AGTCTTGAATGAATCTCTTGTAATAGCCCGCCAAACCAAAGAAACTACGGATCTCGGATGGCGTCTTTGAGACTTCCATTGCATCATCACACCGCTTCCACCATTTCTGGATCCACCATAATCCCCTCCGGATTCACCACGTGACCCAAGAACTGAACTTCACGCAACCAGAACGCGCACTTGAGAACTTGGCATACAGTTTTTTGTTGATCTTAATGCCCAAGACACATACAAGATTGATGTGGTTAGTACGTTATGATCCAAGTCAGGTCATACCCATAACAAGTTATACAAACACCGACATATATTTGTTTATTGATAGGTCATACAACAAATATATGGACACGTATTTAGAAAATTGGTTTTTCTAAATATTGCTTTTGTGATAGACCAAGATTATATGGATAATTTGTTCTAGAGATATTTGTTTGTTTCATTATTTAAGATAGTTATAATGACATATAAAAGAGTGTTATGTTATAAAAATTACAACTAGGTTTTAATCTATATAACTTGAATGGATAAGAGAAGGTAAATAAAACAAGAAATAAAATAGGTGGAAAACCATTTTGGAATGGTTTCCTACGGCCGCCGAAGGGCCTAGGAGATCCCACTTCTTTCTTGTTTCTTGCAAAGCCTTTACTATCCTAACGCTCTTCCATTTAATCAATTGAACACTCTCTTTCTCTCTCACACATGCAAACAAGTTGTTTCTCCTTCTCTCTCTCTAAAAAACTCAAAACATTTAGCTGAGATTGAAGAGGTTCAAGGCTGAATTTTCATTTCAAGAAGTGGAGAACATTTGGTGTCATACTTCCTAGCAAACAAGGTGTTTGGAACATGCTTGTGGGTATAGCAACTTGAGGTTCTCTCCTTTAAGGGCTGCATATTCGACATCATCATCATCTTCATCTCATTCTTCATCCATGATTTTGAGGCTGCTGAAAGGTAGATATGGCAGCCCTTTGTGGCTGTCATATTATGTTGTTTTATGCACACATAGCATGTTTATTCAGATAGAATGATCCTTTGATATATGGGTTTGTTTTATACACTTATATTGACACCTAAAGAACATATTTTTTAGCTTATAAACAGGTTTATAAAGCTATATATCCGCTGCGTTTTTCAGAAATTTTAAAAGGTTAAACTGTTTTTATGTTCTTGTAAACCCATCAATGGCATCAAGAGCCGGTTATGTGGATAGCTTGCTTGTTCTTGTCCTTTAAAATTGGTTTTAAAGGATGATTATCAACTAATTATAGGCTGATTTTGGATGATTCAATAAACCCCATGTCTTTCAAAGTTATATCTTCATGCTTATGATTAAACTTTGAAAGATAGAAATATCAATTGGTTGACATGTTTGGTTGTTGTTTGTTTGGACAAACAAACCCAAATTTTCAGTTTATGTTGGCTGAAAATTTAGGGTTTGATGGGGTTTATTTTGTTTGTTGAATGATGTGAATGATTGTTCATATGATAGTGCATAACTTAGCCTTTGACCTTGTGTTGTTTGGATGTATGCAATGTTTGGTTTTGATTTATTCAATGGGTTTGTATATTAATTTGTGCTTTGTTTAAAAATGTAATTTGTCTATTTATTCATTGGGATGTATAATAGATTAGAGTATTTTTCTTTTACTAGAAATATGTATTAGGATATATATTTTGTAAAAGAAGATGCTCGGGAAGAAGCACAAGAAGAAGACACAAAAGAAGGACTTGAAGCATATGGATACAATAGTAGCTTTGGTTATGCCATTTGTGGTTGTTTATATTATGCTTGTTTGATTGTGATTTTATGAATGATTGTATGATATTTGGATATGATAGACAATCTTAATAAAAATGATCTTAACAAGCTAATATAAAATGGTTCTTAATCATCAATAAGTTTAATAAATGGTTATTAAAAGGATTAATGGTTTTATAATAAAATGGGTTTTATTAAAAGAACCGTAGGGTATCTTGTATTTGAAAGCATGCAAATACAAGTACATAGAGTTTTCTAAACTAGAATTATGAAAACTTTAAATACTTAACAAACAAGTTTAACACCGTCCTTTTGCACAACACTTAAGTCATTTGGAAACTCTAAATGGAATAAAGGTCACCTAACCATTTTGAGGGAACTTGTGACTTAAGGTGAATACCACATTGGTGGGATAAAGGTCACCTAGCCACTTATGTTGGTAAACTCACATGTGTTGTGCAAGTAGGGTAACTTGATTTGCAAACCATGTTAAATGGATCACCTACAATATGGTTTCTAATGGTGTTGATGGATTAACATGCCGACTTTACATATGATGTTCAAAAGTCGATCCCATACCTCTAGAAGTTGCAAGTGGTTGCAACCGTCAATCGTTGACCACCTTATTAATTTAAATCGTGGGATAAAGGTCACCTAACCACAATTTAAATGTAATGTTGGGTTCTAGATTTTAATATAAAATGACCTTAAAAGGCATTAATTATTAAAATTAGCAATATCAAAAATACTAAAATAGATCTTTGTTAATTTTGTAGATGGACACCAATAATGAAAATCACGATAACTCATCCGCATCCAACCAATCATTACGAGCGATCCTCCAAAAGGAACATCTAAATCATAACAACTTTATTGATTGGTATCGACCCTTGAGAATCGTTCTCAAGCAAGAGAGAAGATCATATGTTATAGACGACCCTCCCCCCGATCACCTACTGAGGATGATGAGGAGGCCTATATCGATTGGCTGAAATGCACTGAGGACTCCGTCCAAGTGTCTTGTCTCATGCTAGCGAGCATGACTCCGGATCTCCAAAAGGAGTATGAACATCACGGAGCTTATGACATGATAACCCAGCTGAAGGAAACGTTGCAACAACAAGCAAGGGTTGAGCGCTTCGAAACGTTTTAAGCACTCCATGCATGTCGTATGATGACAACCAATCGGTTTCATCTTATGTACTTAAGATGAAAAGTCATATTGACCGCCTCGAGAGGCTTAATTGTCCCGTCTCGAAGGAATTGGCCACAGATTTGATCCTAAATTGCCTTACCAAGAAGTTCAAGACATTTGTGTGAATTACAACATGAATGCATGGGACAAGAGCTTGGTGAGCTTCACTCAATGCTTAAAACAGCCAAGGCGGCCATGGGTAAAAGGGTTTACCCGTTTTCACCATAAATGAAGGTGGGAACAAGAAAAGGCCTTATCCCGCACCCAAGGCAAAGGTTGCTAAGGGTAAGGGACCCGTTTGGGGAAAGGGAAAGGGGTGGCAAGGGTGCCACCCAAACCACAAGAGAAGAAGCAAAAGTTTGCTACCAATGACCCATGCTTCAAGTGTGGGGAGATTGGACATTGGGCAAGGAATTGTCCTGTCCATCTCCAAGAGTTGAAAGCAAAGAGGGATGCCGGGCAGACCTCAGGTACAATATACATGATTCATATTGATCTTAATGTTACATCTTCAAACACATGGGTATTGGATACCAGATGTGAACTCATATTTGCTATTTGTTGCAGGGGTTCAAAAGAAGTATGGACTTCAATCAAGGGATGTTAGTCTCTTCATGGCAATGGAACCAAAGTCCAAGTTGAAGCTCGTGGGGACTACATCCTAAAACTTCCAAGTGGCTTGGATGTTATTTTGAAGAATGTTTTGGATGCTCCTAGTTTGACTAGGACATTATTTCTGTATCCCAATTAAGACATTATGATTATGTATTATCTTTTGTTGAAACTGATATTCATGTTTCTTTAAATGATATGTTCTATTTTAAAGCTATTCCCATTAATGGGATTTATGAATTGGTTCATGAAAATACTTTAAATAGTTCATTGTACCAAACTAATACCAAGAAACTCAAGTTGGATTTGAGTGATACCTATCTTTGGCATTGTCATCTTGGTCATATAAACAAGAAACGTATACAAACACTTCAAAAGAATAGTCTTATAAAAACAAATGAATGTGATTCATTTGATGTATGTGAAACTTGTTACAAGGAAAATGACTAAGCACCCTTTAGTGGAACTAACGAAAGGGCAAAAGATTTATTAGGAATCATACACTCAGATGTATGTGGTCTTTTTAAACCAATGATTAGGAATGGTAAAAGATACTTCATTACCTTTACCGATGATTATAGTCGCTATGGTATGTGTACTTATTAGGCACAAATTTGAAGCTTTTGAAATGTTCAAATCTTCAAGAATGAAAGTAAAAATCAACTCACCTCGATTAAAGTTCTCTGCACCGATAGAGGAGGTGAATACCTAAGTATGTTTTTCAAGATCATCTTAGGAGTTGTGGATTGTCTCACAACTCACTCCACCTGGAACACCACAACATAATGGTGTGTCTGAGAAGAGGAATCGAACCTTATTAGATATGGTTTGATCTATGATGGCTAAACACATTGCCTCTATCATTTTGGGTTTTCGCTTTTCTCTCTCCGCGGCCCGTATTTTAAATATTGCCCCAACCACAAAGGTGGAAAGGACACCCTTTGAGATGTAAGGCCCCGCTCACCGGGCACCTTACTGTGGTCGTCATCACACGTAAAACATACATTTAATACATGTTCTAAAATACGCAGCGGAATAAACAAAACATGCATTCTCATTTCATCATAAAAGCTTTTACATCATTGTCTTGATTACAAAATACAAGCTTTTCTTTACATTGCTTACTATACTATGATTGCTGCTGATGCATAAGAAAACGAGGATAATCTCGTTTATTCGAATCCTCAGCAATCATAGGGTCATACAGCGACCTCTACTGGAAGAACATAAAAGAAGGAAAACATATTCTTCTTCATATAGAAGATATTATGTTCAAAAATATATTATCCTTCATAAGCAAGATTTCTAAATAATCATGTTTATCAGGATTATCAAGGAATCTTGCACTTGCATGCAACATAATGTGTTGCGCGCATTATGGACCCACAACACATGACGTTGCATCATTATTAAATGGAGAATGCCATCCCAAAAGAGCTGAGTAGCCGCCTCGTGCCATCCTCAGCAACACTACCTGCGAACTGGAAACACATAAAAGTCAGCGTTGCTGAGTGAATTCTAGTTTTATAATAAAACATACTTTCATTTTCATTAACTGCTCTTTGCATACATGTTTCACACATCATACGTACGTAGATAATATTACTATTATCTCATCATTCGTTACTTACTTTAATTCGTGTATACTTCATCATTCTCATTTACTTCCCTACATACATACTTCACGTACATTCATACGTACTTTACTTTCATTCTTACATTCATTACTTACGTTCGAACATTCATTACATTCATTCATACTTTCATTACTTTCGTTCGATCGTTCATTACATTCGGTGACATGTACCGTATCCCCGTTCATCATACATACTACTGGTGCTGGACCTGTGGTGGTTAGCCACGAACGTTGTGCACAAATGCTGATCCAGTCACCTGGGGTAGGTACACGCACCACTTATCTTTTCACTTTACTTCTATCATACGTTAGCCGAGTCTCTTGCAGTGCGTGACTGCTCACCTCAGTGACAATCTTATGATTGCCTGCTAACCGAGTCTCTTGCAACACGAAGTTGCTCACCTCATTATCGTTCTAACATACGTTAGCCGAGTCTGTTGCAGTGCGCGTCTGCTCACCTCAGTGGCAATCTTATGATTGCCTGCTAACCGAGTCTCTTGCAACACGAAGTTGCTCACCTCATTATCAATCATAATGATTGACCCGATGTACATCCTTCGGGGTAGCTAACCCGTACACCGTTGAGCTAACACCTGCCAGGGGTGTGCACCTCCTTCAATTGCTTGCAAGCCTTTCTTACTCTCTTTCATTAATGCATGCATTCATTCATCATGTTCCTTCTTTCATTATCTTTCACTTTACGTTCTTAATACATTCATTTCTTTCGTTCATTCGTTCACGTAAAGTTATAAAAGATAAAACACATATACATAAGGAACATACATACTTACACATCATCAGTATTCACCATTTATTATGGCAACATCATACTAACATATATACATCATAACATTCATTCATCATTCTGCAAGCATCATTTATGTATGGCATACAACAGGTACGACCGTGCCACATCATCATCATTATCATGCCTACATTACTCATTTCCTCAATTTAATCAGATCTTACAAGCCTGATCTACAATTCACATTCTGATCATCCGCATTAGTCAATGCGGATGAGGAAATGCCTTATTCGCATTCCATGATCTACCCGCATTAGTCAATGCGGCTGAGGAATGCCTTAACCGTATTTCACATCCTACCCGCATTGGTCAATGCGGTTGAAGAATGTCGGCCATTCTTCCTGACTTGTCCGCATTAGATTAATGCGGCTGAGTATTCCTTTACCCGCATTTCCTGACTCTTCCGCATTTGTTAATGCGGCTGAGCAGAATGCCTTATCCGCATATTTCTTAGTCTGCCGCATTGGTTAATGCGGTTGATTAATGCCTTGGCCGCATTTTTCTTAGCCACCCGCATTAGTTAATGCAGTTGAGTAAAGGCACCTGCAACTTACCCTGCACCAGTTCTACAATCCATACATCATCTCAACATACATTAGCACTGATTTATCGTATCAGCTGCTTAGAATCCACTAGACATCATGCATATCATAAGAAGGACTTCTAAAACATACATTCGGCAGTGCTCATAGATCATCATGCTGAGATTTATCTACCTGCCCTAGAAATCTTACCTACACTCGGCGTAGCAGTCCAAACGGACCGTACACACCTTAATACTCATACATACATACACTGATTGAGCGATCACCGCTCGAAAACAGTTTTAATATGTGTTCCAGCCCCAAAAATCGTTCAAAATACGTAAAAGAAAGGGTCTTAGAACTCACATTGTGCTGCTGGGTATGACTCCTTCGAAATCAGTAGCCGTGGAACCCAGTACCTCGAACTCGTCTTCCTCTTCTTCTTGTTCTTCTTCTTCAAACTCGTAGTCTGCTCTCTTTCTCTCTAAAACTCTCGCTGAATTTGGGGGTTGTGAGAAAAATGAAAGAAGTAGGCGGCCCTCCCTATGTATATCAGATATTTCTCCTTTCTTGTACTTTTACACATAACCCCCTTCTACTTACTCTTTCTTTTCTTTTCTCCTTATTATTTCCCGTTGTCTAATAAAATTGCGGGTGTTACAAGTCCACCCCCCTTATTTTAGGTTTCGTCCCCGAAACCTGTCATCCCTCAAATAGCCGTGGGTAATGTTGCCTCATTTCTTCTTCAGTTTCCCACGTCGACTCGGATCCCTTCCTGTGCCGCCACTGTACACGCACAAGGGAACACTTTATTTCTCAACCTCTTTTCTTTACGATCTATGATCGCCACTGGTTGCTCTACATAATTGAGCTTTTCGTCTACTTCTATATCATCCAGTGGAACGACCATGTCCTCATCCGCTAGACACTTCCTCAGATGAGACACGTGGAAAGTCGGGTGGATTCCACTTAGTTCATCTGGCAAATCTAACCTATAGGCCACCTCCCCTACTCGAGCAACAATTCGGAAAGGGCCTATATATCGCGGACTCAACTTACCTCGCTTCCGGAATCGAATGATCCCTTTCCAAGGTGAGACCTTCAACATAACCCGGTCTCCCACTTGGAACTCAATTGGTCTGCGTCGTTTGTCAGCATACGACTTCTGTCGGTCTTTGGCCGCCTTCATATATGCTTTAATTCTTTCGAGCTTTTCAGTCGTAGCCTCTACCACTTCGACGCTTCCCAATTCTTTCTGACCAATTTCACCCCAACAGACGGGGGTCCTGCATCTTCTACCGTATAACATCTCGTAAGGTGGCATGCCAATACTGGCATGATAACTGTTGTTGTACGAGAACTCCGCTAACGGTAGATGGTCATCCCAACTTCCTCCGAAATCGATAACACATGCTCGGAGCATGTCCTCCAAGGTCTGAATGGTCCTTTCAGACTGACCATCAGTTTAGGATGATAAGCCGTGCTAATATGTAATCTCGTCCCCATGGCATCGTGGAATTTCTTCCAGAATTTAGATGTAAACCGGGTGTCGCGATCAGACACAATCGACACCGGCACACCATGACGAGTCACGATCTCTTTGATGAAAAGATCAGCCAACTTCTCGGACGAATATGTCTCCCGCATCGGTAAGAAGTGAGCACTCTTCGTCAATCGATCCACAATCACCCAGATCGTATCATACCCTTTCGGGGTACGTGGCAGCTTTGTGATGAAATCCATGGTGATGTGTTCCCACTTCCACTCCGGGATGTCCAAAGGTTGAATCTTTCCATACGGCTTTTGGTGCTCCGCCTTCACTTGCAAACACGTGAGGCATTTACTCACATACTCCACCACGTCGCGTTTCATACCCGGCCACCAGTAATCTTTCTTCATATCTTGGTACATTTTGGTAGCACCGGGATGAATGGAGTATCGAGACTTATGAGCTTCATCCAAAATCTTCATTCGTAGATCCCCAAGACGAGGAATCCACATACGCCCAAACCGGGTTTTAACGCCCGTCGTGTTCTCTACTAGCTCCGCTACCAGTCCTCTCATTCGTTCAGAGTTAAGATGTTCATCTTTCAATGCTTCATCCTGGAACTCTCTGACCTGTTTCATCATGTCTGAGGTCATGATTAACTGGTATGCTTTCACCCGAATCGGCTCGGGCCTCTCTTTTCGGCTAAGGGCATCAGCCACCACGTTAGCTTTGCCCGGGTGGTAATGGATTTCACAATCGTAGTCTTTTATTAGTTCCAACCACCGTCTCTGCCTCATATTCAGATCTTTTTGCTCGAAGAAGTACTTCAAGCTTTTGTGGTCCGTGAAGATGGTGCACTTCGCCCGTACAAATAGTGCCGCCAAATCTTCAATGCGAAAACCACAGCTGCGAGCTCCAAGTCATGAGTAGGGTAATTAACCTCATGAACTTTCAGCTGCCGGGATGCATAAGCTATCACCTTTCCCCTCTGCATCAATACACATCCCAACCCCGAGTAGGAGGCATCAGAATAGACCACCAAATCTTCACTCCCTTCGGGTAATGCCAATACTGGAGCTTGGGTCAATCTCGTCTTCAGTTCTTCAAACGCCTTCTCTTGAGCTTGACCCCATACAAATTTCACATCCTTCCGGGTCAACTTCGTCAGTGGAGAAGCAATTTTGGAAAAGTCTTGGATGAACCTTCGGTAGTAACCCGCCAAACCCAAGAACTACGGATCTCGGACGGCGTCTTCGGAGACTTCCATTGCATCACTGCTTCCACTTTCGCCGGATCGACCGTAATCCCATCCGGATTTACCACGTGACCCAAGAATTGAACTTCACGCAACCAGAACGCGCACTTGGAGAATTTAGCATACAACTTCTCCCTTCTCAACGTCTCCAGAACTTCGTGAATGTGACCGGCATGCTCAGTCTCGCTCTTTGAATAAATCAGGATATCATCAATGAATACAATCACTGATTTATCCAACATCGGCCGGCACACCGTGTTCATCAGATCCATAAAAGCAGCTGGCGCGTTGGTCAAACCGAAAGACATGACAAGAAACTCATAATGACCGTAGCGCGTACGAAAAGCTGTTTTAGGGATATCCTGTTCCTTCACCTTCAGTTGATGGTAACCTGATCGAAGATCTATACGTGAAAACCAACTAGCACCTTGAAGTTGGTCAAATAAGTCATCGATCCTTGGCAAGGGGTATCGGTTCTTCACTGTCAGCTTATTCAATTCACGGTAGTCGATGCACATCCTCATGCTACCGTCCTTCTTCTTTACAAACAGGACCGGAGCACCCCAAGGTGAGATACTCGGTCTAATAAACCCCTTATCCAGCAGCTCTTGTAACTGTTCCATCAACTCTTTGATCTCTGTCGGGGCCAATCGGTATGGTGCCTTGGCAACAGGTTGGGCGCCTGGTACTAAATCAATCTGGAACTCGATCTCTCTGTCAGGTGGCAATCCCGACAAGTCTTCCGGGAACACATCTGGGAACTCACACACAACCGGAACATCAGACAGTTGTGGTGCTGGCTTCTCTACACCTTTCACATAACATAAATAGGCGTTACATCCACGCCTCATACATTTCCCCGCCACTGCCATTGAGATCACCTTCGGAATCGTAGTAACCCGATCCCCATAAACTGTCACTGGACTACCGTCAGGCGCTGTCAAACCGATCATCTTCTTGCGACACACAATGTTCGCCTCGAAATCTGCCAACCAATCCATTCCAAGCACCAAATCGAAACCTCCTAACGTCATCGCAAAGGGTTTAACTGGGAATTTGTGACCCTCCAGTTCTACATCGCAACCCTCAATTACCTCAGAAATCCTGGTGGTTTTACCTATAGCAGTCTCTACATCAAACGGCACATCCACACGCCTACTACTAACGGGCAATTTGGCACTAAGAACAGCAGAAATAAAACTCCTACTGGCACCTGAATCAAATAATACTGAGGCTAGAGTTTGGTTCACCAGAAACGTACCGGACACTACATCAGGGTCCGTTCTAGCCTCCTCCTGTGTCATCGTGAATGCTCTGGCGCTTGCCTTCGACCCTTCACCCACTGCCTTCTTCCCGCCGGAACTCCCAGACCTAGGCTTCTTGCAATCTTTGTTCATATGACCACTTTCCCCGCAGTTAAAGCACTTCATCGCCCTACACTCCTTAGCCATATGACCGGGCTTTCCACACTTAAAACATACATTCAGCCCCCATCTGCATTCACCACCGTGCTCTCGCCCACACTTTTCACACTTTCTCGACCCTGCACCTGTCACGACCACACGGCGTTCATCAACCCGTGCCTTCTTGCTACTTGTCGAAGTATCACCCCGACCAAACCTTTTTCCCTGCCACTTCCTCTCATCACTTCCCTTCTTACTGCCCTCAGATTTTACCATCGCAGCCCGTTCATCGTACAACCTCCCAGCTAAATCCACCGCCGACCTGAAAGTACTTGGTCGGGCGGAAATCAAGTGCCAACGAATTTCGGCTGGCAATCCCTGAATATACCGGTTAATCTTGCGAGACACCGGCGTCACTTGTTCTGGCACCAACCGTGCCATGTCGTTGAACTTGGTCGTGTATTGTTGGTGGGTCATTGTTCCCGCTTCCAACTGCAGGAACTCTCTCTCAACTCTGTCCATCTCTCGACGAGGACTAAACTCCTCGATCACCATCCTCTTCAACTCGGACCACTTCAATTTCCCAATGGCCCTGCTACCCTCGGCCTGGACAATATTGTCCCACCAGCACAATGCCGTCCCCGTAAACGAGTGGGTAGCAAACTTTACCTTCTTATCCTCCTGGCAGTCACTGATATCAAGGACCGCCTCCATCTCCCTCACCCATTGGTGAGCATCAGCAGCAGTACCGGAGCCATCAAAAGTTGGAGGCTTGCACCTCATGAATTTCCCATAATCACAGCCCCGGGCTGTCTCCCGTACCTGTTCTTCCTCTTCTTCCTCTTCATCATCAGACAATACTGTTTCTACCCCTGCCTGTTGCTGCCTACCCGAGGACCGATTCCTCCCTCGTCTATCCTCCTCACGTACTGCCTTTATCGCTTCGGTCATTACAGTCGGTAATATCGTCTGCATAACTTGGTGTACTTCCTCAATCACTGCCTCTTTTACCGAGGCTCTCAACTTGGCGCTTTCGTCCGTCTCTTCCTGGTGAGGAACCTCGTTCTCCTCACGAACTACTTTCTCTTTTCTAAGTCTTCCTCGCGTGATACGCGGCTCATCACCACGTTCACCATCACGGGAAGCATCAGATGATCTATCACCGACCATCTTCTATCACACTGAAAGATTAAAACACCAACACGGTCATTCAAGGAAATGGCTCAGTTTATGTTAAGTACAGTAAGTCCCTAATTACAGTGGCCAGTTGTGATTAGCCACTTACTCTACTCTTCGCACCCCGAGCATCACCTATCCTGACTACATTAGTATCTCAGTCTAACAGTACACGTCATTCACATAACAAGCGCACATAATACCAGTTAATCTTTAAGAAAATACCTGATGGCACGCGACTACTCAGATGGCATTCTCATTCTCCCTGTCCCATTCTCAGTTTAAGTTTAGGTTTGTTATGAAAATTTACCCATTTTACTTAAACTTTTGCTCTGATACCAACTTGTAAGGCCCCGCTCACCGGGCACCTTACTGTTGGTCGTCATCACACGTAAAACATACATTTAATACATGTTCTAAAATACGCAGCGGAATAAACAAAACATGCATTCTCATTTCATCATAAAAGCTTTTACATCATTGTCTTGATTACAAAATACAAGCTTTTCTTTACATTGCTTAACTATACTATGATTGCTGCTGATGCATAAGAAAACGAGGATAATCTCGTTTATTCGAATCCTCAGCAATCATAGGGTCATACAGCGACCTCTACTGGAAGAACATAAAGAAGGAAAACATATTCTTCTTCATATAGAAGATATTATGTTCAAAAATATATTATCCTTCATAAGCAAGATTTCTTAAATAATCATGTTTATCAGGATTATCAAGGAATCTTGCACTTGCATGCAACATAATGTGTTGCGCGCATTATGGACCCACAACACATGACGTTGCATCATTATTAAATGGAGAATGCCATCCCAAAAGAGCTGAGTAGCCGCCTCGTGCCATCCTCAGCAACACTACCTGCGAACTGGAAAACACATAAAAGTCAGCGTTGCTGAGTGAATTCTAGTTTTATAATAAAACATACTTTCATTTTCATTAACTGCTCTTTGCATACATGTGTTCACACATCATACGTACACGTAGATAATATTACTATTATCTCATCATTCGTTACTTACTTTAATTCGTGTATACTTCATCATTCTCATTTACTTCCCTACATACATACTTCACGTACATTCATACGTACTTTACTTTCATTCTTACATTCATTACTTACGTTCGAACATTCATTACATTCATTCATACTTTCATTACTTTCGTTCGATCGTTCATTACATTCGGTGACATGTACCGTATCCCCGTTCATCATACATACTAATGGTGCTGGACCTGTGGTGGTTAGCCACGAACGTTGTGCACAAATGCTGATCCAGTCACCTGGGGTAGGTACACGCACCACTTATCTTTTCACTTTACTTCTATCATACGTTAGCCGAGTCTCTTGCAGTGCGTGACTGCTCACCTCAGTGACAATCTTATGATTGCCTGCTAACCGAGTCTCTTGCAACACGAAGTTGCTCACCTCATTATCGTTCTAACATACGTTAGCCGAGTCTGTTGCAGTGCGCGTCTGCTCACCTCAGTGGCAATCTTATGATTGCCTGCTAACCGAGTCTCTTGCAACACGAAGTTGCTCACCTCATTATCAATCATAATGATTGACCCGATGTACATCCTTCGGGGTAGCTAACCCGTACACCGTTGAGCTAACACCTGCCAGGGGTGTGCACCTCCTTCAATTGCTTGCAAGCCTTTCTTACTCTCTTTCATTAATGCATGCATTCATTCATCATGTTCCTTCTTTCATTATCTTTCACTTTACGTTCTTAATACATTCATTTCTTTCGTTCATTCGTTCACGTAAAGTTATAAAAGATAAAACACATATACATAAGGAACATACATACTTACACATCATCAGTATTCACCATTTATTATGGCAACATCATACTAACATATATACATCATAACATTCATTCATCATTCTGCAAGGCATCATTTATGTATGGCATACAACAGGTACGACCGTGCCACATCATCATCATTATCATGCCTACATTACTCATTTTCCTCAATTTAATCAGATCTTACAAGCCTGATCTACAATTCACATTCTGATCATCCGCATTAGTCAATGCGGATGAGGAAATGCCTTATTCGCATTCCATGATCTACCCGCATTAGTCAATGCGGCTGAGGAATGCCTTAACCGTATTTCACATCCTACCCGCATTGGTCAATGCGGTTGAAGAATGTCGGCCATTCTTCCTGACTTGTCCGCATTAGATTAATGCGGCTGAGTATTCCTTTACCCGCATTTCCTGACTCTTCCGCATTTGTTAATGCGGCTGAGCAGAATGCCTTATCCGCATATTTCTTAGTCTGCCGCATTGGTTAATGCGGTTGATTAATGCCTTGGCCGCATTTTTCTTAGCCACCCGCATTAGTTAATGCAGTTGAGTAAAGGCACCTGCAACTTACCCTGCACCAGTTCTACAATCCATACATCATCTCAACATACATTAGCACTGATTTATCGTATCAGCTGCTTAGAATCCACTAGACATCATGCATATCATAAGAAGGACTTCTAAAACATACATTCGGCCGTGCTCATAAGATCATCATGCTGAGATTTATCTACCTGCCCTAGAAATCTTACCTACACTCGGCGTAGCAGTCCAAACGGACCGTACACACCTTAATACTCATACATACATACACTGATTGAGCGATCACCGCTCGAAAACAGTTTTAATATGTGTTCCAGCCCCAAAAATCGTTCAAAATACGTAAAAGAAAGGGGTCTTAGAACTCACATTGTGCTGCTGGGTATGACTCCTTCGAAATCAGTAGCCGTGGAACCCAGTACCTCGAACTCGTCTTCCTCTTCTTCTTGTTCTTCCTTCAAACTCGTAGTCTGCTCTCTTTCTCTCTCTAAAACTCTCGCTGAATTTGGGGGTTGTGAGAAAAATGAAAGAAGTAGGCGGCCCTCCCTATGTATATCAGATATTTCTCCTTTCTTGTACTTTTACACATAACCCCCTTCTACTTACTCTTTCTTTTCTTTCTCCTTATTATTTCCCGTTGTCTAATAAAATTGCGGGTGTTACATGAGATATGGCATGGAAGAGTTCCATCCCTATTATACATAAGGGTCTGGGTTGTGAGGCTTATGTTAAGACTCCTACCCCAAACAAATTGGAAGTCCGATCCACTAAGTGTATCTTTATTGGATATCCTAGAGATTCTATGGGATATTATTTCTATGATCCACTGGAACAAAAGGTGTTTGTTGCAAGAAAGGGTGAGTTCTTAAAAGCGAAGTTCCTTATGGAAGGAACTAGCAGTAGAACAGTGGATCTTGAAGAGGATCAAGAACCACAACCCGATGCACGTTTGGTTGAAACTAGCACTCAACATTAGGATGTTGAGGATGATCAAGGGGTTGATCAATACACACAAGACGTTCGCAGAAGTGGTAGAACTAGTAATCCACGTGAAAGATACGGATTTTTCATGGATGGATGCTATGTGGTAGATTCAGATGAACCAACCACATACCATAATGCAGTGTCCAATTCGGATTGTGACAAGTGGCTTGAAGCCATGAACGTTGAGATGCAATCCATGTATGAAAATCAAGTTTGGGAACTTGTTAAGCCACCTCTTAACTCCAAGATAGTTGGAAGTAAGTGGGTTTTCAAGAAGAAAACCAATATGCATGGAAACATGGATACTTATAAGGCCAGACTTGTACCAAAGGGTTTCACTCAAACTCAAGGGGTTGATTATGATGAACTTTCTCACCTGTTGCGATGCTGAAGTCTGTAAGGATATTGTTTGCCATAGCTGCTTATTATGATTATGAGATTGGGCAAATGGATGTCAAAACCGCTTTCCTAAATGGATATCTTGAGGAACATGTCTATATGGTTCAGCTGAAGGTTTTGTCGATCCAAAACATCCTAATAAAGTATGCAAGTTAAAGAAATCAATCTATGGATTGAAACAAGCATCGAGAAGCTGGAATCACCGTTTTGATGAGGAGGTAAAGAAATTTGGCTTCATCAAAAATGCTAATGAGGCTTGTGTGTATAAGAAGGCTAGTGGGAGCACAATAACTTTCCTAGTATTGTATGTTGATGACATACTACTATTTGGAAATAACATTCAAACCTTGGAAGGTGTAAAAACCTGGCTTGGAAGTTGTTTTTCCATTAAGGATCTTGGTGATGCCGCCTATATTCTGGGAATAAGGATCTATAGGGATAGATCAAGGCGGTTGATTGGTTTAAATCAAAGTGCATACATTGATAAAATCTGAAAAGGTTCAAGATGGAGAACTCTAAGAAAGGTACGGTACCTATTCAAAGAGGAATGATATTGAGTACGACTCAATGTCCAAGCTCAAAGGATGAGCAAGATAAAATGAAGGCAATCCCATACGCATCTGCTATTGGATCCATCATGTGTGCGATGATATGCACTCGACCGGACGTGTCATGCGCCTTAAGCATGACAAGCCGATACCAGCAAAATCCTGGAAACAGTCATTGGATGGCTGTTAAGAACATGATTAAGTACCTAAGGAGGACAAGAGATATATTCCTAATCTATGGATCTGGTGACGAAGAACTCGCTGTAAAAGGTTACACGGATGCGAGTTTCCAAACCGATCGTGACGATTCACGGTCACAATCGGGATACATTTTCATTCTGAATGGAGGAGCAGTCTCTTGGAAGAGCTCCAAGCAGGATGTGGTGGCCCTATCAACTACAGAATTAGAATACGTCGCCGCCTCACTGGCAGCTCAAGAAGCTGCATGGTTGAAGAAATTCATTGCCGATCTAGGGGTTGTCCCTTCCATTCAGGACCCCCTAGAGATCTTTTGTGATAACGAGGGTGCGATTGCTCAAATCAAGGAACCTCGTGCTCATCAAAAGACTAGGCACATTGAGCGGAGATTCAACTACATACAAGATGAAGTTGAGAAGGGAAAGATATGTATTCGCAAAGTTCACACAGATCAAAACATTGCATATCCTCTCATGAAGATCCTTGAACAGGCAAAGCATGAAGGTTATGCTTGTGCCATGGGACTTCGATATTCTAGTGATTGGATTTGATCTATAAATTTTGTATTTGGATATGTGGAACTCTTTATTATTTGAATAAAATTAATTGGTTATAATCTTTCAATTAATGTTCCAATTTAGCATGTCTAATCCATGAGTAAAATGTTTACTCTAAATGTCCGTAGTCGTTCAGACTTGTGGGAACAAGTATGAGGGTAAGATTATTATGAACTTGGATTGGTTGATATTCATAAGGATGAATATAGAGCAATGGGTTGCTACCAATGTTCATAGATATTTGTGGGATGCAAATATTGGACTGACCTGCATCTAAAATATTACTACATGGAATCTTCCTGATTGATCATAAGTAATTTTGAGTAAAGGCAAACATCATTTCGTATCCTCTGACCTGAGATGCATATTGGGTCTTGATGTTTACCAAATATTATACTTTGGCTTAGTTCTTTGCTGTTCTGAAATATGGCAGTACAAAAGTCTGAATTCAGATATAATATAAGGTAATTGTGAGAGACGTATGTAGTCAAGATGGGATTTGTCCCTCTTATTTGTTGAGAGTAAGATGTCTAAGGCCTGATAAAGTTAAATCAATGAGAATGATCACTCCGTGTCTCTAGGATTTAACATGACATCTGTGATAAAAGTATAGATGATTGTTTCACCTAAAACATTTCAAGTATGATACTTGAAGAGGATGATGTTATTGAATGGCACTTAGTCATACGTATTAAGGGTAGTAAACCATTGCTAGGCGGTATTTACTGCTTGCGTCAATCTTCTATGCATCTTGTGCAAGTGGGAGATTGTTGGATCTTATATGCCCAAGACACATACAAGATTGATGTGGTTAGTACGTTATGATCCAAGTCAGGTCATACCCAATAACAAGTTATACAAACACCAACATATATTTGTTTATTGATAGGATCATAAAACAAAATATATGGACACCTATTTAGAAAATTGGTTTTCTAAATATTGCTTTTGTGATAGAACAAGATTATATGGATAATTTGTTCTAGAGATATTTATTTGTTTCATTATTTAAGATAGTTAGATAATGACACATAAAAGAGTGTTATATTATAAAAATTACAACTAGGTTTTAATTTATATAACTTGAATGGATAAGAGAAGGTAAATAAAACAAGAAATAAATAGGTGGAAAAACGATTTTGGAATGGTTACCTACGGCCGCGCAAGGGCCTAGGAGATCCCACTTCTTTCTTGTTTCTTGCAAAGCCTTTACTATCCTAACACTCTTACATTCAATCAATTTAACACTCTCTTTCTCTCTCACACATGCAAAACAAGTTGTTTCTCCCCCTTCTCTCTAAGAAACTCGAAACATTTGGCTGAGATTGAAGGGGTTCAAGGCTGAATTTTCGTTTCAAGAAGTTGGAGAACATTTCGTGTCATACTTCATGGCAAACAAGGTGTTTGGAACAAGCTTGTGGGTATAGCAACTTGAGGTTCTCTCTTTTGAGGGATGCATATTCGACATCATCATCATCTTCATCTCATTCTTCATCCACGATTTTGAAGGCACGACTGCTGAATGGTAGATATGGCAGCCCTTTGTGGCTGTCATATTATGTTGTTTTATGCACACATAGCATGTTTATTCACAGAGAATGATCCTTTGATATATGGGTTTGTTTTATACACTTATATTGTCACCTAAAGAACATATTTTACAGCTTATAAACAGGTTTATAAAGCTATATATCCGCTGTGTTTTTCAGAAAGTTTAAAAGGTTAAACTAGTTTTTATGTTCTTGCAAACCCATCAGTTTCTCCCTTCTCAACGTCTCTAACACTTCTTGAATATGATCGGCATGTTCTATCTCGATCCTCGAATAAATCAGGATATCATCGATAAACACAATCACTGATTTATCCAACATCGGCCGACACACCCGGTTCATCAGATCCATAAAAGCAGCTGGCGCATTGGTCAAACCAAAAGACATAACGAGGAACTCGTAGTGACCGTAGCGCGTACAAAAAGCTGTTTTAGGAATATCCTGCTCTTTCACCTTTAGCTGATGGTAGCGCGATCGAAGATCTATCCTTGAAAACCAACTAGCACCCTGAAGTTGATCAAACAAATCATCGATTCTCGGCAAGGGGTATCGGTTCTTCACCGTCAACTTGTTCAGCTCACGGTAGTCAATACACATCCTCATACTACCATCTTTCTTCTTCACAAACAAGATCGGAGCACCCTAAGGTGAGATACTCGGTCTAATGAACCCCTTATCCAGCAGCTCTTGCAACTGCTCCATTAAATCTTTCATCTCTGCCGGAGCCAATGGATACGGTGCTTTGGTAACAGGTTGGGCGCCTGGTATCTGATCAATCTGAAACTCGATCTCCCGGTCAGGTAGCACTACTGACAAGTCTTCAGGAAACACATCTGGAAAATCACACACAACCGGTACATCAGATAGTTGTGGTGCGGGCGTATCCACATCCTTCACATATGCCAAGTAGGCACTACATCCACTCCTCATGCACTTTCCCGCCACCGCCATTGAGATCACTTCCGGGATCGTCGTGACCCAATCCCCATAAACAGTTACCGTAGTCCCGTCAGGCGCTATCAAACGAATCATCTTCTTTCGACACACTATATTCGCCTCGAAGTCCGCCAACCAATCCATCCCAAGCACCAAATGAAAACCACCCAAGGTCATCGTAAATGGTCTAACCGGAAATTTGTGGCCCTCTAATTCCACATCACAACCCTCTATTACCTCGGAAATCCTGGTAGACTTACCTATCATAGTTTCTACATCAAACGGTACGTCAAAACGTCTATTACTAACAGGCAGTTTGGCATAGAAGGCAGCAGAAATAAAACTCTTACTGGCACCCGAATCAAATAATACAGAGGCTAAAGTTTGGTTCACCATAAACGTACCGGACAAAACATCAGGGTCCATCCTAGCCTCGTCCTTCGTCATCGTGAATGCCCTGGCGCTTGCCCTTGGTCCTTCATTTCCCGCCTTCTTCACGCCGGAACCCTTAGCCCTCGGCTTCTTGCAGTCTTTATTCATATGGCCACTTTCCCCACAGTTGAAGCACCTCATGCCCTTACACTCTCTAGCCATATGACCAGGCTTTCCACACTTGAAACAGACGTTCAACCCCAGTCTACACTCCCCGCTATGCTCCTTCCCACATTTACCACACCTCTTCAGTCCCGTACCCGATGTGTCTACACGACGGTCATCCACCGTGCCTTCTTGTTGCTCGTCGAAGCATTACCTCGACCAAACCTCTTCCCATTCCAATTCCTGTCACCACCACAATTCCTACTACCTTCAGCCACCACCACCACTGCCCTTTCATCGTACAGTCTCCCCACCAAGTCCACCACCGACCTAAAGGTGCTCGGTCGGGCGGTGATCATATGCCTGCGAATATCCACCGGCAAACCCTGAATATACCTCTTGATCTTTTGGGAAAGAGGTGTCACCTGATCCGGTACCAGACGTGCCATTTCGTTTAACTTTATGGTGTACTGTTTGTGGGTCATCGTCCCCGTCTCCAGCTGCAGGAACTCTCTCTCAACTTTATCCATCTCTCGATGAGGACAGAACTCCTCGATCACCAACCTTTTCAGCTCGGACCACTTCATTCTTCCAATGGCCCTGCTACCCTCGGCTTGGACTATGTTGTCCCACCACCATAGAGCCAAATCCGTGAAAGTGTGGGTAGCGAACTTCACCTGTTGGTCCTCCTGGCACTCGCTGATATCAAGAACAGCCTCCATTTCCCTCACCCATCGGTGAGCAGCAGCAGCAGTGCCATTACCATCAAAGGTTGGGGGCTTGCACCTCATAAACGCTCTGTAATTACAGCCTCGTGCCGACTCCTGCACAGGCTCCTCCTCCTCTTCCTCTTCATCATCAGAAAGAACCGTTTCTGGCTCTGGTTGCTCCTGTTTTCCTGAGGACCTATTCCTCTCTTTTCTTTCTCCTTCCCGGACAACATTATCACTTTGGTCACCACAGACGGTAAGATTGTCTGCATGACCTGATGCACCTCTTCAACGACTGCCTCTTTTACCGAGGCTCTCAAATTGGCGCTCTTGTCTACACCCTCCAGATGAGGGGTCTCGGGTTCTTCAGGAACCACTTTCTCCACCCTAGGTCTTCCTTTTATGGCCCATGGTTCAGCACCACGTCCGCCACCACCTCCACCATGTGAAGCTTTGGATGATCTACGACCAACCATCCTCTATCACACAGTAAAAGACTTAAACACCAACACGGTCATTTAAGGGAATAGCTTAGTTTATGTCAAGTATAGTAAGTCCCTAATTACAGTGGCCAGTTGTGATTAGCCACTTACTTTACTCTTCGTACCCTGAGCATTACCTGTCCTGGCTACATTAGTATCTAAATCTAATAGTAACACATAAACACATAACATACGCACATAATACCGGTTAACTTTAAGAAAATACCTGATGGCACGCAGCTACTCAGATTGGCATCCCTTCCCTCTCCGTCCCATTTTCAGTTTAAGTTAAGGTTTATTTTGAAAATTTACCCGTTTCACTTAAACTTTGGCTCTGATACCACCTTGTAAGGCCCCGTTCCCGGGACGCTTATAGCTGGTCATTCATCGCACTCAAAACACATTATTATGAAAATCATGCAACAGAAACATCAAAAACATCCTTGTCATTTCAATAAAATGCTCTTACAAAATAGTTGTAAACAGGGACCTCTAGTAGTTCAGGTTCCCGTTATTACATTACATTACCTAGAGATCGTTGTAGCGGAAACATTAAAAACATCATCGTTCTTTTAAGAGGATTCCTTAGGTAATCCCATTTATCCGAATCCTCTACAGACACCATTTTTTATATAAATGCATGCAACATAATACATTTGCCCATTTCAAAATATCTCCTATCATATTACATTACAAAACATTAAACAAATGAATGCCATCCCAAAAGAGTTGAGTAGCCGCCTCGTGCCATCCTCAGCAACACTACCTGCCAACTGGAAACACATAAAAGTCAGCGTTGCTGAGTGAGTTCTAGTTTTTAATAAAACATACTTTTCTTTCATTAAAACCGTTCTTACATACATGCGATCACACATCATACGTACACATAGATAATATTGTTATTATCTTCATCCTTCATTCATTAGCTTTTGTTCGTGTACCGTTCGTCGTTAACATTCACATTCTTTCTTTTGTTCGTACATCTCTTACATACATTCATACATTCATTAAATTCGTCCGTACGTTAGTTATGTTCGTTCATACGTTCATTACATTCATTCGTACGTTCATTACATTCGGTGACATGTACAATACCCCGGACATTGTGCACTACTCCTGGTGCTGGACCTGTGGTAATGAATCATGAACGTTATGCACTAATGCTGATCCAATCACCTAGGGTAGGTACATGCCCCACTTATCTTTCCTCATTCATTTTGGATCAATGCCATGTGCTATACCCCGAACATTGTGCACTACTGCTGGTGCTGGACCTGTGGTAATTAATCACGAACCTTGTGCACTAATGCTGATCCAGTCACCTAGGGTAAGCAACAAGGATCCCGTACATATGGTCAATCACAAAGACTGAACCCCAGTGTGCATCCTTCGGGGTAGCTAACCCGCACACCGTTGAGCTAACACCTTCATTGGGTGCGCACCTCCATACATTTGCTTGCAAGCCTTTTCTTACATTCATTCATTCATTCATTAATGTGTGCATTCATTCATCATGTTCCTATTTCATTATCTTTCTCTTTACATTTCTTATTACTTTCATTTCATTCTTTAATCATAACACATAAAGTCACGGAAGGATAAACACGTATTGGAAGCAGGAACATCGACATTTACAAGTCATCAGTCATTACCATCATACAGGGCTACATCATACTTAACATACATACGGAAAAGATGAACATACATCGGTACAAGGAGCACCGACAGATAGGTCTTCATTAGAAAGCATTTTCAATCTCTGGCCTATCATTTGTTGGTCGATCCGGCTACAAGTCATCAGTCATCGGCATTATATAGGGATACATCATACTTAATATACCTACATCACGTATATACCTGCAACACTATCGTCATCGTACGCAACGTAACCTCTAAGCCTCAACAGTTATCACACATGCACCTACGTGAGCTATCACTTCATTACTTACCCTTGCCCTTTTCCTAAAGGCCAGTAATTGAACTATATCTCTTCTCGTACACAACAGCCCTACTTAGGCGATTGGGCACCCTTCAGTCGCATGGCCTCCATGCGACTGAACACTATGCGATTAGACCAATACGGATGAGCATCCATGCGGATGAACACCCAATCGTACGAATGGACTTTCTATCGTGCGAGTGAGCACTATGCGAATAAGCTTCTATGCGACTGAACCCTCAGTCGTGCGACTGAACAACTATACGAATGGACCTATGTGACTGAACTCTCAGTCATATGACCTGTCATGCGACTGAATCCCCAGTCATGTGATTGAGCCTCAGTCGTGTGATTGAACCTCAGTCGTCCCTCAGTAGGCCGATTGGCCCTCCAGTCGCCTATCCCTAGCTGGGCAGCGACTGTAGTTCATCCCGAACTGCAGCCGCGACATTCAGCCTTCAAACCCTTCCAAGCTCATTCTAAGCCCAAATCAACCCTCCTAGACCTTAGGGAATCATACTATGACATCTTACAAGCACATACAAGTCCAAAATCATGCTCTAAACACACTGCACCCAATTACACCCAAATGGGTCAAACACACACATTTCAAAAACGGGTTTATATGTGTTCCAGCACCAAAATCGGTTGAAAAAAATTAAATAAGGGGTCCTAGAACTCACAAACAAGAAGAAGATGAAGAGCTTCGTTTGGACTAGTTACTCGACGAGTTTCGAGCCCGAATCACCACTTTTCTCTCTTTTTCTCTTCTTTCTCTCTTCTTTCTCTCTTCTCTTCCTTTTGGCTGAGTTTTATAAGTGTAGGGAGGGGGAGATGGCTGCCCTCTCCCGTAAAGCTACAGTTCAGTCGCCCGATCACCATGCGACTGGACCTTCAGTCGCCTGAGCTCCATGCGATTGGACCTCCAGTCGCATGACACTCCAAATCAAATTTCCTGGCGTTACATTTTGAGTAAACGATCTACTCATGGATTAAACATGCAAAATAGGAACATTAGTTGAAACATTATAACCAAATAATTTATTCAAGTAATGAAAGGTTCCAATATTTGAATACAAAATTAGAAGATCAAATCTAGTCACTAGAATATCGAAGTCCTATGGCACAAGTATGACCTTCATGCTTTGCCTTTTTAAGGAGCTTTGTGAGTGGATCCGTAATGTTTTGATCCGTGTGAACTTTGCGAATACATATCTTTCTGTAAGGCCCCGTTCCTAGGCCCAGAGATCATTTGAAGCATTAGTTAACATTATAACATTGTGCACGAAGCTCATGCTTGTGTAATCAATTTGGTGGTAGCTGGGACACTCATCTACCATTAATTGAGTTCTCATACAACAACAGCTACCATACGAGTATTAGATGCGCTACATTTGAAGCATTGCATGAGAGGAAATGTAGATCTCAATTTTGTTGGGCAGAGATTGGTGAAAGCCAGTTGACAGGCCCAGAGATCATTCAAGAAACAACAAACAAGATTTTCCAGATCAAAGACAGACTAAAAGCAGCCAGAGATCACCAAAAGAGCTACGCCGACAACCGTCGTAAACCTCTAGAATTCAACGTGGGAGATTGCATTTTACTTAAGGTCTCTCCCTAGAAAGGGACTGTACGATTTGGAAAGAAAGGTAAGTTAGCCCCAAGATATGTAGGACCATTCGAGATTACAGAAAGAATCGGTCCAGTGGCATAGCGATTAAGGTTGCCACCAGAACACAGTGGTGTACACGATATGTTTCACGTATCAAACCTCAAGAAGTGCTTGGTGGATGAAACTCTTAATGTACCAGTTGAGGAAATCAAGATTGACTAAAAGTTTCATTTTGTCGTAGAACCTATAGAGATCATGGATCGAAAGGTCGAACGATTAAGGCGCAACAAGATACCGATTGTCCGTGTGAGATGGAACTCCAAACGAGGACCAGAATTTACATGGGAACGGGAAGACCAGATGAAACTCAAGTATCCACATCTATTCATAGAGGAGACTTTTGGATCTACCTCCAGCAGAATTTCAGGACAAAATTCTCTCAACTGGGGGATACTGTGACATCCGTCACCAAAAGGTCCGTCAATTAACGTTGTATTTGTTAGCCATCTAGAACATTCAACCATAGTTCATGATCAAAATGCTTAGTTTCGAGCTTGTGTGACAACCGGTCCCAAGGTCACTATTCTAAATCCTAATTTACTTGCATCATATCCCGTCTTATGAGTACTAATAATGGAAACAATTCAACTATATCAAGAATGTTAGAATCACTAATTTTTATTTGATCCATTTTCATGATTCTATGTGATTTATGTAAATTTAGTCATTTTAAGTCTTGCCTTTTTAGAAAATTCATGCCCGGGAATATTGATTAGTCACCCTAGCTAGAATACAAAGCCCTAATTGAAACAAGTAAAAATATGTGTACACACCCACACACTTGAAATTTCGGTTCTAGCATGCATTATCATGCATAAGACAATTTACTAACTAACAATTTTTAAATACTACACTACAAAATAAAACTCCATAATAATTAGTTTACATTTAAAAATAAAGTTTTAAAAGCCTTCCACTAGAAGACAAGGCCATTCTCGGCCGCCCCATGTCCACCAATGGACACATTTGCTTTCTTCCACACTTTACACCACCATAACACTCCATTCACAATCCATGCAATTCATTTGCATGCTCTCAAACTCTCTCCTCTCTCTCATTTCGAATTCCCATCTAAAGAAACATCTCTCCCTCTCAAAATCCTCTCCATTCCAGCCTCTTTCTAGCCCCAAAAATCACAAACTACAAGCATACAACCATCGGCCAGCAGCAAACCGCAAGGAAGGTGACTTTTGGTGAAGTTTTGAAGCTTGGAACATGCAAAGCTTGAGGTTCCAGCTTTTGTTCGAGCTTCTCCAGCCTCATCCAAGAAGATTTCAACCATCCATGACATTCTACACCTTCTAAACCATGAGATACATCAAGTGTAAGCTCACTATGTCCGGTTTTGGTCATTTCTTAAGCTTACCTTCATTTTTCACCTAAAAACCTATCTTTTTCTTGTTGTCGCAGAAACATCTCACCCTCACTTTGTCCTTGAGGATTTCCCACGTTCTTGAAGGTATATCACATGATATAATGCTCATTCTAAGGGGTAGAACCCGATTTCCCCCTTGAAAACCCTCTTTTTGGTGTTTTTGGCACCATCTACTTGTGTATCTTCTAACCCATCAAAATAAAACGTCTAACCTGCATATAAATGGATTTTAAGACTATTAACAACCTGTTTTTAAAGTCTCAAATACTAAATACCACCTACATGTGGTAAAAACATGCTTTACACCTTGAACAATCCCTCTTTCTACTAGTAACAACCTCTTTTAGACATTTCTTGAAAAACCTCTTAGAAAAGGGTTATAACCTGATCAAAAATGAGTTTTAGACACCCCCAAAACCTGATTTTTAAGTTATATGAAGTTTGGTATTGAATAAACTTGAGTTACAATGATTTACACAAGTGTAATGGTCGGTTGTGGCATTTTCTATGAATTTGAAGGCTATGGATGTGTAGAACAACTAGGCAACGTATTGGGACTATTTTTTCAGTATGTTTTGGTGCATATTAAGTTTAATAACATGGTTTGACCTCTGGAACAAAAGACATAATGTGTTTAGACCCATTTTGGTCACTTTCGGGACCCGAAAACGTGTTAAAATGACTTAAAAATAGGAAAACATGGACTATGAACTTTTTAAAGAAAATTCCAGATTCATTAAGGATTAATAAAGTGTTCTGGAGCTAATGGGAATTTTTAGTGGTCAAAAGATAATTTAAATGGATTTTAAGTGAAACCTGGTGTAAACCGAGAGGCGTTTTTAAGGAAAAATCTATGATAAATGGGTTAAATGTTACAACTTAATAAAAACCATGACTTTCCAGTAAGTTAAAAGATAAAATAACCTCAAAAGTAAAATGGTTGGTCAAACAAGCTTTTAAAATGGTCAAACCCGACTAAAAACGCGTTTTAACGGTTTAAACGTAAAAACGAAGCTTTCCACTTTTAGAGACAAATTTTTGTAATCTAAAAGGTTTGAAACTCATAAAAATGTAAAATGGTTGGTCAAACAAGCTTTTAAAATGGTCAAACCCGACTAAAAACGCGTTTTAACGGTTTAAACGTAAAAACGAACCTTTCCACTTTTAGAGACAAATTTTTGTAATCTAAAAGGTTTGAAACTCATAAAAATGTAAAATGGTTGGTCAAACAAGCTTTTAAAATGGTCAAACCCGACTAAAAACGCGTTTTAACGGTTTAAACGTAAAAACGAACCTTTCCACTTTTAGAGACAAATTTTTGTAATCTAAAAGGTTTGAAACTCATAAAAATGATTTCTAAAAAGTAGCTACTGGTCTTAGACTCGAAAAGGTGAAAACTCATAGATAACCATTTTAAACCGTTCGGTTTTACCGTAACCGGCAACGGTAAACGCGTAAATTACAAACCGAACCTATAAACTGTAAATTTGAGTATATATTCTTAAAATTAAGTTATATTAAGTTCTTGAAACTTATTTTTGGTTATAAATGCCATTTTATACAAGAAACCAAACTTAAGGGTAGAAACTGTCAATTCTGAAACTTCAGGGGCTAAACTGTAAAATTTGGTTAAACTTCTTAATCGACTCCAATGAGCACTTTAGTCACTTTATTAGCATAATTATCATATATTCTGGACTTAGTAATGTAAAAACCATTAAACCTTAACTTTCCATAAAAGAAAACTTTTAAACAAACCCTAATCGAATCAAAACCGAAACCGTTCTTTTAAGTCTTAGGCACTTTTGTTGCCCCTTAAATAGGTTTAGAGCAGTAGCTAATCACTTAATATATTCATGTTAGGGTGGTAGACTTGAGATATTCCCAGCACGCGAAGAATTTCTTTTTGCTTGATATCTAAGGTGAGCTCTCGTGTTCCCCTTTTTACTTTGGTTTTGGGGATGAATCATGCTCTTTTAAACTGAAACTTTTATTTGTGATACTGTTTACTGTTTTTATGATCTTTTGTTTTATGAACTATGATTGTGCTTACTTGATGCTTATATGTGGGACTTTTTGGATACCTGCTGATACTTTTGTCATGATCATTAATTCTTTTATGAACCGCTTGTTTTATGTGAATAGATCTATTTAGGGAATCCCCCACGCACAGTGGCTCCCGCTACAGGGAGGTACCCCACTGAGATCCTGAGGGGTCGTTTGTGGCATGTAACAGGTTTTGAGTAAGATACTATGGTGAACCATCCTTGCAGGAATGGTTTACTATTCTGAGGCTTGGTTCTTTCCTACGGGAATATTCGGTTAAACCCAAGTTTAGAAGAGGCCAACCGGGGACCAAGTGCAGGGTTGATTGTGATACCCCACAATGACTGATACTAAAAATGATGTTTTTAAAATCAAATGAGATTTTTATAAACTTTCACACTTGAATTCACCAACTTTTTAGTTGACACAATTTTCTTTTGAGCATGTTTCAGGTAATCCGTGAAGACTCTTAGCTGTTATGGAAGACTTAGACTCAACCCCGAGACCATGGCATTGTTTGTGTGACCAAATTTATGACTTGAATAATTTTGATACAATGACTATTTAACTTGTGTTGAAACATGTAAACATTTGGGGCTGGATCTGTTTCCAGCCCGGTGTCTTTTAAAATTTAAAATGCCATCTGATGTTCTCTCCCTTTGAGCTATTATATTGGTTTGTTTCCACTGCCATGTATGTTGTTGCTAATCTGTGACGTCCCACCCTACCTGGGCCCGGGGGTGTGAGAGATTGGTATCAGAGCCAAAGGGTGTGGAGAAGTCGGGAATACCATAGTAGACCCTAGGCTACAACCCTGATACCCTAGGACTGTCCTTGTGGGAAAGTGTTGGAATGATCGGGTTGGGTAAATTGATGATTACACTTGATCAACGTAATCATGAATTTACCGGACGCGTAATTTCCATCACGAACCTCTAAGTTAGGTTTGGACCTTTCCATTTGATGCTGATTAACTTTAAATCTTATTTTGACTAGGGGATTTGAAATTGATTTACTTTTTTAAGATCAACTGTTTTGCCTGACACTATTATGAGAAACAACTGATTCTAACATCATTGATGAGGAATACGTAGAGATTCCTGATACTAATACCATCACTAGTACTATGAGTATATTATTATTATGATGTCTTTTTACAGGAAACAACTATGGATGACAAGGGAAAAGCACCGGCCTACCCTACTGAGAGCAGTGCACCGACAGGGGACACCGAGAAGGCAAAACCGCGCACGGAGTATGAGGAATACCTTAGGAGGTGTGGTCACCCGGGTTGGATCTCCGTCACGTCAGAGGACACTGAAGCTTCTGAGGACTCTTCTTCGACGACACCTTCTAGGAGCCGGACGCGCTCCCACTCGCCACGTGTTGCCGCTCCATCCCTCTCACCTATCCCTCCTATTGGGAATAGGGGAGCACGCACCGTCACTCGTCCACGAAAGAGTGTTAGACCTGGACCTTCGATCTCATTTAGGATGCCTCCTCCTCCACCACCGATCAGGACTCCCATACCCGCACCACCGCCGCTTGAGCCTCACCGACGCCACCCACTGGAGGAGTCATGGATGCCTTCGAGGCACAGCATGTACGACGGCCCGAGCATACTGGCAGGGGATAGGTATTCACAATCCAGCCGTCGGGCTAGTGACGTAGGACCTACTGATGCAGCAATAGAGGAGCTCCTGAAGACTGTCCGCCGCCACGAGCTGACTCTTCAGCACGCTACCCGGACCTCCCAGTCTGCTTAATTCCAAGCTATGATGGCGTCGCATGGGGTGCAGAGATTGGAGCAGGAACAGAAGAAGAAGAGCTCTGGATGGGTGGGATGGCTGAAAAAGAAATGGATGTGAAGGCGACATGTGGAAGAGGGAAGGAACATCTGTCTTTGAGCAGTTGAAGGAAACAAACTTATCATTATCTGACATTATTATTATAATTATTCATGGGGGTGATGGCACCTTCCACTTTGTAAGAGCTAGACTCTGAAACTATGAACCTTGTCTTGTTTTGAACCGATTCCTATGATGCAATGTTGTGAAACATTTATGATTGTCTATCATGTGTTGTTTATTCATGGTGTTGGGCCATGTTATTCTTTATGACTGCTTAAACTGTTTAAAATGGTAATCTGTGGAACTTGGTAAGTTGTGTGTAATTATACACCGTATTCTCTCCTCGTATTGAGGGAGCCTGGTAGGGAATTGATGCATAGACTGATTGAAACAAATTATGAGAAGCTAAACGACTTTATCTGTAGTACTACCAGAATGCCTACCAGAAGAGGAACACCCATTGGAAGGCAAGCAGCAAACCGAGGTCGTCACGAAGGAGCAAGGCGAACCAGAAACCAACCACCTACTCCTCCAAGGACTCCCATCGGGGAGAATGCTAACTCAGCAAATGACGAGAGGATGGCCAATCTTGTGGCACAACAAATTGCGAACGCTATACCAACCATCATTGCTCAAATCAATGCTGACCGGAATGACGCCGGAGGTGATACTGGGGCTGCAAACAATGAGGAATCTGAAGCTATCAGGAAGGGGTGCTCCTACAAAACATTCATGGCTTGCAAGCCAAAGGACATCCATGGAACCGAGGGTGCAATTGAAACATATAGGTGGCGGGACGAAATCGAAGCTGTGTTAGACATTAGTGAATGCAAGTTGGAACACATGGTGAGGTTTGCTTCTCAATCTCTTAAGGGACCAGCACTGGAATGGTGGAAAACCATCATTCAGCCTCGAGGCCGGGACGCCGTTGGTAGGATGAACTGGTCTGAGTTTAGGGAACTAATCACCAACAAGTACTGCCCGATCAACCAGCTAGAAAAACTGGAGGCTAGATTTCTGAATCTGGAGATGAGGGGCCCGAACTACACAGAATACATCAACCAGTTCCTTGCATTGTCCCGACTGGTACCACACTTGGTGATGCCAGAATCCAAGGGCGTGGCGCGCTTCATCTGGGGGTTACACCAAGGGTGAGGGGCATGGTTCGGTCATCCAGGCCTACAACCATACAGGTTGCGGTCGACCTTACCAGTAGTCTGACCGACGACCTAGTTAGAGCTGGGTGGACTGAACATGGGAAAACCGAGGACAAGAAGAAGGCTGTGGAAGAAAAGAAGAAGTGGTCTGATACTAGGAAGATGGTCGGAAGCAGTAGCGGTTCAAGCAAGAGACCTAGAGAGGAAGTGAGACGAAGTGGCCACGGTGGAAAGGCAAGGAGGTTGTATCTAGGCACAAGCCCCTTCTGTGATAAATGCATGCTTCATCACCAAGGGGAGTGCAATCCATGCCTTGTTATCGGTGCAAGAAACCTGGTCACCTGATTAAAGAATATACCTTCAAGCCTGGAAAGCAATGCTATGAGTGCGGGGATCCAGGGCATATGAGAAACAAATGCCCCAAACTAGGAAGAAACAAGGACACCCGACCCAACAAGCCCAAGGGAAGAGCTTTTGTGATGGACCCAGCTGGAGCCCGAAAGGAACCTGATGTGGTTAATGGTACGTTTCTTGTAAACGATCATCCTGCTACCATTTTGTTTGATACTGGAGCGACTGCTAGTTTTATCTCTAGTGCTTTTAGATCCTTGACTGACTTAGCTACTTGTACCTTAGCCGATACGTTCACCGTCGAATTAGCTGATTGTAATATTTTAGAAAGTAACGAAATCATCAAGGATTGTTCAATAAACCTAAATGGAAATTCATTTAAGATAGATCTGATGCCCATTAAGTTAGGAGGATTCGATGTGGTTGTTGGCATGGACTGGTTAGCTAAGAACAGAGTCGAAATCATTTGTAATGAACGCCTACTCAAGATACCATTGAACGACAAGGAAGAGTTAGTGGTGCAAGGAGAAAGGAGTAACACCTTATGCCCCATGATATCCCATTTAAAAGCTACCAAGAGCTTATGGAAGGGATGCTCAGCTTTCATCATCTACGTGATGAAGACCAAAGAGGAGAAGAAGATTTCGGGTATCCCCGTAGTTTCTGAGTACCCTGAAGTGTTTCCGGAAGACCTACCGGGACTTCCCCTGAATCGACAAGTTGAGTTCCAAATAGATTTGCAGGATCGAATATGTGGGTGGTTTTTCTCTCAACTCACTGTGAACAACACTTGGCAAACAGTCTATGAAGAGTTGATCACAATATAACAAGTAACAAGCAGTAAGAAAATTAACACAGCACGTAAATTTTCAAGGTACTTTTATATATTGCTTCTCAACTCAAAGGATTACAAGACACTTGGACTCAAATCACTTACATAAAGAGTTACAGGGAGAAGATATATATAATACTACCTACAGCCGGATATACTTTGATACCAGCTGGACACCTCTAACCTTACATCTATACTACAAGACTCTAGGTGAGGTCTTTCAGACATTTTGCCTGAGAGTTGGTAGTCAGGACATGTCCCTGACTTACCTTTTGTCACCAACTAAAGTTGGTAACATGTACTATCATAAAAAGGTGAACAGTAGAATAAAGTATGGTCAACAACATGGCTCTTTAGGAAGATGCCATGCTGTATCAGAGGTCTGCAGCGGACTGTCAGGGACCATACTTTTATCTGCTGGTCATAGCAATGTCTTCCAAGGATAAAGTACTTCGGAAGAATAACTTCTTCCGAAGGCACTTATACTTCGGAAGACTGCTTCTTCCGAGGCTTGGAGTCTTCTTTGTCTTCGGAAGCAGACTTTGTCTTCGGAAGCTCAGACTTTGTCTTCAGCTCTTTTATCAGACTTTGTCTTCGGAAGCTCAGACTTTATCTTCAGCTCTTTCATCAGACTTTGTCTTCGGAAGCTCAGACTTTGTCTTCAGCTCTTTCATCAGACTTTGTCTTCGGAAGCTCAGACTTTGACTTCGGAAGCTCTCAGACTTTGTCTTCGGAAGATAGTCTTCAGCTGTTGGCTTCAGCTGTTGTCTTCAGCAGTTGACTTCAGCTTTTGCCTTCAGTAGATATCTTCAGCTATTGGCTTCAGCTTTCGGAAGATCTCTTGCTCAGCTTCGGAAGCCTTTGAATGAAGTACAAAAATGACTATGTGAAGTAGTTTTGGTTGCACCAGCCTTATCATGATCCAACAAACTCCCCCTAGGCTGATGCTACCAAAACTTCACTTCTCTCTTCTTCTCAAAGCTCTCAGCACCAAGGAAAGTAAGTGTTTATCAGTGTCTTCATTCTTTCCTGCTGTGGTGCTGAGAATCTTGTACAGATCCTTGGTGGACAGAACCTCTACTCTGTCACCTTGGATTATGTGTACCCTCTGTTATGGCCCTCTGAAAAGAGTTAGTTGATGGGAAGTATAGTCATATTCCCATCGAACTATTGGTTCCAATTCAGGACCTTCCACCATCTGTAGAAAGGCTGTGCCTTTGGTGGTTGGTTTTCCTTGTCTTCCACTCCTTTCAACTTCAACTCTTCTTCAATCTTGGCTCTTCTACTTCGTTCAGCAAGTGGAGACCGCTGATATGGTTTCTGATGTGTGCAGCAGTCTCAGAGTTGGAGGGATTGGAGAATGGCCTCTCTGCAAGCTCAGCAAGATCAAATCTGCTGAGATGCAGTAGAGAAGTGGCATTGAGCCTGTTGGTTTCACCATTCTCCCTTTCCACAACAAAGTTGTGAGAAGGTTCATCGAACCTCCACTGGATTATAGCATTTCTAGGTCCAGGAGATTGACCAGAAATCCTGTCCTCTTTCCTGGTATCCTGCAGAGTCACCAGTCTCCTTCTTAGTCTCTTCTCCTCAGCATTGAGGATATCGGAGTTGAGACCAAGAAGTCTTGCAGCCTGGCCCAAAGTGTCTCTAGGCAATTCAAGAAATTTGCTTAGGGTGAGGGAGCTTGAAGAGTTATCAACATAGGTGATGTTGATAAGCTCTCCCTCACAGGAGATGCTGCTCAGGGTAGTGCAGTTGATGAGCCTCGTCTTGAACTCCTTTATTTCCTCGAAGGAGAGATGTTGAGGAGGCTGAGGGGATGGTCTAGGTTGTTGTTGGGCAGGCTTAGGTTTAGTGGTTTTGGGTTGAGTCTTGGGTTTTAAGATGGGTAGTTTGGGTGGTTGAGGTGATGTGGTAGGTTTGGGTAGAGTTGTGGGTTGAGGGGTGAAGGTTTCATCAGTGGCTTCGGCTTTAATGGGAAAAGGGGTTGGTTCTGGTGTGGGTTGTGGCTGTGGTTGAGTGGCTGGGATTGAGACCGTTCCCTGTACCCTCCTGTACATCTCCCTTCTTTTCCCCAAACGGATGTCAGCTTTGATTTCACTGACTATCCGCTGGAGTGTCCTTTCGGACATAGGTCCCACCTGCCTACCAGAGAAGCCATGAGCCCGGAGATAGTCCTTCATCCAGGCTTTGTCAGTTGACTTCTTGGTGGCAGTGACCTTCTTCACTTCTTCCCTCTTCCTCTTCACCTTCAACTTCTCCCTAGCGGCCTTCTTCCTTTCCTTCTCCATTTGATCCTGCTCTTTATTGTGGAGCAGCAGGATCATGTCATTGTCATGTGGAGACAGTTCAGGAAGACTGAAGCCTCTTGAGAGTAGGAATTTGATCCTATCCTCTCTCAGCTTCAGGGCTGCCTCCCTCTGCTCTTCTTCTTCCTTCTCCAAGGCCAACCTGGCTTCCCTTTCTTGTTGTAGCCTGGTTGACCTCTCCAATGTCACCAACTCCTCTAGTGGTAGCAGGAGTATCTCCTCATTGACAACTCCTAGGCTGATGAGCTGGTCAATGAGTGCTGTTCTTCTCTTCAGGTTGATTTTTTCCTGATTGGCTGCAGCTGCCTTAGAACTAGCAGCTAGCAGCTTTTCAGTAGGAAACCTACCTTTCTTTTTGGCCTTCTCAATCCTCTCCTCCCCTGAAGCTCTTCCGCAGTCAATTTCCTCTTTCCTTTGTCTTTAGCAGTGCTTGACTGTGGTGGTTCTTGGATGGAGGGTTGTGATTGAGAGAGAAGTTCAGCTGGTGCTTGGGTTGGAGGAATTTCAGAAGTGTCCTCCCTGCTCACCTCAGATGCTATTTCAGCAATGACATCTGTGATGGTCAGTTCCTCGGACATCTGAAATAATCCTTCCGCAGCTTCTATTTCGGCTTCGGAAGAATTTTCTTGTTCTTCCGAGGCTTCCATATAAGCTTCGGAAGCTTCAGCTTGAGCTTCGGAAGATGAGACTGCTGCAAGTTCTGTCCCATCTGTTTCAGTTGCTGGGCCATCAGTCCCCATTTCCCCTTCGAAGCTAATCTCAGGTTCCATGAAGACCTTAGGTTGACCAACTTCTTCCACAGTGGTAGAAGGTGCAGTCAGTCTTTGAAGCTCCTCAGCCCCAAAGTATGCAAGTGTGGTGTCGGGGCTGGGCTGTTCTAGGGATGATCTCAATACAAACTTGTGAAAAGTCTGTAGAGATCTTGAAGCATCCTTGAGTCAATCTCCAGAAAGGATTGAGATGACTCAGGTAGTGTAATGATTTGGGAGGAAATGAATTGGGTCTGTGGTTCCTCAGATGTTTGTCTCTGAACTTTCTCCCCCTTTTTGGTAGCATCATCTTGAGAGCTAGATGAGCTAGAGGAAGAAGTCATTGAGCCTGAATTGGTACATGCCTAACAGACCTCTCCGTCTGTTTCTCAGCTAGTTTAGCCTTGAGAGAGTTAATCTCAAGTTGCTGAGTGGCAGTCCTTGATTCTAAGATCCTCACCTGTGATTCCAGGTTGGAGACCTTAGAAAGCAAGTACTGAAGTGTTAGTTGCATACTTCCCTCATCTTCATAAGAAGAATCACGGGGAGATGAGATAACATACCTAGTATGCTCACTCTCACCACCAGATGTGGTTTCTTGGCACCCTGGTTTCCTTTGCTCAGAGTCATCTCTTTCAGAGATGTCAATGGGCAAAGTTGCCGTAGACTCAGTCCTAATTATGTTACCACTGTCCTGAGAGCTCAATGAGAGACTCTGAGTAGTGGCAGCTGAGTCTACATGAGTCCCCTCCACATCAGTGGGACTCACCTCAGTAACTGGCTTCTGATGGGGGCTAGAGACAAGGGATCCCTCTTGGCTCTGTTGATCTTTCAGAGGGTGTTGTAGATCAACTTCATGGCCATGGAGAGATGTAATCTCTTCATCAGTACGGAGTAAAAGGTCAGTGAAAGAGAGGGTGGTTAGTCCTACTGACCCGGGACCTTGATCAATGTCTACAGGCATTGAGCCTATGGTGGGGCTGTCCCTAGAAGTCTGCACAGGGGAGTGTAGAGACTCACCCTGTGGGCTTAGGCTTGGGGTTCGGGCTCAGGGGTTTGAGACTGAGGAGGCTCAAAACCCACATTGAGGTCAATTGTGAAGGATGGTGTGACCTCGGACTGAGTGGGAGCCCATGATTCCACTCTAGTCCTTTGGGTGTGAATAGAAGGAGCTTGTTCAATCAGAGTAGATTGAACAAGGGTTCGTTTGGGGCGTCTCTGATATGTAGCTTTGATGGGTAAAGAAGGTTTTGGTATTGTGGTGGATGTTGCTGGTGTGGGTTCATCACCTGTGGGGATAACAGGGATGTCACCAGGAGCTATGCGCTCAGTCATCTCTGGAGGTAATGGAGTGTACCGTCCAGTGAAGTTGGTGGACATCTTCTTCAGTATCTTGAAGATGGTAGGCCTCATGTGTGGAACAGGAAGAGCAGCTGCGCAGACAAGCTTGCTTGGTTCCATCTCACAGTTGATTATGTGTTGAAGAAATCGGGGATACATGAAGAATGTATCCCTGCTCAGATTGGCGATTAGGTTGGTCAACACAAATCGTGAGTAGTTGAATCTGAGGCCTCTCACCAACCCATGAACTAGGCATCCTAGTTCATATGGGATTTGATCCCAACCCCCTGATTTGTTGGAGAGGCAATGTAGGACAATGTGCAGCAGGAACTTCCAATGGTAAGAGAAGTTGAACTTGTATACGGTAGACCTGCTGACATCACCTCCATATCCCATGAGGATATAGGTGCCTTCCAAGTCTTCCTTGGGGAACTCAGTAGGAGCCCCATCATCGTGAAGCTCGAGATGCTCCCTGATGAGCTGTTCATTGATGACCAACTCTTGGCCACAAACTCGGGTTCTCAGGACTCGAACCCCATTCAGTACTGCAGTTTCACCGTTGCTCCAAAATTCTGACATATGGTTGGAGTATACGGTGGGGTTAACTGTTAGTGCAGTGAGGTAGGTGGATTCGGTGAGAAAGGTGATGATTTGGGTGAAGTCGGCATCCCTTGACGAGTCAAGTAATGCGACTTGGTTGTGCTGAGGGTTTAGCGCCATTGAAGAAAAGGTAAGCTTGAAATTTGGGTGAATTTGAGGGTTTGACAGTGAAGGGAACAGTTAGGGCTGTAAAGTGGTAAAAGAAGATGAAATTGATCAGTCAAGATTATTTAAAAGGGGTGAATTGTGGTAGAGGCGGTAATAGGGTAACTGTTTTGGGGTTACTGTGGGTGGTATGGTGGTTTACGGCGGAGAAATGATGTTGGCGGCAAGGATAATTTTAAATAATCTGTATCATGAACAAAATCTTTACTTTTTACAGAGTGGGGCCCAAAAGATATCCGTTACATATAAAAACCTTTACTTCCGAGGGTAAAACATTTCCGAAGGTAATTTTCTTCCAAAGGCCATTTCTCTTCCGAAGCAAGATATTGCTTCCGAAGGTAAAATTGTCCTTTGAAAGCACTCTATCTTCCGAAGCAAGGCATTGCTTCCGAAGGTAAAGTTGTCTTTCCGAATGGAGAGTTGTATAAGTTTCGGAAGTAGATCTGATATAAAATCAATCGCTTCTTCCGAGACCAAAAACTCTTCCGAGAAGAAAATTTCCATTGAGGAATTTGGCTTCGGAAGATATTCAGGAATATCTTCCGAGAGTTAATTCCTCTTCGGAAGGAATTTACACTTGGAATAATTTAAAGATCTTTTGTAACTGGGCTTAAATTGTATTGACACAAGACTTTACATATTAAAAAGGTTTTCAAAAGAGGTAGTTATTCAATGTTTATCATCCCAATTGCTGATATGAGATACTTAAATCTTTGTTCATCAAATGCCTTTGTGAACAAATCAGCATATTGTTCATTTGAGTCAACTTTGATTAACTTTATCAGCTGTTTCTCATGAATATCTCTAATGAAATGATACCTGATATCAATGTGCTTTGTCTTGGAGTGCTTCACCGGATTCTCAGTAATGGAGATAGCACTGTTGTTGTCAATATGGATAGGAGTAGTCATGAAGTTGAACCCATAGTCTAACATCTATTTTGAATCCATAGCAGTTGAGCACAGCAGCTAGCAGCAGCAATGTATTCAGCTTCAGCAGTTGATGTAGAGACACAGGATTGTTTCTTGCATTGCCATGAGATAATCCTTCCACCAAGAAATTGACATCCTCCTGATGTTGATTTCTTGTCAATGTTGCAGCCACCATAGTCACTGTCAGAGTATCCATAGAGATTGAAATCACTATTTCTTGGATACCAGAGACCTAGTTTAGGTGCTCCTTTGAGGTATCTGAGGATTCTCTTTGCAGCAGCTAGGTGAGACACCTTTGGAGCAGCCTGATATCTTGCACAAATGCATGTGGCAAACATGATATCTGGTCTACTGGCAGTGAGATACATCAGAGAACCAATGATTGCTCTATACTGATGTTGATCAGTATCCTCCCCCTCAAGGTCAGGGCAAAGATTATGGTTTCTGGGTATGGGTGTCTTGGCTGGTTTACAATCCTTCATTTCAAATCTATCTAAGATGTCTGAGACATACTTAGATTGACTTATGAAGAACCCTTCCTTCATCTGTTTCACCTGAATTCCAAGGAAAAAGTCCATTTTTCCCATGGAACTCATCTCAAACTTCTGCTTCATTATGCTTTCAAAGTCCTTGCACATTTGGTCGTTTGAAGAACCAAATATGATGTCATCAACATAGACTTGTACAAGCAAAATGTCTTCTCCACTCTTTCTGATGAAAAGAGTCTTGTCGATGGTACCTCTAGTGTATCCATTCTTCAGGAGAAACTGAGACAAGGTCTCATACCACAGCCTAGGTGCTTGGTGCAGCCCATATAGAGCTTTATCCAGTCTGCACACATAGTTGGGGTGCTGTGGGTCTTCAAATCCTGGAGGTTGACACACATAGATTTCCCTATCTATATCCCCATATAAAAAGCACACTTGACATCAAGTTGGTAGACTGTGAAGTTCTTGGATGCAGCATAAGCAAGGAAGATCCTAACTGCCTCAAGTCTTGCAACAGGTGCAAAGACATCAGTATAATCGATTCCTTCCTCCTGGGTGTATCCTTGAACTACTAGCCTTGCCTTGTTCTTGATAATCAAGCCTCTATCATCTTTCTTGTTCCTGAACACCCATTTAGTGCCTATGGGTACTTGACCAGATGGTAGTGGGCATAGATTCCAGACCTTTTGTCTTCTGAATTGAAGCAGCTCCTCCTGCATCGATTCAACCCAACTACTATCCTTTAAGGCATCTTCTACCTTCTTTGGTTCCATCTGAGACAGAAAGCATGAGTACAAGCAGACATTCCCATGATGAGTTTGTCCTCTTGTTCTCACACCCTCAGAGACATTCCCTATGATGTTCTCAGTTGGATGAGTGTTGTGAATCCTAAGACGAGGAATCACTTCCAGTTGCAGAGATAAGTCTAGGTTAGACATATTCTGATCAGGAACTGGATCACTCTGTCCAACTGCTGTTTCAGAGTCATTCAATGAGGACTGATTGAATGATTGAGAAACATCATCAATGGTTGGTTGTGAAGTAGTATTAACAGTTGCCTGTTCCTTCAGAATACCACTTCCCTCAACCTGGTGTTGTAGTGGATCACCTGAGGAACTTTGAGGTTGATCAAGTGATTCACTTGTTGAAGCTTCACTATTTCTGGAGATAGTTACACTGTCAGATCTGTGAATAGTTGAAGCTTGTTGCCCTTTAGCTCTTGGAGAATTTGGAATAGGTCTGGGAAGCTCATATAGTTGACCTGCATCAGCATCAGCATCACTTTGAGCACCTGTTCCAGCTGAAACATTCTCACAAGATGGTTTAGAATAGTTTGGAAACAATTCTAAATCAAAGATATACTCAGGTCCATTCCCCCTAACACAAGGAGTGTGCTCATTAACAACTATGTTGGATGACTCCTCAAATTGTTGATTCTTGATATTGTATACTCTATAAGCTTTGGAGCTAGAAGAGTATCCAATAAAGATAGCATCATCCGACTTCTCAGCAAACTTTGCCAAGTTGTCCTTTGTGTTAAGTATGGTACACCTGCAGCCAAAGGACCTTAGAAAGCCAATGAACGGTGGCCTCTTGTTCCATAACTCATAAGGGGTTTTTCCATGGGGCTTCACTACAAGAACCCTGTTCTGCACATAGCATGCAGTGCTGACTGCCTCTGCCCAGAATGTTAGAGGCAGCTTTGAATCAGCTAACATGGTCCGAGCAGCCTCAATAAGTGTCCTGTTCCTCCTCTCAGCAACACCGTTTTGTTGAGGAGTTCTGGGAGCACTATATTGTCTGGCAATCCCTTTTGAGTCACAGAATGAGTCAAGAACGAAGTTCTTAAACTCAGTCCCTTGATCACTTCTAA
Organism: Flaveria linearis; assembly: GCA_024085815.1. Lineage (NCBI taxonomy): Eukaryota > Viridiplantae > Streptophyta > Magnoliopsida > Asterales > Asteraceae > Flaveria > Flaveria linearis. Next base: position 40,118,976 of record CM044014.1, read on the forward strand.
TGATCTTAACCTTGTGATCAATTTGATTTTCTATTTTAAGAATAAAAGATTTTAAAGTTTCAGCAGTTTCATCTTTACTTCTTAAAAAGAATACCCATGTAAATCTTGTAAAATCATCAACTATCACAAGGCAGTATGATTTCCTTCCAATGCTCATTATACTTGTGGGTCCAAAGAGATCCATGTGCAATAAGTGTAATGGAGTAGTGATAGAGTTAACACATTTGGATTTATGAGATGATCTGTGTTGTTTCCTTTCAGGCATGCAACACAGTTATCTTTGCAGAAAAATTCCTTTTTAGGCAAACCATGTACCAAGTTATTTTTAGCCAATTTATTCATTGTTTTAAAATTCACATGACACATGCGTTTATGCCATAGTGTTGACTCATCACTATCAGCTTTGGAAAGAAAGCATGATACTTCACCCATAGGAGAAGCATTGTTCATATCTAGCTTGTACATATCCCCTTTCCTGGGAGATCTGAGAAGCACCAATTCGGAGGAATTGTCATCCCTGGTCTGAGGATAATGCACTCATGTTCTGTGAAAAGCATCTGATGCTTCTGATCACAGAATTGAGAAACACTTAACAGATTGTGTTCAAGCTGTTTGACAAAGTGAACTTTGTCAATGTTTATTCTGCCATTGGATATACTTCCTCTGCCAGAAATATATCCTCCGGCCTCACCTCCAAATTGGACAGGCCCTCCATCAAAGTTCTGGAATTGTTGAAGGAGAGATCTGTTCCCTGTCATGTGCCTGGAGCATCCACTATCTACAATCCAGATATTGTTGTTCTTGTCAAATGGATGTCCCTGCACATAAGATGAGATGGTTAGTTTTTTTGGAAGCCCAAGCCTTGCAGGTCTTGGGCTCTTCCAAAGATAGTGACATAATTGAACCAAAAGATATGCAATGGGGTTCAATAGAGGTCATTGTTGAAGAAGAGGTTTGGGCTGCAGCATCTTCCTTGATCTTCCAATCCATCCTTTGGTTGATCTTTGAGGATGAGCTTGTTGAAGCTTTTGCAGCATGGTCTTCTTCCGAAGCTTCTCTCTTTTCGGAAGAAGCCTTCACCACCTTTTCTTCCGAAGTAGTCTTCTTCTGAGATGGTTTCAAGGGAGCCTTCTTGTTCTTCCGAACCTTAGAAGGTTTGGCTTCCGAAGCCATTTTCCCTTCGGAAGAAGCAGTTTCTTCCGAAAGCAACTTGGCTTCCGAGACCAACTTTCCCTTTTTCATCATTTGGACCTTTTGAAGTGGTCCAACTGAAAAACCTTCTCTGACTCCTTCTTTTTAACATTATTTGCATAATGTGTGCTTGCTGGATTGTAGTAACAATCTTTAGCCATGTGGTTGTGCAGACCACACATTATGCATGCAATGTTAGTCTTCTGGGAACTTGCAGGTTGCTGTTTCTTGGGTTTCTTCTCGTCATCAGCAACTTTCCCTTTTAACTTCTGATCCTTCAGTAGGACAGGAGTGCTGGTACTACACTCCTTTCCTGAATCAGGAGTACCTACCACTTGAAATCCGGCAGAAATGAAGACACCCTTTTGCTTAGGGTCAAACTTAAGCTTGGACTCTGCAACCTTCTTGGCAGTCCTTCTAGCAGCTTTAGCTCTGCTTCTTCTTGCCTTGGTGGTCAGGATTTGATCATCACAGGTGGAGATGGGTGTATCCTCCTGTTTCTCCCCTGTGGAGGCCACTATTTTCACTTCATCCTCTAGTTCCAATGGAGAAGGGTCAGCAGTTGGAACCTCTTGCTCTTCAGTACCACATCTAGGTAGTCTAATAGACTCATAAGAGTGTGGTGGAGCTATTTCACTGGTTCCCAACCCTTCTTTGTTTTGATAAAACATTTTGGAATGAGAGGTTGATGCAAGAATAGTTTGGAAGCTTTGCTCAGCAATAGCTTGCTTCCTGGCCTGAGCCTCAGCTGTGACTAACTGGGCTTGAACTTCAGAAAGTTTGGAGATCAGATCTTTGATTTGAGTCTTATAGTTAGTCTTTTCATGTTTTAAAAGAGACACAGTTTTCTCTAACTCATCAATTTTCCTTTGATAGTCAGATTCAGCTCTTTTAAAGTCAGATTTTAGCACATTTAAAGACTCAACCTCAGATCTGATTTCCGAAATGTAATCCTTATACAGTTTAACTTTAGCAATACAGCAGCAGTACAAAGATGTTCATATACCTGATCATCATCTGTTCCGGCCATGAGTGCTTGAGCGGGAGTCACATCCTGTACCATGAAGCTCCAGTCAACTTCCTGAGCAACAGCAGCTGTTTCAGTTGACTTCTCTTCATGCTTGGGAGCAGTGGGATGTGTGGAGGCCTGTGGGGTTCCCGGGTTTTCTTAGGAGCCTTGCATTCCCTAGCAAAGTGACCAAGTTGGTTGCAGTTGTAACACCTTGCTTTGCTCTTATCAAACCCAAACTTGCTGTTAACTGGGTTTTGAGGGAATTGCCTTCCAGTTCTCTTAAAGAACTTCTTCGCTCTGTAAGTTAAAAGAGCCATCTGCTGGACAATATCCATATACTCCACATCATCTGGACTGAAGCACTCAAGATCATCAAAGCAGTATTGAAAATCACCAGAGTGTCCACTTCCAGAGACAAAGGCACAACTATCCTGAGAAGAGTTGTGTTGAACCTTTTGAGACTTTGGAGTCTCAGGTAGAGTAATGTAAGGTCCGCTGTGTGAGTTGTCAGGGTAACATAGCAACTGATGTTGTGGTTCTATGGTTTCCCTTTCAACCACATGAAGGGCTGAAACTCTGTTGGTTATTGGAGTGACCAGAGGAGTTCTGCATGTTCATCTCCATCTGGAATGCACTTAGGATACCATACAACTCTGTCAGAGTAAGAGTCTTAAGGTCCGAAGTTCTCTTGATTACAACACAGTAGTGTATCCATAGTTTAGGAAGTGAAGACATGAACTTCCTAACTATGTCTCTGTTCTCAAGAGCAACTCCAATATCCTCCAGAGTATCTACTAGCTCAACATACCTGAAGTATTGTTGAGTCAAGGTCTCACCGGCCTTGAAAGTAAAGTTCTCAAACTGCTGCTTCAAGAGATCCTTCTTGTTCTCTTGGGTTTCCTTGGATCCTTCATACATCAGCTTCAGTGCTTCCCACAGATCTTTGGCAGTTTTGCACTTCTTGAAGCGTCTGTAGACGGAGTTGGGGAGAGCAGTTTGGAGAGAAGTCATAGCCCTTTGATCCAGCTCTATTCTCTTCCTGTCTTCTTCTGAGTAATCATCAACATCTTTTGGAATGATGCGATTACCAGTGGCAGAAGTGGTGCTTGGTATGAAAGGACCATTGACAATGGAATCCCACATCCTTGAGTCTTGACACTTGATGAAGCCTCCATTCTGATGCACCATGTGTCAAAGTCTTCAGGGGTGATCAGTGGGGACTTGGTCATTGTACCAGTTTCCATATCAGCCTTGGAGAGAGCAGCCATTTGAGTGAGTGGTTTGTAGTGAGGAGTGAAAAACAGGTTGATTTGGATGGTAAGATCTCACAATCAAGAGCCTGGAGCTCTGATACCAATTGCAGGATCGAATATGTGGTTTTTCTCTCAACTCACTGTGAACAACACTCGGCAAGCAGTCTATGAAGAGTTGATCACAATATAACAAGTAACAAGCAGTAAGAAAATTAACACAGCAGGTAAATTTTCAAGGTACTTTTATATATTGCTTCACAACTCAAAGGATTACAAGACACTTGGACTCAAATCACTTACATAAAGAGTTACAGGGAGAAGATATATATAATACTACCTACAGCCGGATATACTTTGATACCAGCTGGACACCTCTAACCTTACATCTATACTACAAGACTCTAGGTGAGGTCTTTCAGACATTTTGCCTGAGAGTTGGTAGTCAGGACATGTCCCTGACTTACCTTTTGTCACCAACTAAAGTTGGTAACATGTACTATCATAAAAAGGTGAACAGTAGAATAAAGTATGGTCAACAACATGGCTCTTTAAGAAGATGTCATGCTGTATCAGAGGTCTGCAGCGGACTGTCAGGGACCATACTTTTATCTGCTGGTCATAGCAATGTCTTCCGAAGGATAAAGTACTTCGGAAGAATAACTTCTTCCGAAGGCACTTATACTTCGGAAGACTGCTTCTTCCGAGGCTGGAGTCTTCTTTGTCTTCGGAAGTAGACTTTGTCTTCGGAAGCTCAGACTTTGTCTTCAGCTCTTTCATCAGACTTTGTCTTGGGAAGCTCAGACTTTGTCTTCAGCTCTTTCATCAGACTTTGTCTTCGGAAGCTCAGACTTTGTCTTCAGCTCTTTCATCAGACTTTGTCTTCGGAAGCTCAGGCTTTGTCTTCGGAAGCTCTCAGACTTTGTCTTCGGAAGATAGTCTTCAGCTGTTGGCTTTAGCTGTTGCCTTCAGCAGTTGACTTCAGCTTTTTCCTTCAGTAGATATCTTCAGCTGTTGGCTTCAGCTTTCGGAAGATCTCTTGCTCAGCATTGGAAGCATTTGAATGAAGTACCAAAAAATGACTATGTGAAGTAGTTTTGGTTGCACCAGCCTTATCATGATCCAACAGATTTGCTGTTTGGCGCTGCACCGGTAGCCAAAGCGCCGTATCGACTCGCCCCTCCTGAAATGAAGGAACTGATGGCACAAATTCAAGAACTATTAGACAAAGGATTCATACGTCCGAGTGTCACTCCATGGGGTGCCCCGGTGTTATTTGTGAAGAAAAAGGATGGCACCTTACGCATGTGCATGGACTACCGGGAGTTAAATAAGTTGACCATAAAGAACCGTTACCCACTCCCGAGGATAGATGACCTGTTCGATCAACTTCAAGGAGCAAGTTACTTTTCCAAGATAGACTTAAGATCCGGTTACCACCAACTGAAGATAATAGAAGAAGGCATACCCAAGACAGCTTTCCGAACTATGTATGGGCACTATGAGTACTTAGTCATGCCCTTCGGGCTGACCAATGCACTAGCAGCATTCATGGATCTCATGAACCGTGTATGCCGCCCATATCTTGACAAGTTTGTGATCGTGTTCATCGACGACATCCTGATCTACTCCAGTAATAAGGAAGAACACGAGAAGCATCTCAGACTAATCCTTGAGTTACTCAAGAATGAACAACTATATGCCAAATTTTCTAAATGTGAATTTTGGATGTGAGAGATCCAATTTTTAGGGCATGTAGTGAATGAGAATGGAATTCAAGTTGACCCTTCCAAGATTGAGGCTATAAAGAATTGGAAGATTCCTGAGACTCCCACTGAGGTTAGGCAATTCCTAGGATTGGCCGGATACTACCGACGATTCATAAAGGACTTCTCGCGCATTGTGCAACCATTGACCACACTGACTAAGAAGAACAAAACGTTTGTGTGGGAAACAGAGCAAGATGAAGCCTTTGAGACACTCAAGGAAAAGTTATGCAGTGCACCTGTTCTAGCCCTTCCAGAAGGAGTCGAAGACTTCGTAGTCTACTGTGACGCCTCGCTTCAAGGGTTAGGATGCGTGCTAATGCAACGCAACAAGGTCATTGCCTATGCATCTAGATTGCTAAACGATCACGAGAAGAACTATACTACGCACGATCTGGAATTAGGTGCCGTGGTGTTTGCTCTCAAAATGTGGAGGCACTACCTCTACGGCATGTAGTGCATCATTTACACTGACCATCGAAGTTTGCAACACATTCTCGACCAGAAGTTGCTAAACATGTGTCAAAGAAGATGGGTCGAGTTGTTAAACGACTACGAGTATGAAATCCGTTACCATCCCGGTAAAGCCAACGTGGTGGCAGACGCTTTGAGCAGAAAGGAGAGGGAAAAACCTCTTCGTGTATGAGCTTTGAGGATAAGTGTGTACATTGACCTATTGCAAGGCTGAAAGAAGCTCAAAGTGAAGCGTTAAAGGAGGAAAATTTAGCAGGAGAAGGATTAACTGGAATGGAAAAGCGATTTGAAACAGGAACTGATGGTACATATAAGTGCGAAGGGAGAACTTGGGTGCCAAAGCATGGGGGAATTCGAGAGGTAATTCTCGATGAAGCCCACAAATCTAGGTATCAGTTCACCCTGGAAGTGATAAGATGTACCAGGATTTGAAGGCACTTTTCTGGTGGCCTGGAATCAAGAAATCAATCGCTGTTTATGTTGGAAAATGTCTAACTTGTGCCATGGTAAAAGCCAAAAACCAAAACCCGTCAGGGACGTTACAGCAGCCAGAAATCCCCGAATGGAAATGGGATAACGTCACGATGGACTTTGTTACCAAGTTACCCAGAACGTCTAGGGGTCATGATGCTATTTGGGTAATAGTGGATAGATTAACCAAATCAGCTCACTTCTTACCAATTCGGGAAGACTATGACATGTCAAGACTGGCTCAACTATATATCAATGAAATAGTGGCTAGGCATGGTGTGCCACTATCCATAATCTCAGACCGTGATAGTCGTTTTACTTCGCGTTTCTGGAAATCACTTCAACGCTCTTTAGGAACCCGGCTGGACTTAAGCATGGCGTACCACCCGCAAACTGACGGTCAAAGCGAAAGGACTGTTCAAACCCTAGAAGATATGCTGAGAGCTTGCATAATTGATTTTGGTGGGAACTGGGATAGCCATCTTCCATTGGTGGAGTTCTCCTATAATAACAGTTACCATGCAAGTATCAATGCTGCTCTGTATGAGGCTCTCTATGGTAGGAAATGTCGGTCACCCTTGAGTTGGAATAAAATTGGTGATAGTCAAGTGTTAGGACCCGACATCGTATTGGAGACCACTGAGAAGATTTTCAAGATCAAGGAACGTCTACGGGCAGCAAGGGACCGTCTAAAGAAGTACGCTGATAGAAGACGGAAGCCGTTAGAGTTTCAGATCGGTGATAGGGTAATGCTGAAGGTAGCACCATGGAAGGGAACCGTGAGATTTGGGAAAAGAGGAAAGTTAAGCCCAAGATACATCGGACCATTTGAAATACTTGCAAGAATTGGTCCTGTGGATTACAAGTTGAAACTACCTCAGAAATTGAGTTATATACACGACACCTTCCACGTGTCGAACTTGAAGAAATGCTTGGTAGACAAAACCTTGGAACTACCGCTGGAGGAGACAAGAATCAACAACATATCTAAAAAGTTACTACGTTTGGAAATCTATGAACTACGTTATCCATTCTTGGTTTTCTAGCATACATATCATCAATGTAGTATACATATGTCAACCTAAACACATCAACAACATCACTACATCATCAAATCATCATATTGTACAAATAAAGTTACTATTATTAGTAAACTATGAACAAAACCTTCAATTAACCAATTTCTTGCAAGATCAATGTATTCTAGCATTCATCCAACCAGTATTCTAGCATTCATCCAACCAGTATTCTAGCATTCATCCAACCAAATTAATGTCATAACATCATCAAACACCATCAATTTCATATAATCAACATCAATTTCGAATTAGGGTTCATCTAGAATCAAAGTCCATGAACAATTCAACAAAAACGTATCATTCTTGCATAATCTACGTGAAACAACATACCTACAACCTAACTAACATGATAACAACATCAAACACTCAAAAATCAACATCACCAACCCCCAATTCGTATCTAGGGTTTCGGCCCTTCAAAATCCATGAAAAAACAACACCAACTAACCTTTATTCCGTGAAAAGTAACAAACTTGATACTTCTAATGTGTTGTATGCCTTGAAATCGATCCAAACTGAAGCCTAGATGCTTGATCTTGGTTGAATTCGAATGGGAGAGGGGGTATGGAGGGTGGTCGCGGCCGATGAGGGTGTTTAGGGTTGGGTTTTGATTTTTAATTTTATTTAATTACCCATAATTACCCTTTAAGCCCTTGTAACTTGTATTTCATAAAAATCAGGTTTTAAATAGTTTTAAAAAGGATTTTAACTACTAAACACAATTATTATTAGTCACAAGTAATAATCTTGCATAATTTTCACTTGTCACACAACACACGAAATAAATATAGCAAGTCGTCACGTTACGCGATTAATTTCCTAATTAATATTTAAAAACACGCAAACACAAAAGTATAACTTAGCAACAACATAATCAGTTAAGTTATCATCAGTTTAATATTATTAATTATCATTAAGTCACCAATGTTTAACGACAACTAGTGTGTGCTCACGACATGTGTATACAAGACATAACGGAACTAACAGAGTTTTTGGTAACGGAAAATTACCGGATGTCACAGAACAGTTCAGAAGCGTCTGAACAGTTCTCAAGCGACTGAACAGTTGTCATACGTCTAGCCCCAAAAGGTCTAAACAGTGCTCATACATCCTAATTTTTACACTTAGTATAAAAAGCACACTTCTCGTTTTTCATTCATTCACAACACAGACTCTAAACCTCTTAAACCCTGTCGATCCATATTCACCTATTTCATCAAAAATTGTCATCTGTTCTTGATTCATTCATATTAGAAGTATTATATCAGTGATTTTCAAATGTATGTTCAGAATATAATCATCAAATTTCAAATTTTAGAATCAAACTAGGTCAGACATTTCTCGTCTGTTCGGACGGTTTGAACCCTAAAATTGGAAAATTTGAAAATAATGAAGTAATCTGAACAAAAGACATAAAACTGATCAAATATTACTGATATACATTGAATTTCGAACAAGTTGTCAACTGAAATTGGTATTTTCATGAACTTCGACTTCAGGGTGTTCGTCCTGATTCAAATGAAGAAGATGAACAGTTTAAAAATAAATCTTATTTTTAAATAAAAATCAATTAATAATTCAAAGAACTCAATTGAAAAATTAACTTTGATAAATGTTAATTGAACCAATATGTTTTAAATCATTACAAAAAAAGTGTAAACAACATCACTTGACAGAATTACCATAATCTAGACAGTGAAGAGTATACTTGTTTATAAATCAATTCAAAGTATTTAAAACATAATAGTTCATGTACATAACTCCAAAGTTTAACAATAATCAGATCATTTAAACTTCATTATCTTAACTAAACTTGTTTGTGTTTGTGCAGATTGTAGATTTAAAGTTCAAACCCAAACATAATGTAGCTGCTTTTCTTGATGAGGAATGTAGAGAAGCAAGTGGATACGAAGAGATTATAAGATTTTTGCTAAGGACAAAATATGTCTATGCTATGTGTGCTAGACCAATGATACATTCAAGATTGATTAAAAGATTTTAGAGAACTGTAGAAGTTGAAGTTGATGATGCTGGTCAAAAGTTGTGAGAGCTTTTATTACAAATGACAGGATGATTGAAGTTTTAAAACAGGCAATTCGAATAGCACTCAGACTTGGTGAAAATGATGCTGAAGACTTATCTAAATTCACATTCAATGAGTGCAGGGACGTGTTTTTGCAAATGGGTCATCCAGATAATTTTCCAAAGAAGCAATTTTACAGAGCTGGACTGTACAATCACTGGAAACTCTTATGCTAAATTTTTCAACAGTGTATGTCAAAAAGAAGTGTAGGATGGGATTCTTTTCCTGTTGATATAGCATCCCCAATCATTGCCTTAGCCACAAACAGAAGGTTTAACATGGCTAAATGGATAATGAATGGATTCATTTACAATCTAGAAAAGAGAAGGAGACATAAGTATTTGATGTATCCTAGATTTATTCAGATGCTGATCAATGAAGAGAATAATGACTTATATGTTGATGGTGTAGAAGAAGAAAATTTATATCTTGAACATATGTCTGAAATACTATATAAAAGACTTGCTATGATTTCAGGTGCTCCAAATATTCCTTTGCTTGACTACATTAGGAATGTTGCCATGGCCAATGTAGATATAAATCAACAACATTTCCACCTATCAGAAGATGAGCCATACATCCAAGATATCTAGTTGAAGATGTTATGGAAGAGTTGATTGATGAATCCGAAGATATGATGATATTACTGATAGTTCATCAGAAGGGGATAATGATAGTGATGATAATGATTATGGTAGTGATGGTGCAGATGAAGCACGTCAAACAGTCAGTAGTGAGAGAACTATATCTGAGCATGGTGTTGAGCATATGTCTGAAGCCCAAGATTTGGGTGAAGGAACTTCAACTGGTGCAATGCCTGAGGAAACTCAAACTGAAGCTCAATATGAAGAGTTAACTGTTCATGCGCATGCAGAGACCACAGTGCATCTTGAAGATTCACAAAATCAAATTTTTGATTTTGAGTTTATGGAAGCTATACTTTCAGAGCCTATATTTCAAAGTTCTACTCAAGAAGAAACAGAAGATGTACCAGTTATAACACCACACAATGTGTCTGTACAAACTGAGGAAAGTTTAGATGTAGATGAGCTTGAAAAGTTAAAAGATGAAAACAATGCTCAAGAGAAGGTAATAACTGAATTGAAAGAGGAAAATGAAAAACTAAAAGAAATGAATGTTTCTCTTAAAATGAGATAGAAAAGCTAAAGGAAGAAAATGAAATGTTAAAGAAAGAAAATAATCACAAGGATGAAAAGATTGTGATGTATGCTAAGGATAAAGAGGATGTGATAAAAATTTTTGAGGTAATGATAAGAGATTATGATTTGCTTGAAGAAAAACATAAGAAGTTGCTTGAAGAAACTGAAAAGTTAAAAGAAGAGTGAAGGAAAGCAAAGGAATCTCAAAAGCCAATATCTACTAAAGTTGAACTTGTATCTAAAATACCTATTGAGATTGAGAAAAATGTTGAAATGGATAAAGGAAAAAGAAAATTAGATGATATTGAAGCTGAAGTTTTACCTGACTCATCTTCAAAAGTACAAAGGACTGAACAGATTATTGAAGAAGAGATACAAGAAGCCCAAGAACCATTCATTCAAGAGAAAATTGGTGCATTGGAGGATATTGAAGAAAAGTATGATGATGAGTGGTATAATATAGCAAGTCGTTACGTGAGGCGATTAATTTCCTAGTTAATATTTAAAAACACGCAAACACAAAAGTATAACTTAGCAACCACGTAATCAGTTAAGTTATCTTGAGTTTAACATTATTAATTATCATTAAGTCACCAATGTTCAACAAAAACTAGTGTGTGCTCACAACACGTGTATGCAAAACTTAACGGAAATAACGGAGTTTTTGGTAAGAGAAAATTACCGGATGTCACATTATCCCCATGTGGAATGAATTTTCGTCCCGAAAATTGCGTTACATGATGAGAGTGTTCCATCACTGGTCTACTGCATTGGCACACAGAAATAAAAATCTAGTGAGTTTTGGATGAGTTGTCACATCATCCCCATGTTGAAAGAAATTTCGTCCTGAAATTTAAATCAATACCTTCATCTACAGGCATCGTCTTTTCAAATAGTTGAGGATACTTAAGCTTTATTTGATCTTCACGTTCCCACGTGAATTCTGGTCCACGTCGCGAGTTCCAATGAACTTTGACTATGGGTATCTTGCTTTGCTTAAGTGTTTTCACCACACGGTCCATCACCTCGACTGGTTCATCGATGAAGCGTAATTGTTCATCCACTTGAACGTCCTCTAGTGGTATAACTAGTTTTTCGTCAGATAGACACTTCTTCGGATTTGAAACATGGAACACATCATGGACTCCACTCAGCGAATCAGGTAAGGCTAGTCGATAGGCCACTAGACCTATTCTTTCTAATATCTCAAATGGTCCAACATAACTCGGATTTAGCTTCCCTCACTTTCCAAACCGAACTACGCCTTTCCATGGTGAGACCTTCAATAAGACCTTGTCACCAATCTGAAAATCTAAAGGTTTCCGTCTCTTGTCATCATAACTTTTCTATCTATCTCGCGTTGCAGCCATACGGTTCCGTATCTGCACAATCTTCTCAGTTGTTTCAGGTATTAGCTCAGGACCTGTTAGTTGACTATCACCAATATCAGCCCAACAAACCGGTGATCTACATTTTCTCCCATACAATGCCTCGAAAGGTGCTGCCTGTATGCCAGTGTGATAACTGTTATTATAGGAAAATTCCACCAATGGCAGGTGAACTTCCCAGTTGTTCCCGAAATGAATCACACAAGCACGTAGCATATCCTCCAAAGTCTGTATGGTACGCTCACTCTGGCCGTCAGTTTGTGGATGATAAGCAGTACTTATATCCAATCGTGTACCCAGAGATTTTTGTAGTGATTGCCAGAAGTGTGACGTGAAACGAGCATCGCGGTCAGAAATAATCAAGATCGGTACACCGTGTCTCGAAACGATTTCCTTAAGGTACAGTCCGGGTTAGTTTCTCCATCTTATCCATTTCCTTAATTGCAAGGAAGTGAGCGGACTTTGTCAACCAATCCACAATAACCCATATTGTGTCACAACCAGTATTAGTTCGGGGTAACTTAGTAATAAAATCCATGGAGATTTGTTCCCATTTCCACATTGGTATCTCGGGTTGTTGTAACAGTCCAGATGGTTTTTTGGTATTCTAGCTTAACTTTTGAGCAGGTCAAACACTTGCTCACATACGTAGCTACATCCGCCTTCATATTAGGCCACCAGTAATGCGCCTTTAAGTCATGATACATCTTGTCAGATCTAGGATGTATAGAATACTTAGACTTGTGTGCCTCACTCATAACTAAATCCCTTAAATTTCCATATACAGGTACCCAAAGTCTATCCATGAAGTACCAAATGCCATCCTCTTTCACTACCAATTGTTTATCCATTCCCGTAATGACTCAGAACCAACATTTTCCTCTTTTAAGGCTTCTATCTGTGCTTCCTTAACCTGTTTAGGCAGATGAGTACTGATTGTAAGCTGTAAGGCTCGCACCCGCCTGGGTTTAGCTGTTTCTTTCCGGCATAAGGCATCGGCAACCACGTTCGCCTTTCCATGATGATACTTGATAGCGCAATCATAATCGTTCAGAAGCTCCAGCCAACATCGTTTCCTCATATTCAACTCCTTTTGCTCAAAGATATGTTGAAGACTCTTGTGATCGGTGTAGATAGTGCATTTGGTACCGTACAAGTAATGTCTCCAAATCTTTAAGGTAAAAGCTACTGCGCCCAATTCCAGGTCATGGGTGGTATAGTTCTTCTCATGAACTTTTAGTTGTCTTGAGGCATAAGCCATTACTTTGTCACGTTGCATCCGGACACAACCCAATCCTTGAATGGATGCGTCACAATACACCACGAAATCATCCGTTCCGTCCAGTAATATCGGTGCACTACAGAGTTTCTATTTTAATAGCTAACAAGTCGCCTCTTGACTTTCACCCTATTTGTATGCCGTTCCTTTGTGGGTCAAGGCTGTGAGAGGTTGTGCAATCTTAGAGAATCCCTCTATGAACCGTCGGTAATACCCTGCTAACCCCAGAAATTGCCTTATCACGCTCGGTGTTTTGGGTATAGCCCAATTCTTTATCGCCTCAATCTTGGCAGGATCAACATGTATCCCGTTCTCATTAACAATGTGACCTAGAAATTGCACTACTCGTATCCAAAAATCACACTTAGAGAATTTGGCGTATAATTGCTCTTTCTTCAATAGTTCTAAGATCAATCATAAGTGTTCTTCATGATCCTCCTCGGTCTTAGAATATATCAGTATGTCATCGATAAACACAATAACGAACTGATCGAGATAGGTTTTGTACACGCGATTTATGAGGTCCATGAAGATAGCTGTTGCATTAGTTAGACCAAAGGGCATGACCAAGAATTCATAATGCCCGTAACGAGTCCTGCAAGCGGTTTTCGAGACGTCTTCCTCACGAACTCGCAACTGATGATGCCACGACCTTAAATCGATCTTAGAATAGTAACTGGATCCCTGAAGTTGATCGAACAGATCATCAATACGAGGTAAGGGGTACCAGTTCTTTACTGTGACCTCGTTCAACTCCCTATAATCGATGCATATTCAAAATGTGCCATCCTTCTTCTTAATAAAAAGGACAGGGGCTCCCCAAGGTGAGGTGCTAGGTCGAATAAATCCCTTATCTAAAAGATCCTGATGTTGTGATGACAACTCCTGTAGTTCGTTCGGTGCTAATCGATAAGGTGCCCTAGCAATCGGGGCTGCGCCGGGAGTCAGTTCGATTTGAAATTCCACTTGGCGGTGAGGTTGTAGTCCAGGAAGATCCTCTAGAAACACCTCTAGAAAGTCTCGTACCACGGGAATGTCCTCCATTCTCCTTTCTTCCGCTTGCTTAACGGTGACGAGTGCTAGAATAGCCAAATGACCTTTTCGCAACAACTTTTGTGCTTTCATGTACGAGAAGATGCATATCACCGCACCACTCCTATCACCTCTGAATGTAAGGATTTTGTCACCAATAGGAATTCGTATTATTTTCTCGTGACATATGGCAGTCACCATGCTCCGAATCTCGGGCGCCAACCCCCGAATGTAGTGCTCAACCCGCTTATGCATCTCATTCACCATTCCCAGCATAGAGTGGCCAATTCATGAGTTCTAGTAGTGTAGGCCTTGATTTCCGAGCCCTGTATTTTAAGTTGCCAGAACTCCATCTCTAGCTTTTGCACTTCACTTCAAGGACAGTACACCTCGGTCATCATCTGCTTGAATTCATCCCAGGGAAGCTCATTTCCCATAGCTTGCCCTAGCATTTGTACTTGTGCATTCCACCAGGACAACGCGGCACCTTCCAAAGTTCCGGTGGCATATTTCACCTGGTCGACAGGTGGGCAGTTGCACTTGGAGAAAACAGATTCTGTTTTCTCAAACCATCGTACCAGCCCTACAGCTCCCTCAGTCCCACTGTAGGTGTGTGGCTTACAGTCCATAAAGGACTTATAAGTACACACTGGTGGTCCTGCTTTAACACGATAAACATTGATCAGATATCCTATACGATTAACTATGGCATTTGATTTAGCTTTCTATTATCGTTGACATACTGGCTGTCCCAGTTAGGTAGCAGCTACCGCTGCCTGAACATGTTCGTTTATCAGGGCAGCTAGTTCAGCAGGGGTCATGTTGATAGCACCGCCACCTTGATCACCGGCGCCACGTCCACGTCCGCGGCCACGCCCTCGACCACGTCCACGTCCTCGGGCGTCCATTTTTTTTCACTTTACATTCACAAATACAATAATGAGTAACATCAAACATATTTATCTCATTGAGGTATAGTAAACAATAAGAAAATAATGAATCATCACAACCACAACATTCATAACAAAAATGATAACCAAGATAAATAAATTGTAAATGAGTCACAATGTATTCACAAATGTCAAAATTTAAGTTTGTCGTTTGGGTGGGGAAACAACCCTTCCCACATAGGTTTCAAAAGAAGGAAACACTACATAGTCCAAGTAATTTAAGGAAAAAAAAATAAAATCAATCAACGATATCCTACCCGTCGCTGTCATCTTCCATCTCCTCGAGTTCTTCTTCAGGTTCCTCCTCGGGTTCCTCTTCGGGTTCCTCCTCCTCCTCGGGGGCCTCTGCAGGAGCAGGAGCTATGGCGATCTGAAGCGCCACCAACTGGGCTTCTAAGGTAGCAATTCTATTGTCGGCTGCTTCGTCCCGCTGTTCTTGAGCTGTCATGCGTCCTCTAAGTGCCCGATAACCATCCTCCATGTGGTGACACCCGTCCAAGGTCTTACCATGTTGTTCTTCAAGTGTACTCAGCTGGTGTCGTAGTTCGTACACCTTGTGCTGTAGTGTACAAACGTCACTCGTGAGTCGTCTGACTTGGTGCTGCTTCGTATCCAGTGCGGCCACCAATGCTGTAATCACTTGCTCATTGGACTGCACCATCCGTGGGAGTGATGGTATTGGTTGTTTAGTGTTAGTTCTAGTTCTAGGTCTCTGGAGAGGTACACGCTCCCTATACATGATATGGTCCACGAACTCGGAACAGAAACTCCAGTCTCGCGAGGGTCGCGCTCCATCAGGGCAAAAGGTTGATCCCAGTCAAACTCTCCTCATGGGTAGTCTAAACAAGGCCAGTCACGTCCATTGTCGGGTACTGGTCTAGGAGGTGGGGACTCGGATCGAGTGGGTGCTGACTGTCGCCTACTAGGAGCTCTAGATGATGACGCCATGCTGCAAAGAGTGTGACGTGTATGCCAATGAGTATACAGTAGAGAAATCAGGAACAAGTAACTAACTACCTATGTGCGGTTATAGTCTAGTGTGTATGCAACCTAGTTCCCTATAACCAATGGCTCTGATACCAACCTATCACACCCTCAAAATCCACGTGCGGAGTTTTACCGCAAGGCGTGTGAACAAACAAGGATCACAGTCAATAGTTATTCAGAACGACTCTACATACCATATTTAAAATAAAACAAACCAAAGTTCAAACTTTAAAACCATGTCGAAGCGTTTCAAACTTTAAAACCATGCGGAAGCGTTTTGTAAAATAAGACAAACCCAAAATATTGAAATGCGTACAATGGCAAAACATGCGCCAACCAAATGTTTGAAACCCATAATGTAAAGCCAAGCAAATGTGTTTATAAATTAAAGCCTTAGAATGCATGCTGGACCCGTGTTGTGCCCCTACTGGCAAGCTGAGTTATCGACCTGAGAATAGGATACTAAATGTCAACACAATGGTTGGTGAGTTCAAGTGTTGGCGTTTAAACATAAACTGTTTAACAGTTGTGATATATAAGCAGTGTATTGTAACAGATAGCTACTCTATTAAAAATAAATATTAATTCATAGTGATTTCGCAATTGAAGCTAACTGTGATAGTTTTTGCCTCCTGCCACGACTTACCAGGTCGTGACAAATGTTCATAGGACAAATCGCACCCGGTTGACCTCGAGTCACACAGGTGGGGCTCGTCAGACCCAGTAGTACTACCCAAGTTTCCCCGCTATTCAATATTAACAATTTGAAAGTGTGAGGACTTTTCCATGGTAAACAACACTATATTAATATTATACACAACTTAAATATATAAAGCGTTTATGAAATTACCAGTATGTATCTCCCCCAAAAGAGATTAAATAAATAGTGGTGCATGAACTCACCTGATATGCGTAATGAGTACTTAGACTTTACTTGAAAGAAAGAGTGGACAGTCAACCCTCAGAGGTTACCTAGATCACGTAAGTACATGAGTACGTGTAAACTGAGAATATGTGGAACCTTAAGTACACTACCACCAAAGACTCAAGGTTTTAGAAGGATAAACATGTTTGACCCAGTTGACCCGTTTGACCCGTTGGTGACATTATGTGTTGTAAACCATTTAGCAAACAATATCATACATCATCCAAGATCAAATCATGCATAACCTACTCATATGACCCATAGCTATGACTTATCATAAACAGGCCAAAACAGATAATGTATCACTTAATCATCCATACTAACCAATAACACATTCAACATGTCCATTACATTCCACATACACCAAGATGATCAATTTCCAGTCCTAAACATGATATCCTAGTTGCTAATCCACATTCAACATCATACATGATCATCAAAGTACATAAATCACACATAACCAAATGAACATTCCATACAACCTATTTAACAGGTTCTATCACTTTAGAAATCATCCATGGACATACTAACATGCTCCTAATGCCCCAACATGCTCAAACTATCATCATTCAAACTTTGTGCAAATAAAGTTTCCCTTTTGGGAAAGTACATCCCAAAATCTATCATACACCCAATGTATACATGCATTCATCAATAATATGCCATATCAAGTTCATAATAACCTCTAAGCAAGATCAACAACATCCACATATCCTAATTCATCAATCCCATATCTAAAAAGTTACTACTTTTGGAAATCTATGAACTACATTATCCATTATTGGTTTTCTAGCATACATATCATCAATCTAGTATACATATGTCATCCTAAACATATCAACAACATCACTACATCATAAAATCATCATATCATACAAATAAAGTTACTATTATTAGTAACCTGTGAACAAAACTTTCAATTAACCTAATTTCTTGCAAGATCAATGTATTCTAGCTTTCATCCAACCAAACTAATGTCATATCATCATCAAACAACCATCGATTTCATATAATCAACATCAATTTTGAATTAGTGTTCATCTAGATTCAAAGTCCATGAACAATTCAACAAAAACATATCATTCTTGCATAATCGACGTTAAACAACATACCTACAACCTAACTAACATGATAACAACATCAAACACTCAAAAATCAACATCACCAACCCCTAATTCGTATCTAGGGTTTCGGCCCCTTCAAAATCCATGAAAAAACAACACCAACTAACCTTTAATTCGTGAAAAGTAACAAACTTGAGACTTCTAATGTGTTGTATGCCTTGAAATCGATCCATACCGAAGCTTAGATGCTTAATCTTGGTTGAGTTTGAATGGGAGAGGGGGTATGGAGGGTGGTCGCGGTTGATGAGGGTGTTTAGGGTTGGGTTTTGATTTTTAATTTTATTTAATTACCCATAATTACCCTTTAAGCCCTTGTAACTTTTATTTTATAAAAATTAGGTTTTAAATAGTTTTTAAAAAGGGTTTTAACTACTAAACATAATTATTATTAGTCACAGATAATAATCTTGTATAATTTTCACTTGTCACACAACACACGAAATAAATATAGCAAGTCGTCACGTTACGCGATTAATTTCCTAATTAATATTTAAAAACACGCAAACACAAAAGTATAACTTAGCAACCACATAATCAGTTAAGTTATCATCAGTTTAACATTATTAATTATCATTAAGTCACCAACGTTCAACGACAACTAGTGTGTGCTCACGACACGTGTATGCAAGACTTAACGGAGTTTTTGGTAACGGAAAATTACCGGATGTCACGGAACAGTTCAGAACCGTCTGAACAGTTCTCAAGTGACTGGACAGTTGTCATGCGTCTAGCCGCAAAACGTCTTAACAATGCTCATACGTCATAAATTTTACACTTAGTATAAAAAGCACACTTCTCATTTTTCATTCATTCACAACATAGACTCTAAACCTCTTAAACCCTGTCGATCCATATTCACCTATTTCATCAAAATTTGTCATCTGTTCTTGATTAATTCATATTAGAAGTATTATATCAGTGATTTTTGAATGTAAGTTCAGAATATAATCATCAAATTTCAAATTTTAGAATCAAACTAGGTCAGACGTTTCTCGTCCGTTCGGACGGTTTGAACCCTAAAATTGAAATTTTGAAAATAATGAAGTAATCTGAACAAAAGACATAAAATTGATCAAATATTACTGATATACATTGAATTTCGAACAAGTTGTCAACTAAATTGGTATTTTCATGAACTTCGACTTCAGGGTGTTCGTCCTGATTCAAATGAAGAAGATGAACAGTTTAAAAATAAACTTATTTTTAAATAAAAATCAATTAATAATTCAAAGAACTCAATTGAAAAATTAACTTTGATAAATGTTAATTGAACTAATATGTTTTAAATCATCTCAAAACAAGTGTAAAGAACATCACTTGACAGAATTACCATAATTCTAGACAGTGAAGAGTATACTTGTTTATAAATCAATTCAAAGTATTTAAATTTTTTTAGTTCATGTACATAACCCCAAAGTTTAACAATAATCAGATCATTTAAACTTCATTATCTTACTAAACTTGTTTGTGTTTGTGTAGATGGCAGATTTAAAGTTCGAACCCAAACATAATGTAGCTGCTTTTCTTGATGAGGAATGTAGAGAAGCAAGTGGATATGAAGAGATTATAATATTTTTGCTAAGGACAAAATATGTCTATGCTATGTGTGCTAGACCACTGATACATTCAAGATTGATTAAAAGATTTTAGAGAACTGTAGAAGTTGAAGTTGATGATGCTGGTCAAAAAGTTGTAAGAGCTTTTATTACAAATGACAGGATGATTGAAGTTTCAGAACAAGCAATTCGAATAGCACTCAGACTTGGTGAAAATGATGCTGAAGACTTATCTAAATTCACATTCAATGAGTGTAGGGATGTGTTTTTTCAAATGGGTCATCAGATAATTTTCGAAAGAAGCAATTTTACAGAGCTGGAGTGTACAATCACTAGAAACTCTTATGCTAAATTTTTCAATAGTGTATGTCAAAAAGAAGGGCAGGATGGGATTCTTTTCCTGTTGATATAGCATCCCCAATCATAGCCTTAGCCCAAACAGAAGGTTTAACATGGCTAAATGGATAATGAATGGATTCATTTACAATCTAGAAAAGGGAAGGAGACATAAGTATCTGATGTATCCCTGATTTATTCAGATGTTGACAATGAAGAGAATCCTGACTTATATGTTGATGGTGTAGAAGGAGAAAAATTATATCTTGAACATATGTCAGAAATAGTATATAAAAGACTTGCTGTGATTTCAGGTGCTCCAGATATTCCTTTGTTTGACTACATTAGGAATGTTGCCATGGACAATGTAGATATAAATCAACATTTCCACCTGTCAGAAGATGAGCCCATAGACCCAAGAGATATAATTGAAGATGTTGTGGAAGAGTTGATTGATGAATCTGAAGATGATGATGATACTACTGATAGTTCATCAGAAGGGGATAATGATAGTGATGATAATGATTATGGTAGTGATGGTGCAGATGAAGCACGTCAAACAGTCAGTAGTGAGAGAACTATATCTGAGCATGGTGTTGAGCATATGTCTGAAGCCCAAGATTTGGGTGAAGGAACTTCAACTGGTGCAATGCCTGAGGAAACTCAAACTGAAGCTCAAGATGAAGAGTTAACTGTTCATGCGCATGCAGAGACCACAGTGCATCTTGAAGATTCACAAAATCAAACTTTTGATTTTGAGTTTATGGAAGCTATACTTTCAGAGCCTATATTTCAAAGTTCTACTCAAGAAGAAACAGAAGATGTACCAGTTATAACACCACACAATGTGTCTGTACAAACTGAGGAAATTTTAGATGTAGATGTGCTTGAAAAGTTAAAAGATGAAAACAATGCTCAAGAGAAGGTAATAACTGAATTGAAAGAGGAAAATGAAAAACTGAAAGAAATGAATGTTTCTCTTGAAAATGAGATAGAAAAGCTAAAGGAAGAAAATCAAATGTTAAAGAAAGAAAATAAACACAAGGATGAAAAGATTGTGATGAATGCTAAGGATAAAGAGGATGTGATAAAATATTTTGAGGTAATGATAAGAGATTATGATTTTCTTGAAGAAAAACATAAGAAGTTGCTTGAAGAAACTGAAAAGTTAAAGAAGAGTTAAGGAAAGCAAAGGAATCTCAAAAGCCAATCTCTCCTGAAGTTGAACTTGTATCTAAAATAGTACCTATTGAGATTGAGAAAAATGTTGAAATGGATAAAGGAAAAAGAAAATTAGAAGATATTGAAGCTGAAGTTTTACCTGAATCATCTTCAAATGTACAAAGGACTGTACAGATTGTTGAAGAAGAGATACAAGAAGCCCAAGAACCATTCATTCAAGAGAAAATTGGTGCATTGGAGGATATTGAAGAAGAGTATGAAGATGAGTGGTATAATGAAGTTCTTGATGATGAAGATATTGAAGAAGAATTTGAAACTCATTCTTCATTTAAGCAAGTGCAAGAGCATGATGATCTTCCACAAGACTTTGAAAAAAGATACAATTATCTTGCAAAGATGAAGTATAACAGGGTATTTTTGGATGGGCTTACAGTCTCACAGATAAATGATGAGTATGAAAAATGCATAATTGCTGAATCTGTTGCACCTATTGATCCAAATGAGATTATTATGGAACATGGTGAATGGAACAGAGCTCAAGAAAGCATAAATGTTGAAGAAGTTCCAAGTTCAGAGCTGCATCATCCTAACCTTGATGAAATGAGCATTCCTGCTTTAAGTTCATGGTTGCAAGCTAGAAATTATCCATGGAAAAGGCTGAAAAGACTTCAATCAGTTTCATTGAGAAATCTTGTTAAAAGTTTTCAACAAACAGAAAAACAATCAAATAAAATGATCATCCTAGATACTGATAATCCTCAGTATTTAGATATCACTAAAAGAACAAGAATCTTGAAGCCACAGCAAATAAGCCAAATGGCACAAAAGACAAGTGCACATGAAAGAAGACAGGAGCTAATTAAGATGTTTCCAAGATCAGAACAGCAAGTGTACAAAGCTTCGTCTAAACAAAGACATATCTTTGATAGTGCAAGATCAACAGGAGATTTGGTTAGAAATGTTTTGCAGAGAGGACAATCTGTAGCAGAGTTGTTAAATGCTATGATTGCACCTGACTTTACTAACCAAGTTAAAATAATAGCATGGAAATATGATGACATTTTTTATGCTTTCTTAATAAAACGAGTAAATGCTGTGTGTGATGTTTATCACTTTTACTCGAGCATTATTAAACTTCTTGTTCAAGACTTGAAAGAACTAAACAAACTTCCCTTGATTAACCCATCTGGAGCAAAAAGAGGAGAAACGTTTGTAGAGCTTTTAAGCCGAGGGCTAGCTAGAACAAGTAATATTCTTCAGACTCGCTGTGATCAAGAAGACAAGGAATACTTTTCTATGCTAAAGAAGAACAAGAAGATTAGGGGGTTACAATCAGAAGAAGAGCACTTTATGATTGAATTCTGTAATAAGTATTTTGAAAAAGTGACTACTCCAGGACGGAAGGTGATCGATGGAAATCAAAAGGCCAAACCAATTCTTAGATGGTTCTATAATACAGAAACTTTTGAGCTTAAATTGGTCCGAAATCTTGAACATTGGGATGAGGACATGATACCTTTATTTGGTGCTTTTGAATTGAAACTACTCCATCCGAGCTACATCTTATTTTTGTCAGTTCAAAAATTTGAGAAAGTATCACCTGAGATTGCAGAGCAAGACAAGAAATATTTTATATCTATTATCAATGTCATGAATGCTACAATGGAGAGAATATCTTTCAGAAAAGCTCTGGCATATGAAAATATTGTAAAGAAAGATATAAAAGACATAGAGTTTATGCGCATCTCAAGAAAAGGAGTATTGGAAGTATATTCAAAAGGAAGTTCAAATCCTATTGAATTATATGCCAATATTGATATTACTGGTCTTTCCAAAGAAACTCCAGAGCGCATGAGTCAAATGGAGATAAAAACAAATGAAGCTCGTCCTGAACAAGGCATTCTGGCAGGAAAATTCAAATCAGCCATTGCAAATGCATTAAAAGATCAAGAAAAATTCAAGACAAAGCTCATGTTCAAAGTAAAAGAAGAACCTGAAGATTTTTTTGCAGATTAAAGATGAAAGAGAAAGAAAAGAGAAGAGACAAGAGAAGAGACAAAATTGAAGAATTAAAGAGAGAAGGCTGAAGAACTAAAGACTGAAGAAGACAGAGACTGAAGACAGAAGGTTTTGAAGACCGAAGACAATGTAAATCTTAGGGGGAGTATTGTTAATGCTTCTTTAAAGATTAACATTTTGTCTTTATGTGTCTTTTTGTCTTTTGTAATAGTATAGGGACTATTATTGTAATTAGTTAGGTCCTTTCTTTTCTGTTTATTGATAGTATATATAGCATAGACAGTGTAGGTTTAGGACGAATATCTGCTTACACTCTTTGTAATTGTCTTTGCTTTATATCAATAAAATCATTGAATTTTGTTTATATTGTGCTTTGATTTGATTACTTTGATTGTGTTTTTCAATAAATTGTTAACTAATATCATCACAGATCTATACATTTGATCCTATCAGTAGTTATAATTGTTATTAAAACTATTATATGAATTATTACTAGTATCATCATTAATACTAACACTTAATGCGTTATTAGTAAAGCAATTAACAAAGTTAAGATTCAACGTGTAATTAGGCAAGGTAGGAGGGGAAATAAGCGAATTAAAGTATCGGGACTGAGGTTGCTAAACCTAGATACTTAGAAAGGGTATAAAAACCCCCTTTCTACACCTTATCCCTTTTACCCAATCTGCAACCACCAACCGCCAACCCCACCCCCTGCTCCGACCCTTCTCGTTGTTTCCCCGGCCAAATCGCCACCACCGGCCACCCAAATCTAGCCCCACGAAGGTAGACAACCTTAGCTGTCCTCTTTCCTCGTCGTTTCTGTCCTTTTCGCCTTGATTCGGGTGCTCGGGACCAACCCGAGCATATGAGGTCATGAGGTCGCGTGTAGTGTCTTTCTGTGTGTCCTTCTTGTTTGTTTGTGTGCAAAATGTGTTTCTGGAAGTGTTTGTAGCGTGAATCGAGGGCACGCAGCAGCCGAAGGCTGCTCTGCACCTGCTGCAGTTGTAATTTCTGCTCAGGCGCCTGAGTGTGTGGTGCGACTGAGTTATGCGACTGAGTGCGTCGTGTTACTGAGTCATGCGAGTGAGTGAGTCGTGCAACTGAGTCGTGCGACTATGCGTGTCGTGTGATTGAGTCATGCGATTGAATGTGTATGTATGGGATTAAGTCATGCGATTGTGTGTAGTGCGATTAAGTCATGCGACTATGTGTGTCGTGCGATTGAGTCATGCGAATGAGTGTATTCATGCGATTGAGTCTATGCTGATGAATATGTGTGATTGTGCGTGTATCGCACGACTGAATGCTGAGTCGTACGAATGAAGGTTCATTAGTACGAATGAAGCTGATTCGTGTGAATGAAGGTTGATTCATGTGTATGGATGTTGAGTCGTGCGATTGAGTGTTGTGTGGTACGACTGATGGTCGAATCGCACGAATGGAGGTCCATTCGTAGAATGTAGCTGATTCGTACGAATGAAGGTTGATTCGTGCGGATGTAGTGATTGAGTCGTGCGTCTGGTCCAGTCATGCAACAGAAGTTGTTGTGTGTGAATTCCTTCTTGTGTATGGTGTGTGTATGTCATGTGATGTTAAGGTGACATCGATACGGTCGCCATTGCTAATGACAATATTAAAATTAACACTATAAAACTTACTACGTTATCATAAATCTAATTAACGTTAATGTTATTACAATTATCAAGAAATGATTTGTAACCACTAAAATTTACTAAGTACTTCTCTAACTACAAAGAAACCCTCACCCTAATATCATCGGCAATGACGACGATTCCAAGTACTTGGATCTATATAAGATCTAATACTTATGTCTGCTTGTGTGTGTTTCGCGTGATCGAACTGATACAACCCGAACCGACCGAACGTTACTATTTTCATTAAACGTATCATTAATGCTTAACGATAACTGTTAATAGGTGTTTGACCTTTCATTGCATACAACATTTGGAACTTGATCATCCATACTTACCACCGAACAAGTGAGTTTCGTGGCCCCTTTTTATACTTCTTCAATACTTCAATCATTTACAAACTTGGGGGAAAAGTATGCTCACCCACTTTTATGTGTACAAACTTACATTCTTGGAATCAACATGTTACTGTTTTGTGAGTGCTTATCTGATACATACATGAGTTCGCTGTGTGGTACTTTTTTTACAACCATTTAATTCCGGTGTTGGAACCGACGGATAGGTATTGGTAGTACTACTGGGTTGACACCCCCACCCTTGTCTATTGGTATACTAGTTGGTACCAACAGTGGCCCGGAACGGGCCCTTGGGTGAATATATTTCGATAAGATTCTGTGTGTACGTCATTAGGTTTGGTTGTAAAGCTCATTGTTATGTGATTTTGCTTAATTATAATTGTAATCACGGTATTCCGCAAAACTATTGTGCAGCATCAATTTATTTACTATTTAAACCTACAAGTCCACCAGCAATTTTGTTGACCATTTTGAGCATATCTTTTCAGGTGATAATGCTAATTGAAGATCTAGGTGTGTTGCCATAGTGGAGACCCAAGGATGCATTTTGAGACTATACAATACTTGACAAACATTCTTTTGAAATATTGTTGGTCTGATTACATACAATTATTCTTTTGGATACTTGTTCCCGGGTTGTGGGAATTACATTACAATGATACCATTTTTGATTATGTGACTCATTTACAAGTTTATGCTTATGGCTATGTTGTCGTGAATATTGACTAAACATGACACAAGTCTCCTTGTGTCGGGTGTCGTCATGACACGCTTTATCATCAATTACATATATTGCATCTCTATTGTTACAATGTGTTATGACGATCCCGTCTCGTTACATCCCCGTGTTTCCGTTCTCAACGGGGGTGTGACATATAAATATATATACTAGTAGGTAACCCGCACGATGCGGCGGTAGCGACAATTTATTCATGGGACTCGTTTTCTGTTAATTATCAATCATTTCATGATATACCGTATAGTATTTCTGTAATTATTTTCATAACATTAGTGTGGTATATCGATACTATGAGCGTCAAGGATCTAAGTTAAATAATAACTAACATTCATATAAAAAATATCAGGTATAAACATAGTAATTTATAAAAAACAAAAAATCTGACCAGACCAATAAGAAAATACCAATCATAACCATAATCTTAAAAAAAATTACGTGTCAACTCCATGCTTCAACCACCATAAAGCTAAATCGGACTCACTTGTTCATGTTGTAGTGAAGTGGACCAAGAAACTGACAAATTCCATGATAATTAAAAAGTACCTAATAAGTAGAAATTATTGATGAAATTTTGGTGAGTTTTAATAAACAAAGTACATCTCGTTTAGTGTTACTATACACCTATAATCTTAATTTTTATCAAACAAAGATTTTAAATTTGTTTGAAGATTTTATGATCCATTAAGAATATCTAATTCAAAAAAAATATTTTATTATAAAGGCATTATACCTTTCCAATATGAAGACCCATCATCCACATATACATATACAATTTTCAACTAATAATAAAGAAAATCTTCCAAAACCATAACACTTTTCAAATGAGCCACTATATTGTAACATTTATCTTAAGATTGCTTGTTGTGATAACACAAGCCTCGGTTTTTCAAGCATGAAATAAAGAAAATTATAGAGTTGTACATCTTTCAAACCACGGATTTAATAAGGATTGAAATAGAACTATACATTAACAAAGCTACAAACAAAAATAATGCAAGAACGTAGCACAACATATTTGTTTACTAAATCTGTATTCACACCATAATAAATGTTCTAGAATGAACTTTATGTGACATTTTGAGTCGTGTATATTCAGACCATATATAAGAAGAAAAAACTTACCTGAGGGCTCGATCGATTTTACGTACACAAACAATGTGTGAAGTGAATCTTACGTACCTTCAAACCACATGAGTTTGGTGCGTTGCATTATCAAAATTACGTAATTGAAACATCAAGCCCTCTTTGAAAATATCATCATAAATTTAGGTTTCTTATGGTGTGCATCTTTGACTTTACTCTTGAGTTCCTTTGATCATATGTGGATATGCCTGTTTCACTATTCAGTCAGAATAACAACAAATATCAACACAAAAATCAAATTTCAAGGCCTAAAAGTTTGATTAAGATTGATAAAAACTGAGTACCTGGTGACCATACTTATCTAAATAGTTCTCATTAATAAGTCTTTTACTTAACACCTAAAGGTAAGTGACTTTTAAGTGGCATGTATGGATTTGTAAAGTATGATTTTTTTGTACTTCTAGGTTTTGCTTGTACTGAATTTTTTTGGCTTTTTTTATGCCTCAGCATTAGTTTTTTTATATGGGTCAAAATAACAAAGTCTTTTATCAAAATTGAAACTAATTCCAGTTCTAAAATCACACCAATTTCGTAGATTTGCATTATGTTGTTTGCAAGAATATATCTTGTTTTTTTCTATCCTAAAAGCATAGGCTTCGGATGTTTTCAAAATAGTTAAAAATGTGATTTCATTTCTTACTTGACACATGATACAAACACCTATATCTATGGGTAGCATATAATATTTACAATTAAAGATTTTTAGTTATTATTCGATGCCAGCTATAAATTTCTAAAAGTTAACCCTACCAGCCTAACTAATATGACCTAACTTGCAGCAACAATGAGCGACAACAAAATACTCCATTACCCATATTAGGCGATCTAAAATGCACAAATACAGACATTCAGACAGGTTGCAGTAATTTAATAGAACATAGCTACCTGCTTCAGATAGGATTCTATTTTGTCTAAAGTCATAGTCCGGAGCAGGTCATGTAAATACTTTTGAAGCCATGTTTAGTATAAACAAAACTTTTTTTTTGTATGTAACTTCTGAAGTCATGTTCCATATAAACAAAACTTTTTTATGTATGGAATGAAAATGCAAGAAGAGGCACTTAAAATAAGAGCACAAGTTGCAATCACAGGGAACCAAACACGCCCATCCCCCGCGTAGCGCAGAATATAAGTCTACTTAATAATAAATTAAAAAATATATAATCAAACGAATATTACGGTCTACTTTAGCAAACAACCAAATATGTTCATGCTTATGAATTGCTAAAATTAACAAAGCATTAATGTTAGTTTAACTCATCAAAGACTTGTATATTGAGTAAGTGTATGCACTAACTATTTTTTCTGGATACGTGCACTGGAAGCTTAAAAATGCACTTACCTCAAAGCACCCAATTGCTTCTACCATTGCTTCAAAGATTAAAGTGCACTGCAAGCTTTCCAAACAAGCATCTCAGCCCACGAAAAAATTTCTACAATTGACTCTTACCATCGATAATCGAAGCCCGAAACCACGCTCTGTTATGGCATCCATCTAATACTCTGCTACATTTTCTTTTGTGATTGAGAAATCTAATACTCTTATCTTGGTCCCCTCTTCTTATAAGTAACTCATTACAGAGAACATGAGTCATTATTCATATAATTGCAATAAGTAGATTTTTTAAATTTACAGATTCATATCACAAGAAGCTTTCATAGGACTATATTATCGTATTTTTCTGAAGGATTTTTCTCCACTGTAAAACATACTTTCATACCATTTCTGCACGATTCTGCAGTCATTATTACATCAGCACCAAACCCGCGACAGCATTCTGCAATCTTTTCATCATCTGTTGCCACAACTACAACACGAACAATATTTGAATTAACTACAAAATTTGATTATTAATCGATTTATCTCATGGAAAGCTTAGGAAGAGCCTATGCAGCTAAGTATTGGATTTACTAACATAATTCATTGCAAACTGGAAACATATCGCGTGTTACATCTATGAATTTTCTAAACAAACACTATAGAAAGGGCAAATTCTAGCCAAACAGCAAGCCAATTCTTTCATTCAATGACCCATATCAAATTGATTACAAACATTAAACATTTTCGTCATTACCATACCCCAAATCACATAAAGAGAAAAAGATTATCAAGAACGAACAAGAACCAAATTCAAAAACTAAATTCAAAAACATATCCCAAGTTCTCTGTTAAAAGCAGATGAAAACCCAAAACTGTGAGCTAACCAAACACCATTTTCGTCACATCTAAGTAATTAGCATCAGATACGATACAGATTTGTTGATAATAGACGAAAATACTCTGAAAATTTAAAAATAATAGAAGCTTATATACTCAAAATCAGTATCCCAACACTACAATTAGTCAATTAGACACTAAATTCTGATCAATGTGACCATAATTGAACAAAATCAAATTGTAAAGAGTTGGACATAGCATTTAATTAGCATCAATTATGATACAGACATGTTGATATCATACGAAAATCCTCTGAAAAATCTGTAAGAACTGAAACTCGTGAACTCAAATTCAAAATCTCAACACTCCAATCAGGCAATTAGACACTAAATTCTAATCAATTTGACTGATAATTGAACAACAGTGATTCAAAAACATATTTTGAACTTAAACCCACTTGGATCATGGGTTTGCATATTTAACTAAACACATAATCTTTATGCATATTTAACTCATGTATGTTAGTAAGTTATGAAGATGATTAACCTGTTATCAGACAACAAGTTTGCAGAGGGCTCCGGTGAGCCAATCTCCGGCGACCCATCACCGGTGAGCCAATCTCCGCTAGATTCAAGTCAAACACACAAAAAATCACATAAACCCCAACTTAAAGAAGCAAAAACATCCTTCAATAGTTCAGCAAATAAAAAATCACAAAATATTACATCACCAACAATCATAAATCGCAACACTTACCAATATACCTTCTGAACAAACAAGCTCCAAAGACAGATCTTGACTCAGATCCAAACGCGAGTGCAAACATTTAAAAAAACTTATAGTGAGATCGAAGATGACAGCAACAAAAATCAGAACCAAATGGCATCCTCCAACTCCACCGCCTCCGCCGCCCCTCCCGCCACCACCACCGCCTGAAAAGTTCCTCGGAGAACCGGGGTTGCCAGATCGAACGGATCTTCTATAGTGTGGGGGCTCGTTTCTATCAGATTTTACAAAGATATCAAGATTAGACCCGAATTTGATGAACGGAGGGTTTTTTTTCACCGCAGTCGAAGAAGAGGCTCATGAGGCAGCATAAGTTTCATCTAAACCCTAAGATGTATAATAAGTAGAGATTAGAGAAACTTAACGTTCATTTCCTCCGATACTCACTTCAGCCGGAAACCGCAATTTATCTGCGGCACGGCGGACGACGACCAGTGCTCTACACAAATTTTTAGGGTTTATGGTGACTTACCTTGAGAGCGCTCCGATCTACAAAGTCGTTACCATAACGAATGCCACTTTTCCGGTTCGATTAGGGCCCTTCAAAGCTTACCGAGCAAGAATGGAAACTGGACAGAGAAAGAAAGCCGTCGTCAAGGGTGTGGAGAAGAATCAGTAGCGGTAGCGGCTCCACCACTATCGTCTCCCATCAAACCATCACAACACCGCCGCCGTCTCCACCACCTGGTCTCTTTCTCTTACTGCCTCCACCACCGACGGTTCCCACACCGGCACACCGCAGCTCTCTCACTCTCTCTATCCCTCTACTGTTGGTGAGTGTGTGTGTAGTATGTGTGTTTGAATTGTTTTAAAGTATAAATGGCCACCTGCTTATATGCTTTACAACCTTGTAAACCTGATCAGAACCCTAAAAGGCTAAATATGCTTTACAAGCTTGTACATGAAGCATGACATGTTGTAAAACTCTTAATTTTAAGAGATTGTGTAAAATGACATGTTTGCCCTCCTCAAATGAATATATATAGTATAGATATATACATATATATATATATATATATTGTCACACCCTCAATTTCCACAAACGGGGTTTTACCGTTAGGTGTGTGACATACCAGGATCTCAGACACAACCATATCGAACGACACTATATGAATTTAAAAATAAACATTTGACTTCATTCAGAGGAACATAAATGAAATTAACAATAGTGCGAAAGCGTATACATGATATGTAAATCCATTACATGAAAGTTACAAGTGCCAAGTCTAAACAAAATGTTCAATGCAAGAAAACAAGATCGATGAATGCATGTCCTGAGTGCGTTCCTGAAGCGTGCGTCATGAGTTTATGCGTTCCTGTGACCTAAGAAAACATGCTAAAATGTGTCAACATAAAGTTGGTGAGTTTACAGGTTTAATCAACAAGAAATGTGTCCGAAAGCGCTTCAATGGTTAAGTAATTAAAGCTTATCGATAGGTAGCTAGCCTATAGTCATGTTACTTAGCGTTTCGAACCGAAGCTGACTGTTTGCGTCCTATATGTTTGTTATGTCCCCGTCATGTCTCACCAGACAGTGACAAATGTTAGGTCAATAATACACCCGCTTGACCTCCAGTGAAGCTAGCACGACTAGCCCGGGTGGGTTTGTCAGACCCAGTAGTACTACTCAGAATTACCTCGCTACACATTACTAACGGTTCGAGAATGTCAGGACTGTTATGTATGTTTGCGCTAACGTAACAAGCGATATCAATAATACTAATACCATTTATGTAAAGCTATTTGCATGTTTTCTCCCCCAAAAGGAAAGAAGTAAAATAGGGGCCGTGAAGACTCACTGCTTATGTAGTATGTATGTAGGATGGAAGCCTCCCAAATGTTGTTCACAATGAACAGTCAAACACCTATTGACATTTATGTTAAGCATTAATGTTGTGTCTAGTGTTAATAGAAATGTTTAGTCGGGTCGGGTCACATTGGTTCGGTCGTTGGTGACACACACAAGCAGGCATAGACATCTCAGACCTTATGTAGATCCCAAATGGGTTGTCGTTAATTGTAAACGGTTAGGTTATTTTAGATTGAAAAAGTATGTGCTTGTTGATAGCGTTGACTTTAATCTTTGTGGTCAAGAAATGACACTTTATTGATGTTACCTTATCATCATAAGATAGGCACACCGCACACAAGAAGAATCACTCACAATGACTCCAATCGCATAACAAGACTAGACGCACGACTGGACACTTCATCCGCACGAATGGGCCTTCAATCGTACAAATCAACTTCACTCGTATGATTGAACCCTCATTCGTGTGGCTCGGCCTTCAGTCGTACCACACATCACCCATTCGCACGACTCAACGGCCATTCGCACGACTGAACCTTCATTCGTGCTATTGGACCTTCAGTCGTGTGATGCACAGTCGCACACATTCATCCGATTGACTCAATCGCACGCACTCTCAATCGAGACATTCAATCGCACGACTCACCCCAGTCGCACCACTCAGTCGCACGACACGCCCAGTCGTACGGCTCAGTCGCACGACTGGCACAGTCGCGAACTGCAGCAGATCGCGACTGCTGGTGGGGCTGAACAGCCATCGGCTGTTCCGTGCACGGTTTTCACACATCAAGGACTTCTAGAAACTCTTTTCTAACATGTCTAAGTAGAATGCACATGCTGATTGACCTCACACGCACCCCCACGACCACATGCATTCGGGTTGAACCCGGGCACCCGAACCCCAAATTCACAGAAGTGAAACGCAATAAAATGGATGACCAAGGTCGCCTACCTGTTGGAAACGTGCTATCTCAGCTGTAGCGTAGTTTAGCCGGCGAAAACGAGCTAAAACAAGGCGATTTGTTGGTGCTAGGAGGTGGTGGTAAGGTGGAGGAGGAGGTAGTGAAGAAGAAGAAGAAAAGGGAGTAGAAATGAAAATTAGGGATGGTAAGGGGTTTATATACCCAACCCTAGTTTTGTAATTTGTCGCGTTTGGTCCTCGCACTTAGTCCCCGAGTTCCTGAATTTGTTTCGGTTGATAACAACGTAACTGGGCGAGCTATGTTAATTAAGAGGATTCCTTAAGTAATCCCGTTTATTTGAATCCTCTACAAACACCAATGTTAGTATTTTATATGATAGTTTATTTAACGATGTCAGTGGCGATGCTTGTATACGTGTCGGGTAATAACGGGAATGTAACAATGGTAACGACAACAGTCTGAATAGTGTTAACCTGAAATTTCGGTGTGTCACATATATATATATATATATATATATATATATATATATATATATACATGTATGCATGTATGTATGTATCTATATGTATATATATGTATGTATATATACATGTATGTATGTATGTATGTATGTATAAGTATATTGTAACTCCCTGATAATATAAAGAGTGGTAAAATGAAAAAAAATGGAAATGTGCCATTTAACCCAAGTAGAGGGGTTAAATATGTCAAAAGTACAAATTTAAATATTCTTTTTGTACAAAAGCAACATGGCCGCCCATGCCATGTTACTTTTCACCTATCATTCGGATTTTTAGAGAGAGAAAGAAAAAGAGCAGAGAATTCTCGGAGGTTATTGAAGAGGAAAGAGAATTCAAAGTTTTTGGTAAGAATTCTTAGTTTTATGCTATTTTAGATGTTTCTAGTCTCGGTTATATGCTTATAAATGTGTTTGTATGTTCGGGTTGTATGTGTGTGGCTTTTAGGTGCTAAAATGTCTGAGAAAGCTCAAGAGAGGGGTTTAAACCCGAAAACAACTAAGGTGAGTTCTAGACCCTGTGTTTTACTTGTTTTAACTCTTTGGGGCCGAAAATGTATGTAAAACCATTTTTACAAAGTTTATTTTGAACACCCGTATGTATCTATGTGTGTATGATAATGTTCTTATGGTGGTTATGTGTTTGTTATGCTTAGATTAGTGTTATTAAGCTTAGAACATGCAAGAAAAATGATTGGGATTGATAATAGGTTAAAACGTGTTAAACAGGTTACACAACCACCCAAATAGTACTCCCAACCGTCTGAGATTTGCCTTAGAAAGTTTAAGTAGGCCCAAACGTCTAAACAGGGCCCAACTGCCTGAACAATGCCCTAGCCGTTTAGAAATGCCTTAGAAAATTCTAAGTGCAAGCCTAACCGCCTGAACAATAGCCCATGCGTCCGAGGTTTTGACTCAGGCACCTAAGTGAGGGACAAACGTCCAAATACTGCCCATGCGTCTGGGATTCCCCAAACCTCTAAGTGTTGAACCGTCTGAATAGTGCCCATGGGTCTGGGATTCCAAAACGCCCAAGTGTTGAACCGCCTGAATAGTGCCCACGCGACTAAACAGGCCTCAAGCGCCTGCATAGTGTCCATGCGTCTAGAACCCTTAGAATAATTTTCTGAAATTTTAGGCAAAACAGAATCATTAGAGTTTGGCCCAAGTTTGACTTAGGGTTTTTAGTTATTATTATTTGCATTATTATAAGTTGTTCATATAATCCTAGTAATTATTATTGTGTGACTCATATGGTGTGCCTATGATCACAAATGCATGTATTATTTTTAACATAATGAAAGTGGAATAACAAAGAGAAGTGGAACTTAATTAAAAAGTTAACAAGTCTTGCAAGCCTATAGGAGGTGCACGACCATGTTGTCGTTAGCTCAACTGTGATACGCGTTAGCTACTCCTTATGCTCACAGGGCCAATCAATTGAGATTGGCGGACCTTTGTAGCATGCCCTAGGTGACTGGGCCGGCCTTGTATACAGTAATTCAGACCATAGACTGTCAGGGGGCAGCACCAGTTTCTCCACGCACATAGTTTGGGGTATTGCTCATTGGTCCACATAGATAGTGAAAGATAAAGTTAAAAGAGTACAAAATGAACAAGGCATACAGTAAAGAAAGAATACATTACCTTGTTGTATAGTTAACGTGTGCTCACGTACAAGTATAAGAGATGTGGTTTTACAAAAAAAAGAGTATTTCGATATATATACATTATACAAGGTATCTTTAATACTTATAAAACTAGAACTCACTCAGCAACGCTGACTTTTATACATTTTCAGTTGGCAGGTAATTGTTGCTGAGGATGGCACGAGGGTGAAGCTACTCGGCAGGGAAAGTCTGACATCCATTCTTAAGCCATGCTATTGTTGTTTTGTAATGCAATTAAGCAATCTTTTGTAACTTTAACATTATTGTATTGCTTAACAACAATATCGTTTTAATAATAAAGAATGGTTTTTGCTCACATAATTCGGCTGTTTATTTAATGAAATGTATATTAATTTGTTTATGTGCAATGAATAACCAACTATGAGGTACCCGGGAACGGGGCCTTACAAGTTGGTATCAGAGCCATAGTTTAAGTGAATTGGGTAAAATAATTTCAAAAACCTAAACTGAAAAATGGCACAGATGGAGGGATGTCAGCCCGAGTAGCTACGTGCCATCAGGTATGTCTTTTATAAATGTTAACAAGTATTATATGTGTGTGTTATTTGACTTATGTGTTCTTAGTAGATTTAGATACTGATGTAGTCAGGATAGGAAATGCTTGGGGTGTGAAGCGTAAAGTAAGTGGTTAATCATAACTGGCCACTGTCATTAGGGACTTACTATACTTGACATAAACTGAGCTATTACCTTATGTGTTCTTAGTAGATTTAGATACTGATGTAGTGAGGAGAATGAAAATTCCAGTCTAAACGCCTCAGCTAGGGAGGCGATTGCTGATGAAGTGCACCAGGTCATGCAGACAGTTTTACCATCTGTGATGACTGAAGTCATCTGGGCTGTGAGAAGCGAGGAGAGAAAGGAGGAGAATAGGAAGGGATCAACGGGCAAGGGGAGCAGAGGGGAGGAGGAACGACCAGAGCCTGAGACTGTATTGTCTGACGAAGAGGAAGATGATGTAGTAGGGGTGACGACCAAGGGATGCAGTTATGGGGCATTCAAAAGGTGCAAGCCCCCGACCTTTGATGGCAATGGCAATGCTGCTGCCGCTCACCGCTGGGTAAGAGAAATGGAGGCGGTGTTGGAAATCAGTGAGTGTCGTGAAGACTAGAAGGTGTAGTTCGCGGCTCACTCCTTTGTTGACTCAGTGTTGTGTTGGTGGGACAACATTGTCCAAGCTGAGGGTGCCAGAGCCATCGGGAAGATGTGATGGAAGGAGCTGAAACAGCTAGTGATTAAGGAATTTTGTCCTCACGAGGAACTCGACTGGATAGAGAGGGAGTTCCTGCAACTTGAGATGGTAACCATGACCCACCAGCAGTACACCACTAAATATAATGAAATTGCGAGGCTGGTACCGGATCAGGTGACGCGGTGTCAAGAAAGATCAAGAGCTACATCTAGGGACTGTCGGCTGATATTCGTAGGCATCTGATTGCTGCTCAGACAGGTAACTTTCGATCAGTGGTGGGCTTGGCAGGCAGGTTGTATGATGAGCAAGAGGAGACTGTGGTGGAGGTGAAGAAGATGAGTGGTGGTGATAAAAGCTGGAATGGGAAGAGGTTTGGGCGTGGTGGTTTCACCCCAAACAATAAGAGGATGAAAGTGGATGATCGTATGGTGTTGACAAGCTCGGGGTCAAAGAAGTGTGGCGAATGTGGAAGGGAGCATACAGGCGAGTGTAGGTTGGGACTGAATGTAAGCTTCAGGTGCGGCAGGCCCGACCACATCGCTACAGACTGTAGTGTGCTGAAGAGTTATAACTATGGCGAGGAGGGCCACGTGACAAAAGACTGCAAGAAGCCGAGGGTGGAGAGCTCTGGGGCGAAGAGGAAGCCGGAGAAAGGAGGGCAGAGGGCAAGTGCTAGAGCTTACACCATGACCCAGGAAGAAGCCAGGGTGGATCCCAATGTTGTGTCAGGTATGTTTCTAGTAAATCAAACTTATGCCTCTTTAATGTTTGATTCTGGTGCTAGTAGGAGTTTTATTTGTACCAACTTCTGCGATAAGTTGTCTACTAGCAGTAGGAGTATTAGTGAGCCTTTTGACATAGAAACTACTATCGGTAAGTCCACTAGAGTTACCGAGGTGATAGAGGACTGTGCCATAGAATTCGAAGGTCATAGGTTTGCTGCTAAGTTACATGTGATGCCCCTAGGTGGATTTGATGTAGTGCTAGGGATGAATTGGTTAGTAACCTATGAAGCAGACATTGTATGTCTCAAGAAGATGATTCGGCTAATTGCGCCCGATGGAAGTTTAGTGACAGTGTATGGAGACCGCGTTACTACGATTCCAAAGGTGATCTTGATGGCAATGGTGGGAAAATGCATGCGACGTGGATGTAGTGCCTATTTGGCCTACGTGAAGGATGTAGAAATGTCAACACCACAACTATCCGATGTACCGGTGGTGTGTGACTTTCCGGATGTATTCCCAGAAGATTTACACGGCGTGCCACCGAATCACGAAATCAAGTTCCAAATTGATTTGATACCCCGTGCTCAACCCGTTGCCAAAGCACCTTATCGATTAGCTCAAACTGAGATGAAGGTACTCATGGAACAATTGCAGGAGTTGATGGATAAGGAGTTCATTCGACCGAGTATCTCTCCTTGGGGTGCTCTGGTATTGTTCGTAAAGAAAAAGGATGGTAGTATGTGAAAGGATCTCAGCATCTAGTTTGATCAATTAGATTAGATTTGCAGCGGAATTAGCACATGAATTAGACAAACTCAAAGCAAGAACACAAGAGATTTATCAATCAAACAGTACAATTATAGAATAGGAAAGAGTTTCTGCACAAAGGATGTATTTCATTCAATATATGGTTTGACAAACTTTACAATTAGGTCATCTTTCCTTTTATAGGGAAAGATGACGTCAGCTGATGTCACTTGACAGTGACATCTAACTGTTATTTAACAAACTACTGAAAGTTAACACAACTACTGAAGATGTCAAACAGCTGACATATTCTTACAAAAGACAAGTGTTAACTATCACTACAACTACTGAAAAGAAACTACTGAACTATAACTACTGAAACTACAACGCCTAAAGAACATGCTCTTCAGTCGTTTTACAAGTACTAAAATACAAAAGAAAACTACTAAAAAGAAAGACTGAAAGGAAACCATCACAACAACTGAAGAATACTTCTTCAGCTGTTGTGACAAACTCTGAAGGCTTCAGTACTTGGACTTTAGACTTGAACTTCAGTTGTTGTCATCAGCTGATGTCTTCAGTTGCTTACATCAGCTGATGTCTTCAGTCTTTGTACTTCAGCTGATAGACTGTAGTACTTTAGTCTTCAGCTGTTGATCTACAGACTTTGGCCTTCAGCTGTTGATCTTCAGACTTTGGTCTTCAGCTGATGAAGGCTTCAGTACTTTAGTCATCAGCTGTTGATGTTTAGACTTTGTCAAACAGCTGATGATGTCTTCAGCAGTTGTTTTGATGACTTGTGGGACTTAAAGGTTTTTCTGATCTGGCTCATTGGTTCTTTTGGTCCAACAAACTCCCCCTAAACCAATGCAGCCAAAACCTTAAAGCTTATTGAAGTGTCCTACTTATTAAGGTAGAATGATTGGTCTTTTATCTTCTAGATCATCTTAGAAGTGACCCTTGTCAGCACAGGCCTGGGAAGAAATCTCAATGATCTGATTAGCAAAGGATGGATGAGAGCTCTGTCTTGGGAAACTAGACACGAAGCTGTTATCCCATCCATGAGACCTATTTCCCAACTATAAGCCTCTATGATTCTCTGGTGTAGGCTTCTAAAAACACAATCTGTTCCTCCATTGTAAGCTCTTTTGCCTCACCATCAAAGAATCCTTCAGGCCCATAGAACTCTGATAGGAATTTGACCTGTTTTTCATTTTTGAGCTCCACTGTTGTGATCTCTCTGTAAGCAAATTCATCCGGGTGATTACCCTCAAGTAACAGTTAGAGCTCATCCTTTCTGATTTCATTAAGCCTCTTATACACCAGCCCCTTTTTCACCATTCTATTTTCCAGCATCTTTTGTGGGGGCATATTAGATGTATAAGCCTTCTTGAAATCTTCAAGGATCTCCCATGGTGATATTACAATGGCAAGTGTGATAACTGCATCTACAATCTTTTTCACTTGCCCATTACATCTCTGAGGAATGTTTCTCCTTTGGATCCTGTGAGACACCTTGGGATCAGGCCAAATCCTCACTCTCTCTCTCTGATATTGAAATGTGTGCTTGAGAGTGTACAGTCTCTAAGCTTGTTTCCTCATGTTTAAGATTGATGAGGAGGCTGCATATGCTTTGTCTACCCTCTTCAACAATTCCTCATCATGATGTTTGTCAGGCTCTTCTTCTTCTAGCTTCACTTTCACAGTCTGTCTTTGGAGCTCAAGAGTAATTGTCAGGGGGAGACTTTTGGCCTTAGGCAACTGTATGACAGCTGAGATTGGCAGCCTATCTTCTTCCTCATCATCATCTTCTTCTTTATCGTCCAGCCTCAACACCCTTCTCTTCCTCTTCAAGGGTGCATCATCGGCTATTGGTTTTGTGGGAGATGGAGTTGGTTTAGTGGGTTGTGGTGGTGGTTTTGGTATGGGAATTTTGGCAGGCTATTCTAGCAGTTTTGATGTGAGTGAAGATTTGGTTTGGTTTGCTAGAGCAGTCCTGTTCCCAGGACCTGCTTCACTCAGGGTTTCTATGACCAGCCCTTTGGTAAATACCTCAGACGAACAGATCGTGGTGGTTATTGCCAAGATATTGTCCCTGGTCCATGACTTGATCTCTAGGATTGATCTCCCTAGATACTTCGAAGTGAACCTTGCCATAGCCTCAAGTCTCTCCTTCTTTTCTTGGCTATAGCAAGTCCATTGGTTTTCTATCTCTTGTACCTCTAACTTTCTGATCTCTGGGTCAAGACGGGCAATATCAAAACCTTGCCTAAACAAGTGATCAATGATGTTATCCATTGATCGGCTATGTTCGGCATCAGCTTCCTTTATTAGCTCATCCAACTTCTCCTCAGACTCCTTTTCTTTCTTCTTCTTCTTGTATGTGACATGAAAGTCTTTTGTACTTTCAATCACTTTCTCCATTTCAGTTCCCTTCTTAACCTCCTTCACCTTCTCAGTCTCCACCACCAACTCCATCTCAATTTCCCCCTCTTTCTCAACTTCTTTTTCTTTCACCTCCTCGATCCTCTTTCTCTTGATGGCTTTCACTGACTGAGTCTCCCCCTTTTTGGTTGCATTGGTTGCAAGGGCTTGACTGTCAGAATGCGTCTTTGCCATATCATCCTCCACCAGGGGTTGTATAACAGAGGGAAGCCTCTCATCAAGGGTTTTGATCACTATATCAGTGATAATGGGTCTGATGAGAGGCAGGAGTTTTGAAAGATAGCAGCTATTTGCTCAGGGGGGTTCTGTCCCTGAGAAATAGTGCCAGAAGCTGAGGCTGGTGGTCGAGATTTTAGGAGTGGTTCGGTGTTTGTGAGACCTTCAGATGAAGGTGCTATCTGTTGGGTGATTTTGGTGGCAGATGGACTTGATTCTTGAGAGATTTAGGCAAGTAGATTATTTAATCTACTTACCTCCTCCTCAAGAATAGTTTTCTGGGCTAGAACATCATAAAAGAAGCCCAGGTCATCATCAGCTGTTACTGAATCTCCTGACCTCCTAATTGACTCAGGATTTACATGTGCTGAGTGTGGCTCAGTATACACATGTGCCCCTTGTTCTTGGTACTGGGGACTTCCTGCCTCAGGATTAGAACCTTCATTGGCAGTTGCCTCTGGTGAGGACTTAGCTATAGTACCAGCTTCATCCTGTTCATGTGCTGAATCAGGGGAAGTGGTAGCCTCACCAGAAGTTCGGATCTCCTCTTCCACACCAGGAGATCGAACATGGTAATCCCTGTGCTGGGGGTTCTCAGCAACACTTGTGTCCTCCCTCAAATTGGTTAGGGTTTCCCCAGTTGTTAGAGGTTCCTGGGGAGAGGGTGGAGTGTAGACCTAAGTCAGCACTTTTGCAATAATAATAGTAGGGCTTTGAGGTGCGGTTGCAATGGGAGATGGGGTAGAAGCAGTAAGCACCCGGGAGATTGGTGCGTTTCAATGGTAACCTCCTCAAGTGAGAAAGGTTCCAGATGTGTGGGTGCCCCTGTTGTGGTTGCTACAGGCTCCTGTTGAGATGATGCCTGAGCGGTTGAAGCTGGTGGAGTCCTTGTATCTACTGGGGGATTAATGCAGTAGATATCTCCTGCCTTTGTGTTGCAGGGGCATCCTCAGGGGACTCATCTCCCTGAGTAGCCTTTTTGGGTTTCCTTTTGTTTGGGTTTGGTGGGTACTTTGGATTTAGAGGTGGAGGCTGTGGGTTCCAGCTGCGTGGGTTTTCGCAGCTTGGCAGCCTTTTTGAGTGTCTGGTCAGAGTTGTGCCTGGAATATACCTCAGGCAATACAGCCATGGCAGGGACTCCAAGGCCAACAAGTCCCTCAGCTTTCAGCTGGTCCTCTATAATGGCCATTATGAACCGTGGATATAATATCCATCGGTTAGCAATAGGTTTTGAGGCCATATCCTTAAGTTCTAAAAAGATTATTTCAGAAAAATTTAAGTGTTGTTGCTCAAGGATAGAAATAATACCTGCTGCCACCTGGAGGACATTTGGTCCTATGAAGAGGTTTTTGGGGCTAAGCAGACATTCACCATGTGGAATATAAGGCGTTTTGTGTCATGGAAATGCTTCTTTAGGATGGTAGAAGCACTGAGGTTACCCTGGTATCCATGATAGGCAAAGGATAGATCAGTGGTGCCCTTTGGATATCCAGTGGGGAAGGTGGCATCATCTATTTTTAGGGTTTGGCGAAGGATTGTCGGAGTGATGACCACCTTACGAGTATTGACCAACGACCGGAGAGCGACCTCGGCGTCATTCTCTCCAGTGAGGGTGACGTTCGACCAAAACTGGCTTAAGGAGTTGGCGTGGATGGTGGGATTGATGAGAAAGGCCGTTTGGAATGGGGAATCGATCATGAGATCAATGGCTTTATCAAACTTGGGCCAAAATGGGGATTTGGTCAGGTAGGCAACACAGTTGTGTCGAGGTTTAAGCTGCATGGTCGCCATTAATGTTAGGAGAGAGGTTTCAGAGTTTTTGGAACGTTAGGTTATGAAAGAATGAAAAACTCTGAAGTTAGGTTTAGGTATTTATAAGGGTTAGGAAACAGCTTAAAGGAAACGACTGAAGGTTTTGGTGTTAGTCATCAGTTGTTTGAAACGACTGATGACATGGTTTTAACCTTCAGAGTTTGTAAACGACTGAAAGCTTGGTGTCAGTCGTCAGTAGTTGTAAACTACTGAAGACATGGTGTTGCTTTCAGAGGTAAACAACTGAAGACTTGTGTTAGTCATCAGTAATTGTAAACTACTGAAGACATGGTTTTGCTTCAGTTGTTGTAAACAACTGAGGACTTGGTGTTAGTCATCAGTAGTTGTAAAACTACTGAAGACATGGTTTTATCCTTCAGTTGTTTGGATATGAAACAGCAGATATTGAAATCAGCTGAAGAGTAAAGTTTACTCATCAGCTGTTGTTGTCAATTCAGTTGTTTCATGCTGAACTCAACATTTACTCATTAGACTTTGTCTGATTTTCAGATGTTTCATTGGCCTTCAGCTCTTGTGAATATTTATTCTTCAGCTCTTGTGAACAGATGTTCAGAAGATCTGATAAAAGAAAATATTCTTCAAAGCTTGTGAACAAATATTGTCTTCAGTACTTATGAGTAAAATTACTCATCAGTACCTGTGGACAAAATTTGTTCTTCAGTACTTATTTGTGAAAACTAGGTATCAGTAGTTATAACCACATCAGTAGTTGTAACTACATCAGCTGTTTTCAATAAATACTACACTTCAGTACTTTAAAGTATTGTAGTCTTCAGTAGTTATGAAAAATGCTGAAGACTAAATGACTCATCAGTACTTATATGTAACTTTTGTATACTGATGCTCATCAGCACTTGTGACCTGAAAGCATCAGTATTAGTCAATTTATTCTAGCTGCAGCATACCAAGTCTTAGTACAAGATTTTGAAAAGTTGCACTGTCTAAAGGCTTAGTAAAAATATCTGCAAGCTCATCAGCACTAGAACAAACTTTGGATCAATCAGACCTTTTTCATAACAATCCCTAATAAAATGATGTCTGATCTCAATATGTTTGGTCCTAGAATGCTGGACTGGA
Organism: Flaveria linearis; assembly: GCA_024085815.1. Lineage (NCBI taxonomy): Eukaryota > Viridiplantae > Streptophyta > Magnoliopsida > Asterales > Asteraceae > Flaveria > Flaveria linearis. The sequence continues at coordinate 40,162,256 of CM044014.1, forward strand.
TTCTTCACAATACAAAGAGCTGAAGCACTATCCATGAGTAATGGTGTCTTAGTCTCTATAATGCCATAATCCAATAATTGATTCTGAAGCCAGAGTACCTGTGATGTACAACTTGCAGCAGCAATGTACTCAGCTTCAGCAGTGAATGTAGCAATTGATGTTTGATTCTTACTCTGCCAAGAAACTAAACAATTGCCTAGAAGTTGGCATCCACCAGAAGTTGATTTTCTGGTGACTTTGCACCCTGCATAGTCACTATCTGAGAAAGCAACTAATTTGCAAGAGTGCCCAATAGAATACCAAAGTCCTAGAGAGTGAGTGCCTTGCAAGTATCTAAAGATCCTTTTGACTGCAATCAAATGGGATTCTTTAGGTGCAGCCTGAAATCTAGCACAGACACATGTTGCAAACATAATGTCTAGTCTGGAAACTGTAAGGTACATCAAGGACCCAATCATACATCTGTAAAGGGTTTCATCAACCGCTTTACCTTTCTGATCAATATCCAGTTGTGTGGTGCTGCTCATGGGAGTAGAACAGGGCTTACAGTTTTGTAAATCAAACTTATGCAAAAGATCTTTTGTACATTTGGACTGATGAATGAAGATTCCATCAGTCCTTTGTTTGATTTGCAAACCTAGAAAGAACTGTAATTCTCCCATGGCACTCATTTCAAACTTCTTTTTCATTAAGTTTGTAAATTCATCACACAACTGTGGATCAGAGGATGCAAAAATTATATCATCAACATAAATTTGAACAAGTAACTTATGATGCCCTACTTTCTTAATGAATAAAGTTTTATCTATGGAGCCTCTAGTGAAATTATTTTGAAGAAGAAAGTTAGACATTGTTTCATACCAGGCTCTTGGAGCTTGTTTCAACCCATAAAGAGCCTTATCAAGCTTGTACACCCAATCAGGATGTTTATTGTCCTCAAAACCTGGTGGTTGACACACATAAACTTCCTCTTTTATTTTACTATATAAAAATGCACTTTTGACATCCATTTGAAAAACTTTAAGATTATGAAAAGCAGCATAAGCTAAAAACAATCAAATTGCCTCCAGTCTGGCTATAGGGGCAAAGTTTTCATCATAATCAATACCTTCTTCTTGTGCAAACCCCTGTACAACTAGTCTGGCCTTGTTCTTAACAATTTGGCCCTTTTCATCTGGTTTATTCCTAAACACTCATTTAGTGCCTATTGCACACTTACCTTGGGGTAAAGGAACAAGATCCCACACTTGCTGCTTTTTGAACTGAAGAAGCTCAAGCTGCATTGCTTCAACCCATCCATTGTCTCTTAGTGCAACATGGTAGTTCTTTGACTCTTGCTGATTGATGAAGAGAGCATAGAAGCAGAAATTAGACATTTGACTTCTGGTTGAGACTCCAGATTTGATATCACAAATCATTTGAGACATTGGATGATCCTTCAGTTCTTGATATACAATGACATCTGTGTAAGTGTTTGTATAACTTCTGGCAGCAACAGATGAGGATGAAGATTCTTGAAACCAAGTTGGTGATGGCAACTCAAATGAAGTTGAAGATGCAGAAATCTCATCAGCATTTGTTGTGGATGAAGCTGCTGAAGCTACAGGAGCATCAGGTTTAGATGACTCAGGTAAATGGTCACTAAACCTATAAAGGTGAGTACTGGCTACATCATCATCAGTACCACCAGGTGGAGAACTGTTGACAGGAGCAACAGCTGGAGCTTGATTAGGAACATATTGCAGTAAGTCCAAATCAAATAACTCCACAGGGTTTTGTGGAATCTTGTCCTTTGGATATTCATTAAACTTCACATGTAGAGTCTCTTCAACTATCTTGTTCTGCAGTTGAAAACTCTATATGCGTTGCAAGATGATGAATAACCAACAAAATACCCTGCATCCACCTTTGATTCAAACTTCTGGAGTGGATTGCTAGTGTTAAGAATGTAACATGGACACCCAAATGCTCTAAAGAATGAAATAAAAGGGGCCAAATGATGTAGAACTTCATAAGGAGTCTTCATCAACCTTTGATTCACTAACACTCTATTGTGCACATAGCAAGCTGTGTTGATAGCTTCAGCCCAAAAAGTCAGTGGCAAACTTGAGTCAGCCAACAATGACCTTGCAGCTTCAATAAGGGTCCTGTTCTTTCTCTCCACCACTCCATTTTGTTCAGGAGTTCTTGGAATGCTAAACTGCCTCTTGATTTCCTTTGACAAGTAGAAGTCATCAAGTGTGTGATTTCTAAATTCTGTGCCATTATCACTCCTCACACACTTGACTGGAAGGGAATACTGGTTCTCCACATATAACACCAAGTTTACAATAGGTTTTGCAGCTTCATCTTTGGAATGCAAGAAGAAAGTCCATACAAATCTGGAGTAATCATCCACAATTACCAGACAATATTTCTTCTTTGCCATGCTCATCACCCTAACAGGACCGAAAAGATCCATATGCAGTAATTGTAAGCAGGCAGTGGACTTTGGCTCTGCTATTGGAGGGAATGAAACTTTGTGTTGCTTTCCCTTTAAACAGGCAGTGCGGTTGTCTTCACATTTGAACTCCTTCATAGGCAACACTCTTACTAAACCATGGTGTATCAGCTGGTTCATGTTTTTCAGATTCACATGACCCAGCATCCTATGCCATAGTGTAGATTCTTGAGGAGAAGCCTTGGAGAATAGGCAAGGATGGCCTTTTAGATCTATTTTCTTGGAAAGATATAAGGCATACACTCTTCCTGTCCTGTTGCCCTTCAGGAGAGTATGATCATCCAACACCTTGTCAATCAAACTTAGAACTTTGGATGACAGAATCCTACAGCTCTGACTGGTGAAAAGAGCAACATGGCCTTTATCACACATTTGACTGACACTCAAGAGGTTGTATTTGAGATTCTCCACATGGTTAACATCATCAAACCTTATTTCCCCATTGGAAACAAAGCCTTTGCCGATGATGTAACCCTTAGCATCATTGCCAAAGTAGGCAAACCCCTTCTTTCCTTGAGAGTAGTCATGAAGAAGAGACATGCTCCCTGTCATATGCATGGATCCTCCACTGTCTACATACCAAATGCTTCTTTGGCATGCTGAAGAACCCTGCAATCATCACAGCAAATTAGTTAGGTTTTGAGACCCAAACCTTTTTGGTTTTGGGTCTGTTCTCATCAACAGATGGTAGACTAACTGGTTTGTTATGAATAACAGCCTGAGGGGATGGAGATGGTGTAGAAGTGGAATCCTTTGGCTTGGATTTCCTTTTCTGTGGTTTCAGCATAGGTGCATCTAATTGGTTTACTCTCCCCAATAGATGTTGAACCATCATAACAAGTTGTGTCTGATTTTGTGATAAAGCTTTCAGCTCATCAAACACATTAGTAATTGAGTTTGATGGATTCCTGTGTTGTACCATCTTCATTTGAGCAACCTTAGCTGTTGCCTGATTAACCCCTTCCTTTTTGGATTTCTTCTTGGACATTGGGGTTACAGGTTTTGATGTTGCTGGTACAAACTTGGTCTCAAACTCAGTTTTCATTTTGTCCATTTTCTTTTTAATGTTCTCATTGTGTTTGAGTTTGGAGCCCTTTTTATACCAACAATCATCAGTAAGATGATTGAATAAGCCACATATTTCACATGGCTTTTTCTTCATCTTTAATTGATTATCTGCTGAAGAAGATGAAACTACTAAAGACTTGTTCTTCAGCAGTTTGCTATCAGTACTTGCAGTTTTCTTCCTTGCAGTACTTGCTTTCCTGATATCTTCTTCAGTAGTTTTCCCACCCTTTCTACTTGCAGTTTTCTTCCCTTTAGTACTTGCAGTAGTTTGGGTTTGTTCTTCAGGTGTGATAACTTGCTCTTCAGTACTTTCAGTACCTTGAGAGATAACACCTAAAGTGATCTTTTTGATCATGTGAGTGTCAGCATTTGAACCATCAATATCAGCTGATTGGTTCTGTAAGGAACTAATGCTGACTTCAACCTTTGATGGTGCTGTATCAGATAGTAAATCACATGATGAAAAGGATTGGTTATTGCTTTCTCTATCAGATTCTACTTCTGCTCTAGGAGTAAAATCTGTAGGAGGAGCAGTGTGATTATAACCAATGCCAAACTTCACATTGGAAGCTGATTGCTTGCTGAGAAGCATTTCAAAACCCTTGCAGGATTGTACCCAGCGATCACACTCTACCTGGGTATCTGCAAGTGTTTCTTTGAGGTCTCTGTACTTCTCTAGTAGTACCTCTTCCCTAGCCTTATCAATAGTGATTTGGCATTTAAGTTTGTAAATCTCATCATTCTTATCACTAAGCATAGACTCAAATTCAGCTCTTCTTTTGGAAATTATTTGCTCTAGCTCAAGGTTCTTGTTAATTAAAGCTACATTTGCTTCTCTAATAGATGCAAATATGGCTATGCATGAATCAGAACATAACTTTGCTTTGGCCTCAAAGGATACCTGTGATACCTGTGATAGGGAGACATTGGAGGATGAGCTATCAGCAGACTCCAGGGCCATGAGAGCAAGGTTTCAAAAGGATTGTCACCACCATGTTGACCAGCACCATGAAACAGTTGTTCATGACCAGACATATCATCTGGTAAACTGCTCCAGTCAACAACTCCTGGGGTGAAAAAGCTGTGTTGTTAAGATTGAGGTTGTTGATGAGATTGGGATTGTTGAGGTTCAGGAAGAGCCTGTGGTTGTTAAGCAATGGGTGCTTGAACTTGACTGGCCTGTGGCATGTAGAAGCAGGGGTAAGGATATGGCATATGACCTTGAGGGACAAAATATGCAGGTGATGACTGAGCTTGTGATGGATGACCAGAACTGGTAGAATGTTGCCCTTTGTTCTGTGAGCTATTGCTTGGAAAAGTCACAAAGGGTGCTGATGAATTAGATCCAGATGATCTACATTCTCTAGCAAAGTGTCCAAGCCTATGGCACTTGTGACACCTCAACTTGCTCTTGTCAAAACCAACTTTGGTTTTGCCAGAGACTCCAGGGAATTTTCTACCAGTTCTTTTGTAAAACTTTTGAGATCTGATATTGATCATTGCCATTTGGCTCAAAATATCCATCTCTTCCAGATCATCATCTGGAATGCCCTTCAGATCCTCCATCAGAAAACACAAGTTATCACTACTACCACCTGAACTACCATCAACACCAACAAAAGCATGTTCAGTGTTAGTAGAGAAATCAATATTCTCATCGTAGGCACTCTCTGATGCAGCATATTCTGACTCCTGACCTATCAGTGCAGTATTGCCTGATACAAAGTCATCTGTGAGCTTACCAGATGATGACAACTTCCTTTTCTGTTCCATCTCTCTTTCAAATGTAAGCAGTTTCCCATGAAGTTGGGTGAGAGATAGAGTGCTCAGATTTGCACTAGAGCGTAGGACAATAGTGTATGTGTCCCATCTCTCAGGCAGTGATCTAAGGAATCAGTTGTTCATCTGGCTGTTAGAACACTCTTGTTTAACCATTTTCAGTTCAGAGATCAAACAAGAGAATCGCTCCTCCGAATTGTTCCTTCAGAGCAACCTAGAGATCATGAGCAGTTTCATGATGCATAAGCCTTGAATAGATTTCGTTAGGCAGTGCCATGCCCAGAATTCCATGAGCTTTAGCATCAATTTCGAACAGCTTCAGATCTTCTTCCAAATATTGATCAGGTTTCTTCGGAACCTTCTCATTTGATTCAGGAATGCTCACGATAGGCTTGTATGGTCCATGCACCACTAATTTCCAACAACCAGCGTTGTTGATAGACAGATGATGGAGCATACGTCGTTGCCATATGTTATACTCACTCCTAACAAGCATCGGAGGCTTTGTTGAGGAGCCAGTATTGTGAGGATCATTTGTTGGCGTCGCCATTACAGAATTCAGACAAATTCAAGGTAAACTAAACAAATCTAGCTCAAAACCACTTTGAACCTCAAATTGAAAGGCCAGAAGAAGCAGAAACTCAATCCCTATAACTGATTCTTGCAAATTTGCTAATTCGATCAAACATAGATAGCAACTGAGTAGTTTCAATGATCAACTGTTAAATCGATCAGTGATTAACCAGCTCTGATACCATTTGAAAGGATCTCAGCATCTAGTTTGATCCATTAGATTAGATTTGCAGCGGAATTAGCACACACATTAGACAAACTCAAAGCAAGAACACAAGAGATTTATCAATCAAACAATACAATTATAGAATAGGAAAAAGTTTCTGCACAAAGGATGTATTTCATTCAATATATGCTTCGACAAACTTTACAATTAGGTCATCTTTCCTTTTATAGGGAAATATGATGTCAGCTGATGTCACTTGATAGTGACATCTAAATGTTATATAACAAACTACTAAAAGTTAACACAACTACTGAAGATGTCAAACAGCTGACATCTTCATACAAAAGACAAGTGTTAATTATCACTACAACTACTGAAAAGAAACTACTGAACTATAACTACTGAAACTACAACGCCAGAAGAACATGCTCTTCAGTCGTTTTACAAGTACTGAAATACAAAAGAAAACTACTAAAAAGAAAAGACTGAAAGGAAACCATCACAACAACTGAAGAATACTTCTTCAGCTGTTGTGACAAACTCTGAAGGCTTCAGTACTTGGACTTCAGACTTGAACTTCAGTTGTTGTCATCAACTGATGTCTTCAGTTGTTTACATCAGCTGATGTCTTCAGTCTTTGTACTTCAGCTGATAGACTTCAATACTTTAGTCTTCAGCTATTGATCTACAGACTTTGGCCTTCAGCTGTTGATCTTCAGACTTTGGTCTTCAGCTGATGAAGGCTTCAGTACTTAATCATCAGTTGTTGATCTTCAGACTTTGTCAAATAGCAGATGATTTCCTCAGCAGTTGTTGTGGTAACTTGTGGGACTTAAAGGTTTCTCTGATCTGGCTCATTAGTTCTTTTGGTCCAATAGTATGCGAATGTGCATCGACTACCGAGAGCTGAACATGTTAACAGTTTAGAATCGGTATCCATTACCAAGGATTGATGACTTTTTTGATCAGCTCCAATGTGCCAGTTGGTTCTCGAGAATAGATCTTCGATCTGGCTACTATCAATTGAAGGTGAAAGAGCAGGACATTCCTAAGACAGCTTTTCGTACGCGTTATGGACACTACGAGTTTCTCGTTATATCTTTCAGATTGACTAACGCGTCAGCTGCCTTTTTGGATTTGATGAACCGCATGTGTCGGTCAATGTTTGATAAATCATTGATAGTATTTATTGATGATATCCTAATTTATTCTAGGAGCGAGGAAGAACATGCCGGCCACATACGTGAGGTGTTGGGGACACTTAGGAGAGAGAAGTTGTATGCCAAATTCTTCAAGTGTGCTTTCTAGTTGCGCGAGGTTCAATTTTTGGGTCATGTTGTTAATACTGAAAGGATAATGGTAGACCCGACAAAGGTTGAGGCGGTGATGCAATGGAAGTCACCAAAGACGCCATCCGAGATTCGTAGCTTTTTGGGGTTGGCGGGCTACTACAGGAGATTTATTCAATACTTCTCCAAGATAGCCTCACCTTTGACAAAGTTGACTCGCAAGGATGTAAAGTTTGTATGGGGTCCAGAACAGGAGTGTTTTTGAGGAGTTGAAGACGAGATTAACACAAGCTCCTATCTTGACATTGCCCGAGGGAAATGAAGACTTAGTGGTGTATTCGGATGCATCTTATTCTGGGCTAGGTTGCGTGTTAATGCAACATGGAAGGGTAATAGCCTACGCATCCTGACAGTTGAAGACCCACAAATTCAACTAATGCTACCCACGATCTGGAGTTAGCAGCTGTGGTTTTCGCGTTGAAGATTTGGAGGCACTACTTATATGGTATGAAGTGCACGATCTTCACCGACCACAAGAGCTTAAAGTACTTCTTTGAGTAGAAGGATCTCAACATGAGGCGGAGAAGGTGGTTAGAGCTCAACAAAGATTATGACTGTGAGATCCACTACCATCCGGGCAAGGCCAACATGGTGGCCGATGCACTCAGTCGAAAAGAGAGACCCGAACCGATTTGGGTGAAGGCATACCAGTTATTGATGACCTCAGACGTGATTTCTCAAGCGAAGGAATTTTAGGTTGAGGTGTTGAAAGAGAATCGCCTTAACTCTGAACGAATGAGAGGTCTAGTCGCAGATCTGGGAGAAAACACCCACGGGGTTAAAACCCGCTTTGGGCGAATGTGGATCCCTCGTTATAGAGATCTACGAGGGCGAATCATGGATGAAGCCCATAAAACTCGATACTCCATTCATCCTGGTGCCACCAAGATGTATCAAGACATGAAGAAAGACTACTGGTGGCCGGGTATGAAACGTTGTGTAGTGGAGTATGTGAGTAAGTGCCTTACTTGCTTGCAAGTGAGTGCAGAGCATCAGAAGCCTTACGGGTAGATCCAACCGTTGGATATACCTGAGTGGAAGTGGGAGCATATCAACATGGACTTTATTACGAAGTTACTGCGTACCCCAAAAGGGTATGATGCTATATGGGTGATAGTTGATCGTTTGACGAAGAGTGCTCAGTTTCTGCCGATCCGAGAGACGTATTCTTGTGAGAGACTCGCGGATCTGTTTATCAGAGAGATTGTAGCTCGTCATGGCGTGCCGGTGTCTATCGTATTGGATCGTGACACCCGATTTACATCGAAGTTTTGGAAGAAATTCAACGATGCGATGGGGACGAGGCTACATATCACCACGGCCAATCATCCTCAGACTGATGGTCAGTCAAAGAGGATGATCCACACACTCGAGGACATGCTTCAAGCGTGTGTGATCGATTTTGGAGGGAGTTGGGATGACCATCTGCCGTTAGCAGAATTCCCGTACAACAACAGTTATCATGCCGGCATTGGCATGCCACCATACGAGATACTATACGGTAGGAGATGTAGGGCACCCGTTTGTCAGGGTGACATTGGTCAGAAAGAGTTGTGAAGTATTTAGGTGATCGAGGCTACAACAGAGAAACTAGAAAAGATCAAGGCCTTTATGAAGGCAGCTAAAGATAGACAGAAGTCGTATGCTGATAAGAGGCATAGACCGATTGAGTTCGAGGAAAGTGACAGGGTTATGTTGAAAGTCTCACATTGGAAGGGCATCATTCGGTTTAGGAAGCGGGGCAAGTTGAGCCCAAGATATATAGGACCTTTCCGAATCATTGCTCGAGTAGGAGAGGTGGCCTACAGGTTGGAACTACCAGATGAGTTACGTGGAATTCACCCGACATTCCATGTATCTCATCTACGAAAGTGTTTAGCATACGAGGACATGATTGTACCACTGGGAGATATCGAAGTGGATGAACGACTCAATTATGTGGAGCAACCAGTGGCGATCATTGATCGTAAAGAGAAAAGGCTAAGGAATAAAGTGGATCCTCTTATGCGTGTACAATGGAAGCACAGGAAGGGGTCCGAATCTAAGTGTGAGACTGAAGCGGAGATGAGGCAACATTACCCTCATCTGTTTGAGGAATAACAGGTTTCAAGGACGAAACCTATATAATGGGGGTGGACTTGTAACACCCAGATAATATAAAAAGTTGTAAAATGAAGAATAAAAATGGAAATGTGCCATTTAACCCAAGTGGAGGGGTTAAATATGTCAAAAGTACAAATTTAAACATTCTTTTTGTACAAAAGCAACATGGCCGCCCATGCCATGTTACTTTTCACCTATCATTCAGAATTTTAGAGAGAGAAAGAAGAATAGCAGAGAATTCGCGGAGGTTATAGAAGAGGAAAGGGAATTCGAAGTTTTTGGTAAGAATTCTTAGTTTTATGATGTTTTAGATGTTTCTAGTCTCGGTTATGTTCTTATAAATGTGTTTGTGTGTTCGGGTTGTATGTGTGTCGGTCCTAGGTGCTAAAACGTCTGAGAAAGCTCAAGAGTGGGGTTTAAACATGAAAACAACTAAGGTGAGTTCTGGACCCCGTATTTTACATGTTTTAACTCTTTGGTGCTGAAAATGTATGTAAAATCGTTTTTACAAAGTTCATTTTGAACACTCGTATGTATCTATGTGTGTATGATAATGTTCTTATGGTGGTTATGTGATAGTTATGCTTAGATTAGTGTTATTAAGCTTAGAACATGCAAGAAAAATGATTGGGATTGATAATAGGTTAAAACATGTTAAACAGGTTACCCAACCACCCAAATAGGACTCTCAATCGTCTGAGATTTGCCTTAGCAAGTTTAAGTAGGCCCAAACGTCTAAACAGGGCCCAACCGCCTGAACAGTGCCCCAGTCGTCTAGAAATGCCTTAGAAAATTCTAAGTGCAAGCCCAACCGCCTGAACAGTAGCCCATGCGTCTGAGGTTTTGACTCAGGCGCCTAAGTGAGGGACAAACGTCCAAATAGTGCCCATGCGTCTGGGATTCCCCAAACATCTAAGTGTTGAACCGTCTGAATAGTGCCCATGCATCTGGGATTCCCAAAACGCCCAAGTGTTGAACCGCCTGAATAGTGCCCATGCGACTAAACATGCCTCAAGCGCCTGCATAGTGTCCATGCGTCTAGAACCCTTAGAATAATTTTCTGAAATTTGGGCAAAACAGAATCAGTAGAGTTTGACCCAAGTTTAACTTAGGGTTTTTAATTGTTATTATATTTGCATTATTATAAGTTGTTCCTATAATAAGAGTAGTTATTATTGTGTGACTCATGTGGTGTGCCTATGATCACAAATGCAAGTATTATCTTTAAATAGTGAAAGTGGAATAATAAAGAGAAGTGGAACTTAGTTAAAAAGTTAACAAGTCTTGCAAGCCTATAGGAGGTGCACAACCATGTTGACGTTAGCTCAACTGTGATGCGGGTTAGCTACCCCTTAGGCTTACAGGGCCAATCAATTGAGATTGACGGACCTTTGTAGCATGCCCTAGGTGACTGGGCCGGCCTTGTATACAGTAATTCAGACCATAGACTGTAGGGGGCTCAGCCCCCACGCACATAGTTTAGGGTATTACTCATTGGTCCACATAGACAATGAAAGATAAAGTTAAAAGAGTACAAAATGAACAAGGCATGCAGTAAAGAAAGAAAACGTTACCTTGTTGTATAGTTAACGTGTGCTCACGTACAAGAGTAAGAGATGTATTTTTACAAAGAAAAGAGTATTTCCATATATATAGATTATACAAGGTATCTTTAATACTTATAAAACTAGAACTCACTCAGCAACGCTGACTTTTATACATTTTCAGTTGGCAGGTAATTGTTGCTGAGGATGGCACGAGGGTGAAGCTACTCGGCAGGAAAAGTCTGACATCCATTCTTAAGCCATGATATTGTTGTCTTGTAATGCAATTAAGCAATCTTTTGTAACTTTAACATTGTTGTATTGCTTAACAACAGTATCTTTTTAAAAATATAGAATGGTTCTTGCTCACATAATTCCGTTGTTTGTTTAATGAAATGTATATTAATTTGTTTATGTGCAATGAATAACCAACTGTGAGGTACTCGGAAATGGGGCCTTACATATATATATATATTTATATATATATGTTGTGTGTGTATATATATATATGTATGTATGTATGTGTGTATGTATGTATATTTCTATATATTTATATATATACATATATATATATATATATATGTATGTATGTATATGTGTGTGTATATATATATGTATGTATGTATGTATATGCAGATGTATACATATACATATACACATATATACACATACATATAACATATATATATATATATATACATACATATATATATATATACATATACATATATATATATATATATATGTTGGACCAAAAGAACCAATGAGCCAGATCAGAAAAACCTTTAAGTCCCACAGACATCATAACAACTGAAGAAGCCTACATCAGCTGAAGACAAAGTCTGAAGACAAGTGCTGAAGACAAATTCTGAAGACAAGTGCTAAAGACAAACTCTGAAGACAAGTGCTGAAGATAAAGTCTAAAGAAAAGTGCTAAAGACAAAGCCTGAAGACAAGTACTGAAGACAAAGTCTGAAGACTAAGCCTTCAGAGGTTGTCACAACAGCTGAAGTAGTACTCTTCAGTAGTTGTGATGGTTTCCTTTTCAGTAGTTGTCTTTTTCAGTTTAGTAGTTTGTAATCAGTAGTTTGTAATTAGTAGTTCAGTAGTTTGTTTTTCAGTAGTTGTAGTATCAGTTAATACTTAGCTTCTTTTGTAAGAAGATGTCCTCAGCTGTTGTGGACATCTTCAGTAGTTTAGTTAGTTTAGTTGTTTTTGTAAAACGGTTAGATGTCACTATCAAGTGACATCTACTGACGTCATCTTACCTCTATAAAAGGAAGTTGACCTAATTTGTATTTAGCCTAAGCTTGTGTATGAATGAATACATTCTCTTTTGCAGAAATCTCTTTCTCTTTATAACCGTACTGTTTCATTGAATATCCTTTGTGTTCTTGTTTAAAGTTCGTCTAATTCGTATACTATTCCGGTGCAAATCATAATCTAATTGATCAAACTAGATCTGAGATCCCTTCAAATGGTATCAGAGCTGGTTAATCATTGATCGATTTAACAATTGATCATTGAAACTGCTCTTTTGATATCCAAGTTTGATCAAATTAGCAAATTTGTAAGAATTGGTTATAGAGTTTGAGTTTCTGTTGCTTCCGGTGAATTAATATGAGTTCCTCGTGTTTAAAACAGAGTTGTTGAGTTTTTGAGCTAGATTTGTTAAAATTACATTGAATTGATTTGAATCTATGAAAATGGCTACACCAACAAATGATCCTCACAATACTGGCTCCTCAACAAAGCCTCCGATGCTTGTTAGGAGTGAGTATAACATATGGCAACGCCGAATGCTCCATCACCTGTCTATCAATTGCGCAGGATGTTGGAAGTCTGTGGTTCATTGACCATACAAGCCTATGGTGAGTCTTCCGGAGAAGAATGAGATGGTTCTGAAGAAACCAGAGCAGTATTCGGATGAGGATCTAAAACTGTTTGAAATTGATGCTAAAGCCCATGGAATTCTGGCCATGGCACTGCCTAATGAAATCTATTCAGGGCTTATGCATCATGAAACTGCTCATGATCTCTTGGTTGCTCTGAAGGAACAATTCAGAGGAACTGATGAGGTTTTGGCAAACACTAGAGAAATCCTTGCCCGGCAATATGTTACATTCTCTTATAAAAAGTTTGAGCGATTTTCCTGTTTTATATCTGAGTTGAAGATGGTTAAACAGGAATACTCAAATAGCCAGATGAACAACAGATTCCTCAGGTCCCTGCCTGAGAGATGGGACACATATACTATTGTCCTACGCTCCAGTGCAAATCTGGACACTGTATTTCTCACCCAACTTCATGGGAAACTGTTGACATTTGAACATGAGATAGAACAGAAAAGAAAACTATAACTGTTGACATTTGAACATGAGATAGAACAGAAAAGAAAACTATCTTCATCTGGGAAGCTCACTGATGACTTTGTACTTGGAAATACTGCACTAGTCGGTCAGGAGTCAGAGTATGCTGCATCAGAAGGTTCATATGATGAGCATATAGATTTCTCTACAAACAGTGGAGAACTTGCTTTTGTTGGTGTTGATAATTCAGGTGGTGTTAGTGATAATTTGTGCTTTTTGATGGATGATTTGAAAGGAATTCCAGATGATGATCTGGATGAGATGGATATTTTAAGTCAAATGGCAATGATTAACATCAGATCTCAAAAGTTTTACAAACGGACTGGTAGGAAATTTCCTGGTCTCTCTAGCAAAACCAAGGTTGGTTTTGACAAGAGCAAGTTGAGGTGTCACAAGTGCCATAGACTTGGACACTTTGCAAGAGAGTGTAGATCATCTGGATCTAACTCATCTGCACCCTTTGTGACATTCCCAAGCAATAGCTCATAAAATAAAGGGCAACATTCCACCAGTTCTGGTCATCCATCACAAGTTTAATCATCTCCTGCATATTTTATCCCTCAAGGTCCTATGCCATATACTTACCCCTGTTTTTACATGCCTCAGTCCAAACAGGTTCAAGTACCCACAGCTCAACAAACACCTGCCCTACCTAAGCCTCAATCATCTGAATCACATCAACAATCTCAATCTCAACTACAACATAGCTTTTTCACCCCTGGAGTTATTGACTGGAGCAGTTTACCACATGATATTTCTAGTTATCATGAACAACTGTTTCCTGGTGCTGGTCAATATGGTGGTGAAAATCCTTTTGGAAATCTTGCTCTTACGGCCCTGGTGACTAATGATGGATCATCCTCAAATGCTTCAACATCACAGGTATCACAGGTATCTTCAGAGGAAAAAGCCAAGTTTGTGTTCTGAGTCATGCATGGCCACATTTGCATCAATTAAAGAAGAAAATGTAGCTTTAAACAATAAAAATCTTGAGCTAGAGAAAGTAATTTCTAAAAGAAAAGCTAAGTTTGAGTCTGTTTTAAATGAAAAGAATGATGAGATTTCCAAATTATAACGTCAAATCACTGATAACAAGGCAAAGGAAGAGGTCATGTTAGAGAAATATAAGGACCTAAAAGAAACACTTGCAGATACCCAAGTAGAGTGTGAACGCTGGGTAACATCATGCAAGGGGTTTGAGATGCTTCTCAACAAGCAAACAGCTTCAAATGTGAAGTTTGGAATTGGTTATAATCACACTGCTCCTCCTCCAGATTTTACTCCCAAATCAGAAGTAAAATCTGAAGGAGAAAGCGATGACCAATCCACCTCATCATGTGATTCACCCTCTGATGATGCAGCAAAATTAGAGGATGAAGTCAGCATTAGCACCTCAGAAAACCAATCAGCTGATATTGAAACAGCTGATGGTTCTAATGCTGACAAACACATGATTAGGAAAGAGTTGATCACTTCAGGTCTTGCCTCACAAAGTACCCAAAGTACTGAAGAGCAAGTCACAACACCTGAAGAACAAACCCAAATCACTGAAATCAAAAAGTACTGATAGAAAACTGCTGAGGAACAAATCTTCAGTAGTTAAGAATCCGTCAGTACTTAACATAAGTACTGAAAGGAAGAAAGTACTGAAGAACAAATCTTCAGTAGTTTCATCTTCTTCAGCAGTTGATCAACTAAAGAAGAAAAAGCCATGTGAAATATATGGCTTATTCAATCACCTCACTGATGACTGCTGGTACAGAAAGGGTTCAAAACTCAACAAAGATAAGAACATTAAAAAGAAAATTAACAAAATGAAAATGAGTTTGAAACCAAGTTTGTACCAGCGGCATCTCAACCTAAAAACCCAAAATCTTTAAAGAAATCCAAAAGAAGGAACGGGTTAATCAGGAAACAGCTGAAAGAAAACATCAGATTAAGTCGGTGTATTCTAAAAGTGAGAAAATGGTGCAGCACAGGAATCAATCAAAGACAAGAACTGATGTGTCTGATGAACTGAAGGCTTTAGCAAACAATCAGACACAACTTGTTACGATGGTTCAACATCTATTAGGGAGAGTCAATCAAATAGATGTTCCTGTGCTTAAACCATAGAAAAGGAGACCCAAACCAAAATCAAAGGAATCCTTTTCTGCACCATCTCCATCACCACAGGCTGTTAATAATGACAAACCAGTTAGTGCAAAATCTGTTGATGAGAACAGACCAAAACCAAAATGGTTTGGGTTCTCAAAAACTAACTAGTTTCTTTTGACAAATGCAGGGTTCTTCAGCATGCCAAAGAAGCATCTGGTATGTTGATGGTGGAGGATCCATGCATATGACAGGGAGCAACTCTCTTCTTAATCATCGGCAAAGGCTTTGTTTCAAATGGTGAAATAAGGTTAGATGATGTCAACCATATGGAGAATCTCAAGTACAATCTCTTGAGTGTCAGTCAGATGTGTGATAAAGGTCATGTTGCCCTTTTCACCAGCCAGAACTGCAGGATTCTGTCTTCCAAAGTTTTGAGTCTGATTGATAAGGTATTGGATGAACATATTCTCCTGAAGGCCAACAGGACAGGAAGAGTATATGCCTTAGCTTTATCAAAGAAAATTGATCTAAAAGGCCATCCTTGCCTATTCTCCAAGGCCTCTCCTCAAGAATCTAAACTATGGCACAGAAGGCTTGGTCATGTGAATCTTAAAAACATGAACCAGCTGATCCATCATGGTTTAGTGAGAGGATTGCCAATGAAGGAGTTCAAATGTGATGACAACTGCTCTGCTTGTTTGAAAGGGAAGCAACACAAAGTATCATTTCCACCAGTAGAAGAGCCAAAGTCCACTGCCTGCTTGCAATTACTGCATATGGATCTTTTTGGTCCTGGAAGAGTGATGAGCATGGCAAAGAAGAAATACTGTCTGGTAATTGTGGATGATTACACCAGATTTGTATGGACTTTCTTCTTGCATTCAAAAGATGAAGCTACTCAAGCCATTATACACTTTGTGTTGTATGTTGAAAAATAGTATTCCCTTCCAGTCAAGTGTGTGAGGAGTGATAATGGCACAGAATTTAGAAATCACACACTTGATGAATTCTACTTGTCCAAGGGAATCAAGAGGTAGTATAGCATTCCAAGAACTCCTAAACAAAATAGAGTGGTGGAAAGAAAGAACAGGACACTTATTGAAGCTACTACGTCAATGTTGGCTGATTCTGGTTTGCCACTAACCTTTTGGGCTGAAGCTGTCAACACAACTTGCTATGTGCAAAATAGAGTCTTAGTAAATCAGAGGCCGATGAAGACTCCTTATGAAGTGTTACATCATTTGGCCCCTCTGATTTCATTCTTTAGAGCATTTGGGTGTCCTGTTACATTCTTAACATAAATAATCCACTTCAGAGGTTTGAATCATTGGCTATTCATCTACTTGCAAGGCATACAGAGTTTTCAACTCTAGAACAAAGACAGTGGAAGAGACCTTGCATGTGAAGTTCAATGAATCTCCAAAAGACAAAATTCCCCAAAACCCTGTGGAGCTATTTGATTTGTACATACTGCAATATGTTCCTTATCAGTCTCTAGCTGTTGCAGTTCCTGCAAACAGTTCTCCACCTGGTGGTGTTGATGATGATGATGACAGTACTCACCTTTTCAAGTTTAGTGCTCAACTGCCTGAGTCATCTAAACCTAATGTTCCTATAGCTTTAGCAGCTCCATCCACAACAAATGCTGATGAGATCTTTGTATCATCTGCTTCATTTGAATTGCCATCTTCTTCATGGTTTCAAGAGTCTGAATCAACATCTGTTGTTGCTGAATCTCCTGCAAACACTTGCACAGATCTTATTGTCTATCAAGAGCTGAAGAATCACCCAATGTCTCAAATCATTGGTGATATCAATGCTGGAGTTTCAACCAGAAGTCAATTGTCCAATTTCTGCTTCTATGCTCTCTTCACAGTCAGCAAGAGCTAAAGAATTATCATACTGCATTAAAAGACAATTGATGGGTTGAAGCCATGCAACTTGAACTTCTTTAGTTTAAAAAGCAGCAAGTGTGGGAGCTGGTTCCTCTATCCCAAGGTAAGTGTGCAATAGGCACTAAATGGGTGTTTAGGAATAAAACTGATGAAAAAGGCCAAATTGTCAAGAACAAGGCTAGACTGGTTGTACAGGGTTTTGCACAAGAAGAAGGTATTGATTATGATGAAACATTTGCCCCTGTAGCCAGACTGGAGGCAATTAGATTGTTCTTAGCTTATGCTATTTTCCACAATCTTAAAGTTTTTCAAATGGATGTCAAAAGTGCATTTTATATGATAAATAAAAGAAGAGGTTTATGTGTGTCAACCACCGGGTTTTAAGGATAATAAACATCCAGATTAGGTGTATAAGCTTGATAAGGCTCTTTATGGGTTAAAACAAGCTCCTAGAGCATGGTATGAAACACTGTCTAGTTTTTTTCTTCAAAATAATTTCACTAGAGGCTCCATAGATAAAACTTTATTCATAAAGAAAGTAGGACAACATAAGTTACTTGTTCAAATTTATGGTGATGATATCATTTTTGCATCCTCTGATCCATAGTTGTGTGATGCATTTACAAAACTGATGCAACAAAAGTTTGAAATGAGTGCCATGGGAGAATTACATTTTTTTCAGGGTTTGCAAATCAAACAAAGAACTGATGGAACTTTCATTCATCAGTCAAAATATACAAAAGATCTTTTGAAAAAGTTTGATTTACAAAACTGTAAGCCCTGTTCTACTCCCATGAGCACCACCACACAACTGGATGTTGATCAGAAAGGTAAAGCAGTTGATGAAACCCTTTACAGATGTATGATTGGTTCTTTGATGTACCTCACAGCTTCTAGACCAGACATTATGTTTGCAACTTGTGTCTATGCTAGATTTCAGGCTGCACCAAAAGAATCCCATTTGATTGCAGTTAAAAGGATCTTTAGATGCTTGCAAGGAACTCAATCTCTAGGACTTTGTTATTCCACTGGGCACTCTTGCAAATTGGTTGCTTTCTCTGATAGTGACTATGCAGGGTGTAAAGTAACCAAAAAATCAACTTCTGCTGGATGCCAATTTCTAGGCAATTGTTTGGTTTGTTGGCAGAGTAAGAAACAAACTTCAGTTCCTACATCCACTTCTGAAGCAGAGTACATTGCTGCTGCAAGTTGTACATCTCAGGTACTCTGACTTCAAAATCAATTACTAGATTATGACATTACAGAAACTAAGACTCCATTATTGATGGACAGTGCTTCAGCTCTTTGTATTGTTAAGAATCTTGTCCAACATTCTTAGACCAAACACATTGAGATCAGACATCATTTCATCAGGGATTGCTATGAAAAAGGTCTGATTGATCCAAAGTTTGTTCCTAGTGCTGATGAGCTTGCAGATATATTTACTAAGCCTTTGGATAGTGCAACTTTTCAAAATCTTATGCTAAGGCTTGGTATGTTGCTGCTAGAATCAATTGACTAATACTATACTCTCAGATCACAATTACTGATGAGTATTAGTATACAAAAGTCAAAAATAAGTACTAATGAGTTATTTTGTCTTCAATACTTTTTAACTACTGAAGAGATAAAAAGACTGAAGACTAAAATACTTAAAAGTACCGAAGTACATTATTTGCTGAAAAGAACTGATGTAGTTACAACTACTGATGTGGTTATAACTACTGATGCCTATTTTTTAACCAATAAGTACTAAAGAACAAATTTGTCCAAAAGTACTGATGTGTAACCCTGCACATAAGTACTGAAGACAATATTTGTTCATAAGTTCTGAAGAATATTTATTTCAAAAAGATCTACTGCACAAATGTTCAGAAGACCCGATGAATAAATATTCCAAAGAACTGATGACCAATGAAACGTCTGAAAATCAGACAAAGTCTAATGAGTAAATATTGAGGTCAGAATGAAACAACTGAAATCTGTGAATTGATGACAACAACTGATGAGTAACTCTACTATTAAGCTATTTTATAACAACTGTTGTTTCATTTCAAACCAACTGAGGCCAAAACCAAGTCTTCAGTAGTTTTCAACTACTGATGATTAACACCAAGTCTTCAGTCGTTTACAACATCTGAAGGTTAAAACCATGTCTTCAGTCATTTCAAACAACTGATGACCAACACCAAAACCTTCAGTTGTTTTCCATCAGCCATTTCATAATCTATAAATATCAAACCCTAACCTCAGAACTTTACATTTCCCAACCGTTATCATTCAAAATTCTCAGACCTTCCTCCTGCATTAATGGCGACCATGCAACTCAAACCACGCCATAACTGTGTAGCCTACCTCACCAAATCAGCTTTCTGGAACCAGTTCGATGACGCCATCAATCTGATGGCTGAATCCCCATACCAAATGGCCTTTCTTTTGAATCCAAACATATACGCCGAATCCCTACAATCATTCTGGACAAACGTCACCCTCACAACTGCTGAGAATAATGCCGAGATCACTCTCCTGTCGTTTGTCAACCAGAAGAAGGTGGTCGTCACTTCTAACATTATTCGACAAACCCTAAATCTGAATGATGCCACCTTCGTCACCGAATATCCTAAGGGTAAAACCGACTTATCCTTCGCCCATCATGGATATGAAGGTGACCTAAGTGCTACCACAATCTTGAAGAAACACTTCCATGACCATAAACGCCTTATCTTTCACATGGTCAATGTCTGCCTTGCCCCCAAGACCTCCTCATAGGATCAAATGTCATCCAAGTGGCAACAGGTATTGTATTCTATTCTTGAACGCCAAAGCTTAAATTTTTCTGAAATTATCTTTTTAGAATTAAAAGAAATGGCTTTGAAACCTGTGGCTAATAGATGGATCTTATATCCAAGGTTTCTTATGGCTATTATTGAAAATCAATTAAAATCTGAGGGCCTTGTTGGCCTAGGAGTCCCTGCTGTGGCAGTCTTGCTTGAAGTATACTCCAGGCACAACTTGAACACACAACTAAAAGAGGCTGCCAAGCTGCTAAAACCCAAGCTGCAGGAACCCACAGCCTCATCCTTCAAATCCAAAGTCCCCACCAAGCCAAAAACTATAAAGCCCAAAAAGGTTACTCAGGGAGTTGAG